>PDLN01000008.1:869542-2070048 GCA_003369635.1 Coleophoma crateriformis
CCCCCCCAGCCTTCACCAGCCCTTGGCGCGGTATTTGTCATCCTCGATCCTTGTCTCAAGATAGAGAATGGCAATCCTGAAACTAGGCGTGTTGCATGCAGAGATGCACTCGGTGAGTCTAAAGGGTAAAGGGAAGGCTGCGAGAAAGAGAGACATCTCAGTGGCTATTGCATTTGCATTATACAATTGGGCGAAAGACTTTTGCTGAAATGTCTCAAGATTGGGATTTCATGATTAGCACATATGGCACCGTGAAACCTCTATCCGCCTTTGTTGCTTGCTTGAAAGAGCCAGAACCATCAGGATGCTGTCGACACCGATGCCCAACACCGTAGCAACTGCCGTACCCACCACCAATTAGATATAATAATATAAATTATCGATAAATCCCAGCTCTGACACCATGTCAGCCAACCAGACCAGCTCGATTCCTATACAGTACAAGCCCGGTTATGTCGATGCATTCTGTGCCGTCAAAATCATTGATATATTAGGATATCGTAATAGGAGACACCTAAAAAATATATGAAGTATGCCTTGATAGATAGTATTTGTCATGTGATTAAGTATAAAATGTCTCAAGGAGTATAAGAACTGCTAGAGGTTTAGGAAATAATACGGTTATCGGTATTTGTATGAAGAATGAATTGGTGCAAGAAACCAAAATCGATGTCGTGGGAATATCGATAAAGTGGGGATCGATATAACCCGGGTTGGACTGTACCGTACGAGGGTTTAGCCAGCCGAGTGGGCATGCATCAGACAATCATCAGGAATGCGGCCGGGAAAGGACGCTAGATCCACTACGGGCCCGTGATTGGCTGTACCTGGCGGCCATGGTAGCGACCGTGCACGTGCAGGGGAAGGGAAAGCTGGGGAAGAGCAGCTTACTCACGATGCTGCATCAGAATCCACAGCTTAGTACAGTGACGGGGGAGAGACGGTCGGAATCCTTCAATCAGGACAGGTGCTGCAGCGTCTCTACCGTACGAGGGCGATTCCGCACACGAAGGGATCCACTTTCCGGTTTCTGCCTCGGTAGCGCCTTGATCATCGATTGCAAAGCACGACAAAGCTTCTCATAAGCTTGGGACATGGTCGAAGCGAGCTGCCCCCCCAAATCCCCGGCTGAGCATTATACAATCCTTCGTCATCACCCTGCCCACCGCTGGCGACAATAGCCTTTTCGAAATAGCCATGCAGCCAGCACCGGGATGGACATGCCTGTCGCGCATTGCTCCGCCAAACTGGATCCTGCTGAATAAGGGCGCGGTAAGCAGTCGTGCAGCGGACGTCGGCTTAACCAGTCAAAACCCATCTGGGGACCGTGCCTTTCCGCTTCCATTCCAGCCGAACTGCATGTATTGGCGGCGCTCACCTGAAGACCAGCGACGCCAACCTGTCGGCGGAAATCGATCCGGGGTCCCTGGGAGGTTGTGTTTGGAGCATTATGAAGCATGATTCTGCTGACACGATGCTCCTAAATCCACATCTGGTGAGCTCTCGACGTAGCGTGGTAGCACCGTACCCCTCGCTTGCTATAAAGCATGTCTACCCCTCCTACTACAAACCTTCTTGCTTCTCCTTTCCATTCCACCCTCTTCCAACCCCTCGTACTTAATCAAGCCAATTCCTGTGGCACCTCGACCCATCCATCAACTCCCCCATTTCCAATTGACCCCCCACAACCCTCACAATGGCTCCCAAGGTCGCTATCGTCTACGTAAGTGACCAAGCCCTTTTGGCTTCAATTGATCGATTCCATGCTCACATCAGGGCAGTACTCCATGTATGGCCACATCGCCAAGCTGGCCGAAGCCGAGAAGGAGGGCTTGAAGAAGGCCGGCATCGAAGCCGATGTCTACCAAGTTGCTGAGACGCTACCACAAGGTAGGCCCCCCGATTCCTCGAAGTAAACCCGGTGAAATCGATGCTGACCGATCGCTCCGCAGAGGTCTTGACCAAGATGCACGCACCACCCAAGGCAGAAATCCCCGTCATCGACGCAGCCACGCTTGAGAAGTACGACGCCTTCCTCCTCGGCATCCCAACCCGTTACGGCAACATGCCAGCACAGTGGAAGACCTTCTGGGACACCACCGGAGGCCAATGGGCATCGGGAGGATACTCGGGCAAGTACGCCGGCGTCTTCGTCTCCACGGGCACCCCCGGAGGTGGACAGGAGAGCACCGTGATTGCATCCATGTCGACCTTGACTCACCACGGCATAATCTACGTCCCCCTCGGCTACAAGACCACCTTCGCTCAGCTCGCCAATCTTTCCGAGGTCCGCGGTGGTTCCCCATGGGGTGCCGGAACCTTTTCCGTGAGTTGAACATCCTCGTGCTGAAATACGTCTCGTGCTAACGCAGAATACCAGTCGGGAGATGGATCGCGTCAACCATCGGCCTTGGAGCTGGAGCTGGCTACCCTGCAGGGTGAGGCCTTCGGTAACACCATCAAGAAGGTTAACTTTTGACTGCAAGGACCCTCTAGCGGTGCAGCTGCCAATGGTGAAGTGACGGAGAAGACCGTGAAGGAAACCGAAAACGGAGCACAGAAGGCGGCTCCACCTCATGAATCACCTGCTAAAGAGGCCAAGGACAAGGAAGGGCCTTGTGGATTGCCTGCCAAATGTAGCATTCTTTAGCTGAGCCCCGATCCCTGAAAAAAATAATTTGAAAGCCAATACCCAAACTTTGCCCAAATCAGTGGCATCCTTGGTTAGAAGTACGTCCAGTAAAGATGTGTGAGTCACTGTTTATGGCATTTGTAAGCACGATGTTTATGTGGTTGCGAGGAACGCACCTGGGGGTCAATAGAAGGTCATCATTATTGACTATGGAGGATGAATGTGGAATCAGCCTGTAGGTCTATTTACATGTAGGTTTGCCTGTCGCGTGGTCACATGACCATTTCCTTCAAAATATTTAGGAGGATTAGAATGCTTTATGGATTTGCACTGTGATTGGGATGTAGTCCTTAAGTACAAGACCAAACAAAGTTCAAATCGGCTGGCTCATCATCTAATAAGTCTCACTCCTCTTCAACCTCTGCCTGCATTATGCGATCTACACAGGATATCAGCATATCGAATCCAACAGGGATATAAAATGATCGACACATACCCCAGACTCGGTTCGCAGACTTAGAGATAATCTCAGCCTTCAGCAAGAGCTTCTGATGGTATTTCTCCTCTTCGGCAGCGTCAAGTCTTGGCTTCTTGGGCTGCGCCTAAAAGAAGGGGCGTAATCAAATTAGTAACCAATGCAGTTGGAATCCAGGTGACTTCGTGGATGAGGTTTACATACCATCAAAAGGACGGGAAGAAGCTCTTTGATATCAGCAGCGGCTACGGCGCCAACATTCTTGAATCCGTTCTCCCAAAAGATCCGTGCCGTACGGGATTTTACATAGGTGATTTCTGCCAGCGCGAGCAGGTCTGCTTTTGCTCCTATGGTGATATCAAATCAGTTGAGGCTCCTTGAAAGCGTATTTAAGGAACGCCCATACCTGCTTTGAGCCGATCAGAGAAGTGGTCCAGCACCGCACCGAGAGCAGCCCAACCCATTCGCTCGCAGAATTTAATCATCCCAGCAGCAAAGCCGTGGCATGTCTGTGCTAAATTCTGGACACTGCCTCTAGGTAGACCATATTTTCGTGCGACGGCATGGATGGGCATTTCGTTGCAGAGATCTCGTAGCTGAAGGGCTGTATAAAAGCGTTTGTAGATGCGAGCAACTTCTTCCTCGGCAAGCGTGCTCTCTTTCATGGTCCCACCTTGTGCCCTATGCCCGTCATCAGAAAACACAGCTTTTAAACACAGCTTTTAAGGTTTGACGAACTCACATCTTATTGACAAGTGAAGGCTTGACACCCACAAAACTCATGACTCTCAGACTACTCTCATCGAGATTATCCATTTCCTTACGAAAAACTTGCCAGTCAACCTTGGACAGTGTTACCTGCACCGGGGTGAATGTATAGAGTACATGTAAGTCTCCATCCATGACGAACGCACGAAGAGCCTTTCTTAACTCTCTATTCACGAAAAGTCCGTCTTCTGGTCCTAGGGATGAAGCGGTGACTGCAAGTCCAAGCGTCGTGGCTTCGAACTCTGACCCACCGGCATTAGTTATTAGGCCGTCAGCCGAAAGCTCTGTCAAAGTTGATTTGACCATGTCGGAGAGCTCATCTCCATGAATAGATTGATAAAGTAAGGTCTTCTTAATATAGTCATCGACAGAACCAGCACTTGTTGCAAGTCTTGTTGCTATAACTTCCAGTAATGCTCTTAATGAAAGTCAGCTAGGTGAAACGGAGCAGAGTATATACTCACCTCTTTAAGCCTCGCTTGCCAGGAAGGAGACAGCTCTCTATTACTGGTATTTCTGCTTCCATCAATATGGCAACTGCTTCCAAGTCGCTCTTTTGGCAGCAGAGATACGTTTCACCAATTTCGTCTTTGCCTTTACGACCAGCTCGGCCTCTCATCTGTCGGCTATTGGATCTCAGTACCAAACTATGGCGAAGGGGAGAACATCCAAATACTTACAGCATAGCCGGCCCCACAAGATCGGCTCCCATCCTTGCACCATGAAGTATCACCCGTCTGGCAGGAAGGTTAATGCCTGCAGCCAAGCTACATGTTGCAACAATAACTTTGATAATTCCATTATCATAGGCTGTAGCAACGATGTCCCGTTCCTCGGTTGTAAGACCAGCATCTTAGTTGTCAGCGAGTATGGGACTGGTTATCGGCACGTAGTACTTACGATGAAATCCAACCCCATATGGAATGGTTTTCTCTAGCACAGGATCAAGGCCTGTGCTTGAAGACCGAAGTTCATGCATGAGATCGCGTCTTTCTCTCATCAAATCTTGCGAGACTTCTTCCCCACGTGGAAGAACCTGACTGATCAGCAATGCGTCGGTCTCACATCCCGTGCGGCTACTGCAGAAGACGAGGGCTCCATAACCTGCCCGGGCCGTCTCATTTGCCAATGCTACGACAGCATTGATAAGAGGGTTTTTGAGCTCGCTATGCTCGGAAGATTTGATTGTTCTTAAGGGTACAGGCACAGCCTGTGCTGCAGTTTTACTCTGAGCGAGTTGTAGTTGAGTAGCAGTCTTGTAAAATGAGCTCGAAGAGGCGGCAGCGTAAACTGTATTATCAAACACAAGATGCTCCTCCACTGGCACAGGCCTGTATTTTGACTCGTAGTAAAGAGCGTTGCTCAGCCATTTTGCCAATATTTCCGGGTTCTATAAATATCAGCCTTGTGGGTTGATTGTGGCAGGACAATTGTCTGCAAATCGTGGGGAGCTTTTGACTGAGTATCTTCTAGAGAGAAATGGAGTTTTGATATATGTACCTGAAGTGTAGCACTCATTCCGATGATTTGAACTTTCTGCTCTAGGCTGAGAAGTTTCGTGCCAAGTAGCTCAAGCAAATAGCCTCCTGTAAAGAGTTAGATAAGACCATTGAATATATCTCTAAACCAGAGATTGCAAAAGCACCAGGCTTGAGGAAGGACTTACGGTGGTCATCATCAATCATATGTAGTTCGTCAATCACAACCACGCCGAGATTAGAGACTGTACAATCGTCGATGGCCGTGTTAATCAGAGAGTTGGCCTGGTTATTTTGAGCATTTTGTTAAATGAGGACTTCAATCTTACCTTCTCAATGGTGCAGACAGCAATATCCATATCCGCCCAGTTGGCCATGGATCTACTCCCACCAAAAAAGCCTACCACTCGAACACTATTTTCGTCCCCGCGTTTACGCCAGAGCGCGTGTTGCTGGTTGTTAACCACATCGCTTTGCTTTTTCTGGATACCTTCTACGGCACGTCTTAACCAGCGAGTCTTCTCCTGTACCAGAGCAACATATGGCAAGACCAAGATGGCCTTCTTTTCCGGATTCTCTATGATTGTTTTGAGCATCAGAAGATCAGCAACCAGCGACTTGCCTCCCCCAGTTGGAGCACTGTAGACGAGATTTCTTTTTCCGCTGAGCAGGCCTCGGCCCCGAAGACATTTTGATTGCCAAGGATATATTGAGCAGATTCCAAGGTTGGCAAAATTCTGCACGAGACCCGGTAGCAGGTTATAGCATGGGTGGGACAAATGCAATAAAGGGTCCGAAGCTGGCGTCGGCGTGAGCTGAAGTCTCTTTCTCTGGGAATAGTCCGTGGCTGGATTTCGAAGCCGGCAATTATTTTCGCAATCACAGATTTCACTCGCCTTGAGAATTTGTGGTCGAGTCTCTATGAGCGAGGGTCGCTGAAAATGCCTCCGGGATGTGCCAACTTCATTGGTCGGCACTAGCCGATCATTCTGCAAGAGCTCAGAGAAGGGTCTTTTGTGGCTAGCAGCTGAAACGATGGCTGTCGTGTTGTTCCTCACAGCCAGAGGACCATTAACTGTCGTTTTATGACCAACGGAAGACTCTTTTCTCGAAGCCATGTCCTCACGCTGGATGCTTAGGCTTTTGTCCCTAGATAGGTTGACAAATCCTGCATTGCTCTAACCCCCCTGTGATGAAGTCGTCAGCCTCATTGAGTTCTAGGCAAGTGGCCATGCAGCGATGAGTTTTCCAGCAAGGAGAAATCACGGGGTAAACGTATATCAATGCTGCAAGTTGCGCTTCTGTTGTTGTTGTTGCCGCCACGCAGACAGTGGCCGAGGAAGGCGCAAGCGAGGAAAGCGGCCCATCGGATAAAGGATGGGCCGCTAATGACGAATGGAGCCCAGCTGTACCACGTGACAGTCATTACCGTTTGCCGAGTAACCACTTTTGTACCTCACTACTATGCTTATGGTTAGACGCTTGCCTTGTTGAGCTTTAGCTCAGGATCACCACCGCAGCTCAATCTGGATCTCAAAAACGTACCAGGCGGAGGCAAGGTCCAAACCAAGGGCTCGAGGAGACATCACTCTCGTCTCCTTTACTATCGCATTCATCCGTCGCAGGTCATACCCTTTGTCTATTGCCGCATTTGTCTCCCAAGTGACCTGAATCAATCCACCCCTCCTCTGCCCTGGCATGGACCCATGCGCCGCTGGTGAGAACCTGGGGAGTATCCGGTAAGCTCCTGGGCCGATGACCGTCAGTCACCCTACATCGTCTATGGCAAAGTAAACTTGCTTTGGGTGATGAAGGAGCGCCGCACTGCTCAACCCCCCCCGAGAAATGGGTTGGCAGGCGAAGGAGGGCATGCGGGCTGCTTTTCATGGTCGGCTTGGCATAGGAGGCCGTCGAATTCGGGGTGCTTCTGGCACATGGCCATGGGTATCTCAGTCGCCCAAGCGCACGCCAACGATCACGACAATGATGGTCCGCAAGTATGATTAATCTGTCGAAATCCATCGCTGCGTGACCGTGAAAGACTTGTGCCTTGCGTAGTGATATCGACATCTATTCCTCGTCTACCTGAATCGATGCCCTCACAAATGGACCTAGTCTGCATGATATGCTTGCTGTCTTTTCTCACGCGCAGTCTAAAAAGGTGTGGCACCAATGGAACCTCCCCCATCAATATTACCGAGCAGATGCCACCCGCATATCCCAGAGCAAATACTCACTTGCTACCTCATCTACCTTACATACCACGCTTCCGATTCTGCCTCCATAATTTTCCTGCCTACCTCAACCAACGGCCAGTTCATCCACCACTGGCCTCTCTTCTTGCTGGTAACCACCTTTGCACCGACTGAGGGCACCGGTGCATTCCACATCGGAGTAGGGACGTTAGACACGGTAGCCTTGTCCCTCTGTCATTGGCTCAGTCGCTCCTGGGGCCTCGCTGCACCTGCACTTGCATCTCCTGCCCGCAACACCATAGAAATCGTTCCAACCTTCCACCACCGCGACGACACTATCAACCCGCACAACCTCGCCGAACGCTTGAATCGCATGATCACACCATCAGTATTCTGACTCGACCTACTGCGTAACATCACTCCCTGATGGGTGAAAGCCTTGCAGCCATTCTTCCTCGATAGCCAGGTACTCCAGCGCTTCTCGCACTCACGTTTGGCGGGAAGCGCTTCCACTCCAGATTTCGTTCGTATCAACGAACCCAGCTGTGGCTCCGGCTGGCATTTCAGCACAGCGTTAAAACGATGACCAAAGGAGACTCTGTGTCGTCGAGCGCTGCCGCTTCCGTAGTTCCATCGCCGCGCGAAAAGGGCGATATTGATGAGGCGAAGACTTCCGCGCAGGCAAACCAAGGCCCTACGGTCGAGACACCATCCACGCCTGCGACACCCGCCCTCGAAAGCGAAGGGACTCTAGACAATGGCACGCCAGCAGACAATACTGCAGAGGTTTCGCAACCAATGATCAAATCAGCCTCTGCGCAATCGACGAACCTCTCTTCGGGCCAAGACATCGACGGTCCTGCGAACGGTGCTGCTGCCCATTATGGAACTCGATCGAGGAACAGAACAGGAGCATCGCGACCAAACTATGCCGAAGACAAGGAGTTAGAATTTGATATTGAGGCGCCAGCGAAGGACAAAACTGGACGTAAAGGAGTGCTAGCACATACAACTGAAGCGCCAACGAGCTCCGAATCTGCTAAAACTGGCAGCAGAAAGTCAGGATTGACAAACGTTACGGAACCGGACTCAGGAGCCAATCTGCGGAGCCACTCTAAGGAGCCAATTCCTGGAACCTCGAGCTTCTCGGCGAAGCCAAATGCTGCTGCTGCTGCTACTGCCACTTCCGTTGCCACACCTCCGCAACCATCGAAGAAACGTAAAGCAGGAGGTCAATCAGCTGCGAATACCAATTCCGCAACACAATCTGCCTCCCAGACACCTACGGCTCAAACTCCAAATCGCGGTGCACCTTTGATATGTTTAGGGTTCAGGGAGACCAATATGCTCGCTTTTGACAACTGCGGAGCACGCTTGAAGAACAAGAAGCTCGTAGCAGATTGCGGAACGGTGCTTGAGGTCAATGGTGAGTCAACTGTGCTCTTACTCTTTTTATTGAAAGAAGTCGTTCAGTTGGAATTCTTGATACTGACTGTCTTCAGATCACGTTTACCTTGTCTGCGAACCACCCGGAGAACCGTACTATTTAGGACGGATCATGGAGTTTCTCCATGTGCAAAACGATATTACCCAACCAATTGATGCTTTACGACTTAATTGGTACTACCGACCGAAAGATATCGGTCGCAAGGTGAATGATACGCGACAAGTTTTCGCCTCGATGCATTCCGACATAAGTCCCTTAACTGCACTTCGAGGCAAGTGTCAAATCAAACACCGGAGTCAGGTTGAGAATTTGGATGAGTTACGCAGAACCAATGACTGCTTCTGGTACGAGAAACTTTACGACCGCTATATCCACCGCTATTACGAGGTCATTCCAACAAGCAGAGTGATCAACGTACCTGATGCCGTTAAAAAGGTGCTAGATGACCGATGGAAGTTCATCTTGGTAGAATCTGGCCGTGGTAAAGAATTGACCAGCGCAGTTAAAACATGCCGGAGATGTACACGTTATTGTGCCACGTAAGCCAAACCCTCTAATTCTTATCTCCGCCATACTAATTCATTAAAAAGAAATGACTCTGTAGATTGTGCAGTCTGTCGCAATACCTATCACATGAGCTGTGTAAATCCTCCTCTGCTGAAGAAACCGTCACGTGGTTTTGCATGGGCTTGCGGTCCCTGTAGCAAAGCCCAGGAGAAGAAACTCGAAGCGCGTAATACACCAAACATGAACGGAGCATCAGTGGTTGGTGACGACGAAGACTTGAACGACGAGGACGAAGACTTCCCTATCCCATCGCCAGATGGTGACATGGACACAGGACGGACCACACCTAGCAAAGACACGGATACAGAGTACACAGTCCATCCTGGAACTGCTGAACAAATATACCAAGCGAGTCTCTGGCCGTTCCGATATCTGGGTTTACACTGCAGGGTTGAAGATGCTCTTGACTATGACGACCGAATCTACCCCCGCGCTAGCTCACGTCTAGGACCACGGCATCAGGCCAATGTTTGTGCATGGCCTGGACAGCCTGTTGAATATGTCAAGGCGGTAGAGATCAAAAAGAAGTACGTCAAAGGTGGCAGTAACAAGAAGGGCTCGAAACTGAGCGAGGAAACTCTTGCGGCCATTGAAGCGGACAAGATTGCACGCGAGAATCGTCCAGAGTGGGTCATGGATGAGCCGCCTGGGTACATCATTCGAGGTGAAGATCACGAAAATGACGACCCAAATAACACGGCAAGGTTACATTTCCGGCTCTCCACAATTGAAGAAGCCTCAGAGGATACTCATATGCGCGGCACCGAAGACAATCCTACAGATCAACTTGATGAGGCTGAACGGGAGCGTATCTTAGACGATTACATGCCTCGCGCAAAGGAGCTTGCGAAACCTCTTGGATTGCCGGAGTTATCGACTAACCTTATGGACATTGCGCTTGAAAGACTCTATGCTCACAATTTTGATGCGGAGAAGGCTCTTGCGGAACTACCGTTACTGGACAAAAAGGTTTTCAAAGAACCTGATTTAAGCGCTACTGAATTAAAGAAATTCGAGGACGGAGTGAGCAAATATGGTTCCGAGTGGCACAGCATCAAGAAACATGTCAAAACTGTCAGCCCGGGAAACATTGTCCGCTTCTACTATACGTGGAAGAAGACAGACCGTGGAAAGCAGGTCTGGGGAAGCTATTCTGGCCGTAAAGGCAAAAAGGAAGCCAAAAAGGCAGAAGTAAACGTCACTGGCAAGCTTCAAGACGACGTAGCCGACGATCATGACGATTCGGCCTTCGACAACGATAAGGCATATGCGAAGAAAAGAGGATTTCAATGTAAATTCTGCACGACTAGAACTTCAAGGCAGTGGAGGAGAGCTCCAAACACTGCTGCAGGTACAACTATTCTGGAAAGTACCGGTGCAAAGGCAACTAGCAAAGACAAAGGCCCTCAATTGATGATCGCACTTTGTCGAAGATGTGCTGAATTATGGCGTCGCTATGCCATTCAATGGGAGGACACCGACGAGGTTGCGAAGAAGATTGCGCAAGGGGGCGGCCGAGCTTGGAAGCGCAAAATTGACGAGGAAGTCCTCAAAGAATTACTCGCCGCCAATGAAGTCACGAACAATCCACCCACTCCGATTGCTTTGCCTGCTGATGCAGCACCTGCGCCTGTCTTGGTGCAGCCACTGCCAGGTCCTGAACCGCCCCGCAAACGTGTGAAGGCGTCTTCGGATGTCCCCGAGACATCAAGCATGGAAACTGTTGCTCCACAGCTGAAGAAGAAGCATGTGGTCGAGAAGCCCACTGCCCCGCCACCTCCGCCTCCTCCAGAACCTCCCAAACCCAAAATCTTGCCATGCTCTATCTGTTTACAGATGGAACCAATGGATCAGCATCTGTGCTGCAAGGACTGCCGTATGACTGTTCATCGAGCTTGCTTTGGCGCCGTGGAGGAACCTCGAAGCGATGGCAGGTGGGTATGTCCAATGTGCTCCAATGATAAGAATCCCCAGGTTTCTATAGTAAGTGAAGCTGTCCCCGTCTTGATGAATTGCACTAACAGGTCTCAGCAATACAAATGCAGACTTTGCCCCGTTGAACACACACCACAGGATTTCGTTGAGACAGCGAAACCAGGGCCGAAAAAGAAGTCGGAAAAAGACAAGGAACGTGAGAAAACTGAACGAGAGATTGCCGTGAAGAGTGCAGAGTTCTTCAGACAGAAACAGGCGGAAGCGAACAAACCCCTTAATCCACGGGAACCTCTGAAGCGTACTGCCAACAACAACTGGGTTCATGTTACGTGCGCAGTCTTCACGCCAGAAGTCAAGTTTGGCAATGCTAAGGCTCTTGAGCCATCTGAGGGCATTCCATCAATTCCTTTGGCGAGGTATGACGACGTGTGCAAAGCCTGTAAATCCAAGGGTGGCGCATGTATCGCCTGTCATTCGTGCCGTGCTCCTGGTAAGTTGCCCTTAGTCGACGCTCATAACATCCAGCTAAACCTTATAATAGTTCACGTAGAGTGTGCCAACCAAGCTGGATTTTTGCTCGGCTTCGACATAGCACCCGTGAAAAGCTCTCGGCGTGACCAAGTCAACATTGTCAGTATGAATGGCGAGATCGGTACAATGACCGCTGCTGTTTGGTGCAAGGAACACATCCCTAAGACCGTGGTTCACAAGATGCACGATATAGACAGCGATACTAAACTCACAGCGCTGCAGATATATGCTCAAAACTTTAAACAAGCCGATTTGATGCTTACAGGAACTGTTCGAAAAGCTACTCTGATCAACCAATTTGCTAAAGCTGCAGTTCCTACACCAACCCACAATCACGCACCCAACCGCAGGGCTTCAACTACAAATGGTGTTCATAATGGTGGTCGTGGATCAATTTCGCATGTCAGCATCAAGGAGGAAGAGGCGTCCGTTGAGATGACATCCATTGCAACAACGGTTATGGACAAGAAATGCATTACCTGTGGAATCGATGTCACTCCAAAATGGCACGTATACGCACCTGTCAAAGCCGACATCGCTATTCCCCAATCAACCAAGACCACATCTTACGCCGAAGGGGGGCCTGTCTCTAGTGGACCGGATCCAGATGTTGAAAACCATGGACATGTAGCCCTCGCTACTGCTGCGTTGCACCAGGGGACTGTGTCAGAGAATCAGCCGACAGAGTTCCAGTGTCACAAATGTCATATCAAAAAAGCACGTGTCGAAGCTTCACCAAAAGTTATCCCACTTGCCCCGGCAGCTGCGCCAATCCCGCCACCAGAAACACGCCCAACCCCTCCGGCAACACCTGCTGTGACTGCTGAAACGCAGTCCTCTGTTGAAGCTCCGCCAGCTGTACCATATGCATGGACTGTGCAACAGCAGCCGTATCCCTCAACCTCACCATATGGTGATTGGCCACGCCCTCTATCTACCACACCACAACCTCTACCTCAGTCGGCCCACCTCAATGGCCAGTCCCCACGTGTATCTGCTGGGCCTCCTTCGCAGATCAATGGGCAGCCGCCCTTGCGGCACACAGCGTCCATGCCCCAGTCTCCTCACCAGAATGGACACTTACATTCAATTTCGAACGGCTACCCTCCTCCTCCTTCCCCACATCGTGGAATGGTATCTACTGCGATTCACCTACAAAATGGCGGATTCCCTGCGTATGCTTCCACCAGACCAGGATATCAGCATCTTACAAACGGCGGCCCTCCACCACGAGCCCCTGAGCATCCTTTCGCTCAACCGACAGCGCCGATGCATCCTCGTCCCCCTTATGCACCCTCTCATGGAAGTCCTCCTATCCATCGAGAAACGCATGGTCAAATTCGTGACTTGAATCATCCTGCAAATGGGGTCAGACCGCACGACAACCGTGTCAATGGAGGTGCGAGCGCAAGCCCATCATTGCGGAACCTGCTTTCGTAAGTGGTGCTCCTAGCCGAGCATCTTCTTCTCGGAAAATTCTATTGGTTTGCATGAATAGCCGATCTAGTGTATGCATTACCACCTGATGGGCGACGTGGTAGGGTGGTAAGCGATCATTGTGGATTTTCAAGCGTGGCGTTCAGAGTTTCGGGGAGATAATTACATGTAAACTTAGACCTTGGGAGTATTCGTATGCGGTGTAGAAATTTGAAAGGAAGTATGGAGTTTCAATGCATAGAGTCCTGATATCCAGGACCTGTATCTGCCATGCTTAGTTCAAATCTGCCATTCTATCTAAATTGCTGCTGTTTCTGTTTCGCTGTGTTTCGCTGTATACACTGAAGGTTATTCTTCGATAGCCAGAGACTTTCTCGGTAGCGAGTCAGAAAAGAAGCGTCTTTTGGGTTCTCGCAGGGTTGATAGATAGTCGTCCACACTGGACCGACGCAAAGAACTAAATTGAAGGTCACAGTTCGCGTCAGTGCCTTTTGAGATATTATGCATTCTGTAGTTGAAATAATTCATACAGGCTTGCTAAAAACTTAAAGATGCCGATTTTGCACTCCTACGTCGCTCTCATAATCATGCCCTATGCTTTCGCCCAAGCTATGAAGAAACATCTTAGAGAGGAGGACGGTCCTCGGCTGCATCAATTCTCAAGGGCAAGCTATATACGCCACATTGTGAATCAGCAGCACCGCTAATGCGGACGTAGAGGGTGCTCCCGCGATACTGATTTGCACTGACGATGAACGTAAATTAAGTGAAATAACTTCAATCATCAAGATCTTCTGTCCCGCTTCTATCCAAAGCCTTCAACCCCTCGCCAGCGTTTCTGTCTTCGTGACTCGTATCATCGAGATCTTCACATAGTCGTCCTAGCAGCCTTTCGATCCTAACCATCGATTTCTCCAAGTTTTCCAGCCGTTCTTTCACTTCTTCACTTCCTTGTCCCTCATTATCTCCATCCTCGTTACCCTCGGCTAAAAGATTTTTGATATGCTGAGACAGCCCAACAAATGGGTTTACTGAATCTCTTCGATTCTTTGGGCCTTCCTTTTTCGAGGTTCCTGTACGCCGTAGTTCATTTCCGAACTCCATCGCAAATTCATCCTCAAGATGATGCTCTTCGTCTCCCTCGTTGGCCTCATCGCGGGTGATCTCATTCTCCACAGCTTCTGGAGGTTCTTCATCGAAGACTGCCGAGATATCGCCATGCACTGAAAATCCTCGTGAGAAATCCCAGAGTCCTGCACGGGTATGTAATTTAGGTAGTTGTTCAACATCCTTCTGACGCCGATTTCCCGACCAGAGCGTTCGCCGCTCAATCAGACCGATTATGAGAAGGAGTGGTGCGTTCAGGGTCCGGACGAAAGCGACGTTGATTTTATGAAACCAGCGAGCTGAGACTATTGCTTTAAGTGGGAGTAGAAGCAGTAGAGCAAGAACATTGAAAGGCGGGACTATCCGTGTCAATAAGTGCTCATGAAATGCTGACATCGTGGGATGCTCACAATAGGCAAATATTGCATCACTCTTCACCCCCTCCAGTGTTAAAACAGCCCGTCTAAATTGTATCTCAGCGGTAGCACTTGACACTATGGTTGAAAATGTGGTGGAAAGCATGGACACTAAGATTGTGAGGAACAAAGTGTTTCCAAGGAAGGCGAACGTAACCATGAGAATTGGGCCTAAGACATTAGCACCTGGATGATACTCCGTCAGTGTGGATAGTCATACCCAAGAGCCAATGAAAATCGACTGAATGCTGAATGCCTGGAGGTATGTAAGTGAAGGTTTATCTATGGGAAGTTTACCGAGCTTTACCGGAACCATCCAGCCCAAACCACACCCATAACATCCATTTTGAGATCGTGACCTTTGATGATTTAGTAGATGCACATGGAAAGGTTGAAGATTGCATTACTGTTTCGTGCTCCCCATTGCTCAGCCAAGTCATAGAAAGCAGAAATCCTGCAAAACACCAGACCGCAAGCACCGTGAGAACTGCAAAGTCTCGCATCATTGCACGGAGTGAGACGAACAGCATGTTCTCCGACATTAAGTTAAACGCCAATCGAGGCACCAACACGGGAGCACCCATCGCAAGGACCTGAAAAGAAAACATTAGTATCACAATCCAAAGGAGATAGTAACTCCGCCAGAGACGCGGTACGGCACTTTATTAGCTGCAGGGATGTGCGCGCCAATACTTCCGCATGATAAATCTTACATCCATGGCCTGTTGGCCAGGCTCCAATCTTCCAACGCGCCATCCATGAATCCGAAGGGCTAAATATATGAAGAATATGGCGGTAAATGTAACGTCGAGGAATGACCACAAGTTCTGTGTATAGACGCCCCATCCTTATCCAGAGTCAGTAAAGTAGACACAAAGGAATCAGAAGATTCTCTCGACTTACCGTGTTCCAGTATCGAGGCAAATTGGTCCAGAGTCCTAGGTACTTTAATATCTGGAATTTGATTGGCACAGATAAGATGCTTACCATCCAAGTGTGTAGATGACAAATATAGTCTCCATGACCCCAACGTGAGCTGGATCACGTTCGGCCATGACAAAGAGGAAAAGAGCTAGCAGTATAACGAATTGACACACTTCCAGAATGTTTCTTGTCCGGGGCACAATCAGTCGGTACTGGTTGAGCATCGGAGCTTTTCGGGGATTATACAGCGAAATTGGCTTCTGTTTGTAATGATCGGGTAAGATATCAATGAAAGAGCTTGGCGTATAGATGATGCGTCCCTCAAAAATTGCACTGACAACTCGTTGACAGGCCGAAGAACTGAGAAAGACCTTGCTTTCAGAAATGATAGCAATCTCCAGGGCAGGCACTCTTCGCTTGGCCCCTGTTCTACTGTTGAGCGCCCATGAAAGCTTGTTGCTTTCCATGGCTATAACCTCATCAGGAGCACCCTGGAAAGGGCTGAATCCGCAAACGAGGATGTGAGCCAGTAGCAAGGAGCCTCGAGCTCCGGTATGGTCTTCATGAAAGCGACGAAGTATTCGGTTTGCCACAATCTCACACAAAAGTGCTCTCGTTGTACAGACAGATTGTTGATGAGGCTGGACAACCTGCTCTCGTTGAAATTGGACCCTATTCACAAGCAAGCAATAAACTGTGACCTATGAGCAAGTATTGCCAAGGTAGGGGTCACGTAGAGTCATCACCTATTGAGACGTCGTCTAAAGCATACAGCTTGTCGACAAGAGGCCGAACCACGCTTACATTCATTCTTGGGTCTCTTAATTGCTCAAGACTGTATGGATCATCTAGAGAGATTCACCGTCAATACCCGGTTCGGTCCATTGAGTACCATGGGAATAAGAAATGCCATATCTTGCCAATGGCTAGAATATCATTGGAGTACTCCAACCATTGCAACATTGTCAAATTTTCACCGCGGATATCACGATGAGATCCAATCCACATACCTATGACGGAAATGATATCTCTTCTGATGCGATGGATGTTCTTGTAGACTGGCAGACTAGCATATGGATTTGCGGGACATAGATCGCGCAAAGTATGGGGCGGGAAACACCCATCTTGATCGATGATATTGTCGTCGCCCGAAGGCAATAATCTATCAGTTTCGGAGGCTTCTCCGTTTGCATTCGTATCGAAGCCATTGCAGTTGCTATTGCTGGCGCCATGTGATTGATGCTGGCCCATCTTGGCACCTCGGCACGTAGACTTGGTCAATGAATAAATAAAATATCAGCACGGTGTCGTCCCGTTAAAGGACTAACAAGTATTTATTGTGCCAATATTGATACTAGAGCAAAGTGGCAAGGTGATCTTGAATCATATAAGAGGCGATTATCGTTGTCAAGGGAGAAGCCTGTCCACGTTGGACTTGAGCTGCCAAGATACGTCAGGACACTCCAGAAAGGAGGTTCGTGATGACATAATCAAATGACAGCTGCGATAAGCCCGATAAGTAGAGGGTGATATCCTGGTGTCCAAGAGAAAAGTAAAAGAAAGCTAAGGAGAAAATCTGGTGAAAATTAGGTTGTGCATTTCGACTCTTCTCGATATGTTGTTCCGTAATCTAGGATACATCTTCTGCTTCAAGCTTCAATTGTTGGTGCCATCCTCACATCCATCACGATATCCTTCCACAGAAAAAAATTGTGGTTCATGAAAAAGCCTTCCGAAATGTCTTCACCACAGAGATACACGTTGACATACTCTGTCCCGCCATCCCACCTCGAGGAAACAAAGAAAGCTGTTTTTGCGGCTGGTGCTGGTAGTTTCGAAGATGGAAAATACGTCCAAGTCGCCTATGAAAGCACAGGGACGGCCCAGTTCTTGCCGGTCTCAGCAAAGGGTGCAGTTCCCCACACAGGCAGTGTTGATACGCTGGCCAGGATCGAAGAGGTCCGAGTCGAAATCCATTGCGGCTCTCCTGACATAGCCAAAGCTTCCGTGGCTGCTTTGAAGCAGTAAGCACTGATCCTTGCACAGCATATCAACCTACTTGCTGACCTTAGAAGAGCACACCCTTTTGAGGTTGTTGCATATGAAGTCTATAAGATTGAGCAATTTTAGATCATGATCGATTTCACAACAGTTGTTTTGCCCCTTCCAGGCGCAAGCACGACAGCTGCAAGTTTACAAGTTTACAAGTCGCCAGCCAAACTCCATAAAGATAGACACAATACACCAAACCAAATTAGAGCCTCTGTGGCCTAGTCTATTTAATCCTGTCAAGTCTTGCCCGGTTCATGACGATCTGATCATCAACCTTGTCGGTCTGAAGAATGGGTTAGCATTTATTCTACAACTTGAAGGGAGAGTCCAGTAACATACCTTTCTGGTGATGGTATCGATGACCTTGTTCTGCTCCTCCACCTCCCTACCTGTAGCCCGTGCCAAAAGGTTCAATCTGCCAGCTGCGCCACTGAGTGCGTCGAGATTGGAATCGATCTCGTTTTCCATTTCCTCGTCTTCACTATCTGCCTCAAATTGGTACTTTGATCGTTCCGCGAGGCTTGACTTTGTCTGTGGTGCTCTGTAGCCAGCATCTCCTGGTTGAAGTTCCTTGAAAGCACGCTCCATACGTTGTTGGGATCCAAATGCAGCTTGTCTAGTAGCATCACGTTGCTCGCGCTCTGATCGATGTTTTTCAATGATCTCCTGATCACGTTCTGCTCGCCTAGATTTGGCTGTGAACGGGTTAGAGACATGCACTGCAAACATGCTCTTGTTCAATGTCTTTAATTCCTTAGCCCTTTCCTCGGCAATGCGATTGTGGTTGGCGGCAAGGTCCAAGTTCTTTTCGGTATTGTGCAGACGTTCTCCCTGTGCCCCTAATCTTGCCAATGTAGCACGACCGGTCTCTTCAGCTTGGGCCGCAATACGAAGAGCGTTTCTAGTAGACGAAACATCTTCTTGCTTCATGAAGCGGATCTGCTGCTTGGTGGCCTGGATATCCTCTTCCTCCTCTTCCTCAGCAGTCAATTGTCTCTCCTCGCCATACGCTCCGTAACCCCCCTGAGATGTACCAGAATCGGCCCTCGATGGCTCAGGCATAGAGGCTTTCTGAGCATATCTTTCTCGGGCTCCTCCGAAGAGATCATCTCTTTTAGCCTCGGTAGTTGTGGTGTCGACGCTGTTTGTTCGTCCTAAACCACCATAACCACCTGCACCGTATTTTGATCCTCCATTATCGTATCTGTTGGCACCATAGCCCCCACCACTCCCATACTTATCGGCACCGTAGCCGCCGGCTCCCGAGTCACCGTCGGGGGCACTAGTTCTTGGAGTTGACGCCATGTTGGCATACTTGTTGGTGTCTTGGGCATAAGGATCTGCAGCTGGAGGGGGTTGAGCGTAAGGGTTTGCAGCAGCTGGAGCAGGGGACGCGCTCTTGTCCTTCTTTCCAAAGCCGAATTTCTTCATGGTGATAAGTGATATATCCTGGTGGTTTCGAGGAAAAGAAAGGGAGTCGAAAAACAAAGCACCAAGGCAGATTGACGGAGCGGCAGGAAGAGAAGAAGCACAGCCTTATAAGCCTGACCTGGGGGTCTCGGAGGCGGGTCGGGTAGGATGTCGTGAGAGTGGTAGTGTTACAACGCCTGGTCCCTGTGCTGGGTTTGGGTATGATCCCCTGTATGAGGGTTGGACGCTTGGAGGAAGGAAGATGTAACGAGTAAGTAACAAAGACGCCCACGGTCAACAATTGAGAACAGGTTGATCGTTTCACGCAGGCTCCAGGCAAAGCTATGCAGGACCTGTGCAGTGCGTGGATGCAGGGTATAAGGTGGCTCCAGGGAAGGGGAGTGGGGAGAGTGGCGAGTGGGCAGCATTTGGAGGGACAGCCGTGAGTTGCAAGCAGCGGCCGCGGAAGCAACGTGGCGCAGTTTCGAGCTGGGTGGTGGGGGGAAGCCGCTAGAACGAAAGCAAAGGTCCGTCTGCTGCCTGCGGTATCGTATCGTGAGGACGTTATCGCAGTACGGTACTGTACAGCACCAACTGTCCTGCCCGGTCTCGAGCGCAATGGTGCCGGTGCACGGTATCCCAGCGCGACACTTTCTACAGTGCTAGGACTACGGCCTCAGGAAACCCTCAAGTTTCTTTGATCTCTAGTCTTCCTTTCCAGTGGATTGGCCCATTTGCGTGGCAGAATCAGTCAGTGCCGCAAGACCGTTCCGGCCGAGACAGTCATAGCCAGGTATGACTGCTCCTAGCTCTCTCGGCTGGTACTGCTGGCCGTCTACATGTACACCTACTCAGCAAGCCCCCAAGCTCTTCTTCCCACCTCACCTCTGCACCTGTGAAACCCAAATATGACGAACTCCCACCGAACGATGCAGTTCTAGAGTCCCATTGCGCTGCTGAATATACGGCCGAACCACCTCCAAATCGCCTCAAAATTCTAGAACTTCCCCATACACCGCAACCCTGGACAATCAAGATGTTTCTTCAATCCTCGCAGCTATTACGCACCCACCGAACACATACGAACTCCAAATCGATATCCAACGTGAATCAGACGCGACTACGGCATCGTTAAAGAGGAAGGTCAGACCTCAAGAGCAGTATCGCCGTCTTGGAATTTGACGGAGGACATAGTACTTAAGCACTCTTTGGGGGGGATTGGGTATTGTCAAGCTATGGCATCCATATTCACGTACGAGGTAGACTTGCCCCGGGTCTCCTCTCCTTGGAGTACGCCGGCCGATTCGCCCAGACCAGCTTCGACGCCCCGATTGATGGCCAAGGCCAATCACCCATTACTGGCTTTCCCATCTGCGGCAGATTATGGCATCTCACGTCTAGAAGCCGAGCCCCAAGAAGGCCCGACAGAATATAAATTGCACTTGCTACTACGACCAAGAAGGGCCTATAGCTCGAGTAGTACTGGCAACCATGTCTCTGGGTCGCAACAGTACAAAAGGCAGCCCACCAGTCAGGCATCGGCTAGCAGCGCGGCCCCGATCCTGGCACCATCAAATCAATCCAGACAGAAGCGTTTTGAGCAATTAACCACACAGCTGTTATGGCGACTTCAGCAGTCGTCGCCGTACCATGCTTCCTCAACAAGCAACTTGATTGTTCCCATGTTGCCTGACATGGAAAGAGATATAGCTCAGCATGTGAGACCCAACAGATTGCTTACCGGACTTGAAGAAAGCCGCGGGGCACTCTATGAAATTGGTGTCTCTGATGATGGTACACTGATTGGATTGACCGAAGATGAGATGGAAGAAAGTTTGCAGAATCTACGTGCAATGGCTGCCAGTCTTGGTTGTAATGTAGAGGTAACCCGAATGGTTGTTGTAGGGCGGTGCGAGTGGCAAGAGACCACGGATGGAAACCCCAATATTGTTGATCAGACCTTAAGGGCACATAAGGCTGACGCGGGCTTACATGACCACGAACAATTGAGCCGGAATTGTCAAGCAGCGCTTTGGGTCGCTGAAGCTTTAGTGCTTCCTGATTTGAGTCTCGAACGAAGCAAAACGAGTTCACCGAGCGTGGTACTGGACGAGAAGAATACTCGATTGCTTCAGGATCTCTCACCCGTGGATGTTCAAGGGCGTTCGCAGCAGCTACGAGTCACTCTTACTGGACCAACAACCTCTGGAAAATCTTCACTCCTAGGAACGCTCTCCAGAGCCACCCTCGACACTGGTCGCGGCTGTAGTAGAATAGGCATCTTGCGACATCGCCACGAACTGATTTCTGGCGTGACGAGTTCCGTGGCACAGGAGTTAATTGGATATAAAGGTTCACAAGTCATCAACTACGCTGCTGGAAATGTGTCCACATGGACTGATGTTCATGCTGCAGCGGAAGGTGGCAGGTTGGTATTTGTATGTGACTCTGCTGGACATCCGAAGTTTAGACGCACCATCATGAAAGGCTTGATTGGCTGGGATCCTCACTGGACACTGCTCTGCATTGGCGCAGACGATGCCAACAATGCTCCTGTCAGTGCTGGTGGTACGTCATCCGCACAAGACATTCTGGGGCTCGAAGGTGCTGGGATTGACCTTGCCAAAGCTCATTTGGAACTTTGCTTGAAACTCGATCGACCTCTCGCCATTATCATCACCAAGATCGACCTTGCAACGAGAGATAATCTCAGACAAACGGTATCCAAGGTTATTTCTGCTATCAAATCTACGGGCCGAACATTTTCCATCATAGCAGCAGAACCATCAAGCGAGGATAGTCTGAACAAGATATCTATTGCTGATGAAAAGAAAATACGAGATCTTGTCCAGCGCATGAACTCATCAGGCAATAATAAGTCAATCATTCCAATCGTTATGACAAGTGCTGCGAAGGGAACTGGTGTTCAATTGTTACATGCCTTACTCGCGAATTTGCCAATACCAAACGCACCAACGGCCCACGATTTCATTGGCCATACCGCATTAAATCCCGAACAGCCCACATCTCTCTTTCATATTGAGGACGTCTTCGGAGTTGCCGCTTCATATCAGTCACTTGCCTCGGGTAATTTGACGGATGCCGATTCTGGCAGTGTGGTAGCTGGCCATCTACGTTTTGGATCATTGTCGATTGGGGACAATATCGTCATCGGAGTAAGTAGCCTATTTCTACCACTCGAAGCACAACCAGACTGTATGCTGCAAGCCTATACTTCAGAAGTCGAGAACTCTGCAAGATAAGAGTCTTGCATCAAGTGTTCCTGTCGCGTTCTAGTATTCAAGCTGAAGTGCGATGTATGGGAGTACAAGTGCTAATTCTTGCAGCCTTTCCAAGCCAATGCAGATAAGTATTCTTCGCCGACCAGCCAGTCGTACAACCGTTCTTCTCCGACAAGTTTTGGCCGGTCATCTTCACATCCATCTACAGCAGAGCTTACCAGGGTCGCGAGCCAGAATGTTTCAGCATCAGTGTCCAGAGGGGAATGGCACAATGCACGAATCGTCAGTATCCGGAACATGAGATTACCCGTCGTTCACTTGGAAGCTGGCCAGACTGGAAGCGTTGGCTTTGTTCTCGAAAATCCCGAGATCTCACAGCAAGAGGGTATCGCTGAGAAGATCTCAGCTTGCCTGCGTAAAGGCATGGTTTTGGCCGTTCCTAGTTCGCATATGCTTTATACTGGACATAATTTGCAAGCTGCAAGCGGATTTACTGCCTCTTTCGAGGATAGCAGTATTAATACTATCACTCCTGGTAGTCTAGTCGTCGTTTACATCGCTAGTATTCGAGCTTCCGCCAAAGTAGTGTCTTTAAGGCCTCATCGTCCTTCTAGCGAGTCAAAACGGGCACAGGCTTTATCACAAATGAGTGGACAAGACGAGGATGTCTTTGGATTTGATGACGAACCATTCGATTCTAAGTCAGAGATGGAAGAATTGGCATCGTATGTCTCCGATGCAGAGAGTCTGACGGATGTGACTTTGGAACTGATGAAGCATCGTGAATGGATCGAGCTTGGATGCCAGGTATTAGTTATGCCTGGCGGTGGTCCTGGGCTCTCGTATGGACCAGAGAGGGGCAAGAAAGGTGTGGCTGGCTTAGAGGGCTTTGTAGGGAAGGTCACAGAGGTGTCTGATTAACGTGGTAATCATTGTTGTGCCACGTTGTAGCCGGAGCGTTTGTAGCAGTTTGTATAGGTTGGTTAAAGGTGTTTGATAGAGCTCCTCAAGTTTCAAAAAACATTGATGTATATAGCAAGGTTAAATACAGTGTGGCATGATCGTTTGCATCACGTCCCCAATTGAGGGTAGCTTCTCGCCATCTTGAACTAAGCTTTCAATCCAGCTTTTAGCAGCTGTTGCAGGTTTGAAAAGTTTGAAAGGATCCAAATCCAGCCATTCGATCAATCTCTCCTGCATGTCTATCTCAGACTTGCCAAGGGGTAACGTCTGATCTGGAATATCGCCGTCCCATAATCTGCCGCCTCATACACCTTCCAACAAATACTCATATCACAAGCACCATATAGACACCCACATAGCACGACGGCATTGATTACTTTTTAAAATCCGAACTTATATCATCCAACCCTCCCCGTCCAACAGCCTTTAAGCCCTCACCAAGCCATAGAATAGCGTCCAAGTAAGCACAAAGCCACTCAACCCCTCCACGATCCCACTCGACCACAACTCCATACTACTCCTAAAGAACCTCCCTACTCCTCCTTCGCCCCCTTGCGCCACATCGTGCACGATCGCCGGCCGTACGCGGAAGATGAAGACGAGTCCCGTGGTGAGCAGTGTGAAGAAGAGGTAGAATAGGAAGCCGGGGTATGATTCCAACCCCAGAATCCCGGCGCCGATGCCGAAGAGGGATGCGGTTAGGTTGTGCAGCGTTGTCAGGGTCTGTGAAGAGGGTGTGTTAGCTGAGGTTTGTATGTCCTGGTATATATGGAGTACACAGCGAAAGAGAGATGGGGGGGGTGCGAGACGAAAAGGCCTGGGTGTTTCTGTCCTCGTGGGCTTTTTTCTGTGAAGAGGCGCGCATTGCGCATCGAGGAGCGCGCGCACGAGGGCAGTTCTTGCTGTGACACGCACCTTGGTATTATGCACGACCGACTCCGGCACGATCGGGGCGATTTGCTGTTCGCGTTCGCTGAGCATCGTTGCGTTCTGCCTGTGGCTGTCGCTGTCGTGAAGCCTGCTCCGAAGGCCCAGGTGATGGTGGATGCGTCCGATGGGATATCCAGTGGCTTGTTAGGTGGGTGCAATGCCGGTCAATCCCACGGTCCTGTTTTATCTTTGCTGTGCTGGGGAGAGGACGGAGGTGTATGTAGAGGCTTTTTTGGGCAATGCGAGGCTGAGACCAACACCTACCTATCTACCTAGCTAACCTGGAGCTTGTGGTGAGAGGTTCACGACCCGGAAGAACTATTTTCCATGCAGTGTCAGCACCTCTCGCCTCGGCCGAAAGAGATGGGAAATTGAATTATCACGCTGGGGGGTTTCCGCTGACATTTTTGCAAATCACGGGGTTGAGATTGAGGGGCTGGGCATGGCTGGTGCCTGGTGCGACAAGTCATCTTCGTGTGTTCCGAAAGAGGATGATTTTTGGTCCTGCAATACGAATGTGCATGTTTATTCTTGGTCGTTGCTTTGTGGCTGAATGTCAGATACGAGACGAGTATGCAAGTCGGCAGTCGCTAAATCAGGCAAAATTGACCTGAGAAGCGAGCATTGGATGGTGCACGTTGTTGCTGCTAAGAACGTATGAAGTACGCATTCTTTCACAGAGCGAAATAATAATACGTATAATATGTGGCAAGCTTAGATGCAGTTGCTAGATGACAAATATAGGATTGAGCTTCTTCCCCTTCACCAAACTCCCGCCAAGTTGCCGCGTATTTTGGGTATAGAAATCACAGAGCGCCAGGGGCCCCTAGAACCAACAATTCCGCGCCATGGATAATTCCCCACAGGTAGGAAGACCTAAGAAAACAAAATCCGAGGTCCATTTCAGGACACGTATCTACCATACTCATCAAGGTAGTTCTGCAGGTAAATGCTCAAGGTATAGTTGGGAATAGCCTCAGCACGACGAAGATATCGGATTGCCTGCGAGAAGTACCTCTCATCTCTCGGCGATCCTGTGACGTTCCCAAGGCTCATCTGTGCCTCGGCAGCCTGGAATTCGGTGTTAGCAAGAGATCTTTGCGTGGTGGTGGCATCTGCATGGGAGGAGAGCGTACCCATGCTAGAAGACTACCCGTCATGGAGTTCTCCGAGTCTGCAGCTCGCACGGCCCTGGTGTAGAAATCTACTGCAGGTTGAAGATAACCGCGTGCTTCGACATAGTTCGCACTTTCTATTCGTTGACGACGGCCATCTGTAGGTGGCTCGTAGTCAGCAATGATCTCGTTTCGTGGCTCCGAAGATGTCAATTGTGGCTCACTTGACTGGCTGCTGCCATTGGTTTGCTGATTGCTTTCTTCGTTCTGGATTTTGGACAACACTGCTTGTGCCCTTTGCAGCCAGTTACTTCCGAGCCCTAGGACGATAATTCGAATTTAGAAAGATTCCGACAAAATACTACGAAAGGGCCAATGCCAAAGAGTAGATCATGTACATACCCATCAAGATCTGCGAGTTTTCCGGATGAATTCGGAGGATTTTGAGCCACGCTGATTGACTCCACTCTGCAACATCACGGATACAGCCTGAATCTGCGTCGTGATATGCGAAGTCTTGCAAGCCTTGAATGATCCAGATCTGCTCTGGAAGACGATTTGGTTCACGAAAGAATCGGATTCGGTCAAGCACGGCCATAGCGGATTGAGCTGAAGGGATGTATGACTCAATCCGATCTGCATAATTTGACACCACATTATCTAAATTGGTAATGATGGTCTTGACTTGCTCGATCAGGTCCTCATTACTTGTGTCCGTGTTTCTCGATAGTGACGATCGATGCCGTCCTGAATGCGAACTTCGAGACATGCTGCTGGAAGATAAAATAGTTGAAAGTTCTTCGGGCTTGCAGAACTGAGCCGTAATGCGATTCGAGTACAGTAGTGTCTCTAAATATGACGGCCTCTGTCCGTTGTATTGTCCGTTGTATTCGTTGTATTTGACAGAAAAGTAGCGATAGTGTCAGCGTAGAAACATATAAAAGACTCTTGACTACGAGCTCATGCTTCCAAGAACACGGTGACGATTTATGGATGTGTTGATGTGCATGAAGTAAGCATTCCAATATCAGAAGGACGGGTATATATAAATATATATATACATATGATTACTGCCAAGCCGATGAAGCAGTTGCATGCATTGGCTTCCAGACTTCTGGCAGGTCCTCCACAAGCAGTTAGCCGTTATCCAGCACAGCCAGGACCACTAGTCCCTTCCCGCATTTGTGTTCTGAAGCAGAATGCATTGTTATCCAGTGACGGAGCAAAGGCCTGCGTCGCTTAGGATAGAACCCGAGAACTGATGTGCCGGCCAAGGCGATATGGGGACTGAGAGATGCAAAGAACGACGCAGAAGCCGATGAGTAACCAGGCATCCTGCCAGGGTGGCGTGCAGGGAGCCATCCTCAACCCAGCCAAAGGTCCCAATTGAGCGCTAGCCCAGCTTTAGAGCATGTATATCTATGCAGTGCATGGATCTGAACTCCAGGATATCTCCGTTGGGAACCCGAACGGCTGACAGACGGTTCCACCATGATTTGGGGATGTCTCGTAAGCAGGGTCGCAGGACACCAGACGGGTATTGGGATGCGGTTAGGAAGGCGATTGGAGCAGCGCGTGAAGATATAATCGGTCCTGATGGTGAGAGACAAGGGTAGGGAAGCTGGGAGAGATGCAAGTGCTGCGCAAGCCTAATTCGGAAACGAGGGGTGACCGGACGCCAGCGCCTCCGTTCAGCCTTACGGACGGCTCTTGCGATGATAGTCCGTGTCGCGGGATTTGCAAAGCTGCGTAATGATGTATAAGGGAGCATGCCAGCAGCAGGAGCAGTTGTCAGATCATGCAAACACAATTGTAACAACGCAAGACATGTAGAGTGTTCTGTAATCCATGCTATCCCATTACACATCCTGCCCTCTCTTACCCATCCCGTCGTTAGCGAGCATGCAGCAGTTGTCAGCAATGCGTCATCGCTTTGCAAGCCTTTCAAATCAACAACACCATCAACGACATCCTTAGTTCTCGTCTCGGAGTCACCACAGCATTTCGACCCTCTCAGCCCAAGGTGGGCGGATGCGGCGTGGCCAATGCTAAAGTCAGACAGAATGGCGCTCTCTCACACGCAACTGACACACAATACTTCTGCAGGAAACGGCCGATGTTGTGACGGGTCTTGTCTTCGAGGCTTTTGAGGTCGAATTGGCTGACCGGATCACACGAGGTGGCTGCGAAGGGCTACTTCGTACGGAAGAGTGAGGGTACCAGCGCAATGGTGACTTGGTTTTGGCAGGAAGCAACGAAAGGAGATCGACTCTCGGCATTCCCCTGTCGTCTCCCACCCTCTCTTGGTACCCAATAGGGGGCCGTCCATCAGCATATACGAAGTACAAGCCCTGGACCATGGTACGGTAAGAAGGGCTCGGCGTAGGCGGCCTGCTTCCTTGCATTCCCGAAAGGCGACTTTCTTAGGGCATGGGAGCCGGTCAGTCCGCACGATTCGAGAAGCCACCTCTCCCAAACGTCGACCAGTCTGATGAGTTGAGTGTAGTCTCCACCGGGCACCACATCCGCTGCTGGAAGGCTCGGGCGGCCTTAGTCATGGGGTGCACGGCGCGGTGCTAAATCATCATGTCACAGATCCCGTCTGCACGTGGTCTTCAGCCGAACACTGTGGTTGGGGGCAGGCATGACCGGCGACTCGGACTGCACTTGGACGGCTGCTTGGATCTGTGAAACATCGGCCCGCCGCTCATGGTGACAGCTGGCACGCCTTGTTGATTTGATGGTCGTACTGCCCTTTCGTTGTCTTTGCTTCCTCCAATTCCTCCGCCTCAGGCCGACTCCTGCTCTACAGTACTGGTTTGCGATCGTGAGATGAGCGCAATCAAAACAAATCCATGCACCCGCGATCCATTCCTCTCCACACCGGCGGCTGTGATTTGGCAGGGTCCGCGCCTGTCAGAGCACTCCTAACTCCAGGGGTCTTGCAGGCTGGAGAGCTCCGAAACTCGTGAAGGGACCTCAGCCGTGCGTGCACTCTCGCTTCTACTGGACCTGCTCCATCCTGTGCACCTGTTCTATGATTGCCATCTATTATTGTTGCCGAGATAAACAAATCTACCACGAGCACCCTCATTCCCTTACCGAGCGTGACCTCACCTTGCTGACCTGCTCGTTACTCGTCGTGCCATCATGCTGTGATCCCTCTTCATCCGTACTGGAATGGACCGTCCGCACACGCAGAATCTCATCCGTGGCTCGCAATGGAGTCTGTAGTATTCGAGGCCTCGCCTCTGGCTGAGTATCTGGAAGGTGCGCATCATAGCTGAGCTAAGTCTCACCCTCCCAGTCAACCTTACTGACCATCATTTGTCGACAGGAGAAGGCGGCGACAACTCGGAATGGGCATCAAACCGCGAAGAACCCTCTCCTACTCCGTCCTTTGCTCCTCGAGGAAAACCTGCAGTTCGCTCCAAGTTCCGACAAAAGCTACCTCCCGGTCTGCGACTCGTCGTCCCCCAGAATACGGTCGTCGCTACGATACATAATACTTGTTCGGTGGGTCTTGGAGTTTCTCGAGGACGAATATAGCTAATCTCCAATGCAAGAGGGCAGTAAACTCGCGGCTAGGACGGGTGGATAACGAGAGGTTCCTAGAACGCTTCAGATATATCGTTGTTGCCTCTCAACTTCTAAGCACACATTCCTATCTTTCCCAGGGACAGCATGGCCAATCACGAGAGTTGCCAGTATCGCTACCCAGCGCTCCCCAGCTAGGACCATTCACATTCACCGGAGCATGTGCTACGGCTTGTCTGGCCTTCTCCCTTGTCTGGTTGATACACTGGGCTCGAGGCGGCGCAGATTCAGTGGTGGGAAGATGGCGGATGGCTTTGGTCCTAGCCTTGATGCTTGTGTTGGCCTTTGTGTCATACACATACATCCGTAGACAATGGCTCCAATACCTTCGTCAGCAGACTTTGTTGGAAGCTTCAGAATACGTAAGCAAGGCTCAGGCCTTTGATAACGTCGCCGCTGCGGCCTTGACGCTGGTGCAGGAAGTCGAACTTGTTTCTCGGGGATATCGAATGTAAGTCACAGAGCAGCTACAGTAAGGATGCGTAGACTGATCACGGCACATGAGTAGTAGCGCCCCCCTTCCACCAGTCAGTCGATTGGAAGATCGAAGCCAAACACGAAGATGTATACGGCTCCGGAAGACACTTCGTCTTTGCTTCGCAGAGATGATACCTAGATATCAGCAAGCCTTCGCTGCGTTGAAGCCATTCGCTGATGAGACGAATCTGGAAAAATACTACGATGTATACGACATAAGTGACATGGACTTTTCAGAGGCCATGCTAGACTATACAGAGGCCGAATTTGCAGACCAAGATTCACTGCGTGTTCTTAAGATCCTCGCTGCAAGACTCCATACGGCTAGAAAGGTCTTTCTATCCTGCCTTCTAGCTTTAGACGCTCACGGAGGCAAGCCGGACTTCATTCGATGGAGCACTGCGGTAGACGAGCTTCATGGCGTAGCGTCGGTGGCATGTGTTATCGAAGAGCGGTTCCGCTCTATTCTAACAGACGAAGAGAGTAAGTTTCCTTTTCCACAAACATTAAACTTGGCTGATTATCCCAAGCGTTTGCGGTTCCTTCCACGCCAAAGCTCCCACTTTCACCCAATCACGAACGTTCGCGAGCGCAGCTTCGAAAGTTAAGCTCCCTCTCAACGGGGATCCGGGGGCTCCAGGCGAAACTACACGTGCTTCGCGATGAATCTGACAAGAATTTGAGTGAGGCAGGCGACGTCTCAGAATTTGGCACCAATCTCATGATACAATACGAGTCGATTGGGATGGACTTGAAAGCTTTGATGCAAGAATGGGAGGATGGTAAGACGGTACTGGCGTTCAATATCGACAAGCACGAACGACGCATTTCCTCAATAAGCGGTATGCTATCACCTACCACATCCTTAGGCGGTCTGACTGCTGTTGAGGAGGGTGGTGCACTCGAGGCTTTAAGAGCCTTGAACGGCGAGGATCGATCCCGATCCAGTATGGATCTTAGCAGCTCAGATGCAGAAGAAGTCTTTGAGGCCGTAGCCCTACCACGACAAAGAAGCACCTTGACTCGAGAAGAACGTATAGTCAAGATGAAGGAGGATAGAGCGAAGAGAGAGTCCATGAGAGAAAGAGTAGATGCCAACACGCACATGCTACGAGAATTAGAGTCAGTCATCAATCTACGTCCGAGAGGCAGGACAACAGCCGGAGGACGGATCACGTCAATATAATGCTTACGTATAACGATTTTCTTCTCATTTGGGTATGGTCTCGCATTTACAAATAATGAGCTCTGGTGTTTGGAGTATCTTGGAAATAATGCAGAGTTGCCTCGAACTGATCAGTGCATTTACAATGGTCGAAAAATTGGCGCCAAGGTACATAGAGCTTGTAGCATAATCTAGCGTATAATCTAAACATTGTTAATCGACCTCTACGTAATAGTCCTCGGACAAGGCCTGAGAGAGTGTCAGTCATGAATAGTCCATAAAGCACCAATATCAACCACTAAAATCCCTAACCTATGTTGCACTTTGAACCCTTTTTCCTTTATTAAGCTCACATCCTCGGCCGACAGTAAATCTAGATTAATTACAGCCAGATATAAGCTTAGTGATTGGCAGACAGCCCTGCATGGGAGAAGTTTGCGTGTCGCTCCTCCCTTGAATGATTGGCATCTCGTGTTTTGTTCAAGGTCACGTGCACCTAGAATTGTGATGTTCTTTCCGAACAAACACAACACCTTGATCAAGCTCCCAGCTACACATCCCCTCGCGGTTGAAAAGTGGGCACCAAGTTATAGGAGTTGTGAGGTTTTCGGCATGGATAGGGTTTGTCCACATCAACTCGAGCGATTGTAAAGATCCAAAGCATGGCAGGAAGAGACTCAGCCAAACGACGCGTCTTCGCGGCTGTCTTCCCTAGGGTAGCGGATTCATCTCAGCCAACTCCAGTTATTACGCCAGCAGCAAAATTCACTACTCCTGGGCAGGCCTTCGGCGTGCCCTCTCCATATGGCCATGACCAGGCATCAAGCAGCCAAAAGTCCGAGCAGTTGTCTCGTTTTGCAGAAGACGATGCAGATCATGTACAGCAACAAGTACAATGGGACCGTTCATGGCATACTGTCACACATTTTCTCAGCTTCGCAGAAGAGCAGGGCAGACGACATGGTTCATCTCGTGGAACGAAGTCGGCAGATGCAGCCTTTGCTGAGGCACTAGAAAACGTTCTAAACCCAAGCGTTCGATTACCTCTGGCTCCACATACTGAGGAGATTTTGCCTTGGTATACACAACATGTCAGATACCATTTCTTAGACCAAGTACATCCAAAGTTTCTGTCGTCTCAGAAAGAACAAAACGCGGGGGCCTTGCTCTCGGAAAGTATCAAGATTCTCGAGGATGCCCACCGACAGTATTTCCAAGGTCTTTCCATGATCATAAATCAAATTGATGCACTCCATCTAGGACTTGGCAAAGAACCCGTGGATAAGTTTCGGAGAGACTTACACGCCATTGTTAGCACTTCAATCACGGAAGAGTTTACGGCTGCTTTGAAACTTGTTATAACAAGCTATGTCTTCACTTATCTTGGTATCAAGATTACGAAGGAACATGGCTACCTGGAAACCACTCTCGAGAGCGTCGAGACTGACCAATCTCGCAATGATATGCTTGGGCTTGTTGAGGCTTTACACCGAGTTGATCTAGCCGATGAGAAATTCCAAGTAATCTTCGCAGAAATCATGAGAGATGCCATGGACGCCTATATCTACTGTGGTTATGGAGGAGTCTGGTCGGCGGAAAATGTTTCCGAAGTAGAGAATCACCAGGCAGCTAAAGTCGATGGCGCACCGGAATATTCACCTGTTCCACGTGCGGTGCATCGAAATCGACGATCCATATGTACCACGAATCTTTGTGAATGGGTTGAGAACCGCTATTCCCGGCTGGCAGTTGAGGTCTTTGATAAAATTGGCATCCAGAAAGTAACGTGGGCGGATGTGGAGAAATGGAAAGAGATGAGCATCGGTCGACTAGCCATACTTCGTACGAATGAGTTGTTCGATATTGTTGCTAGTTGGCCTCATGCCGCTGGAGCTTTGGAGGACTTACGTACCGCAATCACCTCCCCCCAAAGACGTTTGCATCTTACAGATGTATTTGCCTCGGCACTCAAAGAAAGACTGCTTCACCCAGGAGCTTCAACTCTCCAGATCTTACAAACATACATATCAATGATTTGGTCGTTTCACGCTCTCGATAACTCGAAGGTCCTCCTTGATCGTGTGGCTTATCCTCTACAACTCTATCTCTGCTCTCGTGAGGACACAGTGCGTATCATTATCACAGGACTATTGTCGGATACGGAGGATAGCCAAGGAACTCCTGTCGCCCCAGGTGGAGACAAGCTTGTTGAGTTGGCTGTCTTGTTGAACCAGGGAACTGATCAATTTGGCCAGAGAGCAAGTGAGGATGAACTGGACTGGAGTGACATGGAATGGGTTCCTGATCCGGTAGATGCTGGACCTGGTTATAAGCGATCAAGAAATGCCGACATTATTGGTACACTGATTGGGGTACTAGGCTCCCAAGAAGTCTTCATTAAGGAATTCCAAGGGATTGTTGGCGACAACCTGTTAAAGCACGAAGGAAATTTTGACAAAGAGGCAAGAATCTTACACACCATCCCTTTAAGTGGCTACTAATCGGCAAGCAGATCAAAGTTCTTGAGCTTTTGAAAGCTCGCTTCGGGGAGGCGCCTCTTCAAAGCTGCGAGGTTATGCTCAAAGATATTCAAGACTCTGGGCGAGTTGACGGGGCTGTTCGAAAGTCTCAAAACCTGGACCACAATGAGGAGGAGGCTAGCATCAACCAGATCAACCTAAACAATGATGGAAAGCCATCTCTACATGCCAAGATCCTGTCCAGACTCTTCTGGCCCCAACTACCAGACGAGAGTTATAGAGTTCCGGACGAGATCGCAGATCTACAGAAACGCTACGAAGTTGGATTTGAGTCACTGAAGTCATCTCGGAAACTGACCTGGCTCCATGCCTTGGGACAAGCTACGGTTGAACTGGAACTTGTGGATCGTACCATCCGTGAAGAAGTGCACACCTGGCAAGCTACTGTGATTTGGGCTTTTCAGAGTGATGAAGCTGGTGATAGCACATTGACGCGCACCATCGAGGAACTAGTGGAGCATTTAGAAATGGAAGAGTCGCTGGTGCGCAGTGCCCTTAACTTCTGGATTGGTAAACTTGTCTTGCACGAAGTTGAGAAGGACGTGTTTGCGGTTCTGGAGACACTAAACCAAGAGGATCGAGCCAAATCGAATGCTCAGGCAGCTGCGGCGGCGGCTGCAGCCATGAGTGAGGGCACCGACGCCACCGAGGCCATGGGCGACAGCGATGCACAGATGGAAGACAAAATGCAGATGTATTGGAAGTTCATACAGGGGATGCTTAAGAACTCGTCATCGCAGATGCCTCTGCAACAAATCGCCATGATGCTGAAGATGTTGATTGCAGAGGGTTTCCCATATAGCAACGAAGAATTACAGGAGTTTTTAGGGCTCAAGGTCACCAGTGGGGAGTTGGAATTGGCAGCAGGTAAATACAAACTCAAGAAATGAGTATAACACCAGTCATCGACACGCAGACCGTGGTACGATCATTTACGGCAAATGTCAGAAGAATCGAGGCGACGGTACAAAAAGTGCCTAAGTATGGGAGCTTCACGTGGAAAGGATCCTGAGTCACGGCGGTGTGGTGTCGCAATCCACATGGTAATATCCAGAGGGCGGTTTGCTCCTCCGGAGTAATCTTGTAAACCTTGTGCATCTCGGATGGTGAGTACCCCACTACATTAGCCACAAGCGTACCATCAGATGAATGGATGGACCATGTTGGGGTGGATGGAGGGACTCAGCATCAGCTGTTCGGTCGCGTGGCAGCTTTGTTGGAAGTCGTAGGTCCACTTGGTCACCTGGCAAGACAGACAGATAGACCCATATGTAGGCGATGAACGTATGTCCGTAGTCTACAAAGTCTACAAAGCAGCGATAGCCGCGCTTTTGCTCGGTGCTCCCCGTTCCTTTTGCTGAAAACGTCGAGGCCCCATCGGCCAGCGAGGTAACTTCGCAACAAACAAAACAGCACTTGCCGGCCTCGGACAAGTGCATCGCATCGCCTTTCTGCGGTGTGGATTCCTAGTTCGTCCTTGACTGGCGAACCCAGATCCCAGAATAAGACACACAAGACAAGTCAACACGCAGACCGAGACCGCGACCCAAGGGCCCTCGCCAATACACCGCGGTGCAATGAGGATCCTCTGCCCCATCGACTTTTGCTATCCTGACCACCGCCGATGCCAGGGTGGGCGACATTCTAGACGATACGCCGCGCAGGAGTTTAGCCAGGCTCCGGGCGATGCGCCGGGTCACGATTCACCGCGGAAAGTCGGGGTTGGGGCCGGGGCCGGGAATGGGAGCACGAGAGTTTGGGTTCAGAGACGTCTTAAGGCGGACCTTTTGTACTCTGGATTTTCTTCTGACCTACCTTCCATCTATATCCACCACCCATGGCTACCTGCGTCCGGGAAGTTTCGGGGGGCGGTTTCAAATGCTGTCCTTACCCTTCCTCGGCCCTTGCGTACCTTGCCTTGCCTTTCCTTACCTGAGGCGGTTGCTTTATTGCCTGCGCAGAGTCAATAGTGGCAGGCCGATGGGGTTGGTTTGATCAGAGTATGAGTTTGTTTGAACAGCGCTGGCAAAGGGTGGTGAGCGTGCGTGGGTTTCTGCACTTGGTTTGTTTCAAACGCCAAGGGCGAGCAGCGCTGAGGTAAGGTGAGGTGAGGTGAGGTGAGGTGAGGCGGGGTGAGGTGAGGTGAGAGGAAAGGGAAAAGAGCCCGTGGTGTGGTGCACTCCCGTCCTCACTCACTCCATCATCGTGAATACGTGAATAATAATGAATGAGTGAACGGTGCATCGCAGAGGGACCGCAGGTACGGCAACCAAGGCTTGCCCGCTGCGCAGAACTGACATGACGCGCTAGCCTATTTTTGGAAGGGGGGCAGAAATAGTGGGGACGTGGGCTATCTCGTATCAGTGTTATCGATAATACCATACTGTGCTGGACCGAGGGTGCATCACGCTGTCGTCGAGTGCAGCGCTGCACGGCATGGAGCTGGCGCAACAAGAGTCGACACGATGCAGACAACAGGAAGGTCAGGCTCTGCTCCTATGCACCGCAAGCGCTGGTCGTCAACATGCGGGGGTGTTTGGGTCGAAGCTCAGGACGTAGCTCTCAGCAGCTCCGTTTCTAGCTTGGCTTGGGCCGTCACACTCGTCCATACGTAAGTCGAAATGCACTCTCACTTGGGCAGGTCTCGACCTGCGCTTGGCCTATGACATCGTAAATGCTTGCAGCACAAAGCCAATCCTCCCGTGGGCATCCAGCTTCCCTTGAGCTGACCCTGCCTGCTCCTGCCCTGCCCTGCCCTGCCCGCCTTGCCCGGCCCTGCCTTGCCTTCGTGCTTGCCTTGCCATAGTGAGGGAGCAGAGCTCCTCCAAGCTCCATGCTTCGCCGGACGGATCCCCTCTGAACCTATCCAGCGCCCGGCGTGTGCAGTGCTTCCACCAGCTAGCCAGCCCGCCCCAGAGTTCTACCCAAAGCGTAGCACGTCCGACCGGCGGAGCAAAAGTCAAGTCAACCCGAGAACGAAGCGGCCTTTCCAGCTGACTGCCAGGCCGAGCAGGCTGGGCTGCGTGTCCGTCTTCTCACGTTCCTGTAGATGCAAAGTCCATATTCCAGTCCCCGTAATCCAGGAATTCAAAAGCCAAACCCGCCCAGGTCACGGCCTCTCAAGCCACCGCCCTTCCGCTACCGTCAACTCCTCTTTCTTCCATTCCTTCCTTGGTCCCTCCCTCCTTGCAAACCCATCCACACAATCTCGCTCAGCTCTCTCGGCTGAAATGGCATGGTGAGCAAAAGTCACGGCGAGAGTGAGAAAAGGGAGAACTCACAAACCAGACTCGAAAGAAGCAAGACACCCAGAATAGTTTGCGGAAGCTCAGAAAAGGCCAAAGGGGCCGGTGTCGTGTAGTCTGCAACATCTCGGAAACTTCTGAATCGTATTTGATTGCAAGCCCTCCATTCACCGAACCGACCGCCTCGTGCCCCTCTTGGTAATTCCACCGCCGCCTCGACCTTGATCTCGTCTCATCCTGCTTGCCGTCTCACCGTTCTTTGACGACCTTCACAGCGGTTCCTCCGCTGCTCTCGACCGAACCTACGCCTTCTACCTACGCCTCGACCGTATGGTCAGTTACACGAACCTCACTTTCTGACCCCTCGTCCACCCTTCCCTTTACGACGCCGAGGGTCGACCCTCAAGTTCACGACCACAACCTCGTCCGAAGGCGGTTCGAACCGGCGAAACAGGAGCTCGTGGCTTGGGCATCGTCGTGGGAAGGGACTTGGTCCAGCTATTTCGACGTCCGGAGAGCACGTTGTTGACGGCGAGCGAGCCGCCCATCCTCTCGTAGACGAGAGCATGGAGCCGCAATCATACGACGCAATGGACATAGATACCCCGGGGCATGCTTCGAGTTCGGCTCCGTTGCGATGCCCATACAATCCTCATCAGATCCCCAACTTCACCACCCGAGACGCACATCATTATGACCCCGTCTATAACACCGACGCCTGGTTACCAAATGGCATGAGTATGGGCAGTCGGCCGGGAGGACATCTACATCCTCACCTACCGAGCATGCAGAACTGGGCACCTGCACAATCCCCGTGGGGTACATATGGAGAACCACCAAACCACCATGCTCCTCGACCGGGCGACCATGCCCTTCGAGGCCCTCCTCTCGCCCACGGATGGGTCGAACACCCAACCCACCAGCAAGTGCCATTTAGTTACGGCTTTGCCAGTAACGGGAGCAGTTCCATGCAAAGTACGGCCGAATCCAACCACTTTCGAAATTCCTCCGTACCCTCGACGTCATCGCCTCCTTCAGAACTTCCTCCATATCGTGGATCTGCGCAGCATGCCGAGACTATGCGTCGATTAAATCGATATAACGCTGTGTCCAGATTCTCTGACCGGCCGCCAAATGGTCCCACAATAGCCGACCACCAAGCACCCCGACAATCTGGGCGTAGCACAAGAGATTATTATGAAGAACAGCGAGCTTGTAAGTAACCGTCGCATCGTGTCCGAAGCTAGCAAATCCCCAAATAGAAATTTCACCTAGCAAGACTAATCCTCCACTTGCTAACCACACTCCAGCTCACTTTCGATCGGGACGTGATCACCCTCGAAGTACAAATACAAACTCTAACGAAAATGCCCCAAGCCGTAGACTCAGTTTTGGTTCTAGTGATGCGGAAGGTACCGATGAGTCGGATGAGGTGGGAGACCATTACCACCGCAATCTGTTCTTGGATGACGAGAACAGCCTTGCTGCTGTGCGTGGGATAGCGGCCGGTGCGAAGCGAGTGGTTTCTCAAAGTGCAATTGCGACTCTTGAGAAGGTGGATCTGAAGGAGCTTGGAGAGACTGACAGGAGTAAGTGACTATTCCTTCTAGTCTTGACCTTGAGTTGGATGGGTTGGGGCGTGTAAACGGTCTAGTGGCTGCATCCGATTTTCCTTCCTAGCTTCTGGTTTTCTACTCTACAATTTGAGAGCCAAGGATCTATGTTGAGCAAGGCTTGTTGGAGGTCTCGTCGACTGCGTCAGGACTGAGAAAATGAACCTTGGGTCCAACAGATGTGGGACGCTGTTCACTTGCTGGTATGAAAATCGTGTCTTGAATCAGCAAACTAACATTTGTACTAGCTTGCATCATCTGCTACAATGACTTTGGGGTCGCCAACCCTGAGGGCGTTACGGAGAATCCATTGCGTCTGCCAAAATGCCAACATGTCTTTGGCAATGTCTGCATCAAGAAGTGGTTTGAAGATTCTGACAGCTGTCCATATTGTCGAGACAAGCTACCGTCTGAGATGAGTCGTGCTCATCATACTGCGAGGATTCTGTTTGCACGCTACGAACAGCAAGTGCTGATACGGGCCAATCGACTTCAAAATACAACTCGGCATCTGGGAGATGACCGTGCCGATGATAACCCAGACCTGCCAGACTACCCATATTACACTTCTACACAGTTAGAAAGAAGTTCTCACTACTCAGCACCGCATCGATCTGGCCAAGGAGACTCCCCAGAAAGTCGGCGCCGTCGAGGCAGACTTAATGGTAGCAGAGCTCTTGCACCTATTCGGCCGACCTCAGTTGGCTCAAGATCCGGTAATCAGCCATCAATGATGTTCCGAGGTGTCCCCACGGGTATACCACCATATTCAGCCAGAAACTTATACACGGCACCGAGGAATACAAATCAATCTTACGGGTCTAATGCCCCGGTCGATCAACCACCGGCGTCTGAAGAAATATCACCACCAGTAGCTGTGGGGACCTCGTCAGGTACGGCAGATCCATCGAATACATCTACCAGTCCTACCACTCGCCCAGTCGTTCCATGGCAACAGCAGGCTCTCAACTACCTACAACGTGATGATGAAAGCAATGGCTTCTCGCAGAGATCGCAGACAAGCGGGACCGAATTCAATCCTCCACCCAGAGTACCCAACCAGTCGAGACCCAGTGCGATGCCGCAAAATGGCGCACCTACGAATTCTTCTGAGAATGGTGCACCCCAGCACCCGGATCCTTCGTACACGAGTAACCAATGGATGAACGGGGCAGCAAACTCAAGGATACTTCAGTATCCCACGAGATGGGGTTCTTAGTGGTCATTTTGAGTACAAAGTAGGGGAGGTCAGAGTCAGACAAGTACGGTCGGAAACACTGAAGTACACATGGCAAAGAGGGATTTATAAGCCAGAAGTTGCAGGCCAAGGTATTATCCTTGAGCTATAATCATTTCCCTTTTTTCATCTCTCGACATTGTCTGTTTGCTTTGTCATATGTCATTTTTCGTGCCTTTCGTACGTTTGCGGGGTTTTATTGAGTTCAGTTTGAGGCCAGGTCAACTCGGATCCAATGCAACAGCAGGGGACATAGCATTCTATAAATTGAATTGAAAGACATAATCTCTGCACACAATAACAAAGATATCTAAAAGAGGATACGGCAGTTTCCGCTTCTTCTCTCCTGATCTCTAACCAGGTGTAAGGAACTGGTGGTGTCGACTGCATTCTATCTTCCCTTGCTTCGTGACGTGCTTAGGAAGAGTAGATGATATGTCGATCAACCTTCCTATTTGGGTTTTGTCATGTTTTGTCCGTCATGAAAAAAAGAGGGCCTATATATTTGCTTAAGGGCTCTTTCACGTCCCGTGCTTTCTTGCGAGTTTGCGCAAAGGTCACTTGAAAGGTAAGGTACATAGATTTTCTAGCCAGCCAAGGGTAGTCTCGGCAGCTCGTATCCACTGTGCCCTTGGCATGGTGAATCATGCCTCAGCATGAAGCAGGTCGGACCAGTCCGGTCCGTTAGTTGGTCTATTTCTCTGGCCAATACTCCAAACCAATCTCTCTCCAAGGACACTTTTTTTTTCTTTTTTTTACTTAGTCGGTTTTCTTTGCTCTTGTTTATTGTCTCCTTGCGCTCCAATTCCTTCGTCCTTCCCTGATGCACCATCCCTCGTAGATGCGCACAGGCTTCCAGCTCGGTGACTGATTTCCTTCCAGACGCGCAACGCTTTCTGTCTTCGGAAGTCCCCACATCTACCAGCATGCTCCCTACCTCCCTCTCTACCTACCATTATCTACCTCCCAATTCGGGACCAGCAAACGGACTCCGCGCTGGTATGGCGTCTGGAGGATGGAGGGAGGTTTTCTGGTTTTGGTCGTAGAGGAGCTTGGGTGCATGCGGCTTGAGAGGCGGTGGTGCTTGAGATATGCGTGTCGACTTTTAGGATTGAGTCGTCTAGGACATGGCCTGTGGGTGGAGTTAGGCAATGATGGGGTTGAGATGTTGGAGAAAGTGAGTTGCTGGGGGAATATGCCTCCTTCGTAAAATCGAATTGCCTGAAATTGTGGACTCATAGATCGAGGTGTGTCTCCACTAGGTAACGCTCTTATTAAATCTGGCTCGGAAATAATGGAGTACTCTTCTCCTCTCTGACTTACGAGGTGAAGGGTATCTCGCAGTTCGTTACATCCCCTGGACGAAGGAAGACGATGATTCTCGCACTGGAGAGATCCAAGAGACAAGGAATAATGCTCATCGCAAATAATTGCGAGCTCATTCACGCACCATTGTTCTTTCTACCTTCTTGCCCTTTTGCATTCCCCAAAAATACACCCTCTCATGTTTGAATTTCTGCTCTCACTCGATCCCTATCTCAAAACATAATCAACATCTCGATATCAACACTCTCGCGCTCTCGACGAAGATGCTCTGGGATGACGGCAATCAGCGGTGGGATGCCCGGCAAGAGCCACGGTCTGAGGTGGATGTCAAAGTAGGCAAATGCGACCGCGAACACCACGAGGGCAAGCAAGGCACCAGCTAGAAGGGCTGCGATCCTATACCCTGGACGCATTCTGTCAGGAGCGGGAGGATGGATACGGGGGATTCTTCAGAACGAGAGGCACTGCAAAAACTGGTGGGGGCAAGCCTTGTATGAGTTGATACGATGGAGTTTGCTGTGCAGGCGATCAGGGAGGACGGATCGTTTGGTTCTGGTAAGTATACTACGGAGAGATCTCTGTAGAGGAGTGGTGTGAGCATGCTCTGGTGTTGTAGTGCCAGGATGGAAAAAGTTAAGCGAGCATGGGGGGCTTCGAGGAGGGAATCTTCGCCTTCAAGCCTGGTATATAAAGTGGGTAAAATATGCTCTGCAAGCGGGTAAGGCGATAGAACGATGGGATGGGCGAGGGCGAATGCTGGCCTTGAGCATCAGATGACGTCGCCCTTTTGGTCGCAGGCTTGCTTGCTTTTGCGTATGAGAAAACCTAAGATCACCAAGAGAGTAGAGCCGCGCAAGGGGGTTTCTGTTTCTTTTCTTTTTCTCTTTCTTTCTTTTTTCTCTGGGTACATCTGCGGGTGGGATCTATATGCCTCAAGCAAGAGGATGATATTAGCTTGCCAACAAGGAAGCGAAGGAGATTGAAGGGTTTTGAAGCAGCTAGTTTATCAATGTGAGGCTTCGGCGTCGCTTTCAAACACGGAAGGTTAAGCTAAATAGCATCAAAACGCAAAAAAAGAAAAGTGCAAAAAAAGGTTCGACAGTTGTTGGTTTTGTCGACTCTGCCTACATCCTTTGGTGGCCAGTTGATTCTCCCATTTCCCTTCTCTTAAACAGAAGCTTGACCTGAACCACGTCACCGCATGGCACGCCCTTTCTGTTTGTATAGGGTTTGGGTTATTTGGAAATATAGACACTGGTTGTTTAGAACAGCCTTGTTAGGAAGAAGGCATGCTCTAGTGCTGTATACGACTTCAGACGTCTCTGAGCCAAACTGACTTTCACGTGCATATAGTCGACGCCAATCAAAGTAAATCAGGGCCAAGGACAAAAGAAACACCCAAGGTGGTATTATCATCAGTTTTGAATCAAGACTGCTAGTATGAATCTATCTACAGCTTCGCTTTCATTTTACTCTCATCCCTAGCCTGCTTGACCAGATCCCATGCCAACCTCCCCATCGGATGCCTCTGAGCGGCATTCTCTTTCGCCTTGGCACTACTCGCCTGCCTCACCGCATACCGTGCTGCAATTCCCTGGTATATGCAAGTCGCTCGGAAAAATCCGAACGCAATGCCCCAGGTCAAATCCGGGCTTGGATCCCAGCCTGCGACCTCTGCATACCATTTAACCAACACATCTCGTGGGGGCAGTCCTGGTGTTGCGCCCTCGGCAAACCCACTGAGTTTCTTTACGTGTGACTGGTTGACGAGGAGGTAGGGCGTGATGAGGTTGATGAGATCTGAGATTGGGTGGCCGATAGTAGACATTTCCCAGCTAGGACGGTATTAGTGGCATGCCAGAAAGACCCAAACAAAGATACACTTACTCTAATATGCCAATAACCCTAGGTTCCGTCTTATGAAAGACTAAGTTATCGATCTTGTAATCCCCATGGATCGGATTGCCTCTATCTTTTGGCTGAAACCTGGGATCCCGGAAGTAGTCTAGGATCTCATTGATGTGCGGTATCTCTCCCACGGACTCTTTGGTATCAATGTCTACGGTCTCCGCCTGCGCCTTAGTGATAGTGGAGAATGTTTTAATCTGCCGGTTGTAGAAGTCTGACGGGCGACCATAGCTTTCTAAGCCTACATCCTTGGGCACGATCCGATGCAGCTTTGCCAGTGTTCGTATAGCATCGTGCCACCTGTCAGAAGTTAGAAGAAGTCAGGGCAGATGTCGGGCTAAGGATTCTCACATCTCTGTCCGCTCTTCCGGTGTAACGTCTGGTATTGAGGGGTCCTCAATGATTCGACCATCCAAGAACTCCATTATATAGAACGCCGTGCCAATGACGCTTACATCTTCGCAAAGACCATATGCCTTTGGCACTGGTACATCCGTAGGGCCTAGGGCATGTATGATTCGATACTCTCGCTCAACCTGGTGTGCCGTTTTCGATACCAGCTTTCCGGGAGGCTTCTTGCGCATGACGAACTTCTGTCCATTGGCGCCAGTGATCTGGTAGGTGGGATTGGACTGACCAAATCCGAACTGAAGGGTAAATGTCAGGACAGCCAGGGCGCGCGAATCCGAGGGACTGTACCTGCTTCAGGTCTATGGGGACCTTGATCTCGGGGACATTTTGGGAGATGTAATGTTCTAGCGACTTGATGTCGATGGGTTGCCTCACGATGCCAGCCATGGTGCAGTAGCAGTCGGATTGGGCGGGCGAGTCTAGAAAATAGGGATGCACATGCTCGAGCTTATGTCGACATGCAGCCGGTTTTATTTAGATGTCGGTGATGGCTCGTCGTTGATAGCGCACCAAGCCGAAGCCGAGGCTCTCGTTTGACGGCACCCCGCCATACCAAATGCCAGCCGATGCCGATCAGTCCCTAGAGTTTCCCCATATTTACAAAGCTGGGGTTGCCGCCGGCTTGATTTCGTGTCGTGGGCTCTGCTTGGTTGCTTGTTCGAGGTACACTGTGCTGCAGCATCCCGCGTGAACTTCAATTGCCCAAGGTTCTTCTTGATGTTGGTCTGATCATTATGGTATCTACTGTCGTCTATGATACTTGTACAAATCCTCGCTTTTTTTGACTTTTATTGTCATCCTGTTCCCAAGTATCCTCGTCAACATAGTCTTTTACGCCCTTTTCCTTGACCTGATTTCCCACAACACGGAGTGCCGCCAAATTGTAACCCATCTCATCCTTTTGCTTTTTCAATGCCTGTCGTAGATGTCCCCTAATCCCATCGAGCATGAGTCTCATGGTCTTGCTGGCAACAATCTGTCGGTGGTGCGTCTTGAGCATGAAGAATAGTATTCGACATGTCAATGGAATATTCATAGACCTCGAGGCAAATATGTCCAGGAAAGTGAAGAGCATAGGCAAGGTTGCAAATGGGAGGACCAGCAAGGCATCCTGGAGAGCAGCCGCCTTGATCCTTTGCAGTACCGTCAAAACGTGCTTCTCTGCACTAATACCACCTAGGGCCATGAACAGTGGGTTTCGTGCAGGTGGTGCAGTGTTCGGCTGCTCAATCTTGGCTTGCTCCCATTCCCTGATGACTTCTAAGTCGGCCATGCCGAGATCCAGCGCTTCTGCAATTTTCTCTCCGGCCATGAGAGTCTCCACTGTTTGCTTTCCAGCAGCCCCGACTTCCCCGTTCTCGCCGTCCTGGTCGTTATCTTGTTCGAGAGATGTGGTCAAAGTACTCTCGTATAGCTCCTCCAACTCCTTCTCCTTTTCTTCCTCCAAGAAGATTTGTTCATCAGTCTGTTCCCAGACACGAATACTTTTGTCATGGCTGGCGCTCACCAGGAAGTTGCCAGTCCGACTTACTGCTAGTGCCCAGATTTCTCCATGATGCCCATCCAGTCTCTGAATCTGTTCAAACTTGTCGCCATCCCAGTATTTAATCATGCGGTCCTTACTGCTACTGAAGAAATGGTGTCCATTCCCATCCTGATTGTGAGGAACGAAAGCAACTTGCAAGATACTGTCTTGGTGTGCAAAGAAAGCCTTGTGACAATCTCCAAAATCAAGCCCCCAGAGTCGTACGTTCTTATCAGCTGAGCAGGTTACAATAAGTTTGCTGTCGAATGAGATATCCATGTTTAGTACAGGTAATTTATGCCCATAAAGATTCAAGAACAGTTTCAACGAGTCAACAAAGAACACTTTGACAGTGTTATCAAGTAAGGCAACAGCGAGAAGTCGAGAATCAGGCGAAAATCGGATGCTCAAGATGTCGTCTGCTACCTTAAGTGTTCTTGTGTGGACCAGTTTCAATCGAGGCGTGGTCCGTTTGGTACCCGGAATTTCTTCTTGCACGACCTCAAAATTCCAGAACTTGGCTGATTTATCAGCACTTCCAGATACCAGAGATCTTCCATCTGGATGGACCTGTAAAGTCCATATAGCGCCGTCGTGCGCCTTAACAGTGTCGAGTAGAGCAGCTGAGGCGACATCAAAGAGTTCCAGTTCACCAGATTTGGTGCCCACTACCACAATCTTGTCTCCAGGTAAGAATGAACAGCACAAAGCATAGCCGCACTCGAAGGTCCGGATGCAACTCCTGGTGCGAACGTTCCAGATTTTCAGCCCGCCGTTGGATGCAGAGGCAAGCATTCTATCATCAGAACTCAGCGCCAAAGCTCTGATGTCCGCCCGATGTCCAGGAAGTTCCACCGAGAGGGTCCTTGAATAATCCGGGAGGTCTTCCGACTTTGATTTCTTTGATTTTTCTTTGGTCGGGACGTTGAAAACTTCGACCTGATTGTTGGTAGTTGCGACAAGTATTTGTAGCGCTTTCGAACCCCTGTTGCGAATCCAGTCAATTGATCTGACTTTCCCACTAGTCCTGACAATAACATATGGAACGAAGAAGTCGGAGATTTCAGCACTTGAGATGTCCTCAGCCTTCTCGTCTAGGTCTGCAAGCCCCTCGGCCTCCGTCTTTTCAACTGAAGCTCCAAGCTTCTCGCGTCTTCTTTTCCGCTTTCGAGCAAGACTTTTCCTGACCTCGTCCGCAGAGCGGATTCTCCACATCTCGACTGCCTTTTCAGAGCCATGGACGGCAAAATAATCATGCCGCGGGTGGAAAGTGATACCGAGGGCTCTGTCTTTGCCTTGGCGGTGGAGGACTCCACGACTGTGTAGGAAGTGATGTTCTCCGAGATTGCTGACTTTCTGCGAGAGTTTATACAAGCCAGAAGTATCTATTGACCAGACCTTCAACTCGCCATCGTTACCAGCTGTTATACATCCACTTCCATCGGGTGAGACGCCTAGAGCCCAACATTCTCCACTTGTCTGCGCAACATGAGTCTCGATGCAGTGCTGCGAAGCGACATCCCAGAGCTTAATAAGGGAGTCCTTTCCGGTCGTAAGAAGGTATCCTTCGAACATGGTCGAGTCATCGTATTTGACGACTGTATCTTCTTCGCCATCTTCCTTTGTCTCATCGGCATCTGGCTGTACAAATTGAAGGCCAGTGATCTGGTCTTTGTGTCCCCGTAGCTTGAACAAGCCAACCTCAGCCACCAAATCCCATATAATGATATCCGTATCCTTGGAGCCACTTGCAAGTCGAACACCAGACTTGTCAAAAGAGAGCGTAGTAATGGCTGATCGGTGGCCATTGAAGCTGACAATGACGGTCGCGATTTGGGAATCCCAGAGTCGTATACTTCCATTCTCATAGCCAACGGCATAAATATCCGGGTCTGTTTTGCTCTGTGCTATCGCAGTAACCTGCGATTTGCAAGTCTCGTCCCTCCATCGACTTATCAATTCGCCTTTTCTAATGTCCCAACATAAGACCTCCTCATTTGCAGCGGTTATTGCTCGTCCTGAGCCTGTGCTTTTGCTCGAGGAGCTTGTGCCGTCCGCGGACCAGACAACATTTGCTGAGCTGGAGTTGACAAGTCCGAAAGTTTTCGAGTGCTCATATTTCCTGGAACATTTGGTCAGTCATTGCTCAGCTCAAAATACAAATATGACAGCTTACAAGTACGACTTCACCATCTTTTCATATCTGCGCCAATCCGGAATTTGCGAAGCTGGAGGGGAATTTTTCTGGCCCAGAAAATAAAATATCGACGGAATTTTGTTAGTGCTGCGATAAACACACGCTGCAGATCGTGGTCCGCCTTGGCGTCCACTCCGCCCCGCCCACGACGTCTCGTGTGCGTAGCTGCAACTCTTGTAGCCTTGACGCTGGTCACCTCTATTAGCTGTCTACACTTAAATTGCTCAGTCTGCGACTCTGGGACCAGAAACACAATGCTTCTCCTCGATTACCAGAATGTACTGATTCAATCTGTGCTCACAGAGAGATTCTCTGGGTATGTAATTATAGTTGCAAGCTTTCAATGTCTGCTAACCAGCTCTTCCCGCAGTGCCCCTCCAGTCAATATTGACCAGACCGTCTCCGACTTCGACGATGTCGCATTCCACATCTCGACACCAGAAGCGAAGACTAAGATAGTTGTTTCGATCTCCGTCAAGTGCTTTGATGAGCTGGTGAAGTATGGCGCACAACAGGTTCTTGAGCGGGAATACGGTTCCTACGTAATTCCCACCGAAGCCGGGTACAACTTCTCTGTCCAAGTTGATTTGGAGAATCTCCCGGAAGACAAAGGTACTGCGTACATGAGGGAATGCAAAGATCTAAGCTGAGAATTGCATACAGACGCGAGAGATGCCTTGATCATGCGAATTTCCTTATTGAAGCGCAACGCAATGGCTGCACCATTCGAGCAAGCATTCGATGAATACCATAGGATGTCAGAAGAGGCATCAAAATTTACTTCAGAAGAGGCCCCTCAAGGCATAAGGGAGGGGGGAGATGTCATGACAATTCATTACCGAGATGAGGAAGCCATCTACATCAAGGCAAGCCACGACAGAGTCACTGCTATCTTCAGTATGATCTTCCGCGAAGAAACAGATCGGATTTTTGGCAAGGTGTTCATTCAGGAGTTTGTTGATTCACGAAGGCGAGCAATTCAGAATGCTCCACAAGTCCTCTTCCGAACCGATCCGCCTCTCGAACTCCAAGGTGTCCCAGGCGTTAAAGACTCGGGAGATGGAAGACTCAGCTATATCACATTCGGTACTGTTTAATTCATGATTGAGCAACATTGCATCTCTAGCTAATTAGCCCTTGCAGTTCTATTCCCACGTCACTTGACAAACCAACGCCGGGAAGACATCATCTCGCATTTGCAAACATTCCGCACATTCTTGCACTACCACATCAAAGCGTCTAAGGTATTAATGGTTCCTAAATTATGTCTTCAAATTCTAACACAGAACAGGCCTATATGCACTCTTCAATGCGATTGCGATCCACTGGTTTGCAGCAAGGTGAGTCAATGCTCTCAATAACTGCTAGGCATGCGTCTAACATTTGTTTAGTGGTTCAAAAAGCACAGCCTGAAAATGAGAAGAAAGAGAAGAAGACTGCAAGTGGACGTACTTTCAAGATTCAGGGCAATTGAGTAATTGTCTTCATGCATACTTTGGGCGTTTTACATAGAACCAAAATTCATGGAAGTACTTTAAAAGCACAGCAAGTGAGACAAGGTTCGGGCTGCCTTGTTTGAGAATGGTCTTTTTTCACCTTATGCATCCTTAAAAGCTTCCAGACTTTGACAACAATACAAGGATGTCTCGGGGATCTGGCTGCAATATCCCGATGCTTACCGGACAGTTGCTCAATACGTGAAGTCATCATTACCATAGTAGCAAAAAAGATTGCTTTGGTACATTGCCAGGCGCCGTTGCGCTCAGTGAAGCCCTTGATTCCAAAGAGATTTGAAAAGGTGTGGAAATCGGGTTAGTAAGAATTCTGGTTCGCTGAGGATAAGTAATTGCTTTTCAATGGACGCCTATGTACCGAGACATTTCCGCCAGAATACTAAAACTACAGTGAGATCTTGCGAGGATGCTGAGCGAGCATTAGTCATCTATGGAATGGGCTTGTTCATAAAACTACTGCTCGTAGGTTTCGCATCAGAGTATCAAGTCTCAATTTGTACTTTACCAAGCAGAGACCTCGAAATTTTCCTATGGCGAGTTAGCGCATGATCAAAAGTATTGACCTATAAAGAACTTGCCTCTGAAAAGTAGGTAACAACGACAGTGCGATCTGCGAATTTACGCCCTGCAAGAGTGCGAAGGGCCTTGCCAGCGGATTCTGGAGTATCAAATTTGACGAAGATTTTGCCAACGCCGTTGGATTGTCTGCTTCCTCCGCTGGGTCTTGGAACCTTCATATCCAAGACCTTGCCGTACTTTTCACATTCTTCCTTGACATCTTCGCAGATTTCTATAAGATGCGTTAGCTAGGTCTTATACTAAGGTAGAAGAGAAATGCCATACCTTCGTAATCATCGTTATCAATTAGTTCCTCTGCCGTCACCATATTCAGTAATTGCAAAACGCGACCATCTTCAAGACCCTGGGTTGTCGTTCCAGCAAGCATTGACATTGCGTTCACGCTCATCTCTAAACCTGACGCTTGAGTATTGCCAATACTGGCTCGTTGAACCTTGAGGTGCTTGTCTCCAAGCTCCATTCCGTTTAATCCCTCCACTGCAATGTCAGTGGCAGCAGGATCAACGTACTCGCAAAATGCAATGCCCTGCCCAATAGTCAGTGTCTAAACTCATGAGCAAAAAGGAAGATATATTCTTACTCTTGACTCATCAGTGCCGTTATCTTTGACCAGAACGAAGGCTTTCAATTCTCCAAAGGAGACTAGAAGCTCAGTGACCTGCTCATCTGTCAAATAAAGTGGGACGTTGGAGACGCTGATTTTGTTCTGTGTGTCAACGACCACACTGGAGACGGTGCCAGGTTCATATGGCGTTTCGTCAGTCACTGCTGGTACAATGTAGTCCTTTGGTCGGCGAATGGACAAGCCAGTAGCGGATCCATTGGATGCGCCGTTCTTGGCTGCTGCATGGTGTTCTTCCATCGTGATGCCATCCATAGCAAGAACAACAGTAGCATCTGAGGGGTTCTTGAACTCTAGAAGCGCAAAGGATCTGTCTTTCGAGATTTGGGCCGAGATGCATGGGTCGGAACCTTCGATGACATTCAAACCGTTAAGCTGTAGATTAAAGAAGCTAACGATTGCTTCCTCGGTGACGGTCGGTGGGAGATTGTGCACAAGCAACCGCTTGGCCTGTCGAGAGTTAGATGGCTTGAGCGCTGCGTTCGTCACAGAACCACTTGGTTGTGCCATGAATGCTTGCAGCTTAGATGGATCCATGGGCTGCTGTCGTGGAGCACCGGGAAGTGGGAACATGCCAGATAGCTTGGCTTGCTCGGCCGTCACATTCTCATATCCTGGTGGCTTGATGTCCCATTGAGTGAGTCGGCGTTTGCGTTCGAGAACCGAAACAACATCAGTCAGGTCTGGAGTTGGTTCCTTCTTCTTGGGTGGAGGCGATGCGCTCTTCTTTCGGTCTCTTCCGCCCCCTCCAGCTCCTCCAAACCCACCATCACGATCTCCTCTGTCTCCTCGACGTCCTCCACCTCCTCTGCGATCGTCAAACAGGTCTCGATCTCTCCTAGGGGGTCTGTCATCGTCGTCCCGTCTAGCATCGCGTCTTGCAGATCCACGATCCCTGTCCCATTCTCTTTCTCCCCCTCCTCTGCGATCCCGTCCAGAATATCTATCCTCACGTTCGCGCTCTCTGTAATCACGGCTTGTAGAGTAAGAATCTACCTCGCCATCGCGGCGAGATGGTCGAGATCCTCGATGACCAGGGGATCTTGAACGCCGTCTATCGCTACCTCGATCTCGGTCGCCTCGTCGATCATCCCGTGACTATTGGTCTTAGTAGAGCGCATTGCATTGGGTCATCTTACTTACAGGATAGTCTCTGGATGAACCATGTCGACCTCCATCTGTTGAGCCTGTATTGTTAGTAGCAGCTCGATCTTCTTGTTTGACTTTTGTTGAAGGGGCCATGCCTCTAGATGAGTAACTATCGCCGTTCATCTTGGCGAAGTAATCGGAGATAGATTCAGTGTGGGTGCGAGAGCGACTGAGTTCTATGTTTTGATACCAAATTTGAAGACGAATGTCTTGCGCTGCGAGACGAGGCTCTCAGAAGCTCGCCTCTGCAGGATGGCTGGCGTTTTTATCGCGCTAAAATGTTCTGTAGGTCGCGTCTACAGGGGATGCGGGTAAGCCGAGCCAAATTGGTCAACGTCGATGCTCTCTCTTTGCTAAGTAACTACCCTCCTTTCTGCAGATTCTGCTGTCCGAGAGTCAATTGAGCCATTCCCTTCTTATTCCGTCCTCTGCGGAATTATCTGTCCCATTTGTGGAACGAAACACGAATTTGGACTTCAGCGCAAACGAACTGCTTGTCTCTATCGAGTACCCTTATCGCGCGTCAAGCATGGGCAACCTACGAATTTCAGACTGGCGCAAGCTGCCTGTAAGTCTTACGGAGTTGTGCATAGATACAACACTTCGTTGCGGACAATCTTTTAGATGGAAGAAGCTTCGAGAGGATGAGTGGTGAACTGTTACACCTGAAATCAAGTTGTGAACAATAAAGCTAACATCCAAAGGTCTTGTTCCATGAAGGGCCGAATCATTACTCTAAAGCAAGACTCGACGCATTTGCATTACAAGACAATCTGGCCAGAAGTCAAACTTCCAATAACGCCTCCTACTTCTGCGAAGTCTTCTATTCTGGGAGAAGAGAACGATGACACAGAAGCTCTATTGCGGCATTACCTGAACCTAAGTCCGAACTTGACTGCTCTGTATGAACAATGGTCTTCGGTAGATGCGAATTTCAAAAAGAGGGCTCCAAGGTTCACTGGAGTACGGATTTTGAAGCAGGATCCATGGGAGGCGCTTGTTGGTTTTATTTGCAGCAGTAATAATAACATAATCCGGATTTCGCAAATGGTAAGAGCGCCATTATCTTGATATCCGAATCCACCTAAGTGTTTTATACAGGTCAATAACCTATGTCTACACTATGGGCCATTGATTGGCTATGTCGATGACCAACCGTTTCATGATTTTCCACAGCCATCATCTTTGACAGGTCCTGGAGTCGAGGCACATCTTCGAGAGCTTGGGTTTGGGTACCGTGCTAAGTATATTGCGAGGACGGCAGCAATTGTCACCAATGAACGGTCTGAAGGGTGGCTAAACGATTTGGCCAATCCTGAGGTTTTCAATGATGTTCTCGACCAAAAGGGCCTACCAGAGGGAGGGCGGCCAGGCTACCGCAAGGCACATGAAGAGTTGCTACAGTTGCAAGGCGTCGGGCCTAAGGTGGCGGATTGTGTTTGTCTAATGGGCCTCGGATGGGGAGAATCAGTTCCTGTGGACACTCATGTCTGGCAGTTTGCTCAACGCGACTATAAGTTTGGGAAAGGGAAGCACAAGAGCTTAACCAAAGCTACTTACGATGCTGTAGGAGATCATTTCCGCCAGTTATGGGGGCAGGAAGCAGGCTGGGCACACTCGGTACTCTTTGCTGCCGACTTGAGAACATTCTCCGACAAGGTCGCTACTAAAATTGAGGTTGACGTGGAAGAGGTCAAGATTAAACAAGAGGATGGGATCTTTATTGAAGAAAGCCTTGTCACTACTAAAAGGAAGCTGGTAGTCCCGAAGGAGGAAATGTCTGAGGATGAGAAGGAGAACAAAGTCTTCCTTGAAAGCGCGCGGTCTCAACGCGCAAAAAAGAGAAGATGGAGCTAGCTCTCTTATCATAGAAAGAGTAAAGTTGAGTTGCGACTAAGAAGCATTCTTAGACTCTTACAATCATAAACTTCGCAAAAGCATATAGGTCAGCGGATTGACATACAAAGACTGGAATAAACACTGACGTCAAGCTCAGGCTTTTTGAAGTGATTTGATAGAAGTTTTTTATTGGCTGAACAGACAACATGACAAGATAGTTGTGTCTTTGCGATTCTGGATCCAGCATTGCCGTGTACTTAGATTATTGTGTGAAGGGCAGCTCTGCTCGCCAGATTCTTGACATTATTCTTTAGCCTCAAAGCTTCCTTGACGAGCGCCAACCTCTAGCGAGTCTGATAACCTCCCCACAGGATCTCCGCACTCTTCACCACGATGCGATGGCCGCTATGGTCTTCCAATTCCGACAGGGACCACGAGAGGGATGATAGAAAGCCAGTGTCATGGGCAGACAGCCTTCAAGCTACCGATTGGCAACATTACACGGATCCTCGAACCGTAGTACCTACCATCCTCCTCACGACAACCATTTTGGTTTCTGTCAGAGTATATCGCGCCTACATACGTCGTATACCTGAAGCGACTTACATACGTCCTAGTGCTTTTCGGAAGAGGAGTCTCTTTGGGCAGGTCACTCGCGTGGGAGATGGCGATAATTTCCATCTCTTCCATACTCCAGGTGGAAGACTGACTGGCTGGGGTTGGCTACCATGGCGAAAGATACCCGAAAGGAAAGCAGATTTGAAGGGCAAGACAGTAGGTGGTTAATTAACTATCTCATAAACCCACGCGCTCACAATGATAGATTCAGGTACGAATTGCAGGTATCGATGCTCCAGAAGGAGCGCATTTTGGCAAGACCGCCCAACCATTCTCCGATGAAGCCCTTACCTGGCTTAAGAACTACATCTTGAATCGAAGAGTTCGAGCATACATATACAAGAGAGACCAGTATGAACGCGTTGTTGCAACGGTATGGGTGCGCCGCTTTCTCTTGCGAAAGGACGTTGGACTGGAGATGCTGAAAGCAGGGTACGCGACCGTTTACGAGGCAAATACCGGTGCTGAGTTTGGCGATTTCGAAGAGAAATATCGTCGAGTTGAACTGAAGGCAAAGAAGAAAAGGCTTGGAATGTGGTCGGGCAATTCAAAGGACTATGAAAGTCCACGAGAGTACAAGAGAAGAACTGCGGCAGGCAAGGAATAAAGCTCGGTCAATTTCGTCTGGCTTTGATGTATCTGCTAGACTTTGATTCTCAGTAATGCATTGTATAGGTGGAAGAGCTCGTCGATGCCTAATATCTACAACGTAATCAATAAACTGGTCTTGCACTCGTGACACAGGTTGAGCGATTGCTCTGCGGAAGGTGCAGTGTTGTAAGTATAACAAAGAATGGTAGGGGCACATTGCACGAAGACTTCTGTATGCTTTGCTCACCAAGATAACCTTCAAATCCATTGCTACGTCGCGACTGTTGAGATCGATCTCCCTCTAATACATAGGCACTAGTCAAACCATTTCAGAACGATCATGAGTAGTGATGCCTCAGTCTCAACCCTGAAAGCGCAAGGGAACAATAATTGCGTTTTTATAGCTCCTTTTCAGAAGAAAGAAATTTTCCATAGCTGCAGCCATGCAAGCGTTTTTAACATTCCTTCAGTACCACGGACGCGCAGGTTACCTCTATATTGTCCAAGTACTCAGCCTCAGAAGGCTTCCTCCTTGTTTCAGATTGCATGATCGCAGTGCGAGGATCATGGTACGCATAGATCCTGGCGTACAGTCAGTCCTATTGTGCGTTCCATGTGCCAATTCTAGGAAGATGCCCGCGTGATGCCTGTGCCATCTGATCTTGACTAGTCGCAACTCAAGAAATGCCAGTGATACGTGAGACTTGGTTGTGACGTTGTTAAGTGCAAGGAAAACACAGACCATTTGTTGCATGGAACATCGTTACCGAATGAATGCCAGCATCAGCTTTTGCACTCAGGCGAGTCTGCAAGCCTTCTCCTTTTCCCAGCTGAGCCTCATCGGCCAAAAGCAACAACAACAGCAACCACCAAAAACACACTCTTTCTTTCTAGTCATTCATTCAGACCGGTACTCACGTTGTTTACGATAGGTGTGTGCTGGCGTTGCATGGTCCTCCGAGGCCGTTGCTAGAGGCTTGACGTGTGCAAAAGCTGACACTTGTAAACCCCGCAGGCTCGACCTCTCACCCTACACTCGTTTTTCGAAAGGATTAGCAGTCAATCGTCGTACTTGTCATCATCACGATCTTTCCCTCAGTCTCTTCGACACACATAATCCCAGAGGCACGAACAGACAAGTGTACGCCTTCTAAACGCTCATTCAAAGCAAAGCACGCTACAGATACCTGCCTCAGAAACGTCGCGAACAGTAGACCAATCAGACCAGTCTAGCGCGCCTTAAGTGTGGTCAGATTGAAGAAGGAGATCTGTAATCCATTCAGCTTCATATCCAGTCCTCGTAGATCACAGCGTTGTCTTGCCGGACAACTTTTCCTTCCCGTCTTGCTGTCTTGTCTTGAGGCGGCTTGAGCTCCAGCCAATTAATACATCACGCTAACAGAACCGCCTCCTCTTCTAATCTCCGCAATAGCGACAACCGCGACATTGATCCTTCTGACGGCGCTCACGACAAACAAACACCTGGCGAGGTTGATTCGTGATGGCGTGGCGCCTTTGCCAATGATAAGGAATAGCGACACATTTGACAGTAACGTCAATTGGGGCCGCCGACTCTTGTCGCCTCGATCCAGTCCAATCCCTTGCGCATAACCCTCGTCGCGACGAGCGATGAAGTTCTCTTCAAGCAGGAGTTCACGGAGGAGTCCAGCGAGGGGCCAAAACTTATTACAGCTAGGAGTACTGGCAATTTTCACCGCGACCTCATGCGCAATCACCTTTAACGCCGTACCATCGCCGAATCTTGATCTGTCGCAATTGGGAAGGGTAGCTATCGCGGGAGATTTTGACGGCATATCGCTCTATCAATTCGAAGGACAAAGTGAAGATGGATTCAGCACAGATGGAAGTCAGGCAGTTCTATCGCGATTTCCAAATGGAGATTTCGCATCACTCGCGAAAGCAGACGCGGGTATCCAAGCTATGTGCTCCTTCGTGATGCAGGATGGCACGATGGCCGGCGTCATTATCGGAGGAAACTTCACAAGTTTAGAGGGGATCGAATCACAGGGTATTGCACTATTCAACCCAAACACCTCTTCGATTACTCCACTTCCAGGCTTGTCTGGTCAGGTATCTGCTGTACTCTGTGATCAGAGTACAAATACAGTTTATGTTGGGGGAAGTTTCCGAGGAGCCAACTCGACCAACGCCGTTGCCTGGGTCGGGACTGCTGGATGGACAAACCTTCCATTTGAGGGATTTAACGGACCTGTGACCTCTATTTCCCGTATTTCCAACGGCCACATCATCTTCGGGGGTTCTTTCACTGGCCTTGGAAATGCAACAGGTCCAATTGAACCAGATCAGCAGATCATCAACATTTCTGGCGCTAATATTACAGCAGTCTCCTCGACGACAACTAGTGGCTTCAGCGACCCTACCAACATAGTTTGCAAAACAACTGGTACGGATGGAGCCAACAATACCTGGCTCTTGGCCGACAACACTGCCGGTTCCTGGACAGCAGAATTTGGCTTTGGATTTCAACCCACAAAGCTGAGATTATACAACACACATTTAGACGGACGTGGCACCCAAACATGGAGATACACCGCACTTCCCATCAATGGGATAATGAATTTCACCTACATTGATCCAGCCACAGGTCAGAACCAGTCATGCACTTCCGAGTGCCCTCTGAGCAGCAACTCCAGCGTCACGTTCCAAGACTTTCACTTTGTCAACGTCATTGGCATGAATGGATTCCGCATCGATATATCTGCCTGGTACGGCAGCGGTGGTGGGCTGGATGGGATTGAACTTTTTGAGGATGATATCTTCGCTTACGCAATAAACGAGTTCAATGAGCCAACCTGTAACAGTATCACAACTGCCTCTACAGCTACATCTACAGGCCCGTGGTTGGTGACTCCATCGCTTCAAAGCACGTCGGAATATCTTACGGCTACGCTCAGCACTGCTTCCGAATCGGCTTCCGTTGTTTTTCTTCCGGACATCAAACAGTCTGGAAATTACTCTGTCAATATGTATACGCCAGGCTGCCTGGAAACTGCGACATGCAGTTCTCGTGGCCAGGTTAACATCACCGGCATCATGTCCACAGGCACAAACAATGCGGGCTTCCAGACTCAACTTTTTCAAACAAACAATTTTGATAAATATGATCAGATTTACTTTGGGTACATCGAGGCGAGCACATCATCATTCAGGCCGTCGGTGACTCTGTCGCCTGTAGCAGGCTCGGCTTTCTCCAACATGTCTGTTGTAGCTCAAAGAGTTGGATTCACTCTTATCGACTCGGATAGTGGATTGAACAGCATTTTCGAGTATGATCCGAGTGAAGCGGTAGTCAACACAACCGAATTCGCTTCCTCAACTTTCGACAAGGCTGGTATGAGTTTGAACACTGGATCCGGTGTGAATGCACTCGTCACTTCAGGAAGCACTACATTCATTGGAGGAAACTTCACATCGAGCTCTTTCAATCACATCTTCTCAATCAGTGGTAGTAACACTGCCTCATTGAGTGGCGGCGGTTTGAATGGAGAAGTCCTGACGATGTTCCTCAACGACACCCTCTACGTTGGCGGGAACTTCTCGGATACACATTCTGGTGGCACCACGGGATTGAGTAACGTGGCTGCCTATGACATCTCCAAGGATACATGGAGTGCTCTTGGTGCTGGAGTCAACGGTCGTGTCAATAGCATAGTTCCATTGGCTTTGAATATCACTAGCAACACTCCCGAGATTGTCATCACTCTCACCGGAGACTTTGACCAAGTTTTGGCTTTTAACAGCAATTCTTCTTTCACAGTCTCTGGGTTTGCAATCTGGGTTCCGTCTCGTACCAATTGGCTTCAGAATCTAGACATCTCAAGTATGGAAATCAACGGAGCGCTCACAACAGCTGTGGATATGCCGGGAGGAGGGACACTATTTGGGGGCTCGGTTTCCTCCAAGCAGTTAGCTGCAAACGGAGTTGCTTCCTTATCGTCCAGCTTAAGCTCCCTTCCGATTCAAATCCAGCCCTCAACAATCTCGGCCAGTTCACGCAGCCAAAATGTGAGCGGAGTTGTTACAGGTGCATTTTATGAAAGCAGTGGCCGCAATGTCACAATTCTTGGTGGTCATTTCACTGCCAGCGGGTCCAATGGTTCCGCTGTAAGCAATCTCGCATTCATTAATGGTTCGGATTCGAATGCTGTGACAGGTGTGGGATCTTCGCTCTCAAATAGCTCTACTGTCTTGGCTTTAGCTGTTCAGGGGGATACCCTTTGGGCCGGAGGGTCTTTGACAGGAACCGTCAACGGAGCAAGCATCAATGGCCTGTTGTCATACGACCTCGCCACTGCAACTTTCAATAATCAGCCACCAGCTTTGTCCGGAACAGCCGTTGCTGTCAAGGCCATTGCGACACAACCAAGTTCATCAAATGTTTATGTTGCAGGAAGTTTCGCAAGTGCTGGGTCTCTCTCATGCCCTGGTGTCTGTTTCTATACTACATCCACCTCTCAATGGAATCAACCAGGAAGTAATCTAGCTGGAACAGCAAATGCCATGATCTGGGCCAGCTCAACTTCCCTGATTGTCGGCGGCTCTCTCATTGTTGGTGGAAGCAATGTCTCCCTTGCGAACTATGACTCCAAGACCGCCGTGTGGACAGCAGCAACCGGTGCGAACGCTATTCCTGGGCCTGTTTCAGCGCTCGCTGCAGCCAACACTGCAGCCTCCGAACTTTGGGTTGCAGGTACTGGTAATAATGGCTCGGCATTCTTAATGAAATATGATGGAACATCCTTCACTTCCGTTGGCTATACCCTTGAGAGTGGTACGACTATCAGAGGGTTGGAGGTTCTGACACTCTCTAAAAATCATGCATCCACCTCTACGGTAGATGTTGGTCAAACCCTTCTAATCACTGGCGCTTTGGTTCTTCCTGGTTTCGGAAATGCGTCTGCAGCTTTGTTCAATGGAACAGACTACACACCCTTTGCCCTAACCAGCTCGTCATCCAATGGCAGCGGTACCCTCTCCCAGATCTTCACTCAAGAGCAGAATACTTTCAGCTCTGGCAGTACGTCACTATCTTTCACACTTACCCAACTGATACTAACATATCACAGAAAAACATATTGCAACAGGTCTCATCGTCCTCATTGCCCTCGCCATCGCGCTTGGACTTATCTTCTTACTTGTCATCGCGGGTATCCTCGCAGAAAGGTTACGGCGAAAACGTGAAGGATACATGCCAGCACCCACCAGCAGTTTTGACAGACGTGGAGGAATGTCACGAGTTCCCCCAGAGGAGCTCTTCAGCTCGCTTGGTCGGGGCGGTGGTGAGAAAGCCCCTGTGATTTGATACAGCAATAATGAAGGCGTATGGATTGGTTAGGCGTTCAGGATAGGTTTGGTAGCCTTCCACTATTTTCTTTGTCCATTTCTCTGGGGCGTACTCATGTCTAGTTCCACATACCGTAGCGCACAGTTCTTGCTCCCGCACGTCCTTTTTGTAGCCTGCTTGAAAAGCTCTCTTTACGAGTCGACGGACGTCAAACGGCCTGGATTTTTTTTTTTCCTTCTCTCTTTGCTCAACCTTAATGTCTAGAGATACTCCATCATGTTCTTCCGTCTCCCACGATCTTCTCTTTGTACATAAGACTTCAGCGGCCACGTCACAAGGCTGCTCTGCAGAGGTGGCTGTCATCTCCGTGTGTACACAAACTATGTGCACTTAAATTCATTAGCTAGAGCATGGAAAAATCAAGCAATGATCTATAAATGTTTCAATCTTTGAATGTAAGGACAATCTTTGTCTGACCAAAATGAGCAAAGAAAGATGGCACTCTACAAGAACCAAAGACCTGCTTGTAAGCCCGCACAGCGTACATAATATGCCTCGTTGAGTACCTTAGACAAGCTGTCAGTTCATACTGGCAGGAGGCCTGATGGACTTGTTTCCCGTGCCATAGAATAGCGCACAGACTGAAACGGGATGGCTTCCCTCCTGAGTGATTTCATGTACACCCCCCCCCCCTCTTTCAACGGGCCGGCCAGGACTAGCAGGCAGAATATGCGGTCACCTATCTATCTATCGATCTGTCCACATATGTACATATATATATATGTATATGTGGGCATGTGTGTAAGGTGGTGTTTGACTCTTCGCAGCCATCTAAGGACGCGCATGTCTGCAACTCAGGTTGAGGATTCATTTGGTCATCTCTTTTCTCCGTCTTCTTCGTCCCTTTTCTTTTTCTGTTGTTTGTGTGCACTGGTTGATGCAGCTGATGTGGTTAGTAGTGTTTTTTTTTCATGGGATTAAGCCGAAAGTGTGTAAAAAGACATATTTGCTGAAGTTCGGGGGGGGGGGGTCGATGGTTGCATAGCAGGAGAGGGCTGCTATACTGAGAGTAGGAAACAAGACCCCCTCCCCCCTTCTCTCTCTCCTCTCGTGTAGTGGGATAGTTAAGGCTTATGTCTTGGATTTATATACACAAACTAGGTGGGAGTTCATTGATAGATGGATAGATGACCCTTCGATCGTGCCAAAGGATGAGCACTTTGGCTTCGACGGACGTGTTCACACAATTTTACATTTCAAGTTGACTAGAGACTAGAGATAAGACACTAAATGGCACCTACTAAGGTGCTCTTTACCTGGAAATCTATATCAGACTCCCTCGAGTTGTGTGCAGTGACTTCTACCCATAAGTTTCTGGCCGTTGATCCATGTTTCCCCCATCCTATATGAGTGCGTAGTTGTCCATGTAGGGCGAGTCTTCATCTGGTTCAACGAGGGCTAGATCTCGAGATCTGGTACAGCAGAAATGTGCTGGCGAAGTCCATCACCGGCTGTCTACATACACAGCTTATCGAGACTTAAGTACTTCTCACCAGTATCAACAGCTGCATGTCCTTGAAACCTGTCTCTTGAGCCTTCTGAGCTAGCTATCCACTGCGGGCTGTTTATGTGTTGATTTATATATGGCGACACCTGAACTCGTAGGTAAGTTACCTCTTATCCTGTGTCTGGAAACGTACTTTCTTGCTCTACTCGCTCTATTCCCCATTGTGTGCTGGCATATTGTAACATAGCAGCAACTATCATGGAAGCTCGCTTGACTTTTCTTTCTAGCAAACAAGCTCTGCAAAAGCCCGAGACGTGTGCTGAGATCTGGCAGCAAGCAGAATCATCCCGATCCTGATCTCGTGGGCCGAAGAACATCCATCCCAGGCTGGTACACGAGCGAGGAAATGAACAATCTTATCCTGCGTGCACAAAATGAAGATCTACTCTGCCAACCCCCATCCGGATGATGCCATCGTCGTGAGCACAGGCGCCGGGCACGCCGGCTCTCAGACGAGGAGAAGTGTGGAGGAGGTTCACGAGCAGATATTGAGATCTTCAGCGGCCTCGAAGGAAGCGGTCGAACATGTCACTGACCACATGGTGATGTCAGGCACCATGTGGTTGAGATTAGAGATTCGAGGGATCTCAAATCTCTACGACCGTGGGTAAGCCTTGTTGATCCTCTAGAACAACCATAGAAGGCCGTGGCCCCATCATCTGATCGGCATGGAATCCATCAGGGTGGATGTTGGCGATGGCTTTCGATATTATTCTATGCTCTCGGGACCCTGTTCTCGTGAGATTTGAGTATTGGGCATGGCATGGCATGACATGGACCGTCGGCTCTGTGCCTACACCGATGACTGTGGGATCCGTATCCTTCCTAGCTCCCACGTGCATTGTGGACAAGGTGGAGGGAGGGCATCGAGGAAGCCATCAGTGCAAGCCCTGGCCGGAAGCAGCAAAGGGCGAGGCGTGGCAGAGTGGAGGAGGAGCAGTGAGCAGGCATGGAACTGGAATTCAGAAGGCCAATGGCACCGGCTGCTCGCGCAAGAACGCCTCCGCTTGCCTTGCCCTGGCTGGCGGTCGTGATCGCTCTCCACCGCAACGCCAGGATGCGTGTTCCAGCGCTGAAGGGTCCTTGCCATCCATACCTTTGCTCATGATTCCCAGCCCCAAGGACCAGAAGAGTTTGTCGGCGCATACTCGGACAGATGCGCCCACGCGGGTGGAGGTGTCCGTCAGTGTCAGTGTCAGTTGGGTGTCAGTGTCGGTGTCGGCGTCGGTGTCGGTGCCCGTCGCTGACCGCCTTTCCTTTCCCTTCCTAGCGCATGGGCGATACCGTTGACTGCCCACGGACGGGTTCACTGGCACTGCCGACAGCGACTGAGCAGGTCGGGAGGAGGGAGCGCACAGCCACCACCAGGCCTGGCAGGAAACGATCGACCGCCGTTTGCAATTCCCTTCGGACCACAAGCACCTACACCAACAGCAGTTGTGTGTGCAGCAGGGATGGGCCAGGGTCCGGGGCATCAGAGTACACGGCATGGCGGAATGGCGGAATGGCGGTATGCCATGGGAAATTTGCAACGCTGTGGGGGATCATCTCAACGCCCTGAGCACGTCCCACGGCCCCTGTGCTGTGGCGTACGCTAGGCTGCGACGAGCGCTGATGGGGCTGCCAAGCGTGCAGAGGCGCCCCCAATCTTACCACAAGCAGCCACGGGCTCATTAAGATGAAACCCACTAGCAATTGTGATCATCCTAGTTGTCCTTTTTCGGTCGTGCGGGGCAACGTTGCGCGCTGGGAGTGGCTGGCGGCATATCTGTCAAATTATATGACTGCACAAGCTCGGTCCATGTTGAGAAAGCTCTTCTGCACCCTTTCCATTTTCGACGGAGGCCAACCCGGGATAAGCCTTCGACCATTCAACACCACCGACCAGGGCCAGGATGGGTCCCCCTTAAGGTCCAGCGGAGAACAGCAGGAAGCCCAGCAGCCGCCGCAGCAGCAGCAGCAGACAGAGATTTCTGGTCAGCCTACCCAGGAAATGAAGGCACAGGGGACTTGCCCTTTCCAGCTCTCTGGCCCCCAATGATTGAGTCCCTGCGAGAGATCGTACACGAGCACCTGCCCCCATGACCGCCGTAGATGCCGAACCTGGTCCCTCATCAAAAGGAGGAAATCAAAGGGTTGTATTGATCTTATGGATCCTGGACCTTGACCCGTCCAGCAGCTCGTCCTGCCCTCTCCGGCCGCGTGAGGATCTGATACCGCTTGGTCGCTGGCGCCATCCCATACCGCAGGTTTCCCCCGATGAATGCCTGGTATAGACCGGGTATGCTGCTATACCCGGCTTCGAGCGGAAGTTCGAGTTTGGTAAGAATATAAGGTACGGCAAGGAACAAGTGGAGAGCTGTTTCAAGAGAGGAGATAGTAATTTGATATTGCCTTGGTTGGTGGGCTGGATGATGATGATGGCAATGATAGTGAAGTATCGTAATGACGATGATAGCAAGGCATGGTAGTGACAGCTATGAACCTGTCACTGGGTCACGGCACCACCGAGAGCCCATTCTGAATGTCCCCTACCCCCTAGGCCCAGGGAATACATGTCGTCTTTTTTAACCCGTCTTAATCTCGTGAAATGTCCCGGGCCAGAGTGCACCTTCACCCATGCTCGCACGCATGCAGCTTACCATTGAGATTTCCTATTCTCCTCGACCCATGGCCCCAGCAGGGGCTCACTTCCTCCTCCCCCAAGCTCTGCCCTCGTACGGCCATATCTCGACATGACTTGACATCCCAACATCTCACGTTAGTCCTAGCCTCCTCGTGCTGGCCCCCGCATAGGGCAGGAGGAACGCGAGGCGCTAGGCCGAAGCAGAGGGCAGCGGTGAGATGAAAGATACGTACATTTGCCTTTCCAGACTAACTCGAACTCGTTCTACAACTTCGGATCTATCTTGGGTATCAGCCATGGCCGGCATCTTATCCCGGATGGCATCTATTCCCCGACTGTGCTGTTTTCCCTGCCATACCCTCGCTCTCAGCAGCGCAATGTTGCACTACTGGCTGTGACCGAGCGAAGAGGAAACTCAGACTTGATTTCCAGCCTAAGAGCCGAACAGCCGCAACGGCACTGCCGGACAGCTTGTCTGTTGGATTCCATCACGTTAGGAAGTGCTTTTGTGACTTAGATCGCGAATGCCCTCGCTTGGCCACAGGCAGTGGCGTCCCTTGGGCTGGGAGAACTCGCCGGTGGTGCGTAGTGCTACGACAAAAGAAGACATCGTGTGCTGCAGCTACTGCAAGCCGAGTTACGGAGCACGGGACTGGTGTTGCGTGGATGCGCGAGTCGCATGTGTTAGCACATTCAGAAGACGCCCATCCGATCTGAATAATCATGCGCGGGGAGAGGAACTGCAGTGGAAGGAGATAGTCTAGTGACAATGCGTTTTCTTTGCTATGTAGTGGTGCACGACTTACTCACTCACCCATACCAACTCGCTACTGACACGGGCTTCTGCTTCTGTCTGCTTCTGCTTTGAGTCATTGACAGACCTATCTTACCCTTGATGACTACCATTTCTTCTGCGAGACGGCGATATGCGGCACATCTTAGAGAACTAACTGCCTTACACCTAATGACTGCCATGCCTCAAGATGCAATATGCGGCACAGCTGGAGACCGACTCAACGTTTTTCTCTCTTAACCGTGCACAGCGTGGGTAGCGCAGGGAGGGGGAACGCCATTGTCATGACTATTACCGCCGACGATAGCAATATTCTGGTAAACTAGCTGCTGGCCTGAAGTAAAGTTGAACACCTACATGATTGAAGCGTGCTGTCGGTGATAGTGGCGATCCGTCCAAGGCGCTTAAGCCGTAAACAAAACGGTCGTCAGTCAACATAGGATCCCTACCTAGCCAGCCAACACAACCCGACCTCTGCAGCAGCCCTCTCAATGCGCTCCACTCAGATCTCCAGCCTGTTCCCATTCAGGTAAGCCATCTTGCATATCCGTTCTGTTTCCGGTGGGCAGCGCAGAGCCAACTCTGCTCATTGGCCAGGAATTCCCCAAGCTGTCATTTTCGTCGCTGGACGACTCCAAGCCTTATGCACAACCGCAATAGGCTTGCGCAGTTTGTTCGACGGGGGGATTTGAGAGGTTCCAAAAGCAAAAGGGATAATGGATGGGTGTTGAATGACCGGGGATACGTACTGCAGACGACGGCTGATTGGTACGTTTCAAGATCTGGTTCTGTCGTTTTATGTGATGTGACGTCGATGCTCGACTGGATTAGGATGTCGGACACAGATTGCGATAGGGGCATTGGAGAAGCAGGGGTAGTGGATTGTGCGCCGGGCACGCACTTCGATCATTTATCCAAAGTTCTGCCATGGGTTGAACGATGTCCTTTGCAAGAAACAGCGACAGCAAGAACCATAATAGCTGACAGTATCGCTAGGTATAGTCTTTGAGTAAGACGCGCATCTGGGGCCAAGGCTACATATTAATTTGACGTTGGTTTCTTGAGCACGAGTCTATGTCGAATGCCGGGCAGATCGACGTCGTCTCCCGACAATCACTCTGACCGTGGCGTCCAGCCAAACGGGCCAGGGCATTCAAGACGCTGCCACCCCAAGCAGCCCCAAGCAAGCAGAAGGCACAGCAACAACAACTACAGCCTCACATCGCTCCATGCTCACGTCTCCTTTTCCTAGCGATTGAAGATAAGCAGATGTCGGAAAAAAGATCACGACAACCTCCGATGGCGAATGGGACCCTAGCATTCTTGTTTTTATTACATCTCGTACCAAGAGGACTATCATGGTCGTGATTTTATTCTCTACAGCAGCCCTTTTTTCCAGCAGCGTACTGGGGGCAGGGGGGAGGCTAGGAAGGATGCACGCAGTCGAGAGTGGATCATGAACAGAAAGGCCGTGGGCTATGGCAATGGATGGCTCTTGCGACCCTTGTCTCCCAAGCAATTTTGAGGCCCCCAGTCCCATCATCCTCGTGCTTGCTTGATGGAGATTATTCGGGAATAATATCAACAGTGTTTGTCGTCGGAAAGATTTGGCTTGGTGTGTCTGATAGGGTATCTGGCGATCTAACTGGTACCACGCCTTGCGGTTATTCTACATAGCACTGTCGTGGACTCCTCGAGCACACTGGACTAGCACAGGAACAGACTTAACAAATACCCGAGTGACATGACAGACGATATAGCAGCTCACCACCGTTAATGACTACGGAAGGACGGCAGTTGCAGATGGTGTAGTGCAGTGTCAAGGCACTTACTCAATACTGTAAAGCGCGACGCCATTGATACGGCACTTGTAGCCGCCAGCATGTGAGCAGTACCAATTCCTATATGCGATGTTACGCTGACCTTAACACCAGTTCGTATCTGCGGAACATAGTGACTTGAGGGCTTGGCAGAGCCGCGGGCACACCGAGCTGTCGAACGTCTTCTTCTCCAGTATTTTGATTGGTGTCGTCGAAAGAAAAGCTGGTGCGACGCAACAAGGTAAGGTCGGCGACCTGGGCGCTCGTCCCCGCTGCCCCTTTGCTCGAAGATTGTTATGGATCCCATCATACAATAATAACCATCGCGGCTAGGGGAGTTTTCTCCTCTTTGGCGTCATCTCACGCCTTCCACAAAGGGCCTATGCATGATCAGATGATGGGAAGGGGGTCTAGCAGGGAACATTGAGGAGCATCATCTCGAAGGACTTAACTCAAATCCCCCCAAGGAAAAATGCGAAAGAGGAAAAAGCACAGGGCATGTCCCATCCATCATCGCATGTACATATCCGGTTTGGAAAGGAGGGTTTTCTTGCTTTTGCTCGAGCCACTACTGCCGAATTGGGAGGCAGGAAATCTCCCAAACCTGTGGCATGATGTACCGCACTGCGTTCTGTTTTATTGCTTTCTTTTCCCGGTTTGACCGACCCTGGTCCTGTTTACTTGACGATCTGATCATCACCGTCACCTGCATAGCGCTGTGTGACAGGTGACGCTGGGACAATCAAGATGTGATGGGATGGGATGGGATGTGATTGATGTGAGGTGATGTGAGCGGCCCCAGATCAGATAATGAGAAGGCACCACGACGGGTGGCGGTATTGGGACGGAGGCGAGAGGCGAATGAGTCTCATCGCAAGTATCTTGTTTTTTTATTTAGTTTTTTAATGTTCCAAATGCGCGCCGATTTGACACCATTCTGGATGCGGAGAAGTGCCAAAACCACGGTTAGCTGTAAGGTGATTTAATATTGTTCTCACACCAAGTGGATAATTGTGTCAATGGGATGGGCAACGATTCAAGACGCATCTCTCTGATACAAAGATGCTAGCCGGACTGGTCGGCCGGGAGCATTCCGCACTGCAACGACGAGCATCGTGATCGGAGATATTCAGACTGACCATCGGTTACTGGCTCGCGGGACCATGGACACATCCACGACAACGTAGACGATAAATTGCCTGGGGGACCATGGGCACGCTCGAATGACTCGAGCACCACAGGCTCGTTGATCGAATCGAATCCGCACCTGCCAAGCAAGAGATCAAGCTGTTATACGACCTCTAGCTGGCTTGGGAAGGGAAGGGGGTCAGGGCCTGTCCTTCCTGGTCATGTCCTCGTGCCTCTCCAGGATGCAGGGTCGAATGCTTGCTCCAGGTCTGCCAAATTCTCCTGGCTTCTTGCGAGGTAGGGCTCTCCAAAGAAGATTGATTACTCGTGAGAGATTAGCGATGGGACTTCTGTGGAAATGCCAGAAGGCACCGGTAGATTGCCAGACCAATCCTTCAGTGCAACTTCCCTGCTCCCATGCCATGACAAGCCATGCCATCCAGGCAAGAACACCCCCCGTCGAAGGGTCAGCGACAGCGAAAGTCTGCCGAGGCTGACATGCTCACAGGATTTGGCTCATCACGTTCTGATTCGGGGGACAGGGCGCTCGATGGGAATGAAGCCCATCTCCCGCTGATAGTTTGGGCTTAGACTCGCGCCACGGCGCATTGGGGAAGGCTTAAGGCTTGAGGGATTGAGGGAGTGGCTTTTTGGTTGCCGCGCTGTGGTTTGCCGAGCGTTTCTTATTTTCCATGGCTGCTCAGATGGATGGATGGTTGGCACTATTGCATCTGTCCAGATAGGGATGTGGCAACCAATTCTACGAGAAGGATTATTGGCGGAGGGACCGAGGGACTGCTGATTTGGGAGTCGATGCATTGCAGTCTTTGGACTGTCGGGTGGACCTGACAAGAGAGCGCACCTACTAAGTAACAAGCATAATTGAAACTCGGCCGCGGAATCTGTGATGTGTATGCCTGTCGAAGCTATCCAGACGGTTGGAAAGTGGAGCTGCTTCATCTTCAGCGGGCTCCATATCGTGAAGGCAGTCATCAGCCTGGTTCAAAGATTGGGCCAAGCCGCGTGCATGCTTTCGACGACGCCATGACGATGAGATCCCTCCGTAGGTACGGCGTCGAAAGGGGACAGATAAGGTGAGTGGTGGAGGCCGGCCGAGGACGGTGGATAAATGTTAGAGTTCGGGGACCGACGGGCACTGTGGGAGTGGGCGCTGAGCAGGGGGAGCACAAACAACAACAACAACCACAGCATGAAGGTCGTCTCTGTACAGTATTATTGCGGTCTGCCCTTCTGCGGTCGGGTGGGGAACAGCACATCTGAAACGGCAGCAGCGCAGAGGGAAGGTAGACAGTGGTAGCGTGGGGAATAAGAGGGGTGCGCTGGCCGTCCCGCAAATCACAGCGCGCCGGAGAGTCGGTCAGGGCCCTCGGGCGAATCAGCGCCGGGCAGCCAAATGAACTGGAAAGAAAGCTTCAGCGACCCCACCACCACGACTCCACTGCAGCCATGGTGGCTTGCTCGCTAGCGACCGAAGAGGCACCAGGGCTTGAGAAGGCTTGAGAGAGGGCTTGAGAGGGCTTGACGACTTAGGCTTTTAGCGCAAGCCCTGCTCAGACCCCGGCTGGCTCAGCCCGGATCCCTACCACCAGCGTCATTTCGGGGCCCTCTGATGTCGGCATGGCCAGTCAGACTCGGGCTGCCGCTCGTTGGTGTCGATAGCATCATTCTGCTCGTTTGGTACGAGTAAGGTCGAGCGAACTCCACAGCCGCTGAAATCATGGCTGGCGGCCCTCGCCCCTCTTCCCCCCTCCCCTCTTCGCGCGGTCATGTCCTACGCTCTCCATCTTTACCCAGCCGCGGATGCCTCCTTTCCCTCGACCTTAAATTTGCATGCTATTCTTGTCTCATTGGTCTACGGTGACCTCTCTGCCCCGATCGCTGCTCAATCTAAAGAGCCGTACCAAGCATCCGTTCTCCCCGATGCCCTCGCCGGGCGGACACCTACGCCATCGTGGTGCCCCCGTCCAGCGCCCCTCCATCCCTGCCCCTGGCCGCTTGCCTCTCCCAAGATCGCTGGGGCAGGCTACTGCGACGGTAATTGCTTGTCTCTGGCGCATTCTATTTATTGTCCCCTCGTTGATGCTCCATGCCCCCCAGTGGGAGTGCCTGGAGGAAAGGGCAGGTAACACGAGCGCTGATGGCGTAGGGATCCAACCACTTCCGTCGCCGGCATCGTGCATTCCAGTTGGCCCTGATCGTTTTGGGCGCAAGGCGTGCCCCCTCCGAGTGGAAAGGTGGCTTGCTGGCACTGGGCTGGTTAAAATATCCGGACGCCAGCCGCCATCGTGTCTCGCAACAATGGCGGCGGAGGGGTGGTGGTGGTGGTGGGAGTGGTGCTGGTCGTGGTCATCATGGCCGGTGCAAGTGAGCCGTTGACGCATGGCGCTACGGTACTTGAGCCAACTGCCTGCATCGACTTCTTGGGAAAAAATGGAGAAGTCGCAGCAAAGGTGGGCCAAATTGTGAGTTACAGTAGTGCTGCTCTGCGGTTTGATGACCCTCGACCCTGGAATTCCTGCCAGCCGTCATAGGAGGGTCATCTTGCATGCCCCAGCTACTCCAACACATCATTCTGCTCTCCCCCCAGGACGCCCCTGGTCGCAAGGCCTCATCCCTGTGCGCACTCCATCATCGACGCCCAGATACAGCACCCGTGTAGCTTTTTACCCATTACCAGACACAGGCGAGAGGAATTCTTATGTAAAGCACCTTTGCCCCCCCGCCTTGTGATCGACCTCAGACACTTCCACATCCTCGAAAGATCAGCTCTGTCAACTAGCTCTCTCCTAATTCCCAAACCACCGCAGCTTCGAAACCGCGTTCGTTGTGCCATTTGCTCTGATCATCGTCCAGCTGCTAAGCCGGCGGCCGACAAGCGACTCGTGAGCCAGCAGAGCGAACACCAGGCCGACCTGTCATCCAGACGAATCCGCCCTTGACAGCTTGCAAGCACATCCATCCGTACACGAAGTGGACCTCTCTGATGAGCTTAATCTCTCAAGGGCTCCCCTACTGTTTTTGCTGTCTTTGCAACCCTGCTGGCGACGAGCACAAGCGCGTTAGGCCTGGAGAATAGTTGGGATACATACCGTTGTCGATCCCTTCTCAAAGCCTCAAGCTGCAGACCGCTGCTCCACTTTGCGTTGCGCTCCCCGGTCTCCCAGACGGTAGCCACATTGCTCGCGCTGCCTCTCCGCCATCAGAACAGACGAATCTCAGGCACTCGAAGAGGAGCTCTACCTGAACATCGTTGTCGCCAACCAAAGCCCTGGATTCAGTCCCATATTTGTGCTGTACCGGCCCAGCAACATAAGAACGCTGATCCCCCTTCGATATCAGACTGATCGTCTATCCATTACCTCCAACGTCAACCGGTCGAACCTCCTACCCCCCCTTCGGACGGGATCTTGCATATCATCTGGAACTATCCTCTTCGTTCGGGACCATCGACCTTTCTTCGTCGCATTCGACCTTTTGATCATCCTTCTTCGTTTTTTTTTTTAAGATGACTATGGCCATCGACAACCAACAACGCTTCGGCGCTGTGAACTTCGACCACATGCCTTACACTAGCACGCCGCAGTTCACCGACCCATGGAACGCGCAGCACCACCAGAGCTCAGCTCCGGCCAGCCATTCTCTCTACACCTCGCATTCACACGGCCTCGCCTCCCACGGCCTGAACCCAAATCTTGGTCTGGACAGCATTGCCAAGCAGTCCGCCAACCGTTTAGGGAACAATGTGTCAATGGCATCATACTCCAGTGTCCCAGCACAAGCAGGTAGCTCTCTCTCGTCGGTAGATCTCTATGGGAACGAAATACTCACCCAACAACAAGATCTGTTACACCCAAACCAACGAATCCACTCCCTCTCCCCCAGCGGATACAACCCCGATGTACATTACACTCGCGCACCATCGCCGTCCTACATCCCAACTTCTACTCCGTACGAAAGCATTGGATACGCTCCCGCACCCGTACGATCCACCTATGCCGTTCCACAGCCTCAAGACTCGCGACGCCTCTCACAATCGTCAGTATCTTCATCTGCCTTCGATCTGTCTGCCGAAGTGCACCAACAGCAAAGGAACCCTCTTATTGACTTATCGGACAGAGCATTAGCGGACTCCGCCAGAAGTTTTGGGGACGCAATTGATGCCAGCCGAGGGATGATTGCTATGAGCCAGAATACGACTCCACGAAATATCTACGGCAGACAAGGAAGAGGATCAGGCGATTCATATGGGTTCCCAACCACACATTCTACAAGCTCCTCGATATCTTCTTCGGGTACATACCCTTCATATTTTGGGGGCTCCGTCGACTCATCCGTAAGCGATTACTCCAACGCTGGCTCAGACATTGAGTCGGTCTCATCGCGAACACTACCAAGACCTTCTGGCCTGATCAACAATGGCATTCCCCCAGCGCCACAGTCCATGATGGGTCAATTCAGCTCCAAAGTGTCATCAAGCACACAAAAGAAGCACAAGTGCAAGGTCTGCGATAAGCGATTCACCCGCCCAAGTTCGCTCCAAACACACATGTACAGCCACACGGGCGAGAAGCGTAAGTTTAATTGTCTCCCACACGCAAGCCACCAACTAATCTCCGAATAGCATTCTCCTGTGAGGTCGAAGGATGCGGCCGACACTTCTCCGTCGTTTCGAACTTGCGCAGACATCGTAAGGTTCACAAGGGCGAGGCACAGTCAGAAGGTGGCTCCCCAGACCATCAATCTGACTAGACGCAAGTCACGACACTTGCGCAGGATTGACCCCTTCAACAGGGCAGTTCCCTGAATTGTTCGATAATGTTTTACACTAAACCGACCGATGCCCTCGAGGCTCTGGAAGGAGGCCAATATCCGGGTGTGTCAGCTGAAAAGTCGAATCTATACATTTTCCGAGGTCCGGCCATGAGGGCCGTTGCCTCGGGCAGTTTTTCATGGTGGCGCCACGTTTTCGTCCGTGCTTCTTTTGCGATATCCCTTCTGCGTGTTGATATCCACTGTGCTGTGCATCAGCAGACCGCGCTTGAATTTTATTCTGGACGTTTCCAGCAACCGATCTTATTCTAATACTATCGCTCATGAGAAGGCAAAAGGGAGATGAGTCTCCACCCCTGCTTTCTAATTTATCTTGTATTTGTGGAGGAATGATCTTGGGGTTTCACTTTTTGGCGGTCCATCCTATCTTTGGGAGACTCGCGCTTGGCGTTCTGTGGGAAGAGATAGGATTGTGTATGTGTTTTCCAAACTCGCCAGATGTCCTGGCTTGAGACTTGTACTATTACCCTGGTCGTCGAGGAGGAAAGAGCGAACGACCTAAATTTCTTACCTTCGCTATGTTTACCATATACCCCATACAATGGCTTCTTGGAGGGATAAAAGAAGAAGGCCGTTGCCTACAGTCGCTACGAAATAGATAACCTAATGCTACGAGAAAAAAATACCTTCATAGATCTGTTTCCTCTCGCGCCTTGCTGGGCCCCATGTGAGGTTTCGAAATGCTCAATTCCGCTTGCCCCTCCCTCTCTCTATCTTCGGATCACCGATGAACCACCACCCTCGCGCATTCTCTTGCTCGCCGCAACGACGCCGGCCCGGACGCTCGTTCGGCGATAATGCAGTAGACCACCGCACGTCGCACATACTTGTTATCCAGCGAGTCTGACGATCCCTACCGGAAGAACAGAGCCGTGAGGGCCATCCGCCCAAACCTCCCCAATGCGAAAGAGAATATGAAACGTCAGCTCAGCACTACCTAGACAACTTGTCCCTCTCTATTTCATGCTTTCGACGAGAAAGCAGCAGCAGCAGCATTCAGCGCGCCCCTCTCCCTGATTCTCTCCCCTCCGACGTGAAAGTAGAACATCTCCTGCTTACGAATCCAAGCATAAACCCCCCCCCCCAAAGCCAAACTTAAGGGAAAACCGGCCGACCCGTCCCGCTGCCGAGCTGTCCGGTAGATAGCAAGGAGGGAACCAAAAGTTTAGTTGGTCCAAGTCAGCCACGAACTGGAAGGGATTCCCATGCCTGCCATCCCTGAGTGACGTTCTTGGGAGGAGCTTTGCTTCCTGCTCTTGCTGCTCTGGTCTTTAGTCCCCTTCCAATTTCCATTTTACACCCCCTGTGGCCCGGCCAGGCGGCAAAGAGAATAAATGATGGTTCCAAGCCCTCGCGTACACTTGCTCACTCAGCTACGACGTGCGAATGGGGGCGCTGGATCGGGTGAAACGATTTGAGGATGAGGGGGAGGGAGACGGGGCGAATCAGTGGGTGGATAGGTAGATGCAACGGTGCGGTTTGACACGGTACCTTAACTTACTCAAGTGTGGGAATTGGCAGCATCGATGGGAAGTGCCATCTTATCGGACGCTGATATGGTTCATGGCGGTAGATAGGCGAAAGCGAAGATGGGGACCAGTTCTTGAGGGGGGCACGGAGACCCAAGAGGGGCAGGCATTGATCAAGTAAAACACCACACGCCGGACAAGATGAAGAAGATGCGATCAATGTATAGTATGCGCATGCATTGTCGATGTGGAGAGAGCGCAAAGCCGGAAATTCCATGGCTAGACTTCGCTCGCCTCCCCGACCCCGGTCTCGCACCCCGGGCCGCTCGCTTGTCTGCTTGATATAGATTGAGATTTTGATATAGCGATTGAAAACCTTGTTTATTGCGCTTGACTGATTAATGGATGGTGGATTGAGTAGGCCGCACCCACCGGAGGGAACGCGCGCGCGAGAGGATACGAATCGACAATGGAGCAGGCGAGGGCTTCTTCTCCTTCTCAGCCGTAGAGGTACTATATGTTCCTGGGAGGAAATCAAGCTTAGCGAGAGCGACGACCAACAAGAGACGCGCACAGCGAGGGAGTTGGAGTCCGTTAGATTAAGGTACGTCCATGCCTCATCGCTCTCTCCATTATCTACAGTACCAATGTGTCGCAAGGGTAGCATCCGTCGGCGCTCTTGGAGCCAGGAAGGAAATGAAGCTTTGCTATGCAAAGCATGAAGCTCTCCGAGACTCCGGGTGTCCCTGGGGCAGATCAATCTTTGGCGAGAGCGAAAAGCAAAGAGCAAATACCGTACCAGAAGTCCAAAGGGGACGATGAAACAACCTGGATGGGAAGGATTTAACCTTTGGGGGCTTCTGGGCCAGCCAAGGGGATGTCATTTCGCTGTCTCCTGCTGGCCTGGAGCCCTGGAGCAGATCAATCTTTGGCGAGAGCGAAAAGGAAGCGCAGACAGTGTCCTGTCGACACCAATGGGCCGGTGAGACGAGACAGATGGTCATTTACTCGTTGCTCTCTCGCAGCCCTGAAGCCGGCCAGGGCGTTGGCGAGAGCGAAAAGAGATTTGGCTGGCAAGGTCAGCGCTAAGGCCGAGGTGAAGCTCGAAGGGCCATGAGCAGAGTGAGAGATATGTTGCTGGGTGGGAGGTTGTGAAACACGGGTAGACGAGCATCAGCTGCCGGATACATGATCGCGAGAGTGCCGTGAGGAGCCGTTGCGCACATACGGGTACCTGGGACCAAGGCGAGCGGGGGCTTTTCTCTGCCTTCCCACGCCGGTCTCGCGCAACAGAAGGATGCGGGAAAAGCACTGGGTACCGCAGGATGTTCGCGATACAGACCGAGTCTCGTCGTCGTCCACGCCGGCTCCACGGGCCAGGGCGGTGCCGTCGATGCAGCTCTGATGGCCCTCTGCCTCTGGTCCGCCAGACCGTGCCCGCTACACCGACCGTCGGCTGTGGCCTCCATCCACCTTCCCAGCGCAGCGCTCCGGGTGAGGTCCAGCAAGTGCGAACCGGAGGCCGTTGCCACTGTCGACATCGCACGGCTGACCTGCCCTATCACCACGACGGGACTCAGTGTGTTTGGGGGGGGGGGGAGGGGCATGCCCCAAATCCAGGGTCCAGCGCCATGATCGGGGAAGCAGGAAGCGGTCCGTCGAGGCAGCGGTCAGTGGGTGCGAGCAACTGCCACGACTCATGACGAGGCAAGATCCGCGTGCTTCTTGGATGCGAAACACTGATTGATTGTTACGTAGTGCGAGGGTTGAGAGGGAAATTGCAGGCTGCGCACCCGATGACGCCGGTGGCTTGATGCTATGCAGGGCTCGTCTGCAGCGTGGCCCACGCCAAGTCTGCGCGAACGGGCAATGGGCAACGAGGAGGCCTGGGGCACGGGAGATGCCCCAGTGACCACGACAATAAGGAACTGGTCAACTTGCGATGCCTTGCCTTGCGTTGCCTTGCCTTCTCTATGACGACGGCTGTATCGCTCGTCTCCTTCGCGGTTTCGAGCGTCCGCAATGTCACTTGGAACCAGCCTAGTCGGTACTGGCCCCGCCCGCCGGGCCAGCTGCACGGCACGGCACTGCGCCGGGCGCCTGTCCTCGAATCTCCGCTCCCAGAACGCCAAACAAAGTCAAAAGCTCCAAACATTCCACGCCTGCTCTTCGATCCCACCCTCATCTCTATGGTGGCGCACCCTTGGCAAGACCCTTCCTGCAAGCCACCAGCCATCAACGTTAAAGCTCAGACAGCCAACCTGCGGGTGGCGAGGACGTCGGGCACCGGTGAACTCTGCTGAAGACTTCGGATGACGACGATCGATCCATGGATGAAGCCGTGGATGAGATCAGCCTCTGCAAGATGACCAGTCACATCGGGCAGCCGACACGAGTGTATCGGTATGCATGTCTCTGTGTCGACATGGTTCGGGTAGAGGGGTCCATGGCCTGGCACGGAGCAGATACGAGTGTATGTATGTTCACGGCCGAGTAGCTTCAGCATTCGATGGCGAGAGGAGTTCTCCAACAGCCAATGGACCGCTGCCGTGTTCACCGAGCATCATAGCATGCCATGACACCACATCGACGGGGCAGTCATGGCCATCGAGAGCAAGTCGAGTGACTTGTATGCCGGCGCCAAAGTCTCGGGGTACCTCCAACATGCCACAGCCTGGAGTGCATCACCCACCGAGCCATAGAAAGCAGCGGCGACATCCGCTTTCAGCCAACCTGCAACTTGAAGAGACTCGATTCGATGGGGATTTCAATTGGCATCAAACCTGTCTTTGACGGATAAACCCAGCCTCGTGACGACGCGGCTGAGGTCCCTAAGGGACTTTCGTCCCGTCTTGTGGTTAGTAACGCGTTAGCGGAGAATGGGCAATGGACACGGCTACGCTACTTGTCACGGTCACTGTCACTCTCTCCAGATGCAGTTCGGATTTAGATCTTGGTTATAATAACATTCCACCCGTTTTGGGCTCATGGATGAGGTAATGCGTCATGGACAGTCTAGTCTGCGCGTGATTCTGGAATGCCTTCTCAAGTAGAATGGCATCGCATCTTTCTAAAGTATTTTGTACATCTCCCTCCGACAAAAGAAATCTCATCTTTCTTTGAGGTATAATCCCCCATTTGGATCATATCCACCCCTGGAAATCAGTACCGCCATCACCATGTTCGCCCAAACCCCATCAACAACAGCAACGGGCGACCCAGCCCATCCCGACCAACCGAACCATGACCACACCACCACATCAGGCGAGAAGCCCAAAACGGCCTTTCAAGCAATCATGGATCCAGAATTTGTTCCCACCCTCGAATCGGTCCCCAAGACACAGCACATGAAGTCATATCTAGTCCTCATCAGCCTGGTCATTGGCGGGGTGGTAGGCGCCTGGTTCTTTGGCTTTGAGCTCTTCCAAATCGCCTCATCGAAAGATCCTCAAATCCCCTTCATCGTTCCCGAACCCAGGAGATTGGTTTCGTCATGGATTGAATTGGTTGCACTACTGGGGTTTGTGATTGTGGGGTTGTTGGCCTTGATTAGCTGGACCGGCGCCCACTGGATTGACTGGTGGGAATTGGTTTTGGGGTACTGGTGGCTCAGGTATGTTTCCGGTATTCGGGCTGTCCTTGATGGGCCCCGTTGTGCGGAATCGGCTAACTGGCCTCTGTTCGTAGTATGCCGGCGGCTGGAGGTGCGGTAGTCTGTCTGGTTATAATGCAAGAGACCGCCAGTAGTATGAACGAAGTCTCCTAGCAACAGCTATTGTTCTTGGCGCCTTGTCGTAGACCAGACCAGATCAGGCAATCTAACAATATTTCGAGCGATTTCCCTCTGCTGCCTGTGATGGGAGAGGCGAATAACCATCATGTGAACCAAGTCTAACGACCTTCATCTTATCATTACGACGCAAAGCCCGGCTGACGCCTCGAATGCCCTGCCATGCGAGAACGATGGGGCAGTAGACCAGATAGTAATTCAAAGTATGCGTCCCACTCATCATAGCGATTGCGATACCTCGATGCCGGAATCAGATATAAGAGGCGCAAGTGAGGGCGATAGAACGAATTGGAGAGTTGAAAGAACCACGGAAGATATTGGTTCTCGTTCAAGTGACATAAATAGATAGCAAGACCAGAAGCCAAGACATATCTCAGGAACGGACTCCCCAAGTACTTATACAGCCATTTTAAATCCATCCCGAGAACCGCCACTGTACCAGCATCACCGACAACTGATCCGTCTGCGCATCTTCCTTCCTCTCGTAATACTCCACCATGGCAATGCCTTCTGCGTTATACGTCGTAAAGCGTTGAGCAAAGGTCATCCCTCCAACCTGAGCCAATAGCCTCCTCGCCTATGGGTCCGCTCTCGTTCCCGGCTGGCAATGCGATAAACGAAGCCGACCCATCCGACTGACGAAAGCTACTGCTGCCTTCCAAGTTGCAGCCATGTCCGATGCGTTTACCCAAACCGCACGCCGCACGCCATCACATACTGATCTATGGCATTCTCCCTTTTTTGTTTTTCCTTCGCCAGCGCCTCGGAACCAAGAAACATCTCAGGAAAGTAAGTAAGTCAAGTCAGCCAAGACACGTCCAGATCTAAAAAGAATCATCCGAGTTGCGGCCGCTTGGGCCTAGCTGGGCAAGCGAGAGCGCGGAAGAAGGTACGGAGGGAACTAGCGGCAAGCCTAGCCTCGCCCAGCACAGCCCAGCCCAGCACAGCCCAGTCCAGCGCACCAGCAGCAGCAACAACAGCGCGCGGAAACGACGGACGGGACGGCAGCCATGGACCGGTCCCTCTAAATGGCGCCGCATAGCACGGGCAAGCAAACGAGGAATCGGCACTCGGGCTGTTTCGTTTTGTGCTTCACTAGCCTTATGTCGCTGCTGGTTTGAACGGGGAGAGGGCGGTTGCTCTTGTGTGGTTGTTCCTGTTGGTGTTTGGGGCCGCTTGAGGAGACAAGCTTTTGCGGTAGGGGACCCTATAGGAGCCGAACGAGACCGTCGTGCTGCAGGGGCGGCCAACGAGCCTTGTTTCTCGCCCATTCGTTCGCGCTCTGATCTATCTCCCTTTCCCCCTTCATGCATGCGCTGGGACGCAGCCAGGTACTAGGATGGACTGATTCATTTGGTTGGCGCTTGCGTGGGGAAGAGGAGGGTAATGTGAGGGGAGAAAGGAGGACGAGGAGAAGAAGCGCTGAAAGGGCTGGCATGATGGATAGGAATTTGTCAACGGTCAGTAAGGTAGGCTTCAGGCTAATGACTAGAAACTGCCTGCTTAGCAGCAGCTGTGAAACACCTAGCTTGATCTGGGGAATGCAGTTTTCGACGTGGCACGTACTGTAGGCCGCAGATATGGAAAGTGTACACAACTGCTTCGGATCTCGCCCGTTAGCTCCAGTGAGTAGCATAGGATTCGAGCTGGAGAGTTGGAGCGACGACTTGCATTGGCAGTAGAAATCAATAATTATCGAAGGATGCGGGCAGGGGACATGTATCTGACTGATCCTTTCCTGCGAAATTGGTGCCATGCGTAGCCTCTCGAGCAGCGGATCATAATTGTAACTCATTCAACAACATTGATCTTCTTCATATGTCAGTCATTTCGCTATCTACGTCCATGCCGTTATATTACACGCTAGTAACGCCAGTCGCTCATCCAGATCCCGTCCCAGTCTCAAGCCCAATTCCCTCGCTCCCATGCAGAGACACGTCGCATATCAAGGAGCCCCTAATACTTGCACGGCTTCCTCGCTTAAATTACAATGTGCAGTTCAGGGCGGTCAATTTTCTCATCGTCCAGGTTTGGGTAGTATGGCACCATGCTGTCCGCTGATTGAACATATGCCGAATTGTAGAGGCGCCAGTAAGGTACTCGTACTTTTCGTGCTGGATGGAAGAGACCGGCCCAAACGTAATTCATGGTCAGACCAGTTCCAACCGCCATACGAATAGCGTCTATGGCCTCGACAATGCGGTCAATGACGTGGGGGCTGGTCTCAAACAAATTGGGGTAGAGGAGGTTGAGGAGATGCAGCATAGCATCCTCACAACCAAGACCTACAACACCCAATGCCACGTGCTTGACAACGGATGCCGCTGTTTGCCGATGCACCTGGTCTCTATCAATCAAAGCGTCTTCGAGCAAAGGCGTGACGGCATAAACGTAATCCTTAGCCATCTCTCCGATATACTCAAATAGGAAAGAGAGAGACTTGAGAACACCGTTTTGCACGTTCAGCTCTGGAACTCGGTACTCGTTCATAAGTGCGGGAAGAACAGTGAAAGGCGCGCAAGTCTCGGCAACGATACCAATCGCAACGGCCGTGCAGACTCGAGATTGTCGCTCCTGAACTCGAAGGTTGTTAAGAAGAGTTGCAAGAACATCTTGGGGTCCGATTGCCTTTGCAATGAAACCGAATGTATTGTTGGCGGCTCGACGAATACCCTTCTTGTGAGCTTTAAGCATGTCGAGAAGTTCAAAGCAGATTCTCATCCACTCTCGGGCGTTGACACTTTCAGGTCCTCGGTCAGCAATACGCCCGACTAAATCAATCGTATTCTCTTGAACTTTTTCGTGTCGATTTCGCAAGATTGGTGTCAGTCGAGGAAGTAAATCCTTGATGGGTGGCTGCATTTGGCTGATACCAACCACGGTGACAATAGAACGAAGAGCACCGAGGATGGAACCCAGAACCTCCGGATATTCTTCACCAAGATACTCGTAGAGCACAATACCAAGTTTACCCATCAATGCATCTTCACCGCATTGCTTCATCACCATGGCAATTCGAGAAATGAGATCCGCGGCTTGTTGCCGGACAGTCGCAGATTTATTGTTGAGTCGCCAGAGGATAGTACTGACAATTTGGGGAAGGTATGGCTTGCATCGTGTGCCTAGAGCATTGACAACCGTGCCAAAACCGTTGAGCATGACGATGTCTTCCACGCTCTGCTCTTGGAAAGAGTGCAGAATCCCATCAATCAGGCGTTCCTCTAGCCGCTCGCCAATATCTGCAGCACCAAGACTGGCGATAACTTTCTCGATAGTCTCGACAGTCATCTTGCGGTAGGCCTCGCTCTCATCCTTGAGATTGTTCACGATTCTCTCCACAATCTCGCCAACACCGACCTTCTGTCCCAGGTCCACGGTGGTTTCGACGACCTGTCGGTAGTTTCGCTTGTCCAATGCCATTCTTCGCACCCAGAAACTCTTGAAAAACTCGTCCAGCACATGCTCCTTCAAATAACCAGCAGTCACACCATCTGTCCCGGCGCATTGTGAAACCACTTTCAGTACCACCTTCTTCATCTCTTCATCTGGAGAAGAAAATTCTCTCAAAAGAATCTCCATGATCTGACTTGTGTAGTAGTTGGCATATTCTTCATCCATAAGAGGGATGATGTAGCCAACGGCCTTGAGGAAACCTGCCAACCCCTTTCCACGCTGTTTGCGTGCCCCAGTCCACAAAGGATTGAGGATATCATCGAAGCTCTCGATACCATATGGATTGGCTGCCTCAGCAAGGGCTGCGATCGCCAAACTAGTGACAGTTCGTACTTTTGTCTGATCATCGTTAAGATTGCCGCCGATACAGTCCACAAGCCCTTTCAAATGTGGCAAAACTGCACATCCCATCAAGATGGGTATTTGTTGAACAATCTTGACACCGGTGTGTCTTGCTTGCCAAGACTTCTTACTTCTGCATACAGCTCGTAAGAATGGTAGCAACGCAGGTATGCCAAGGGCGGAGGCAACCACGGCAAAAGCCCTTGCAGTAGTATTTCGGACGTATTCGTCAACATGATCAATATCGGGACGCATAGTACTGATCATGTGGGCAAGACCTGCAGCCTTACTAAGGTTAGAGATGATCTCGCGACCTTCAACTCTGGCATAATAGTCTTGGTCGATGAGTAAAGGCTCTATAACAACCAAGATCTTATGGACATATGGCCGTACAAGATCATCAAGCTTGTAGAGCACACGATCAATAACTTTGACCAGCAAATGGCGCTCTTGGTCCTCCAAAGTCTTCTCCATGAGAAGTGGAAGAATCTGGTTGAAAAGTGGTCCGGCACCAAATTGTCGAGCGTTATCAGTAAGCTGACGCAAGGCAGTCTTACGCATGGGAGGTGTTCCGTTCTTAACCTTGAGCAGCAGTCTCATGATCTTTCTTTCTTTCAGTTCCTCCACACTCATAGTGTTCTCATCGCTACCGTCTGTGAGCTTCCCGAAGTAGGCCATATCTTCGGCCTTGAAGAATTGCAGATCGCCAACTCCAGGGATCTCCGTTGGGAGCTGCTTTCCTAAAGCTCTGCCGCTCTCAGGTTCCTGCATCATGAAACCGCCTGTTGGTGCAGGAGTTGCCATCATTTTCTGAGCCACTGCTCGAATGGGAGCATAACCTGGGGGTGGCTCCAGAATTTTATACCCTTCTGAAGGTAGCATCATGTCCAATTCCTCATCGGAAAGGGGGGCATTTCTCATTGAGATGTCAGTTCCAAATGCTGTTGGCATGACTGGGCCTCCCATCTGTGATGGATGCATAGGAGTTACGAGTCCTTGGTTTCCAACCGGGGTTGCAGCAGGTGCTTGATCCCATCTTGATCGCCGAGGTGTTGCACCAACAGCAGCAGCTCCCGGTGCAGGAGTCTGGTCCCATCTCGAACGTTTGGTCTTCGCATCCGTCGCCTGAACCGCACCATCAGCAGATTCAGTTCCAACATCCCAGCGCTGCTTTCTCTTGCGACCAGCAGTGACAACCTCCGTAGAACCAGATTCTTTGTTTTCCTTGTCGCTTGGTGAGCCACTGCCATCCTTTGTGAGCGTTGGCTGATGATGGACTGCCTCTCCATTTGCAGCCTTCTCCTCAATTGCGCGCCTGACCCGCTCCTCCTCTCTCTCCAGCTCCCTTCGTGCCATGATCTCTCGATAGCTCTCCCCATCCTCTGATGCTCCGGCCTGTTTGTTCGCTGCGAAGGGGTCGGCGCGAGTCGGAGTCAATACACGATCCAGTCGGCGTTTCTGGTAGTCGGTCTCGCGATCTGCGATGCGTGCACTCTTCTCCCGCCCAAGTAAAATGTCTTCTTCTTCAACGCCATTCCCATGGGCGAATTCGTTTATCTGCTCCTTTGAAGCTGTGTATTGGCCTACAAGCCGCCGGCTTGTATCAGCTTCCTCCATCTCATCATCATCTCCATCTGCCACAGCAATAGATGTGTTATATCCGGCAAACTTGTCACCACCATCGCGATCATACAAGGTGGTATCGAAGCTCTCAGTCAGGGAAGCCTTCGTGGAGACATCAGTCCGCTGTTGCGATGGATCGAATGTCTTCGATCCCTTCTTACCAGCAGAGACTGCATTCCGTTCAGCCTGGAGCTTTCGGATCGTCTCAAAGTCGGAGTCAGACATGGCGAACAGATAGGCGAGTCATCGACGTGGCGTGATGATACGTTATGTAGATGCGCTTGGTCTTAGATCTTGCTTGCCTCTGGTACCAATTTTGCGGTTCTGGAGAGATTGCGCTAGTGTATGATGACTAATCGGACAGAGCTTCAGCTCATCATCACATGATTGCAGTTGCTGCTAAAAAGGTAGCCGGCATTTGCTGCACTAGTCCGTTTTCGGAGTAGCACAAGGCTACGACGGCTCAAACCTTTTGATGCTATTGTCTTCGGCCTCATATAGTCACCATATGCCATCCACTCTCATTACCTTTTCCCCACGCTGTTGGAACACTTTCTATCCATAGGCTCGTCAACCTCGTCACCCGCGCTATCTGTGTCTTCACAATTTTACACATTTTCAAAAGTCGCTCAGCCAGAAACCGCGATCGCTATTTCATGCCTTGAGCAGAACTTCCTTTCACCTTGCAAGGTCGGCCTTTATACCGTTTTCGAGCTCAAGACAAAGCTTAACAACTTCTCAAGTCATCAAAATGATGAAACGCAATGCAGCCCCACCAACAGGACCACGCAATGGCTCATCGACTATTCGTTCTAAGGGAGGCATACAGAAGAGAAGAAATGGCCCCGTGCGAGTTGACAAAGATGGAGACCTGGATATGGAAGCAACAAATGAGAAAAGTAAGGCTGGAAAAGGTCGCCTTGACGCACCCTCGTCATCTAGGGGCGCTAAAGCTGGTCGAGGTGGGAATGCTCAACCAAGAAACAGCCTCGTCACGCAAAAAGCACAGCAGGCTATATTGAGAGGACTCAGTACCGACCAAGCATCGATCAGAGAATCTCGTATCAGTAAAGGCAACGTTTATCTGAAGGTCGATGGACTGAAGTCTAGCAAGGCTGCTTCGAATCCAGATGGTGGCATTGCAAACTTGCTTAGTTTCTTAGAGCGCAAGGCCAAGCCAGTAAATCCCAAATCGAGCAAGAAGGTCAAGATAAAGAAGGTATGTATATTCAGCAATCGCATTATCAAGCTGGTCATGCACCGTCGCCGCCGCACTTCTTTCGTTCACAAGCCAATATCACAACGATGAAGTAGCCATGACACATACGCAATGCCATTCCATGATCAGTGGTTGATGCAAAGGTCGTTACGCCTTGCTAATATCGAATAGTCATCCAAGGACGGTGACTCTGTCATTATAACAACCAGCGAGGAGGACTCAGAAGCCATATTAAAGCTGAACGGCTTCAATTTTGCCGGATCGGATCTTGCAATACAAATTACGACCGCGCCAAAACTATCTTCACATGGAAAGAAGGGCGAGAAGAAGGAAGTATCAGATGAAACCAAAGAACTCCAAGACAAACTTAAGGGAATCCTCAGCTCCCGCTACGATACTAGTCTCAAGCTCTTGAATCTTTCAAACCTCGGGGCTGATCCTGGATTGATAGCAATTGGAATCTTCAACGAGACCACGGAAGACGTCAGCAAACTATTCCCTGCGCTTATGAAAGTTTGCGACTCAATCTTCACAACTAAAGCACAAAAGCGGGAGGCAATAGTCAGTGTTAGTCTTGCCGACAACAGTCTCGCCAATGTCTCTCCTGTCACAACCCTTGCGCAGACATTTCCTGATCTCAAAAATCTCGACCTCTCTCGTAATATGCTCTCAGATCGGAGAGCGCTTGAGGCTTGGCGATGGAAATTCAGAAAACTAGAGAACTTGGTTCTCACAGGCAATCCAATTGAGACCTCTGATCCAGAGTATGGGCCCGACCTAGTTCGCTGGTTCCCTCAACTTCAGACACTGAGCGGAATTCAAGTCCGGTCACCCGAAGAGGTTGCTGAAATTATTGAAAAAGCAAAGTCACCCATTCCCATTCGAGGTGCGGATTTCCGCGATATCAGTCAGGTCGCAGAGAACTTTCTTCGCCAGTTCTTCACCCTCTACGATACAAATCGACCTCAATTGGCGGCTGCATTTTACGACAATGATTCACAGCATTCAATCTCCGTCAATACAGCAGCCCCTAGAGGAGCTAATAATTCTGTACCCACCCCACCTTGGGCGGATTATATCAAGCACTCTCGAAATCTCACTAAAATCACTCATGCCCCAGCCAAGATGGCACGAAGACATAAGGGAGTAGAAGCTATCCAGAAGCTGTGGTCAACTCTGCCAGCAACCCGGCATCCGGATATTCTTACGCAGTCAGAAAAATACCTCGCCGATTGCCACACCTTGCCAGGCCTGCCAGATCCCACTGGTCAGAGTCCCTATGGCGTGGATGGGTTGATTGTCACAATTCACGGCGAATTTGAGGAGGATGCAAACTCAATTTCGGGTACATCCCTGCGCAGTTTTTCTAGAACTTTCACGCTCGCCCCCGGTGCTCCTGGTGGCCCTCAAATCAGAGTTCTCAATGACGTCCTTCTCATCAGAGCATGGGCCCCGCTAGCCACACCTACCCATGTTACAACTCCACCGCCTCTCGTGAATGACCAGCAGAAGGCGAGCATATTTGCAAAGTTGGTTGAGATGACAGGAATGACCCCCCAATATGCAGAGCTGTGCCTGAACGATACTGCATGGAATTTGGAACAAGCTTTTGTTGCATTCAACAACAATAAGGTAAGCCATTGCCATGGCCTTATTTATCATCTTGTACTGACCACAAATAGGATAAACTACCTGCTAATGCATTTCTCGCACCTGGTACCACTCTACAAGGCCTGATGCCATAGAGAGAAAGAACAATATTTGGGAAATTTGATGGATATCTCGGAATAGGACAAGAGAGCGGAGGTTGCATATCACGGCTGGGCATGGAGAACGGGCATATCACATCTGCATTTCGAGTTGTAAAGCGTGGAGTTGGAGGTTTACGTCTGGCACAGACGCAGCATTTGTTTTTGCTTTCCTTTTGTAATCTAAACATCAGCGCATCGTCATTGAAATTCCCTTGCCAAATGTCCTTCAAACATGATGCCATTTACGACTGAGCTTATCTCGGTTGAGTATTTCCGTGAAGATCTCTTCCATCCAATTTCCTGCTGTTATTTCAACATGCAAGTTCTTTCTCGATTGTCCATAAATACGTGTGAGCTACATCGCCATCTTTCAACCCCTCGGTGTGGACTCCTTTTCCTCACTCACAGCAATACTCTCTGCTCTCGCGGCATCCTTATACTTCCCAGCAACCCGTCCTTCAGTATTCACTGAACCAGCCGTTCATTTCATACCTCCACCTTGATTTTCAAACTCCCCCCAAGAATGGCCAATCTCCCCTGGTACCATCACTACTTACGGGGAAGCTGAGTCTCGACACTCTCCGAACGAGATTAATGACACCGTGCCTGCTTGTAAGTAAGCGAATGTCTCGAACTCTTGTTCTTTGGAAATAGAGTAACTGACATTCAGGGACATACGTGCTTTGGCAAGGCAACATCAAATGTATGTATCAAATGTTTGATCTCGTTCGAAACGCTCAATCCTTATTCTGACAGTACCGGTTGGCATCCAAGTAGACAATCGCTCAGTTCCATCTTGGACCCCATGGCCCCGGGTATTTATACCTGGCGCAACTCACGAGCAGATCTGGACCTATCTGAGCGCCTGGCGCTGGTCAGGCTAAGAGAAGGGCGAAAACTCGACCACAATATCGTATTTGAAAGATATCCTGAGGATGAAGATCTTGTCCGCCGCAACGGTTGGGCAAGTCGCAACTCAACTCATGGGCCATCTACTGTAGGTCAGTGGTCGCCTCGCGTGGAGGTTGAGGGTTGATAAGTGGGTGTCTTCGAGTTAGACAAGAGCAGGTCGATCAGTTTCATCTCTAGCATTACATTTTGGTCACCCTGGAGGCTTTTCATCATCTTGCACGGAGAACGACGGGTGTTATAATTCAGTTGAGATGGAATTTTCTAATACTTAGCGGACAACAAGACGCTTATGCCTGATAACACAATTGAGAAAATCGTCTCTCCTCCTTGCTCAAGCAAAAACAAAATTTGGTAAGGTCCTGCAAACGACTTGCCCTACTTCCACTGGCCACCCTCAACCTATGTGCTCGTTAGTCCTCCCCGACTTAGTGAAAAACGACAGTTAGCCGAAGCCAGGAGGAACGATTAAGCGAGGGGCTTCATCGCTGCCATTCCTTCTTCCGAGGGAGATGACGCAGTTTTCTGTTGGCTACGAGAGATTCACTTTAAGGTATAAGGGAAAGACGATGTTCTGGAAATGGAAGATGCACCAGTGGTTCCGGTATGACTAACGAATCCCATAAAGGCACCCTAAGCACTAAAGCAGCACCTCCCGAAGTGCTATGGCAACATCTATGCTCATTCAACGGGGTGGAAAGGTTTCTTATCCAGTACAAGTATATCTTGTTCCTAACTGGCTGGCTACACTTTAACTCTGGCCTTATTTGCCCATCTTGCGATAGCTCCGTCAATAGTCGCAACATGCTTTGTCTTTCGAGTTTTGGGCAGAGAGGTCAGTAAATCCTTGCCCTTTATGTAAAGCTATGTTGACTCCGAAATATAGGATAGAAGAAGTTAATAAAGGATAGATGTAGTCGTTTTACCCCTATGACGGGTCACTCAAGCACTTCCGTTTAAGGGGAAGGCAGCCCTGAGTTACCTATCAAGTTTCGAGAATGACTCTCTCACTTTACTTGATACTAGAACACTGGTAGAAAAGATTATACAATGTGTAGTGACTAGATAGTAACTAGACTTTATGGCAAAAAATACTATGGATTATACCGAAAATATGTACATTTGAAAGTAAAGCTTTGAAAGCTTTAAGGCTATAATATAAGCCTTGAGATATATAATTGACTCAGTCGCGTCGTATAACGCTTTTAAACCATCGACTCATCCAGAAATGCCATTGAGCCCTCAAAATTGGTTCCCTGTTTTGATTTACAGCTCACTCTTTCCCAACTCAGCCGCAGCAACGACATCGTCAGCGTTGAGCAAATCAGCACCCTCGGCCCACAAAGTCTTCCAGAGCCCATTTCTGGTGGACAATGGCCAGTTTGGTTGATCCCAGTATCTGACCTTGATTCCCTTCGAGTGGGCAGTGGCAATCTGTGCGCGAAGTAACGCAAGCTGTGTTGAGTTGAACGTGTTACCGAGCACGGATCCGAACTGGGCTGCGAAATCGGTTGAGGCGATAGGTGAGACGAGGGAAGTGATATTGGAGAATGTGCTGTTAAGAGTTGGGATTGGCTGTCGATCGTTAGCTTTTGAAAGTTGAAATGCCCGGAGAGAGTTGACGACTAGGGGAATGGTAGTCTTAAGTTGAAGGGTAGATAAACGAAAAGAAACGAAAGTGTAGCTTACAGCATCCCAGAAATAGTCACGGCTCTCGATAGGTTGAACGAGATTGAGTGGCGTATTTCCTGTTCCAATAACAGTTACAGCCCCGGAGGTGAACGCAGTGCCATTAGTGCTGGAAAGGAATCCTGCCTGTCGTCTGCAGAAGGATATTAGCGGAGTTCAATTCTTTTCTTTGCTTTTTTCCACGCTTTTTTCTCCTCCAGCAGCCAAAGCCTTCCGAATAAAAGCATATAGCCAACTCACAGAGGTTCTAGTGCCTTAACGACAACTGGCCAGGTGCTCGCACCGTCAGTCTTAACATCAACGAAGAGATACAGCGTCTGTGAAGCGCTGGTATCGAACACTCCATTGTAGGTTGGGGCGGAGAGGAAAGACGAGTTGAGTGGGTTCTGGCGTCTCAAGACATCAAGAATAGGGTTGATGTAGAGCGACTCGAAAGTACGACTTGCAGTCAATGCACCTTCCTCGTGGCCAACATGAAGAGTGCCGTTGTAGAGCCATACGTCGGCCTCTACAGAGATGACACCCTGTGAGAGGGCAGTGTAGAATGGAAGGGGTCGCCAGTCTGAAAAGGGTCAGGATTGAGTGTTTGCGGAGTAGGAGGGCCAGAATGCTTACAGTCGTTGTGCGAATGGATTCCTTTCTGTGGTGAACCGGTTAGCGAGGAACGGACTTTGCACATGCCTCACTTACGGGAACAATGCCTTGAGTCAAGCTGGTTGGATAGGTGTACAGCGGGCCTTGGTGAGCCTGAGCCAAGATGCTCTCAAGAGAGGTGGAAAAGTCCTGTGACAAGTTCTCGACGGCGAAGGCACCGGTGACGGCAAAAGCCATCGACAAGCAGGAAAGAGCGAACATGATAAGACAATTGAAGAACTTCAAAAGACAGTGGTTTCTGCACAAAGCCCAACATGGCTGCCGGCCCAGCCATTTATATCCCACGCAAAGTCGGGACTTTACCCCTCCGTCAGCGGCAGAAAGAAACCTGCCAACGGTGAGGGTAGTTCATCCCAAGTGATTAAATATATGTGGAGGTGCAATAAGTATCGGCGCTCTCGGCTACTTGGACGATGACCAGGTACGCTCCACCCCAATCGTCAGAAACACGTGCACGCCCGCCAAGCCTGCTTCAGGCGCTATCTGGGATGTGTCTGGGAGTCTAGCCTCCAAATGCCGAAACTTGCGCGCTCTGTTGGTTGCTCCAAGTCTCTGCTGACGTTGTGGGCAAGCTTCACGCACACCACTCTTGCCACGTGCGGAACGTCACGAAGGTATACAATAGTATTGTAGTATCGATAGATTTGTTGGAAAGCTACATAGGATACCAGCACTGGGCCATCGTCCACGGAAGCTCCGACTGCTTTCAAGTCGTCCATGTATATTCAATGCTCTTTTTGCCCTGGTGCCTTTGCACGTGGAACCATTTCTTCGGTTCTTATGATCTTGCACTGATGAGCAGCCACGCTTTCGAGTCGGCTGGGAACCCCCATTTTCCGTGCCAGATTGCCTATGCCGTTGGATACAACCCCCAGAACGCCGCGCAATGCCATGCTATGCCTTGCCATACCTGATCGTAACTCATTTAGCGTTAGTCTTCGTGGATATATGTCATCAAATGTGAAATAGCTTATTTCGCATGGACGACAATCTCTGCGTAGATATCATCCGGAATCTTTTTAACGAGCGTCAACGTGACCTCCTTCACTATGTCTGCCTGAAGCGGAGGAAAGGATCGCAGGATTTTGGTTGGGCTTGAAGTAGAATTAGCTTGGGACAATACCAACAACGTAACTACTCACCTTGGGGAATTGAGGATTGAATTTCTGAGAATAACAAGTTGTGCTACTATGCAGAGGATGTTGAGATGGGCACCGTAGGCGAAGAGGAAATCCCACAGACGCAAGACCTCTGGCAGAGGGGGAGTGCACGCACATAGCGTTAGAACCGAAGGGAACGCGTAAAGTTCTGCGTTCATTCCTTTGCCTATGAGATACAAGCTGAGCTTCGGATCCACGATGGCAAGCACCTTGTCAACCAGGGCAAGGCCTTTGTGCACACCGTCCATCGCGCCGCGGACGTATCCTGGGCATTCGGTTGTGATGAACTGATGGAAAGCAATAAACGCTTCGGCCTCGCTGCGAGCTGCATAAAGGAACGGTGCTGCTAGGACATTCATTCCTTGAACGTAGGTCCCTGGTTCTGACTTTCCCGCCTCAGAGCCATCATTTGTCAAAGTTGTAGCACGAGATCTTCCTTTAGCCGGTGTTGCATGCTGAAGCTCGGGACTGCCATATATGTTTGCGGTGTTTGTTAACCGCATCTGCACATCTGATCGTTCTCCCTTCGCATCATGCAATTTCCACGCAACAGCATTGAGCAGTCGAATTAGACTTGCTTCACTGACACGGCGGCGGAAAAGAGGATCTGTTGCCAGTGTCCGAAAGGTATCGTTGCGGATTTTGGAATAAGCTGGAGAAGCACCTCGGTGGATAAGAGACAGGTATTCATCAGTCTCAAGAACGGGTGCATTGAGTAGGACAAGCCAAACATAAATACGAAGAGATGACTGTTCAGCGGTTAGTACCATGTTAAAACAATTTTTTCGTCAGACTTACCATGCCGTCGCCATCGCTCTTCACGCCCTGATCTAATATCTTCAACCTCATGCTCTCCAAGCCTCGCTCTAGGTCGCCTTCGGTAGGGCCGTCTCTAATGAGACGGTCCAATGTAGAGCCCTCCACAATCGAGGCTCTCTTCATTTGTGGCCGTCTACTTATGGGAGAGGAGAGCACAGGGCTCATAACATTGGCATCACTATTTGAGCGCGTTCTCGTGTGTGCTCCGGGTGGAGGATTGGTGACTTTGCGCGTGGGAGAAAAGTTTCGGTTCAAGGCTTGTTTGTGTTGTTGAGAAATCAGCGATGGCTGACTGACTGAAGACCCCAAAACATGAGCAGACTTCAGGCGACGAAGCGTTCGATGTGTTGATGGAGAAGGTGGAGGATGGAGCGACGTATTGTTCGGTGGGTCCAGTTTAGGAATTGTCTCTTTGAGGGGTGAGATGGACATGTTCACAAATCGCATGCAAATGCGCCGCCTTCTCCAGAAGGGTCTCCAGTAGATACGGGCCGACGGGCCACGAAAGGATTATTAAATTGAAGGCAATATCACAAAAGAATGGCGCAGAAGCGAAGTAGATGAGGACGGAGCATGGTATATTGACTGCGGAGTCCAGATCTTGGAGTGAGGGCTGGAAGTGATCCGACCAGATGAGGCTGGGAAAACGCGTAAATAAAGCTGGTCGCGCCCGTGCCCACGACCTTGCTGGATTAGACCTAGCTTCGGATCGAGGGGTATCGACTATCGCGGATCTTAGTCAAGGAAGAGTACGCGTGAGGAATTATTCCGGCGGCATCCACATGGCTCAACAAGCAGCGCACAGAACTTAAACTCAGCAAGCATCACAGCACTGAACAATATAAAGCGATAGGAAAGACCTTAGTATTATTGGTTTGCCAGCGATAGCGTTTTGTTTAACCCGATTTCTGGCACTAGCCAGGTCCCTGATGGTACTGCAGTGGTGACAGTGCCGGATTCCATACCTTATATACAGTGTTGTATCTTACGTCCTAGCAACATGGTCCAAAGGCACCACCCATTGACACATATGCTGCGCCATTTTCCGAACCCTCTGACAAAAAGTGAACCGAACACCTTACTCGCCTGCCCTTTCTCCAGGCTCGATCAGAACTTTAATAGACATTGAAAGAAAAATGGTCGCTAAGTTTCAAATAAGGTTAAGGGAATGTCATTCTCATCAGCGCCGGCTTAGATCTTGTTCATAGCCAGGGGGTCCATGCCGGTATAATAAGTGGAAGCAGGAACTGCAAATGTTTGGCTGGAATCCCAGCTTTGTACAACGCTTGGAGGGTTAGGACTCGAGAATGATCTGGACGGCGACTTATACCGAGCTTCACGCCCGAAATAATCCGGTGTTTCTCTTCCACTCTTAGCCGCAGGACTAAGAGGAGTCACTGTCGTGGATGTGCCATATGAATCGGCTACCTTGCCGTTCCTCTCCGATGCAAGCATCTCGTACGATGCGGGATCCTTATTGAAGTTCAAGCCGTGTGCGTCAGCACTGACGAACTCTTTGTTCGGGTTCACTTTGCTCTTGGCCAAATCATACCAACCTGTGAACATGGAGGTCCGGCCGAGGAACAAGAGACACCAGACGCCCATCAACTGTTCTATATCAGTGACGACTCGAGGAAGTAGGAGCCATCTGACTTACGGAGAGTAACAGAAGCACTGCCATGACAGTAGCCTCGTTCACGACAAGTTCACTGGCGAGCTCAATGCAAGAGTTTTTCTGGCCTCCTGACATTATTAAGCATCCGAGCCAGTCTGCGGCTTTGGCTGGGTTCTTCTCAATCTTTTGCTGAGCATCGTCAAGAAAGACAAATACTATGGCAAAGAAGATGACATCAGCGATAATCAACAGGACAATAGCAATTCCTCGCCATTGTAGTTCGATCACTCTTCGTACTCTCCTGTAGGCCTGTCGAGGGGAGATAGTCCCGCGAAGTGATGGTAAACTGGAGGCATTTGTGGTATTCGAATCATCCACAAGAGACTCAAGGTATACCTTGATGCAATAGCCGAATGTTGCGAATTGGATGATGACTGTCAAAGCAGCAAAGACAAGTAATGGGATCCAGAAACCAGCCAGACTCTTGGAGTGATTAATATGACAAGTGTCGCCAAATCGGAAAGACACACCACTAAGTGTCAAAGCAATAGTCAAACCTATTGCTGGAATTCCCCATCCCGCTGCCAAAGCCCCCCACATGAATGTCTTGCCGATGACTATCTGCCAGCAGATCTGCAGATGCAGCGCTACAGCGCGGAGGAAAACCCACATAACACCTGCCCAGCCTCCAGCAAGTAGGAAGGCCCCTGAAAAGGCACATGTTAGACTGGTGTATTGGTCGTTAGGAGTGATCTCATTGAAGCATTGCTCTGGGTTTGCGCCGAGGGGTATGATGAATCCTAACTGTTAGTAGTCAGTACATGACTTCATTAGCAGCATGACATGTGATGACCGACCTGCATGAAAAGCGTTGCTATGACAAGACAGACACTCAGATAATGACGATGGGTTTTCTCCACGGGAAGAACAGAAAATGAAAGGAGTAGGAATGCAGAACAGCACATGGCTGCAACATTGATCCATTGAGCCGACGCCGTGATGGTGCTAAAGTTATTTGGATAGGTCCAATCCGTCTGTGGGCATGGCAAGCAGCAGCTAGGTCCCATTAAAGTAGAGCATAGTCTTCCAGGAATAACTATATTTAGTCTTAGCTCAAGCACGTCTCACAAAGGGAGGGGCGAAGAGAACATACAACCGCCAGTCTGTGGGAAGAGATCTTGTTCAAGAAATGGAGCAACACATGCGCCCTGAAACGGGCTCTTTGTTGTATTCGTCATGATAAACACTTGCCGGCGGAGTTGCGTACGACGAGACCGCGAGCAGGCACGGCGGGAGAAGCAGGTCTAAAATGCGGAGATGGTTCCTGGAAATCTGATATATCGGCCAAAGGATCTCACGGGAGGGTATGGGCAACCGAAGATACCAATGTGCGCGATCAAATGGGCACTGGCCCGTACGTCCTGGAGAGGAAATCGAAAGATTCGTCAGAGATGGTATAGGGAAGAAGGCGAGGAATATCGGGTTGGACGCTGTGTGGTGCGTAGGCCCGTTGAGAGAGCAATTGCTTTCACGAAGTCATCTCTAGAAGTGACGCTGGACAAGAGGGGATCCAAGGAGTGTCTGAAGAACGCCAAAGAGATCCAATGCGAAGGCCTTGGGGACAAGGCGACATGATAAGTGAACTCGTCGATAGAAGCTGAGTCGAGCAGGGCCAGAATTGGTCAACGACATTTGCTGGGGAAAGCCACCACGGCGCGGCCAGCCATGGGAGTCAGCGAACATCCTCGTTGAGCAAGTGGGACTCGATGTCCTGGATGGAGACATGGTCGCAGCGACAAGGGACTTTTGGGAGGACATCGGCCGGGTACCCCTGACCCTTCAACCCTTGGGAGTATCGGCCACAGGGCCGCCGTCCTAGGGACCGTCGAAGTGATTGGAGGGTGGTGGGCGAGAAAGCGGCGTGGAGGCGGAACGGGCTAGCCCCTTGCATCCTAGCCCCGATGGCCAGCATTGCAACCTCCTCTCGCGTCTTTCTTGGACCCAGCAAGCGACACAGGGACGCAAGGCACACCAGGGTCCGGCGTTAGCGGCCGCCAACAGGAGAGTAGAGACATCATCGGGACCAGGATGCAGGAGAGGCACAGAAAGTGGTGGTGATGAGGTTGTGCCTCGCGATTCGGTGAGGCATAAAGTACTGGGCAGTACCATGCGACACCAGGAAGAATGGAAAACTAACACCCGAGAGGTGCTCGTCAGTTGCAAACATTCTGGTCACTGCCTCAGAATATGGACTCCGGAGACTTTCTAGGCCGGAGGATACCGAGCAAAGCCAGTGGAGCCAGTGCCAAAGTTAGCCGGTCGTGGAAGCTACTACGGCTGCCACAACGATCGCACATAAGACCGATTCCTAGCAGCAAGCCAGAGCGCTCGTAAGAATTCCTCGACGTTCGGCGGCACAAATGGCCTTTTGCTTTCCGCCATGGCTCGTCTGTCGGTGCCGAGTGCTCAGCCGGCAGGCAGGTAATATCAATATCAATGCTGAACCAATACGAATACTAGGACTGATGACTTGCAGAAATGCAGAGCCAAACGCCTCGGAGGTTCGCCCCTCACGACCACAGCGTTAGTCAAGGGGCTGAACCGGTGCGGTAAAGTCCAGTGCAGTACCTGGGACCTACCACTGAGGTACTCTGCTGGCCCTGGACGGTCGAGGCTTGCGACTCACTCAGGACTCAATCAACGATGGAAAGCCAGTAGTGGATCAAGAGCCCCTGTTCGCGCCCCTGCCTTGCTGTTCGGAGCTGTGGCCGCCTAGCGCGCTGCCGCCCAGAGTCAAAGCAGCAATTGGGTGGGGCAAGGCCGCTGCAAACTCCCCAAACCCCACCCTATGGTGCACCCACCACCGCATCAACCCTCGCCAACACCCAGTCCACTTCTGGTCTGGCCCCAGGGGCAAGCAACTCGCGAAAGCCAGCACGGTGCTACTAGATCACACTTGCATCTTCCGGTGCTGGTTGGGTGGACGCGTCTGGGATCATGGTTGGATGGGCGCTGCTGTGTGACGAAGCCGCAACGCGTGCAGTCTTCCTTCGCGTTACGTGAGTGTTCTTTGGATCTTGACATGCTGCCCCATCACGGACCAGTTGGAACACCGGCCCGCCAAAACAAACCTTCTTCTTTGCCGGGTCAGCGATGTTACTCTGAACGGTAGTCTGAGAGACGATCGAAATGTGAAGCAGCCCGTTTGAGAAGAGAACCAAAGAACCCTCTCTTTCTGCTCGCCACCGTCTCACGCGACACAAATCCTTGGCGGCTTCGAAAGTGAGACGGCCGGCGTCCTCTGGCTTTCCCTCGCAATGGCCAAATCGGAACGAGAAGGTAGCTACAGTTGACCCGATCTGATACGTACATCCATCCGCGGTAACATTCATGCCGATGTACCACATTATTTCAGCTGATGTTCATGATGGAGGCATGTCTTCTCTTACGAAGTCAAAACTTGCTGATCCTCTTTCGACTCTGCGGATTGGTGCTTATTTGAGATGATCAGTATGCAGGCGTGAGGCCAACGGTCGAATCGAGGCATCCTCTTAAGCGCACAGCGTGATGCGCAGATCCCGATTAATCCCTATTGGCAGGCGTCTGACCTCTAAGGTTGACGAAGAAGCTTAATATTGAGCACAGAATTTGGCTGTATGTATTACAAGGCATGAACGAGCTGACAATTGACGACTTGTCACATAATGATATCATTTCTTGGAAATGTTGTTGTGAACGGCCAGCAGCCTCCGGCGACCAAATGAAAGGTATGCCTTGTGTTCGATGAGTATTTTGATACGAGCTTGGTTTTTTCCACCTCTTTCGAATCGAATTTCGCACTCTTTAAGTCCTTCGACTTAGACTCCTGCTCAGACATACGGCAATGGGTGACACAAGCTTTGTCACCGGCAGAAGCAATTATTGAGTTCAGGTACTGAGCGTCAAGCTGAAGCCGTGGAGCCGCTCCATACCTATATAGATGGCTTGGCTAACAGACGTCTGCACCATTTGGAGGATACAATCCCATGTCTTGATCACGAATCTGAGCCGCCCAACATACCCTGCTTTCTATTGAAAATGTTCCTCAGCTGGTTCATGTTGATCCGCTCCCATTCGTAACCAGCGGCAAATACTTGCATGAGTTCGGATCGACCCTCGTCCTGAGTCACTCAAGCTGCACTGGGGAGAGCAGAATGGAGGCCGCCAATAATGACACGTCAAGCCGTCCTAAACGCAGACGTTACGATGAATCTTGAGCGCTAAATTCTTTGTATGCTTGGAATCAACACCTCGGGGGTTGAGTGTTAGACGGCATTCCTAGCCTCAACCGAGTATATCCACTCTACGCTCTCCAGTAGGGTCTCTGCATGCACATACCGCTAGACAACTGCAAGCACACGGTTGAAAGTCTGAAGCAGGCTAGGGTTCAGCTGATTCTGGGCTTTCAGCAAAGCTACAGAAAGCATCAGCAGCTTCACAAATGCCGACAGTTGTCCAGCATGCTTGTTCTCACTTCTTATACTGCGTCATAAGGAATCGAGCTTTCGGCAGTTGTGACGGCCGACCCGAAAGCCATGGAGAACGGGCACTTGCTCGATCAATGCGGTGTCGCGCGGTGTGCCTGGTCAGCGCATGAAAGATGTTCACAGGCAAATACCTCGCATTAATGTGGCCAATCTTTCAGCTGAAATCCTTCGCCCCGAAGACAAAGTATGGGGTATGAGGCTGAGCTCTTGAGGCGATTCAGCTCCTCCTTCACTGTGGCGGTTATTGTCGCCTGCGAGTATCGCCCCTCGCTTGCCTGGGTAGGAGAAAATTCTCAACCCCACAGACATAAATGGCATGGGCTCAGTTCTCCTCTGCATTCAGCGAAGCCCACGATTCCTGATGGATACCGGGATGTGGATATCATAAGAGATATTCACGATCAGATCGTTTGCCATTGTGTGCATTGGGTCCAGTCCAGTCCGGCCCAGTCCAGGCTACCCTCCAAGCCCACGTACCGAGTGTTTCAGCGACGCTTAGAGCCTTCTAAAGGGCAATGGATTGATGCACTATTGTAAACCGACATGAAATCTCAGTATAACAGTGTGGCTTGGTTCTAAAGGATATTTCAAGGATACAAGAGACCCGAAAGAGCTCGACTGGCCCAGAGGCACCTTCTGTATCAAACTACATCAGTTTCAGCTCACATCACATCACATCACAACATCTGGTTGCCACATATAAGAACACTTCTTGAGAGGTTACTCTAGTGTCCTGGCCTGTCAAGTTTGATCTACCCTTTCACTGCGGCATGTTCCGTATCTTCTTAGAGTTGTTGGTATGGCCAAGCTGGCACGGCCCTTTTCCAAATACAACGTTCCCTGGCCCCTGCGGCCCATATCGACAACTACTTTGGTAGCGTGAGGTAAGGGGGGGGGAGCAGCGGCTTGGGATGGGAAAGTGTCAAATAAAGTTCCCCGAAATGCATACACTACGGACGGCTGGCTGCCTCACTGCTATGCTGGCAAAGCCGCCATAAGGGAAACTTATCTCCAGAGAAACAACCAATAGTTGAGTTGTGCCTGAAGTAGGACAGTCCGGATTTATTTTGGCCTTCTCGCGCATTTTGTACAGGTCTTGCCGTTCGGGGCGGACGCGAGAGGTAGAAAGGCGTCGTAATAAATTCATGTAGACGGCAAGAAGATGTGCTCGGACGTTTTCCTTCGGGTGGGTTCCAACATGTCCATGCATGCAAACTTCTGCTTGGTCCCAAGTGGACGCAGAAGGAAACAGAAACATCTCCAGGTCGCCGTCGACTTCCGAGGTGATCTCTCCTCGCTTCTGGCACGCACCGTCAGGTCGTACCACATCAAGGTATTTTGACAGGGGATTGAAACATAAGAATCACGGCATCCAACGTATTCTGTATATTGCAGACCTCAACAAACATAAACGTGGCGCAAATCATCTCCATCTTGCAAGTCTCTGAGCATTTAATAAACGGCGAAAAGTGCGTGGCGGGCGTATTGCATATTTCTATACGACCTGTTACAACTGCAGAAGGAGCTCCAGGTCCTTACAGCTTTCTTTATGTCAAGCAAGTTAATTAATAACTCCTTTTGCGCAATACGTTCCATGTATCGAACTGCTAGCCTTCAGATAATAAGACTCAGAGCCGTCATCAGCTACGGGCCCGTAAGGGCGAGGCAATGGAGCCTGCCCTGGCCGACACGCCCCTTCTGTGATACCGTATCGTCACTCTCTCTCACGGCATACGGCCATGGGCTAGATGCTGGTGGGTATTGTGATGTGGCTTGAAAACCCTTGTGTTCCTGCGTGGCATCCATCCTCTTCTTCACCCGGTGGCTGGTTTGCATGGTGTGTTCCTTGGTAAGGTAAGGAGGTGCTGACGGAGCTCTAGCTTGCAAAGCCATATTTCCTCGCCTTCATTATTCCCGCTGTGCGTATTTATGCATCGGCGACCCAATCCAACGGTCTAACAAGTCGCCTCGAATTAAAGCAGCATTGTTCGCCCCGACTAGGCAATGCCCAATTGAGATCGTCTCTGAGGTTACCATGATCAGGATATGAGGTACATTCGATTCCTGGACCACGCGATTATCCCCGTTGAGGAGGAAACCCCACGGAAAATTGGGAGGTTACATTTCCTCCTTGTTGTCCCTTGTCCGAACGCAGTCCCCAGCTTCGAGAAGACCTGCCAGGGGCGCGATGGGGAGATTGTGACAGCTGCCACGGCTAGTGCTTACGGCGCCTCTGCCTCCCGTCTTCCATTTTCTTTCGATTCAATCTCACACTTCGGCGCCTGCTACGGAGGTACCTTCCTTCCCTGGTCCGCGCGCAACGAGCTCCCGCTCCACCCAAGATGCATCACACTCGATGCAACTGCGATTGCTTGACGTCGCTCTCGCACTTCCTCCCTCATGGTTCGTTGAAGTATCGCATAACGCCATGAGATGACCCCTACCAGCAATGATTCCGTGCCGTATATCTCACCAGCATTCTGATTCTGCACCTACCATGGGCCAAGCAGCTCGCGCGATGCTGCAGTTAGCATAATCCGATCTTCCCTGACCAATATTTCTGAGGAAGGGGGGGGGGAGATTTCTGGGCAGTGTGGGAAGATCTTGGTAAGGAAGCATGAGAATGCCAATATCCAGGTTTTGCCATGGATCATACCAATCTTTCATTCTATGGCTGCTACACTGCCATGTCCCCATTTTCAGACCTGTCTGTTGGGATGCTACCTTCCCAAGTCTTTGGAAGACGCGACCCGGTTACGAGATCGAGAGAACAGACGTATAGCTTCGCTATTGCGAAGGCCAGTATGTTGCAGATAGCTTATCAGCAGTAAGCTTGTCGCAGTTGTAGAAATGCCAACCTTCCTTTTTTTGTTGAGGCTGCATGAAGTCCCATCGTCAGATGGATGAATCACCTTCCCAGCAAGCAGCCTCACCAGCCTTTTGGCAGACAAGCACTTTATTTCATCTCCTCGCCACATATCCAACGCGTGAATGATATTGAAGGAAGTCCAAAGGGGAAGGGGTACGTCATCCTCTGTGAAGTTCTGCATTAACTAATCAGACAGGAGCCTATTGGCATTGGTCATTAACGAAAGCAGGAAGATCTCCCAAATTACAGGCACAGGGGAGTGAACTTTGACCCCGGATCTACTGTATGTAAACTCGGACCTATGTTTGTGGCCAAAAAAAGGGTGCGGATCAAAGTCACCACCTCGCAACCACTTATCACCTTAGCATAATATATGATATGTCGAAATGCAGTCACCCAAGTCTCGGGACAAGCAAGAAGGGGTGCTGCTCGCATTCTCGACCAGGGGCTCCAGAACATTATGCTCCAACGGCAGAACATGCAACGCTGTTGGAATTTATGTTGCATTGGAGATCCGGGCTGTGACGATGACCCTGCCAGCCACGCCGCAAAGTTACTTGCCGTAGTCCACCAATGCCACTGTGGTGTACATCGGCACGTCGAACAGAAGGCCCGAATGCTACGTGCTGTCCCTGCTCGAAAGGAGAACTGGAGAAGCAGGGGAGAAGAATCCCTATAGAATTATCTGTCTTATGACGTTGTCTTGGTGGCGTGTAGGAGTAGCCGGTATCAGGTAGGCTTTTTCCATCCACGTTTTGACAACCGTGCCTTAGTAAAGCCATATTATGAAGTCAAGCTAGGGGCTTGAGATGGCTTCCTATAGGAAGCTTTATTATCACACTCGGCGTAAGCAAGTGTCGGGTCCTCATGCTGGTGGGTAAAACGAAAAATATCTCGATCTATCTTTCCCTCTAGGCCATACATTCATTATCTAGTTCCAGGACTACAAAATAACACTTTTGAATTGCGAAGAGTATACAATGATGATATTTATCAGGGCCTCTATATCACTCCCTCTCACTCATTCCTTCTTTTGGCTCGTCGAATAACTATCTTTGAATTTACCCTTGATATGATCCTCTACCTTAAACGTCAAGTCATCGTACACTTTGCCGTTCTCGTCAAAAGGCCGTATTTCTGTGTCCACATTGCCGTGATAAAAGAATGGCACGCTGTATCGATGGCTGCCGCCAACGTTTAACACTCGGTGAGTCGCGCTCCGATAATGGCCACAGGTCCACTTCTGGAGTAAATCCCCAATGTTCACAACGAAAGTGTCGCGAACCGCGGGCACGGGGATCCAGGAATTGGTTGGGGGGTACAGAACTTGGAGACCTGAGGCTGTTGGGTCTTGAAGTAAGAGGGTTATAACACCGAAGTCTGTATGCGCACCAGCTAGAGGAGAACGACGCGTTCAATAGACTTTTTCACATAAGGCCACAAAACTCCGGCCAGAAAAGAGCAAGGAGGGATGGAAAAGACTAGCTTACCTCCCAGTTGCTTCTCGTTCAGAGAGTCCTTCTGTGGTGGGTAATGCAATAATCTCACATTCCCAACCACGGGCTCCGTCATGATCACATCAAGTGCACCACCCGAGAACGGGAGGCTCATGGCTAGGATCTTCAGTAGAAGATGGCCCAGAGAAATCATGCGCCGGCGATACTCCATCACTGGCGCTCGAAACGTCTCCGAGGTGAGACCTGCCGGCCACATGTTTGGGCCTTGGAGAAATCGACCTGCACGCGGGTCATCGGGGCTGACTTCGTCGCCAATATAGATTCCCTATATCCCCGCATGGGAAATTAGACTCGATGCACACATTCAAAGACTTGAACGGGCCCATCTCCACGGCTCGCGTGAACGTGGAGAGAGCATACCTCTTTGAGATCCGGCAGCGCCCCCGCCTGCAGCGTCTGGCCACCAAGTCGCTCGTACCCACGGCCCGACTCACCCATTGCCTTGGCCATGGCACAAGCCTGTTTCTGCTCCAGTGGTAGATCGAAGAACAGCCTCGAGCACTCGAGCATCTTCTGCTGCATCTCCTCGGGGATGCCGTGGCCGGTGAGCTGGAAGAATCCATAGGTGATGCAGGCATCCCGTACTGCCTTGACCACAAGGTCATTTTGCTCGGCTGAGGAGCTGGCATCTAGAAAGGGACTTATATCCACCACGGGGATTGTGTTTTGGATGGCCATCTTCAACAGGAAGTGGTTGTCTGGTTGCCATAGAGTGGTCCGTCAATACAGGACGCTTCAAAAGTGGGCAGCATGAGTGCAAGGGTACTAGCAGAGGAGGTCTGCTTACCTGTCTCGTTTGGGCGCTGCAGAGAGGGCTTCTGCCGGGAATCGTGCTTCGTGATGGCAGAGACTTGTAGGATCAACTACTGCTGATCAGGAGCCACTTCACATGATGGCAAGACAAGCCTCTCGACGTATAAATAAGGATTGACTTCACATGCAGTATGGCTGGGCAACATGGCGCCCAACGCATGAGGGGCCAGAAGTCAGTCCACGGATGTCGCTGCGCGTGTGTCTGGCCTATCTCGCCCTTCCCCAGATTCCCGGGCAATGGACCAGCAGATGCATGATCGGACCATCCCGTCACCAAAAGGGAGGGTCGCTTAGTGTCTCGAACCGCCCGTCTATCTCCAGCACTAACTCTTGCCCTATCTGCTCTTATCGGAGCGCAGGTTGCTTCGACACTCTTCGCCAGTCCCGCTGGGCGACCATGGATCCCACTCTTAGGTCCTATCGCTCGTGCATCGGATCTGCGCCTTTCTTTCTCTGCCCGGACGGCGAAGATGTTGCCTGCAGATTACGGCCAAGGGCCTGATACCAGCACCATGGGCGAGACAGCGAGCTGGATTCTGCGTCTCTTAAGAGGCCATATGTTTCGTCCAAGTAAATAGAGTCAATAGACTATTGGACATTGAAGACGCCGAGAAGGAACAAGCTTCAAATTTGGCAGCATGTCTATCCTCCGAGCCGTCGACAACAAGATCCGCATCCGCGATGATGAGGATGGAAGGACCATTGATCGCTGGACCAACCTCGATATTCTTCCCGTCCTACCTAAGAACCGGACTTTCACCTCCAAAGCATATGTCAGCTACTGGTAAATCACTCCGAACCGCTCCCTCGATGAAGTCTTACATCATAATGCTAAAACGCTCCCTCTTGCTAGGATTTCGGGTGCGGTGTGTGCATCGTTCTGGAGTATGGGCTCAACTGCCATCGCTAATGGGCTTACTGCCGCTCAAGCAGTTGGGGCCATGATCGTGGCAGCCTTCGTCTGCTCGGTTGTCGCTTGGTTCTGCGGCGAGCCTGGTATTATGTACTATCTTGGCTTCCCCATGATGAGCCGCGCGACGTTTGGAATGCGTGGGAGCTACTTCGTGGTTTTGTTGAAGTGCTTCACGACATTTATCTAGTAAGCAGCGCTCTTTGTCAGAGCTATGGCTCCATGCCGGCAATCTTCGTCTAATTTGTGTAATGTAGCTGTGGCATTCAGAGTTATTGGGGCGGATTGGCGATTCATGTCATTCTAGCAGCTATCTTCCCAAGCTACTACCACATGAGGAACACATTACCAGCGAGGTACGTCAAAATCCCTAAGCATACACGTGTCACGCGTTCTGACCGGCCGAAGTTCCAATGTAACCACAGCCAATCTCGTAGGAACAATCCTGTACATGTGCATCTTTGTACCACTTATGTTCGTCAAACCATACAAGCTGCACTACTTCTTCATGGTCAGCTTCGGTGCTGTTGTGGCCACGATCCTAGGCATGTTCATCTGGGCAATGTCTGCCAACCGTGGAGCCGGAAATCTCGTTGCACCTGTGACGAAACTCTCAACCGGGTATGCAGCCCACCTCTCGTAACCTTAAAAGAGACCAGGCACTGATTTCCAGCATAGAGATACAGCATTCGTGTTTATCCAATCTATCTGCACTGTCTGTGGTAGCTTTACGGGGTCCAGCGTTCGTCATTCAGATTGGTCCCGATATGCCAAGACACCCAAGTCCCCTCGAATCGGCATATTGGTTGCCGGGCCTTTGGCACTTACTCTCACAGCCATGTTCGGAATCTTCGTCACCAGCGCTGCTCGCGATTTGTATGGTGAGGTGCTTTGGCAGCCTGTGTCCTTGCTGCTGTACATCCAGAACCAGAGTTACACACCGGGTGTAAGAGCCGGCACGTTCTTCGCTGGGGTAGGTTGGCTGATGAGCCAGCTTGCTGTAAGTGCACTATCCTTCCCTGATATCTCTTATTCAGTATAGCTGCTGATGTTGAGATAGGTCAATATCTCACTCAATTCCGTCTCAGCGGGAATGGACTTAACTGCCATCCTACCACAATACCTCAACGCCCGACGAGGCAGCTTGTTGGTAGCACTGGTCGGCTTTGTAGCCTGTCCATGGAATTACGTCAACTCATCCTCCGTCTTCACAACCGTCTTGAGTTCCTTTGGCCTGTTCATTTCACCACTCATTGGCATTTACATGATTGATTTCTGGGTTGTGAGAAAGAAGAATTGGAAGGTGCCAGATCTGTACGTCGGGAACACTTCGTCCATATATTGGTTCCACTATGGCTTTCACTGGAGAGCGTTTGTGGTCTGGCTGGGTTTGATTTGGCTTTCTTTGCGTGAGTGATCCCATTCCCATCTCTTCTCAGTCTTTTCCGTGCGGAGAAATGCATTTGCTGAATACTCTCCGTGCTATCAGCCGGTTTCGTGAGTGCCATAACAGGAAACCCAACCGCATTGGCATGGAAGCGCATCTTTCAAATCACTTACTTTGTCGGTACGTACCCTTCCTCTCCGTAGAACATCAACCCTCGATTCCTGATCACTCGTATCTAGGTTGGCTTGGTGGGATGATCCTTTACGCAGCACTGTGCTACGTCTTTCCCGTGCCGCATGCACAGGAATACGAGGAGTATGACTGGTCCACAGACACAGGCGTTACCGTTCTTGATGCGAAAACCGTCGAAGCTGTAGATGGGGATGTGATTGATGAGAAGGTTTGAGGATTCTATCCAAGCTGGACTACTATGGTCACTGAGGGGATGGAAAGCATGTACTTTGAAGCAGAATAGTTAACCTGCGCAATAAAAATGAGTGTGAATGAGGTCTTATTATGCACTTAACTAGAAAGAAGTAGGGTTCAGTATTCCCGCATGCTCTTTCCCAGTAAACTTTAACAAGAGGAGCGGACAAGCTTTAAGCACAAGCCGATGCTTATGCCCAGCACGTCTTGCATAGCCCTGGGCTAAGTTCGAGCCTAAAAAGAAACTACTGGCCGGCAAAGCGTAAACCGCTGGATAGACATCCCAACTTTCCGGAACGCATCACGGCATGAAGCTTGGGGTATGTCACTCTGGCCAACGCAGGATGAACCGACGGTTGGACATCCAAACTATATGGAATGGATGAAGTCTGGGCATGGCATTCTGGCCAACGCAGGATGAACCCGATAATTGGCGTGTCTCTACTTGGGCCAACCTGCGAGACTTTGCTACTAATTGATCGGCCCAAGACATTATCAGACGGTGACTTTCTCGACATCACGGATATACTAGATACCTCGTACAACCATAGCCCGCGAATTCCGGAGAAGGGATAGATTGCAGATCAGGGGTCAGAGAGCATGGTCTCTCGCCATGCATAAGGCTTTGAAACTGTCTCACTGTCACCATGATGCACCTAGAGCAAAAGTTCGGTGATGGACCAGCCAATGGCCAGCATTATGAGGTTCTGTATATTTCTCTGTCTACATGACAAGGGTCCATACTCTAAATGGGTCTACTATGCACTCCGCTAAACGCAAGATCAATGCCTGAGCCTATGAAGTGTACTAACAAAACCGGCCCAAGAAAAAGTAAATGTTGTGAGAATGGCTTACATGCCAAGCATGCTCATCTGCCTTCTCAGAGGACTCGCACTGATGCTACTCTCCTCACTGCCATAGAATCCTGAATCAGTGTCAATGTCCCATTCGACTTCTGCCTCTTTGTTTTCTTCGGCACCATCCCAGCCCTTTTGTTGAGCACCTCGGGAATTCCATTTGAGGGTTCTCGAGACGCTGTCAAACCAGTCTGCACCCGATCGAGTGACGGTTGGGAAGGGGTATTGTGATGCAGCAATAGTAACACAATCTCCTTGCTTGAGCTCGACACGGCCTTTGCCGTCAAATGAGCAGTAAGCAGTAGCTCGAGAATTGTGGGGAATGGAGACACGAAGAAGTAGACTATCCGAGAGAATCATAGGTCGGAATGAGAGGGTGTGCGGGCAGATAGGTGTCAGGAGAATCGCAGGAATATCTGGGTGAACAAGTGAGCCTCCAGCAGAAAGTGAGTAGGCTGTGGAGCCGGTTGGTGTTGAGAAAATGCAACCATCTGCCTGAACCACGGTGAGAAGTTCATTATCGCCGTACAACTCCAAGTTGGACACATATGGGGATGGTCCACGGTCAATGACAAGCTCGTTCAGGACCTCGAACTGCTCGCCTTCTTCCATCTCAAAGCCTTTACCATCTCTATAAACAGTGCAGGTAAATCGCATGCGCAAATTGACTCGCATGCCGTCTTCACCCATGACCTTGTTCAGGTGCTCTTTGAATCGATCGTACTCGAAATTTGTCAAGAAGCCCAGACTGCCCAGGCTGAAAGACAATATAGGAGGTACGATTCGTTGAAACAGCCATGATGTGAACAAGACAGTTCCATCTCCACCAAGAGTCAAAACTAGATCAAACTTCTCAGGTTGGCTCCAGCATAGATCAGGCGTCCAATATTTCAAAAGGTGCTGAAATCGTGGTTGTGCTTCAAGCATGGAAGCTGCACCAAAGCGTTTCGAGTTTCGGAGCTTGGCATCAACATAGACATTAACGCCGAGATCCGAACCATATCTTGGCGTTGACATCAACCAGTATGCAAGGTCCTTGGTCAAGTTGACCAGGTTGTTGTCTCTGGCCTTGGTAACAATCATGACATTTCTTACAGCTCTCTTGATTGGGCGACGCTGTAACTGTTTGGAAACCTCTCGCACTCCGGTGGCTGTCTGCATGAGTCGAGAATGTGACATATATTCATCATCATTGATCTCCTCGAGCACTTTGTCAATATTGACAGCATCGTCAAATCTCTTGTGGTAAAAGCATGGAGACTGAAGTGCAGGAAACCTGGCGGTTGATGGTGTTGCATTCCTGACAGCAAGGTCGGATAAAGCAGCCGATAGCTTCTGGGAAGAAGAAGTCCCAGGACGCTGCTCCTGTTTCTTCTGTTCTGAAATCATCTCGGACAATGAGGAAGCTAGTGACAGGTTGTTTGGATTGTGGTTTCGTCCTGCAGAAGCCAGTGCTTTCATAATCGTTTGTCTGGGTATTGACTCTACGGATAATGCGTGCTTGCGATGGCCTTGGAAACCTTGTGTAGGTTTTAACGGGAAGGCCGGTGAGGCAGGCACCGACACCGATTCGACAGAAGAAGTGTCTCCTACAGTTGTTGCAGCAGAGAAGGATTCCGAGGGATCATCGTCATTCATACGGAAGTCGGTGGCTGTATTTAAGGAACCGAGTTGAGAAGCGTATTCACGGAGGAGGGAGTCTCCAAGCTTGGGATTTGCGGTCAAGACATTGCACTTCGAGGGCACATCGGCCTGATGTGAGGGCGCGGGTGTTGAAGAAGCTTCATCGATCTTCGCCAGTGGGAGGTTGTCAGGCTTAGTAAGTGACGGATGAAATGAGGTTGGGGAGCGTATGTCGGACATGATGAAAGTCTCGCAACGCAACGCAAGGTTGTCCTTGGTGGGGGGGGAAGTCGGACTTAAAGTTTCACCGACAAATAGCGGGATTCCGGTGCTCTGTGCTCGCAGTGCGCGAAATAAGCACAGATCTAAATTTGCGCCCGTGAAGAATGGCTAGACGGGTGCAAGACCTTTTGGAGACGGCCTTCGGGGTGGAATTGAATAGTGAAGTGCTATGGACGACAGGTCCGTCCGAGAAATGGTGGGTGCGGAGCCGGCGAGGGTATTATTAGATATTGACGACTCGTACTTTGGCCGAGGGACGAGATGAAGTGAACCTTCTAGACAACGCCCATGTCAGCGGGGTCTCTTTTCACGAAGTATGCTTGCCATGATAGGCCGGGGCGTGGTTTGATATGCAATGCAATGCAACGCAATGCCATACCATACCGCCAGCGTCAGGACCCGACAACTGCAACCAAGCAAAGGGAAGCTGCAGGAGATGTTGACTTACACAACCGAGACTTATCAGCTAAGCGAATAGAACAGCAAAGTACGATGGCGCGGCGTATTATATTCTTGTGACTCGTCGGCCAGAGCTATAGCAGGCTCTGGTAATGCGGTGATTGTGATGCGTGGTGCAGGAGAGTGCGAGGGCGGTTGCGTGGTGCAAGTGCTGAAAGAAGAGCAACAGAGTGGAAAAGCAGGGCCAATGAGGGTATCTTATGAACGCCGTCTAGAAGTCAATCGAGTGTGTAAGGGATGCGTCGACTCCGGGAAATGCAACAATCAACAAAAGGGACCTAGGCGTGCGAAGGGAACATGTGAACGATGCCTGCGCGACACGCTCGAGAAGAAGAAGATATGGGGGCGAGGCCGCAAGAGCTACCGGAGCTCTGCTTGAGGGTTGGCTGGTTGGCGGTTGGGTCTGGTGAGGAAGACTAGAGAGAAAAGAAAGCAAGCTGGGGATTGTCTTGGGGGCTTGGTTATAAGCAAGTTCATCGACGATGCCCGCATGGCAGCCGGAAGGCAAATGCCAGTGTCAGTGGTGCCCCTCGAGCCTCCTATTCCACAATTCCAGAAGCAGAAGCAGACGCAGCGCCGGGACCAGCTCAGCATCAAGACCAGCCTCGCAGCGAACACAAGCGAGTTACAAGGCATCCGTCTCAAGAACCCTCGCCACTTGACACTCGAGCGTTCTCAGGATGGAAGCGATTCAAGCACCGAGAGAGCTGTTTCGAGCCCTGCCCCGACCCCGATCCCAGCCATTGACAAGCTGGCCAAGGAGCAAGAGGGATTCCTTTGGGATACTGGAAGCGGGCGATCATACACGGTTAGACTTCTCGCGTGTCAACCGCCCCAGTCCCCAGCGCCGATATACTCTTCCGTCCGATGCTGCGAGAGCTTAACCAGCCTTCAATCTGCTCGAGACTTTATTGCCGCTGTTATCAACCCGGTTTGGGCAGGGCATTAACCCAGGTGTCAAAGGAGCTGCATTCACGTTGTCAATCGCTGGAAACCGGGAACGGTTTTGTCTTTTCATTGGGGACTGAGAGCTGGTGAAACATCGCTTTGCATAAGTGTCGGCACAGTGCCCTTGCAAAACCTCAGGAACCATGTTCTCAAAGCCGACGACCACCACCGTGTCCACCTCCCCAGCTCTGGGCTTGTAAAAGCCACTAAATTTACACGTAACCTTGTCTGCGAGGTTAGGAAATGCAGCTGGCGGACCGGCCCTAGCGCTCTGTAGGCGGGCTTGTTGGCCGGCTCTGCAGTGCTTCTCGATATTAGGGCATGATAGCTCCGCAACGTCTTCCTTGTGCCGGAGTACTTTCCTGAAGCACATCCATCTTGAGACTTGCCATATGTGTAGAAGCACATGAAGACGGCGCTTCAGTGGGGAATCAAACCTTCCAAGAGAGGTCGTTGGCTACCTTCTCCTGCATGGTTGATTTGATGAAAGCCATCATGTCTCCGGGACCTGCTTCAGCTGCATCGCTCATGCCCTCCTCGCTACTTGTACCGCAACACAGTTGCTTTGCGCCAATGTGGATATCGTCCCAATCCTCCAACGAGAAACAGCCTTCACTCTCTGCGATCAATAGACCGCCCGCAGAGGTAAATCCCAGTACATGAACCGAATCGGCGCGTTGGATTTCAAGCAAAGTAGGATGTGGTATTATGGATCTGGATGAATCTTCCAAAATGAGTGCAACTGCTACCGAACTTATGGTAGTCGACAGCGGTATCGAAGCTGACAGAAGGGTAAGGTTGGAGGTTTGAAGCAGGGCTGGCAATATAGCAAGGTTCTGCAGTAATTTGGTTAATGGTTGTTTCAATATATGGGCTTCTGTGACTTACAGAGCCGGCTTGCACAATCTTTGATCCAGTTGTCTCGTTTTCCGGGGTTCCAGTTATTTGAAGCGTCAACTGAATCAAGGTTCGTGGAAAGTTTTGAATGAGGACTATCTGACGAAGGGTCGATTGAATGATGGATTCAAGATGGCGCTCCCGAGTTCCTGCAAACAAATCAGTCAGAGTAAGGAGGCAGTCCGCATGATCAAGGAACACAAACCCCCGACGCCAGCGGCTGGCCGAATAATGACCTCAATGGCAGCTTCTTCTGCAAGCTCATCACGTCGCTGGACCTCGATGGGCCCGTTGACGGCGCCAATCACAGTGTACCCGTTTTGGGAAAACGTAGCAGAGCCATCTGCACGATGCAGGTGCGACAGTATTGCAGTTGGCTCTGATGATAGTGTCATGATGCGTGTGAAGAACTTGAGGATCACAGCATAATACTCTGCGGAATGTGCTACGCACGATATTTAGATTCAATCGTCACTTTTTTCCAGCATGACGCTAAAAAGCGGGCTTCCGCGTTTAGCTCCCAAGTCCCTGGCCTTGCCCCTCCAGCGCAACCAGGAAGCAGGAACACAATCAGGGTAACAAAGTTGCGATCAAAATGCCTTCAAATACATCACAACCATCGGACTCTTCTGCAACAGCTCCAGCTGCATCAATCCCCGACTTGCGAAATCGACTCCCCAAGCTGACACCTCGTCGTCGAGCGCCCCCACCCGCAAACCCTCTTCCTGTACCAGAGACCCCGGATTTGCCATCACCTCCAGACCCATCGACCTTGAGCTTCCGGAAGCCAACACGGCGAATACTCTCGCAGCATGATCACGAACTCTTCCTCTCGTCTTCCACCTACAAGCTACTCCTAGCGTTCGTTTTCGGCCTCACTGATTCCGTTGTGGACACGGCCGTGTCGAACATTAATGAAAGCGACGTTAGCCCTGCTGTATCCAGCATACTGGAAATATTAGACAAGGTGGAAGATGTTGTCAGAAGAAGTCCCCCAGAGAACCAGGGGGACTCAAGGTTTGGCAATAAGGGATTCCGAGACTTCCTCGACCTGGCGGCGACAGAACATACAAGTTGGCACAAACAGTTGGGAGTATCTTCCGAAGAGGCGATCACAGAACTCTCCACATACTTCCTCCAATCCTTTGGCAACCGCACAAGAATTGATTACGGATCCGGTCATGAGCTCAACTTCATCGTCTGGCTATTGTGCCTTTATCAGTTGAACCTTATCAAACGGTCCGATTTCCGTCCTCTCGTCCTCAAGGTCTTCACGCGATATCTGGCCCTAATGAGATTGATACAATCTACATACTACCTAGAGCCTGCAGGCTCCCATGGAGTTTGGGGGCTGGATGATTATCAATTTCTTCCTTTCCTCTTCGGAGCCTCGCAACTACTACACCATCCATTTATTAGACCACTTTCAATACATCAGAATTTGATATTAGAGGAATACGGGAAGGACTACTTATACTTGGGCCAGGTCAATTTTGTCAACAGTGTCAAGAACGTAGAAGGTCTACGATGGCATAGTCCTATGCTAGATGATATATCCTCAGCAAAGTCATGGTTGAAAGTAGAAGATGGAATGAGACGCATGTTTGTTGCAGAGGTGCTGAAGAAACTGCCTGTGATGCAGCATTTTCTATTCGGATCTCTCGTTCCAGCAGAGGATGGCATGAGCACCGAAGAAGATTTCGGAGTTCCAAGCGAGGACGAGGAGACGGAGGGCGGTGAGGTGGTGGTCATGGTCGATGGAATGAGGCATGTTCATCAGATGAATAGCTGGGGAGATTGTTGTGGAATCAAGGTACCTAGTAGTGTTGCTGCGGCACAAGAGATGAAGAAACGTATGGGTGGTGGCAAGGAAGGATTAAGGAGAATACCATTCGATTAGAAATTCGATAATAGAATAAACGAAATGATACCATCCTTTGGTCATTGTTCTGCATGCTAACGGATTGTGATGTCTAGAGCATACCCAAAGTACAGCAAGGGCTACAGTACGCATATTTTCTGCTTCTTGGATACTTGCTATCAATATTTATTCCTAAAGTAGTTGGCCAGACGTGATCTAGGGATGAACTCTGCAACTGACAAGAGTCATATTGTTAGTAGAGGGTTCATATATTTTTATCGATAAGGCACAGGTCACATATGGGTTGTCCAAACACAACTAGCATACCCCTACAAGGTAGTCTTAGTGGCGAAGCCTGAATGGAGACTTGTTCTGAAAGTTTTTAATCGTTGATAGTGCTTGCATACTTGTATTATTATTCAACCTGCACAACTCTGACTTCCCTGGCCACAGCATGGCACAGCTCAACCCGAATCCCTGCTGCAGTCAAGACATGAATCCAGAGCCTCTGCGAATCACTTAGGCGATCATTCTCACTTTTAACCTCCGAGAACATGACAACCTTCTTAACTGGATCCCAAAGAAACAGATCTGGGATTCCACCTCCACGGACACGATACTCCTGCGCCATGACCTTACAGATGGTTGCTAGAGCAGTACCATCGAAACAGGCTGTCACCTCTAGAAGATCGCAGATCTCAAAGTCCCAGTTGAGTCCGATGATGCAGGTCTTGCTCTCTCGCTCACGCTCGTTGACTTCGAGAATAATGCGCTCAGCTTGGCCATTCTCGATTGCAACGAGGCGATGATTGATCTCCGACGCTCGGGAAGGAAAAAATGCATCTGTATGGAGATCTAACGGACAAGTTTGATATGCTGTCTGAAAGACATTTGGGAGGTATGTGAATAGGATATCAGCGAAGAGATAGGCGAACAAGGTTCGAATGATGCCTCCTTCTGCGTGGTAGCCTTTCCAGCCTTGAGTACGATACCATGATAGGCACATTTCTTCGACACTACATTCACCTCCTCCCTCATGCTCATCCACCCATATTGTCTTCGTGCTCCGAAGCTTTTCTTCTGGCTGGCTCGGCCGTCGCTTGGATGGAGGATATTCTTTCTTGATGAGGATGCCTTTGACTGTCGTCTCGATTGCTTTGGTGAGTAGGACATGGCCAAAGTCATGTTGTTCTCGTTTCGGAACTTTGAGGTTCTTCTCGATCTTTTTGATTCTCTTTTGCAAATCATGGTGGTAAATGACATGGCAGTCTTTATCCTGTAAGCCCTGCTCGCAAGTTTGCAGGGAAATCCTCTTCCAATACTTTTTCTGCTGTTCAACATCCAATTTTCCTGGTGGCCGAAGAGCAAACATGTAGTGCTCTTCCAGCAATGCCTTCCGTTGATACCATGCACCTCTCCGAGCCGCATGAAATAAATGCTGATCCAAAAGTTCACTTGTGACAGCGTGTTCCTCTTCATGCAATTTAAATCGACCAAGAACATATGTTCCCTTGTGGATTATCCTCGTATATACCCACGCTGGTGAGAATCTCCTCAAGTACGCTCCTTCACCACTCTCGTATACCCGATCTTCTTTTCTTTGCTCTTCCTTTAGCAGAACTTTCCACCTGGGGTAGACTTCGTAGAAAATATCCAGCACGGCCTGGAGTCCATCTTTTGTTGCATTGCCATTGAACTCTAGTATATTATCAACTCGAAATTGTGTTCGAAGGGCCGCTTCAAATTCTAAAAGTTCTGATCTGGAAGGAAAAATATTTGCGGACCTAGAAACAATGTATTGAGGAAAATTTCGACGAGAAATCCTGGCTAGAATTATTGTCGTCAATGATTTGTCTGTCCATGCGGTTGACCGGTAAAATACAAGATGCACTCTCTCAAAAAGCTTCAAAGAAGGCAAGGAGAGTCGGACACAAGGGCCAGTGCTCGTAAGGATCTTCCGGAGGAAGTGCTTGTCTCTGGTCTTCTCCCCAAGACCATCGTCTGCGACATCATTTGAGTCATTGTCAGGTCCAGAGTCTGATGCAATGGTCTGCTCGCTGTCTGATCTCTTTAAACCAACCCAGCCCAATCCAGTTTGGTATTGGCTCATTTTTCGGAGTGCTTTCAAGAGATCAGATTTATTCTTTCCATGAACTTTAGCCTCCTTCGATATCGCTTTGAGCTCCTCTAAATTCAACAGAGATGATGCTTCTTCCAGAGTTGTAATGTTTTCTTCCGATGAATCTGCGAAGGAAAACGAAGATTCAAGAATTGTACCCTCCGGCGCTGTTAGCTCTGCAGGATGCTCTTGAGCCTCTGTTGTCGATGGCGGAAGTTCTCTGCTCAGCTGCAGCGTATTCACAGCCGTAGTAAGATCAGCAATATCGCTGTAATAACCAAGACGGTTTGTACGATGCCAAACCGATGTTTTCCTCAGAAAAAGTCGAACATACCTGTCAATCCATTAGTTGATAAACGGTGCAAAGGACAAAACTGGCTAGAAGAAGGATATCTTGAGGAAGTATGGAGCAAGCTTGGTCGCATGGAGAATTAAATTCAAGGATAAGTTATAGCATTGCAGATAACTTACAAGTATTGAGCCTCATACTCCAATTCTCGCCACTGTTTAAATACCTCCATTTCCTTCTCGTCGAATAGATGGGCTTCCTCTTCCAGCACTGTCTCAAGAGCCAGATTGAAGGCATCAACATAGATGGAGCTTTTGCCTTTCATCCATTTTCTCCGAGTCAGTCGATCCTGTAAGTTTTCCGGAACATCATGTTCACCAGCGCGCATAGCCTCGTACTCAGCAATAGCTTCTTTATCAGTATTCACAGGCGGTAGAGCACTTTCAAGCTCTGTAGGTCTTACTGCAACAGCTCGATCATCTTCTGATTCGGACTCGGCCTCTGAGTCAGGAATCTCATCCCGGAAATGCTTTCGAATTCTTGGTGTGCCATCATCGTCGGACATTTGATCCGATACTAAATCCTCTCCATCTGTACTTTCGAACGTCTTTAGACGTTTTGCTGGACGAGTGGTGTCATCATCGTAGTTTGTAGACGCAGGGTGTGGAATCCTTCGACCAAACATGATGTTTTGGCCAACATTTACTCTATCACTGAGGACTATGTTGCACGGCTCCTAGGCCCGGTCATGCATTGGATGGCTTTGCACAACGAAAGTGATAATGACGCATCCAGTCGCGTCTGAGAATGCCTCGCCTGATCACGACATCATGTGAGGGTGTAAACTTGGTAAAGCGACTGACAACTTATCAAGCCAGGCGAGATATTGCCCGGACTTAAGTTATGCCGTCCAGAATAAGCGTCTAGATACGCGTTTGAATGATAGATACGCGATAAAGTAGATCGTTCTTGTTGAAAACAAATCGAAGACGTAAAATACTCTCCAATCCAACTTGCGATCGACAGGCAGCTTTCTGAAATGTCGAACGAAACTGGACCGGAGGGTGGAGATGTCCCAACACCATCTATGACAGCTGCAGCCCATGCTTTCCAAACTGCGATGCAAGAAGGTCTGGCAGAGACACCTTCACCAAGCACATCGGCGCTTCCAATCGTACCAGCTGTCGCAGAGTCAACTCCAGATGTTGTCATGACCAATGGTAGTCCTGAGCCTCAGGCTGTATGTCACCCGTGGTAGATCAAGCGTTCACTTGTGCTTACTTACTTCCTAGTCGCCTGCTGTTCATGCTATGGTCAATGGCCAGAGCAATGGATTGAGCCCTTTTCCTCCACGCAATGGCACCCCCAGTCGTGCTAGCAACGGCGATGGGACACCCCGAGCTACTTCTCAAGTTCCTGACGCTCCTGTACTTCCAACTGTACCTGTCGCACACGGCGCGACCCCTCGCAGATACCTGAATGCCACAGTAGTACCCGTACTTCTTGAGGGCATGAAGCAATTGGCGAGGGAAGAGTGCGTTCTTTACCCGCACATGGTCTGCAGATAACGGCTAACGATTTGTGCAGGCCCGAGGATCCACTCCGAGTTCTGGGGGAGTTTCTTTTGCAAAAGTCGAGGGAGCTAGAGAGCAACTGAAATGCACTGCACCTCCTTCTCCAGAAGCTGGCTCTGGTAATCTACCTTTCAAGCATGATCACAATGGCGTATCAAAAAGGGCAATGGAGTTAGGAGTATTAAGAAATGGAGGATCATAAAGGTGCAGAAATAAATCGGGTGCCAGGTGACTTGATGGATGTGTTTTGAGATCTGATTTTATGCAGTTCCTAGATACCGCGTGTCTACCGTAGTAGATCAGCCCTAATGCAATTGTCCCACACCCTAACTCCAAGCCAAAGCACATTCCATCATAACCTCTTCTACACGCTTATGCGACCATAGTGCTGGCAGTGGCAGACTCGTATCTCCAGGTTGGTGGGAGGACACCGACGGTCTTGTAGTAGCGGGAGAGACGGTGGATACGGGACTCGATGAGAATGAGGCGGAACTTAGAGTCCTTGTCCTTGCGGTTGCGCTCGAGGTGCTTACGGACAGCGACAGCCTTGTGAAAGATTTGTTAGCGTGTTAGCATGAAGATGTGGAGAACCTGCATACCTTCTTGATCAACATGTAGAGATCCTCTGGGATTTCTGGGGCAAGTCCTATCATTTCACTCTGTCAGTCTAAGACCAAGCAGAGGCAATTCATTGTGATTCCCAAATACGCATTCCTGGATGGGCTTCCAGAAATGGCAATTAAAGAATCATGTTGGGCAAATCGTACCGTTGGACTTGAGGATTCGGAGAATCTTGTTACCTGGAGAAAACAGTTAGTTGATTGGGCGAAAATACCAATTTCCGAGAAGCCTTACCAGTGACAACCTTAACCTGGGCAACTCCGTGGGAGTCTCTGAGGACAACACCGATTTGGGATGGGGTGGCACCCTTCTTTGCGAGCTTGCAGATTTGCTCAACAACCTGCTCTGGGGTAGTCTTCAACCAAGCAGGAGGAGTGCGGGAGTATGGGAGGGCGGAGGCAGAAATGCCCTTGCCGTTAGAGTGCATGCGTCCCATTTTGAGTAGAGGTGGGTGGTTTCGACGGAGATTGACGAGGTTGATGAGATCGTGGGTGAGATGGCGAGTCGATGCCGGTCAATCGAGAATTTGTCGCGAGGTTTGGAGTTCTCGTCAGTGGATTATTTTCCATATTTGCTCGGTGTGTCGTCCTTTTCGCTTAGCATCTAGCGCGCAAAGACATCCGACTAGTACAAATACGGTAACGAGCTTGCATCAAAATTTCAATCCTCCTCTGTTCTTCTTTCAACCTCATTCCTTGGTTCAGGACAGCAGCAGCACATCCATCATTCACGACAGCAACCCCATTTACAAAGACTCAAAGATGAATCAATGGTGATCGCATCTCGAGGGGACATGATGCAAATCTGTAATCCGGACAGCACATCATGGTCCCCTCAATCGCTCATTTGTGAGTATTTCCCTCCCAATTCACCACTCTCGAGACCATAATGATGATACACTATTTTTTTACTATTTTCTGGTACCTCTTGATTTAGTGCTTTCGGGCGCGATGATCTCACTGGACTTCTGATAAACATCTCGAATCCTTTCTGATTCTGGAACTGCAATTGGCGAACATTTCAGCTGACCATGCAAAAGTTCTAGGATATCTTACCAGTTCTACTTTTGGATCGCAGGAGTGGAAGGTGTTTACATGGCTACTTTGCTACCATTATGGCCTTTTATGTTTGCTGGGATTATTATGTAACATCAGATATATCGCTGTACCATTCATATATTCGATTATATTCTCTACAATTAAAAAATTCCCTCTATCTAAACCCAACGACAACATTTCAGCGTCTGCACCTAAGCTTGCGCCTCTCGTCTTCATTCTTCATCAAGCTCAGTGAGATCATACATAGTGTATTATCACGGCTTCTAAGAGATGCTGTCAGTGTTTGGGGCTACAGGTTACATGGATACTGACAGTTCTCACAAACTTCACGGCATGTTACTTAAAACGTTCAGATATACTCTGGAGTCCGAACCGCATTTTGATTATACTGACATGACGTCGCCCTCCTGGTCGATATTTTCATGCGCGTCCTCTGCTCGAGTTGTCCGGTCGTCACTGAAGGCTGTGCTAAGGATATCAATCGAATTCCGTTCTTATTAAAACACATTGATCCCGACCCTAATATCGCTGCTGATGCTTATACTTGAGGCTTGATTCATAGTGTATATTAAGCATTACCAACTATGCGCTTTCGAAACTAAGTCTTTGACAAGTCCATCGATCCAGTTGCTGGTTGGAACGTATAGACAAAACTGGCTGCAAGCTCCAAAACGTCATCTCCTTGTTGTCCACCAATACCAGGTTTAGATAGCCAAAAGCCGCGGTCTACACTGGTCGGATCTACCACAGTTTTGACTCCAGTCTGTGGCAGGAGTATTCAATGCTGTATATAGAGACTTGGCGTCACACAAAAGCCACTTGCAATTCTCCTGATGGTCTCTAGGAGTAATCTGCATTCCTGACACGCACGACTTGGTTGCTCTATTACCTTGACAGTCTCTGTGGCACCAACATTAGACATGAGATCTCGTCCTTTAAGATGCACGCTACCACTTTTACTGAGGTCCATTCTGATCAAGTCACAGATCGATTCCTGAAAGTTCCGGCGCGGTGTATCCTGGCGCTGCTCGACCTTTCTATACAGTGGAAGGGACACTCCATGAAATGCGATGAAAGATCTCTGGAGATGTAAAAAAAACCTTTATCAAACTGTCTCCCATAAAGAAAGATGAATACGTAAACGGCTTCTACTACTCAACAGAATCCGAGTGCAAAACTGGGCACTTGAGCTAACATATGCATGGAGCCAAACAAACCCAGAACCACGGAGATGTTCCTGTGTCTTAGGCAAGGTTATCGGGATACAGCATACTCCTGTAAGCAGGATCTTGTACTTGACATATAAATATTACATTCGTTGTAGTAAATCGATATTTAGGTACTTGTTTACATGCCATACTTGATCAGTAAGTTCGATTTAGAGCTGCCACTACCAAATAGCTCTTTCTTTCCAATGCTGTCACGTCTCTCGCATATGCTCTTGTTGATCCAGGAAGACGGCACTCTGGTTCCGGCAGCATGGGTTTTAGTTATACTCATAGGTTCTACATGGTAATACCATAGACACCATCAAAATCGTCTTGGATGTGGATGTGATGCTCGCTTAATTTAAAGTGGTAATGCAACAGACTGTCGCTCAAGTACAGCACTACCCTGGTGACCCATTCCAGGACTTCCTTTTTATATTGTGCATTATCTTAGATTCAATTATCTTTGCTATAAAATGAAGAAACATGAAATATTGACCTCTAATTGTCAGAATAAACACGTACAGGACTGTAAACTCCATGCACCATTTCATCATGAATGACCCTTCCTACGCCTTGAACCCTTAAACTAGACTCTTTCAAACAGCTTAACTGCCGGACTCCTTTGCTTTGTTACAGCAACGTTAGAACAGTACCTATACAAAATGGTCATGCTTGCTCTTCCCTTCTTCCTTCTTTGTACCACCTTTCAAACTCAACAAATAGACTTTAACGTATCTTTACTTCATATTGTGTCATCGCCAGTTCCCTTGAGATAGAGATAGCAAACCTTGAACACAGTCAAGATCGCCCTTCTTGCTCGGACTGATCTCACCACTCATAAACTTCTGGACTTCTTCACCGACTTCTTGGCTGCGATTTTCCTGATCCTCAAATATTTCAGAGTCTTTGTGTGCTGATTTGCGCCGCTTGTTCTTATTGAGAGGAACACCGAATTTGATTGCTTGACTTGGAATATTGTGGTTATCACCCAGAGTACGTTTCGCATAGCCTTGCTTTTGCCGGCCTGAAGGTAACGGGCGGCGACGACGAGGATGAGGAGCTTCACCGAACTCTGTAGGCGACCAGTTCTCCTTGTCCGAATCACCAGGAGAATGTACGAGGTTACCGTCCTTACCTTTGCCCTTGGCGTGAGGTTCAATCGTAGTACTTTGTAGCCTGGCTAAACTTGACATTGCCCTTCCAAGCTTTGGCTTCTTGCCTTGAGCATTGGAAGCTGGCTTGGAAGTCGGAGTGTTGCGCTTGTTGGAGTTATTCTTAAGAGCCGAACTGCTTGTAGATCTTAAAAGACTGATTGCTGCCACTGCCGACCCACTGGACTCATTTACAGCTTGCGTAGTCAACTCGTCGCGCGCGTCACCATCGCAACAGAACTCCCAAGTACGAGTATCACGCGACCGACCCGTAGGTAGGCGAGGGGTCGAAAAAGTGCTGGGCGAGGACTTCGGCGGTAGTGAGCCGAATGGTAGTGCACTGTAGCTCCGTCGAAGCCCTGATCGTCTTCGTAGCATAAGTGAACCAGACGAAGACGGCCGAGGAGTGTGTGTACGAGGAGGTGACGCATCTAGAGGGACAATCTCGGCTTTGCCGTCCAAAGACATTGACAAGCGGATCTGAGATGGGGGTGTCTGAGAAGAGGGTGGTGTACTAAAAGAGAGACTGCCTATGCGCTCAGGACAAGATAATGGTTGGCCTGGGAAAGAACTGCGCGCCGCGTTAACATGGCTCAAAAACTAGATTGTTATCGGTTACTTACACGCTGGGTGTGGCAAAAGGTAGGAAGGCTGATGAAGTTGGTGTTGAGAATGCGTTGTTAACAGCATTCCAGCGATTTGCGAGATACCCAGGGGTAGAAGTAAACGACTGTGTTACGCTTTGTGCTGTAGTGATGGTATCATGATCAGAAGGTGATTGATCCTTGGATTCAGCTGCCTGTGGCAGTTGAGACTGCTTATCACTTTCTGGCTTCATTGGTACTGGCCTTAGCCCTGTGCCTCCTATCGCTGGACTTGCTCCGTCTTGGCTTTGTGGTATACGTATCTCGTCAATGCTCACACAGCTGCCCTGGCTGCTAGAACGGTCGCGCGGTGGACTTGTTGAGCGAGGTTCCGTGCCTTGACTGCTACCGAGACCTGTAATCGGGTCTGAGGACATGGGTGGTACATTTCCCAGACCAAATGCTGCAAGTTCGTGAGGTAGAAGTGGTTGTTGCTTTCTTCGATGTATTTGACGCCTATTTTGAAACCATATCTGTATATCAATTAACCTTTGAGCCAGTATGTGAACGCGTCCTATACGTCCGCATCCCATCGGGCGTACCTGGATCTCTTTCTCGTTCATGCCCTTCACGTCCTTGAGTATCTCCGCACGCGCTGCCTTGTTTGGCTTTGGATTTTGCTTATAGAATCCTTCTAGTACAAGTTGATCTTCGGGACTGCAAGTAACAGGACTTATGAGCAGATGTTTCAAGTGGTAAGACATGCAATTGGTTACATGCTGTGAGGAAGTATGTAAAGTGAAGAGTATTGTAGGAGGCATTGTTGTATAACTTACCTAGTCCGTTTCCTCTTCTGCTTATTGTCCGTTTTTCGTTCTCCACCGCTTGAAGTCGTCGCGTCCGGCGCTGTAGAAAGTCCCTGAGAATTATCTGTCTCTCCTCCACTCGGGCTGGAAACTGGCGGAACATCGCCAGTTGCAGCGGGCAGCGCTGGTGGTGATGACGCGTTACTCATTTCTTCGGTGACTTAATGCATAATCCGAAAGTATGCAATTGGGAACGTAATTCCTTGTGGAGAAGTGAAGAGGTGAGGATATGTAGTAAGGAAAAAGAACCGGTCGCGGTATAACAATGGGAAGTTAGATTATCGCGGAAGTCTGAAGCTGGACCGCGTTTCTCAAGACGTGTCGGCCAAGCGAGAAATTCCCCCACAGGGTTAACGATGATCCGACAGAGACCGAGAACTATCGTATTTATTTGTTTGTTTACACTTTCATAACTCTGCACAATGATAAACATGACATCGAAGACAGCTTTTTTCACCACAACGCTGCTGAGCTTATTTTATTATACTGGAAAGCGCTTCATATACCGTCATAAGCATGGGAATGAGCAACCGCTTCCTTTTGATCCACTTTCAAGTGAAATCGATCATTACTTGTGGTGTTAACCAAATATCTGCATCGCCAGTGTTGCAACTATCAATAACATGAAAATAACGTTCTTAAAAAATTGCCCATGATCTGCAAGCCAACTCATCAGAAACCACAAAAGCATTGCCGGAAGTTCGGCTGACTTAGTGCAAGGCGTTTTTAATCTTCGCCAACAATCCATGCTTCTGAGCCGGTTCGCTTTCCTTTGCACGAGTAGCCTCTGAGCGTGGGACGATATGCGCAGAATTATTATCAACTCTGTCAACTCTGGGATCAAGTTTGGCTGTCGTGGAACCAGAGGTGGGCATTGTGGTGTACGTTGGGCTGACAGAGTTGGTGCTCGATGCTGCTCCTTGAGTTTCTGTATCAGCAAACCTAGCAGTCTTCGGCACGCCGGCAGCAAGGGGAGTTTTGGTATGGGATGTGGTTGTGGTAGGTATTTCCTGAGGCACGTTGGAAATTTTGTTTTGGTGATGAGAAAGGCTAGTGTCTATCTTGTCGCGAGCGGTAACACCATCATTACGCGCGGTGACATGGTCCTGAGCGCTGGTAGCAGGCACACTTCCTCGATTTGGTCCGACCTTCGGGTCCAGGTCACCAGTCATGGATGTAGTGCCGTTCGCACCAGGCCCACCGATGGTACCTAGCTTGTTCTTCGGGTTGATAAGTTCTCCCAAACCCTCGGGCTTGCCTTCGAATGAGTCTTCGCGTCTCTCAACCCCGTGTACAGAGGCACCACTCTTCTTGAACTCTTCCATGGACATAGCGGGCATGTTCGTCTTCTTCTCAAATTTGGCTTCATTGTTGTGGATTTCGTGGATTGGAATTGTGGTGTGGATAATAGACGGCTGAATTGTTTCCTTTTGAACAACCGGTTGAATAATCTCATGGATATCTGCATAGTTCAGCTAAGTGCCGCCGAGAACCAACTTCAGCGCCATCCACTTACGATGGTGTACATGCTCAGCTGCAACTGACGGCGCAATTGAAGACGAGTGCTGTGTTTCCCCCACCTCCCTAGTGTTTTTGAATTGAGCCTGCTCACTAGCAAGTCGTTCTTTAATGTGGGAATCATCCCCATGTTTAATATCACGATGTTCGACAGCAGCTAAGTTATGTGAGTGCTGTTCGGGAAGGACCTCACGATCCTTGATGGGCTGGATTGTGGTATGATGATGGTCTTGATGAACTTCCTTGTCGACGACAGTCTGTGCTTCGTTGTGCTGGGTTCGAGTAACATGTTCTCTGGTGACTGCTGGATTTACAGTCTCATGGACTGTGGTGTCATGCTTTCCATCTCTGGACAGGAAGTTGGAAACGGCTGCTTTAGCGCTCTGCATATTGAGGGTAGTGATAATGAGGTAGAATCGATGTGTTTGAGATGAAGTATTGAAATGGACATCGATGCATAATGTTCTACCTTAATACTACTGTATTCTCCAAGAATTTTCTTCTGCGTCATCGCGGATTTACATCTAGCCCTGTTATCAAACGGTCGAAAGGAGTCTCGTTCCCAGTAGTGCATTTCTCCACAGCGAAGGGTGTGGAAAGCGGTCCAACCGTCAAACAGATGTATACGCAATTATGCATAGGGCTCTGGGATCATACACCAATCTGGGGGTGCACCTCAAGTCGGGACAGAGAGCTTGCTAGCAAAGGTTAGAGAACGTGGGTGATGACGCCCCAAGAGTTTAGCTAAGATAGCTCGGCTAAAAAGACGTCGCGTCATTTATGCAACTGCTTAAGAGAAGTCTGGAGCAACGCCACAATTGCTGATAGAATGCTTTGATTATCTTCTAACAGCCTTTCTCGTGGACAAATCATCCATAGCTGTCCAAGTTTTTCCAACTACTGTTACAACAATTTAGGGTGTAGTTGATTAGGCTCCTTTCAAATTTAAGCCTGAAGTAGCTGCACGTGTTCGCAGTATCGCAAATGAGTTGGTATGCAAATACTCGATATTGAAGAATAATTACCATCGAGTGCAGTTTCTTTAACTGCGATATCTTGGCCTGGAAGTATTCGGCGGAAACGTTCAAACCTTTGAACAATAGAGGATCCATATCAAGTCGCCGAGAGAAATTGACTATCCCTTCAAGTGTCATATGCGCCCTTTAGTTTTATACCCTCGCGATCCTCCTTCCTAGCTGGAATTCACAATAATTGGAAGGGTAAAGGATCTATCCAACTAGCCACTCTACATTTACTAAAAGAACCAAGAGATTAGGGTACTTGTACGACTTCCAGTACTCGTTTGAATATTATCTCTATTTTCGCGCTAAAAGGCGTAGCGATATGACACTTGAAGGGATAGGCGTAATCGACCGCAAGACACCACTTTACGCCCGAACTACTACGTTGATTTATAATTGCCGTACTGATTGGTTGCTTACGTTAAGTTACCGACGTAATCAGCAAAAGAAGTCTCTAACGCCGTAATTAAGTATCTAATTCAGGTTCTCACAAGAGATGGAAGAGATGAAATTTTCTGTTTCCTGAACCCTGAAAGGCATCGCCGACCTTATAATTGGCGGATATAAAGCAAGTTTAGATCTCTCCAAGGTTTTCATGTATATGTTATAAGACTTGACGCCATAGTCTCCATGAAGCATGCCAGGAAAGGCTTACACTGCGAGGATACGGGAACGGGACAAAATTAAGCTCCATACCTGTTATATGACACCTGTTTAATATCGTCACCGAGGTTGCTGTTCTTGCAACAAACGTAAGAAGTCTACACTTAGAAGCAGCTTCTAAACAAACGTCGAATTCTACAAACTGACTCCTCGATGGAAAGTATCAGACGTGTCCAATATCGTTTGGCATTGTCGAAAATAGGGTAAATATCAGAAGTTTCGAATGATTGAGCACCATCGTCGACCATCTACCTAGATCTGTGTATACTTTGATGCCGTAGGTGCCTGAGTCGAACGGTTTAAAAAGGGACGCTCTAGCGTGCGAGGAGCTCTTGTGGTTCTCCATAACTCCGGATAATGCACATATAAGTACTGGTATCTCAAGTCATAATGCGTTGCCAAGATGCGGTATCCGCATGTATCGATGAATCAGGCTATTAACAATTACAAGTGTGCTAAACTGCAGCGCAATCTCCACTGTAGCTCCATTTGCAAGCAACATGTTCTGTTCATAGTATTTGTAGATATCCTGGATCAGGCAATCTCCTCAAAAGCGACATTGTCGGGATATATTCGCACCGGTTTCTGTCTCGCAATCACCACTTTCCTAGGCGTTATATATTCCATGATGGTATTCCAGGGAGCATGATCATTTGGTAGTGGACTTATAGCTGATGCTTCTCAAGCACCCGGATGTAGCCTATGATTTGATCAGACTTGGGCATTTTAAATGAACATACTCAGCCTTACTGGCTGCTGCAAGTGACAATACTGACGATAATAAATGGCTTGAAATATTGCATTAGCGATGCTAAATGCTCAAATCTGAATGTTCCTTCTCTGGTGATATGAGCAGGGTATTGTGACAAGAATGCTAAGAGCGATAAGGTATAGCTTACGAGTAACGAGTGATTGGCGAAAAACAAACTCCCAGTCCAAATGCGTTCTACGCCTTCAAATAGAAGCACAGAAATATGGGGAGTGGGGGTGCGTATTAGGGAAACATAACGATCAATTACGAGGTTTGCTATCTTTGAGGCAAAATAAGAGAGTATGGAACCAGTATGTAATCCCCTCGCGAATACTGTTCTTGCCTGAGAAACAGAGAGAAAGAGGAAAGGAGGGCGGGCTTTTGAGAACTAGACTCTAGAATGCGAAATTCTAGCACCCAAGCAAGCTTCCTAATTGCATGGCTAGGGTATGGACTGTGAAGTACGGCAGAACAATAACACCAGGCCAACCTTTATAAACGAGGGTGAATGATACCAGAACTAAGCTGGTGAACAAAGCCTTAGTCAAACTATTGCAGACTATGCTAGGCAGCCATTGCCGAAGAAAAGGATAGATTGGATGTGCTATAATAAATTACGGTGCTCACCGTTGCTCGGAAGTGGAGGTTCTGACTCTGGAATCATTGGAGAGAGGCAGTCTATGGAAGACTAACGCTTTTGTGGTCTAGCTACATTTATATCTGCCTGCTCAGCAGTATCTTATTTTGTTGCACCTGGTTGGGTGCTTCTTCATCGCTCATAAAAGGTACCAATCCATCCTATCAACATGCGCGCTGCCCGCATGAGATGTAATCCACGCCGTGAAATAAAGAGAGGGAATCGTTGTCAACTACCTCTAACTACCGTGCCGATCGATTTGATGTGAAAATCGCCGAAGAATGTTCTAAGATGCTGCAAAGAAAGGTGGCCCTGCAGAAGTGCACCAATCTATAGATCAGCATCATCTTCATCTGGAAGAGGCATGTTGGCAGCATCTTGCATCTCCTTCTGGTATTGAGCCAAAAGAGCCTCGTCAACTTGAGCGGTAGGAGGAGCAAGAGCTGGTGCAGCAACGAATTCCTGCGTGGCGGTTAGCAAGGACTATCGTACCCAAAGACACAAAGACATACCAAGGTTGGGTTTCCAACAAGCTTTCGTGCCAACCAGAGGAAAGGCTTCTCGAAGTTGTAGTTTGACTTTGCTGAGATATCGTAGTATTGGAGGTTCTTCTTTCGGTGGAAAGTGATGGTCTTGGCCTTGACCTTTCGCTCCTTAACATCGACCTTGTTACCGGTCAGGACGATCGGGATGTTCTCGCAGACACGGACCAAGTCACCTATGCGCAATCTGTTAATACTTCCTTCGAAACAACAATCGCTCTAAAAAGTGTTGACTTACGGTGCCAGTTGGGGACGTTCTTGTAGGTGATACGCGAGGTGACATCAAACATAATGATACCGCATTGGCCATTGATGTAGTATCCGTCACGGAGACCTCCGAACTTCTCCTGTCCAGCAGTGTCCCAGACATCGAATTGGATATTACCCAAGTTCTATTTGAATATCATCAGCTTCGATCTAGTGACAGTGGGGTAGTAAAGCCCGCCGGCTGCAAACGAACCGTAGAGAAACCAAGAGGATGAACTTCGACACCAAGAGTAGCAATGTACTTCTTCTCAAACTCTCCAGTCAAATGGCGCTTGACGAAGGTGGTCTATTGAGCTGTCAGTAAAGCAAAATTTAGACATGCGCCCCAGTTGCCGATGGCGGGGTTATGCAATGGCCAAAAACATCTTCGACGATGCGCACATCGCAGTAGGTATAGGCTCACCTTTCCAGTTCCACCATCACCAACAAGCACAAGCTTGAAGGTTGGGACAGCAGCTGCTCCTTCGGCCATGGTTGTTGTTGTAGTATGTTAAGAGTGAGGTAAACAGAGGAAGAAGGCGAAAGACTGCGATAGTGTATTAGTAAAGTCTCGAGAGGAAGGAGTATGTGCTGGCTGCAGTCATGCGCAAGCAGATTTAAGGAAATGGGATGACTGACCTCTTGATTGTTCAGAGACTTTGTGAACGTGGTGGGATGTGGAAGGCTCCGTAATGTTTTGATGGATCACAGAAAGCGGTGGCACTGGTGGGAAGAAAAGCTAGTGGAAAATGACGGTAGAGATCACGTGCTACCATAAAGTTCGTTCGCGTGGCTTCCAGGTTGTCGACTGTTTTTTTGAGCCGAGGAAAGGCGTCGAAAACTGTTCATATTACGATGGGTGGCAGCTCTCTTGTACTCTCTTCAACTCAATCTTTAGGGTCTGGTTACTCAAATCTTGTTATCATCTATACGTAAATCTTTGTAAGCACCTGCAATGACTAACCTTCGAAATCTGCCCTATGGTGCCTATTATTCGGGCCCAATACTGTTGGTTAGGCACGTACAGGAAGACTTCGGATTAGGCAGTAATATCTTCATTCCCAAAAATCTCATGACATCAGAGCTCAATTTTCTGATTGCGCTGTCATGCATGCATGCAGTGCTGTCCTTTTTTCCTCCAACGCCAACCATGGAACGCCAACGCTGATTTCCTCTTGATCACAACCACCTTTCGCCAGAAATTTAGAACTACAGCGGTAGAATATGGCATCCAAGGAGTCCACGTCCCCCCCAATCTCGCCGCGGTGTGAGTGTTAGCTCCAACTCTTGTCGCCGAAGTGCGCCATCAAGTCTTGATACTTTGACAAGGACATTTCGCTACGGTTTATCAGTGGATATCCTTGGGCGTTCAGACAGTAAAGACTCACCCCTTCATTGCCTTGTACACACTCTCCAACCCTCTTCAGGCCATCGTGGTTCGCTTGATTCACATATCCAAAGTTTCGAATCTGATCTCCAGCTTTCAAACCAGCTGAGTCTGCTGGAGACTCTGGAACAACACTGTTTACTCTAGCGAAGGGAATACCTAGAGTTTCGGCAGCCCTAAAAGCAATCGGTTCTGGTATGTTCGATGTAGTCGCCGCGCTTTCTGTTGCTGATGAAGCATTCTCAGCTTGTCTCGCGAAATGGTCGTGAAGGTGCTTCTCGATGACGTTCATCAATGTCTTGTAATCATTTCGAAGGTAGATGATTCGTGATCTTGTTGTTCGTACTATTGCTATGTCAGTAGAGGCTCAGAACAAGGCCATCTGCACCGTACTTTGAGCAACGTCCAAGTCGGCTCGAGGGAAGCCATCGGGTGTAATGAGTCTTGTATTCATGTCTACTCCATGCTGTAGTTGATCAGCTTCGTGACCCTAATTCCGCAAGGTTAGGACCACCAATACCGAGTCTAGAACACTGCTCAGAGCACTAATTTCCGCCTCTATGTTGTCCTTCTTTGCTTGAAGTTGTGCAAAGGATAAGCCTTGCGTTGCAATGCCATTCGTTGCGCCTGGTCCAGATGTTGGTCCTGATGGGACTGTGGGTGCATGAAGGTTCTCCATTCTTAGCGGTAGTCCCATGATCTAGAGAAGAGGTTCGAATGTATGAGGAGATACGTAAACTCTTGAGAGGATTTTATTGTTCGCATGGCCACAGCCTTGTCTAGAGGCTGCCGGGGACGCGTTGATAGCAGCTCTAGGTATGCGGGGTTAGATTACTAAGCCAGAAGCAAACGAGGGCGAGTATGGCCGGCCTCATTCCATACAAAGCCACACATAGTAACAGTAGTGTCAGCATGAGAGATAGCTGTAGATTGTGCATACAGGCATCCGTCTGTAACAAACTACATTCACTGGCAATAAGGGGCAAGACTTCCACAAGTATGGCGGACCGCGACATCGTTGCTTCCAAACAAGGACGTGTCTAGCCAATGTCTAAATGTGTTAGGAAAGTATATGGTACCTTGCTTTCCATTCCGTCCTCTTGTTTTTCCTATCATGTACCATTCTTCCTGCTCTTCATCAGCATAGTTTGATGCTCCATTCGAAACTCGTTATCTTTCAAGAGCGAGGCTTTCTTGGTCCTTTGGAACAGTTTTGTATTGCTTCTTGGTTTTTGGTTCTTGGTTCTTCATGATGGAGCAGCAGGGGCGTTGCCAGTCTGATAAGATTCAGCAAGGAGTTCGAACTTCAGATCCAACGCGACAGAGCTCGGAACATATCTCACGAAGGGCAAGCTGGGGGACTGCAACCCTTCTCCCATCGACCTTGTTGACTCCCGACAACCAGTCTCAAAAGCAATTCGAGAGTGTTGACCTCCAAACTAATGTTGGTGAGGATGGTACAAGTTATGGGATTAAGTCCTGGGATGCCTTTGACAATATATTCGCTCTCGGATTGTCTTTCCATGCGGAAGAATCAGAAGGTGCCAACGTCGCAGAGAGACATAGAATGACACTGTCTGACGCTGACGAAGACGAGCACCCTCTGGCATCAGCCGCTCCTCCATTTAATAAATGGCTAAAAACCCTTCACAAGAATGGACATCGGAGGAGGAAGACAAGTAGCTCTGATGACCCCAAGACAACCATCAATGGAAGAGTTGCGGTGACTGCAGCAATGTTTGACGGGAGACGAGGTCATAAGAAGTCTTCTTCTGGATCATCACTCGGATTCGTCACTGCTGTGAAAAGTGCCAGCATTAGTCTCGCGAGCTTCAGCCTAGCACCACGGTCCAGAGCGACTGCCAGATCTCGTCACAATAGGACGGACCGAAGTAGTAGGGCCTCAAATGTTGGCCGGTTCTCCGAAGACGATTCTTATCTGGAACACAGCCTTGTCATGGACCAAGAAGTTACCAACCGTCTGCTCCAACGACGTCGAGTGCTTGAAGAGATCATTAGTACAGAAGAGGCTTACGTCGCTGATATAAAATTCCTTATGAATGTTAGTCGATCCAAGGAACATTCATCTTGAATACACTGATAGAATGCCAGGTTTATGTAACACTACTTGCCTCCGTTCCAAGCCTGTCTTTGCACCTTCGGTCTTCCATTAATCGCAACCTGGGAGAGATAGTCGAATTGCATGATGAAATCCTGGGCGACCTTCATCGAATTGTGCCTCATTCAGAGTACACGCAAAATGATTATGCAGAGCCAATACCAACTCTCACTGTACCAGGTCATCACAGGTGGCGAAGTTTGAATGCGGTTCCTGAAGATATTTGCGGTTCTTTGTGGTTACAGAAAATCCCGGGCATGACTGCTGAACCACGTGTTGCTGCTAAAGTCGCGAAGTCTTTTGCAAAGAAGGTTAATGATTATTTTGGTTCTTTTTAATAATCGTTTGACTAACGAAAGGCCAGATTCATCGATTTTTCATTTATGAGGAGTATGGTGCAAAATATGAGATGATGATCAAGGATATTGCCTCAACACCTCGTACCATGCCGCAGTGGGAATCGTATCAAAAGGGACTTGAAGCCTTGGGGTCTTCTCTTGCATCTATCAACGCTCAGGTGACATCCTCCAGAAAAGCAATGACGGTTGGTGATCTTCTGGTTAAAGTAAGTCTGGAACCATCCTGAATTGAAAGGATTACATTAATATTCCCAGCCCATCCAAAGAGTCTGCAAGTATCCGCTGTTGTTTGCAGAACTTCTGAAGCATACACCGGTGTGCGATTGTCCGGAGTCATATTCGGAAATCGAAGGCGTTCTTCTTCGGCTGCGTGAGGCAACTGCGAAGATCAATCACGCAAAAGAAGACCCAGGATTGAAAGCCGTAATGGAGAAGACCTGGCTGTTGCAAGATCGTCTTACATTCCCAGGCCTTGTGAGTGACCATGAACATGCCTTAATTGTTATCTGCTAACACCTTGGCTACAGCCCAAGTCACGGTCGAAGAGTGCTATTCGAGTCTTAGGCCATGTGCACCTTTGCGGAGTACTTCATGCTTCATGGCAGACCGCAGAAAGTGTCGAGGGTTCCTACTTTATTTGTTTGGCCTACAGGGACTACTTATTATTAGCATCAGCAACCAAAGCTGATCAAGGATATGTCATACAGGCTTGCATCAGTCTGAGCCAGATCAGAGTAGAAGATGTCGATAATGGTCGAGGCAAGTAGCTCTGCTCTTCCTTGGCAACATCTCAAGCATACAAGGCCCGGATCCGGGATGCTAACTGACAAATTAGGGTTGCAATGCCATACTGCGCCTTTTTCCTGGAAGATTGTCTTCGAGATTGACCATCAGCTCTTCGAGCTTACTTTAAGTGCCTGCTCGTCAAAGGAAGAGGCAGAATGGCGCGGCAGGCTCACCGAAGGCGGTAGTAAGCACAATCATGATTCAGGCGAACAAGCTGTATCTGAAATGTTGTCACTATCCGTCAAGTCACTTGGTACAGTCTTTGGAAAGCCAGGTCTGTCATGCTTTACCATTTCACGAACGCAGTTTTCTTTTTCTCACTAAACTTACTCCTTGTAGGTACAATTGCGCGAAGATTATCGATTCATAGAGCGACTACTGTCGGACCAACTTCAGGACTTTGCCAAGTCATTATCAGAAATACCAATGCATTCAAAGATATTCCCCGCTCGTCCTCCAGCGCCTCTATCAACAGATCGCAGTCAGTACTGATGACTAACCGCATTCCTATCCTCGCCCCCTCTCGAGCGGAACGCATTCGCCTTGAGAACCTCGTTTCTGACATTTGGACGCGTGAAGTGCTTCCTTTTCCTGGAATGACGGGAAGAGCTCGGAGTGAGCACAACGTTCGAGCTTCAGCAAGTTCAATGATGCGAAAATTGAGTGTGGCAAGCATTGCCAGCAATTTCACAAAACGATCTGGAAGTTTGGCCAGTCTCTACAAGGCGGCAGAAGAAGACGCATTTCCAGACGCAGAGCCCAAGCTCCCTCGAAGAGATTACAACTACTCCGAGACTGACGCTACGACACTTGAGACTGCTCCAAGCTACGAAGAAAAGCCAGTGTCAAGTCCGATATTGGATAGTGATGACGGTCTGAGCCACCAAAGTTCATCTGCTTCGCTGAGGCGCCTGGCAACGCTGAAATTCAAGGCGGGCTGGGGTCCCGATGGGCAACGAATCGTTACGCCGCCTCTGAGAACATCCAGCGCAAACAGTGCGGCTTATAGCAAGCCTAGTGCCGCTTCGACATTGATAGATATCGCTGGGGAGGACAAGGAGAATAACACCGGATCACAGACAGATATCAAACAATTGAGGGAGAAAAAGAGTAAAGGGGCTGTCCGGAACAGGCTTATGGCTGAAGGCATTTGGAACTTCTTTCGATGAGTCTTGGTCTCTGTTGCAAAGGAGTGCGAGAGGTCATCTCAATAAAGCATTAGGTGTTGTAGACATTGTATAACAGTTGGGTGTTTTTTCACTACAGGAAGTAAGCCTTTTTGAGCGTGTAGAACGATTCCCACGGGTTTCTTATAGTACATATTTATGAATTGAGGCAGCAAAATCGAATGGAATTGACTGCGCCTCCATGCTATCGATCCAAGCATGCTCTTCTTTGGAGCATGAACAGAGTGGTCAGAAGCAGACGATGACTTAGACTTTCGCCAGGGCGAGCACTGTGGAGCGCAAACATTCTCGCGCCCTGGTTCATCCCTTGTCTCTCATCCTTTTTTCGAGACGGCCCCTTTGCGTTTTTTCGCGAATGATTTTAAGCTTGAAGTAAAAATGAGGTGGCGAAGCAGAGCAAGCTTACACTCTCTTTTGGTAGCGACAGGAGAGGGTTATGGGGCGTGGGCGTTGAGCTCGCTTCCTGAGACGTGGTCATGGACTTGAGACGAGATAGGAGTTTGAGGAGGACGCAGTGAATGATTTTTCTACGAGCAATCCGGCATCATTTCTCTACACGAAGTAGGGCCCTTCTTGTGAATGCTTCCCGGTTTTCTGCACTCTCTTTCCCCATGAAGACATTTTCGTTGCTGAGCACAATGTGATGCGGCTCGATGCGACTGGGGCATGGTACGTATATCGCACCTTGCTGCTCGCCAATGAGCTGGTCTCGCGAAGCGCTGCGCTGAATTGGCGACTGCACCTGCTACGCTAAGGTGGGGGAGGCTGGAAAGAAACTGGAGTTTTTGACTTGTCGGTATGCAGACAGTATAACGACATGATATGATGTGATGTGATAGTGATAGTGGTGAAAGTAATGGGACGGATGTGACATGCAGTGTGAAGTGAGATTGAAAGAAAAGCGCATGGCGTGGGACATCCACTTAGCCCGATCCTATCTAAGCTTGTCTGACATATTGATCCTCCATTTGATTGTGTCGGCAGAAAACGTCCGGAATTGCAAGATGAGCATCAATCTAGCAGAAATCAAGGTCAAAGCAAGTGACACTCAGGATGTCTTCTGGCCGATTGAACCAGCCAAGTGTTTCCTGACTGTTAGACGGTATTGATTGACAGGCTTCAGTCAAGACAAAAAAAGCATTCAAGGACCACACCCGGAACCGCTTCTGCCAGCTGTTCGGCGCATAGGGTTCCCGTTTTGTTCACGCATTCCACTGGACGAAGACTTGGGATGAATAGGAATAGAAGCTGCTTTCTCGAAGGGTGCCTCCTGGTTAAGTTAAGCAAGTCACTCCGGAAACCGTGCTCGACAGAAGTATAAGGTGCTGAGTTTCGGGAGGCGATCAGATGAAGCACTGGCGGATGAATGAAGAAAGTTGTGGCTTGAAGTTGACAGGCACAAGTACGTCACGGAGAGCCGCTGGCAACGAGGAGTACCGGATTCCTTCCGCCTCTCATTGCCATCGTGTCGATGCCAAACGGCTACGGTTTGAGCAAGGACTTAATTCCTTACCTTACTCGCCTTAAGCTTGCCTTAAGCTTGCCTTAAGCTTAACCTTGCTCAAACGGCTGAATCTAGGATCGGACACGCCAAGAGAACGGACGAAGGCCGGGTCTGTGGGCGGCTGTCCGAATTGCGACAGTTGTGAGGCATGGCATCGTCGCAGATGTTCAGATGGCAGACTCTTTTTTCGGCGCCTTTTCATCGGCACTGTGTTCCAGTGCTCTTATGCCATCTGATGACATGAACTGCGATCCTGCCCGTGAGATTGGAGGGAGGCCGAGCGGGAGATGGGATCAGTGCTTGGCTTGGAATTCCTTCTCAGCAGTGGTGGTGGCATCTATCGGACGACGTTGACAAGTATCGGTGTGGGTTGTGGAGTGAGCATGCCCCAGAGGCATGTCACTGAGGGACAATACGAAGCTGTAGACTCGGGGCTGGTCATGATCATGAGCGTGATGAGGTTCCTCTGCTTCTTCCGCTGCACTGTGCTGCGTTCCCTGTTGCTAGTGGCTGCCGGCGCATCCCTGAACCGTCCAATGTGTGATCAGCGTGGCCCCTGTGCCTGAGCCCCACAACCTTCTAACCGCCGAGCTTTGCAGCAACATCGAATCAATACCCGCCGTCTCCTGTACAACGCCCAACGCCCGCGATGCTATCGTCGAGCCATGTCGTCAACCCCGCCGGTAGCCCTCCCCATAGGGTGCGCAGCGTGGCGGTCCAAGATCTTGCGCATCTTACTGCACCCACTCTATGCTCGATTTGTGCATGCTATCCCCCCGGCCCATGCTACAAGTGTACTGGCGTGCGGAGCCATGGAGGTGATTCACGACTTTGATATGCAAGTATCTACCGGTCACCAATCCATCAACGTACGCATGGCCGGCCAGGCCAGGCCAGTCTCGAGTCCCGCTTCACTTCAGTTTGTGCAAGCGCTGAGAGCCGTGGGTTATTCTTAAACCAGGGCTTGCCTCGTCCTACAAAGAGTGCCGTCTTTCTACATACCTGCCATGTCATGTTGGATCGTTCCGCATAGTCCCTCCACCCGATCCGTAACAAGCCTCCCATCCTAAGACGTCTCAACTCGGAGATCATCTCGGTCATTCCTCCTTTATACTCATTAGGCTTAAACATCATTGCCTTGCGCGGATCAGATGAGGCCGTCTGTGACCTGACACAATCGAGTGCTGTTTCCAGTCGGGATCGACTGCATCGTGCTCTGCCTTAACTCTGTCTTCACCTTAATTTCCTCCGCCATCGACCTTTTCCGTCGCTCGGATGTCCGCTGTCAGTGAAGATCAGACTACCAGCGCATGGTCTGTTCCTTCGACAAAGCCAATCCACCATTACCTAGTACACCCCGTCTCTCGAGCCACAGGCGTTCGGGCAAGGCCTGATACATCCACGAACCAAGCGGAACCACCACTGCCCGTCCCTCCCAGTACCCTTTTGCCCTGTTGTGCTTCTGAGATATAGACCATCTCGCCGCTCGAGCCAAGCCGCGTCTACCTCTACTTCTCTTCTTTCCCCACCAGCGCTGTGCACTCGTCGTCGATACCATTCTTTTCACATATCGACATCTTCATTTCCGTTCCTTTCTTTGGCTCTTCACTCACCGCAGGACGGATACTTGAAACTTCTTCGACTATTTCACCTTGCCGCGCGAGATTATATTGTGTTTTGGGGAAGTCACAGCACTTGGAAGAAAGATTTGAAGGATAAGCTTAAATATTACAAACTGAAATTGGAGGATATATCTTGGACTATATACAGATATAGAAGCAACCATGGGAGGCCTTATCAAGAACCACTGGGCACGTCTGATAGTCCTAACAGCAGCTACCTGTAAGTTGATGGTCCTTCCTACCTACCGACTTCGTACTAACATCTACTTCAATAGACCAAGTAGCTGCTGCACTGGAGGGATTTTTCTGGCCCAAAATCTTCTGGGACTTCTTGACTCACAACCTGGACCCGATTGTGAAGCCTATCCCCATTCTCCAAGTCATTAATCTGGTCTTTGGAATTTTCATGCTCGCTTGGGAATGGCCTCTGGCATTTATGGCCGGTTCTTCTCTACACCGAAGTATCGCAGCCCGCCTTGTCTTCCTGCCTTTGACCGGTCTGGCTGCTGCCCTACTCTACCAAGGAACAAACCCTGCCATATACTACACTATCGCTATGGGAGTTTATTTCTGGGCTTACAGTGATGGCGAGGTAAGAATATCCTGCTTCTTGACATTTAGACACGGAGATACTGATGATAGACATAGATTATCTGCGAAACACCATGGTCTCTACCAAAGAGAGAGCGACCTGGCAAAGCCTAGACATCCGCTGTCTGCCTCCAGTCTTCGATTCCAGCGCGACAAGGGGAAGGTGATAAGCGAGCGAACAAATATGCGAGAAAGCCAAAGGGAACTCAACTCGAGCTGTGCGCGAGCTAGCAAACAAATGATCGAAATTAGACAACAATAACCTCGACTCGAAAACCAGATCCAAGCAACCTGGAGAGATGAAGCTGGGGGCTAGGAGCGATGGGGAGAGACGTGGCAGCGGATGGATGAGAAAGAGCGTGCCTTCATGGCCTTCAATCAGCTTGATTACGAACTGACACGACACTCGAAGCAAGCATCAGCATACGGCGTAATAATCATGGTTGAAATGATCTCCTTGGTGTTGGTTTACTTATTTTTATTGGTTGGGGTTTCCTGTTGTGGTGGTGTTGTAGTGTTATATACCTGGGGTTGATCTGAGAGTCTTCCCTTGAAAGGGGAGAGGAGAGGAGGACGAAGGAGACGATAAGAATAAAGAAAACCTGTCCGCTCGTTTACTTTTGCTTTCGCTGCCTACTTGCTTCCTCAGCTTGCTCGCGTCACTCATAATGTTTTTGAGTTGAGTCGAGTCGAGTATGATTTCAGAACCGGGGATGGGGATCATCCGACGTGGAAACGATATAATAATCAGGATCTAGATCTAGACCTAGTCAAAATTTAACAAACCACAAGAATAATCTTGCCTAAGAACTCCTCTCAAACACCGAAATTGATTCCCAGACACGATGAATGGTTGCTCTGTCAAGACTCCACCTTACATTTCCTACTGACAGGACCCACCCGTACCCAGGTACGAACCTACCTGGTTACAAAGCATCATATTATGTATCTTTGCGGCCTATCTTTAGCTACCAGATATACCCGACGTTAGAAGTCCAACCCATGCCGGATCCGTCACAGCGTGACCGACCCCCTTTGCAGACCACGCGTCGGTTCCTGAACCCCCTTCCACTTCCCATCACGTATGCAGGGCACGTCGGTTGAACTCTGCTTCCCTCGTTCTCCGTCTGCTTCGGCTTCTCTCACTGCTTCCTGATGGGTGATTTTGCCTTGATCCTTGCGAGGGCGGTGGATTGGAATGCGTGTTAGTTCGATTGCCAAGCAATCAGATCGGCCGGATCGATGTGCTTTTATCTAACTAAGTTTCGGTAAGAGAAGGCTGTTCGCGGCATCGGAGAAAAGTATATGGTTACAACGGTGTCCTTTTATATGAAACATGGATGATGCCCTTGGGTGTGAGTTTCTGCGTTAATGGTACGTTCAATGATCCTCTCTTCACCTCACATCTTACACAGCAATTCAAGCTTCCATCACGGTCTGCTTTTAGACTTCACAAGCATTGATGAGCTTCACAGTTCCGGTTTACTTCCTTTATTTTTTGTTCTTTTATTTACTACGAGGACTGAGTAGTTTGCTAGAAACCATCGTCCATCATGGCCATCATCAACTCAGACCGATTTGATGTGTTGCCTTCTTTCCATCATCAGATTTGGAAGAAGAATGACCGTGACCATATGTGCAAAAAGCATAAATGTGTCACGTCAACAAATAAAAGGCCTCATGCCAACCCGCAAAACAGTTGACATGTGCTTCGCTCAATAGCTCCAGGTTCGCCAATACCTCCGGACCGTGTTACCAACGCCGCTTGCAACTGTGCTGCATTGTAGTGACGAGATCATACGCCTAGTGAGCTGCACGGCTTCCCATGCTGTCGTTCTTTGATCCTTGGCGCTCGGCTCCCTTTGAATAAGATATTAGTTTCATGTGGACAGGATGGAAGACTGTTATGCATACCTCGGTCTCTTGTAATTGACCCTTCTCGAGGATGATCTTGATAACTTCGTCATCGACGTGCGTACCGAACTCATTATCAAGAATTGCGTTTGAAGCTCCGTCAAGAGTACCTTGAGCACCTTGCCTGTAGGTTTCTCGTTAGCACGTCAGGCCCAAGAATCTGACACTGTACGAGTGCTCTATAAGTTGGGGATATCTTGGTGAGGCTCTGTCGTGATGTGGTGAGTACCCTCCTTTGGACGACAGCCACCAAAGGGCCCCGTCATGAATGAGGGGTGCACCACGAGATTGAAATCTAGCAGGGTTGATAATATGCACTTACTTGTGGGTAACAAAAATCTTGAAGCTGTTTACCACGGATGCCAACGGAACAGACTTGTCCTCTCTCCACTTCTTAACATCAGCAACGCTGTCGGCAAAGATGACGAAGTCATCCTCGGTGCCCTTGTAGTGGACCTTGGTTTGGATAGCTTCTCCGCGAACCATGATTGCTGATTTATGGGGAGGTAAAGAGGTGTGTATTGGGAAGATTGTAGAAGAAGTCTTTCTGGTGATAGGAAGAGTGTATTGTTGAGTTTGGATGTTGTTGTTTGATGAGGAAAGGAAGTGAAATGAGGGGAGAGGTTGAGGTGGTTTTGTAGCTCAGCTTGTTCCTGGGCAATTGCGGGAGTGACATCATAGCAGGGGTCTATGGGTCTCTCACGCGACCAGCCCGTTCCTCTTACGAAGGTTACTTTATTTTCGTTTGCACATTCACCTCAACCGACATTGTCTTACGATCTGGCCACATCAAATCGTGGCCGATGAAGAAGCAAGCACCTTGTTTGTTCTTACGCATTGCTCGCGCCTGCCTTGGCGGTGCCTGAAGATCCCCGTATTTCCGCTTGTGGGGTGAACCGACGTCATTTCGTGCATTGTTTCGATGATCGCAGTTTTGTTTCGAGAAGATTCATGAAAAGTCATAGCATCCTCCTGCATGGGAACTGATGCTGGACAAGGCTGGGGCTTGGGACACTAGGTCATGTAGCTTCAGCATTTTTTCTTAGGAGAATTGTTCTGAATGTCGCTCATTTGACTGGATGCTGCTGCGCGAATAGGTCCAAAGGCAGTATTGAATGATAGCGTTTAGTTACATAGTACATGGGCCTCAAGAGCCAGTCCGATGATCGAAATAGGCAATTGTGGTACCAAAGCTATATCTACTCCAAGGAAAGACAGAATAGCTCCGTTGCAAGGGTTCACTGCTGTGTCACTGCCTCTCGAAGAAAGCAAGCACCTCTCAATCTCAAGCAACATATTCCTCCACCCAGAAATTGATCGCATCTTCCGCAAGGCGTACATCGGGCTCCGATAAGTAGCTCCTAATAACCTCCCGACCATCGGCCATTGTAGCTGTTCGAGCCAGCTCATGGATGCTGTGACAAACGTCACTCAGTACGTTTCTCGTGTGGTCTGTCATCGGCGGAGAAGTCGTGCAGTAAGGCAAGAGCATTTCAACTGGCTTTGGGATTGGTACAGGAGCAAGACTTGTGATCCTGAGATGTCGATGGAAAGTGGCCAGTGTGTCCTGGAGCAAGGCAACGTTCATCAGAGGAAGGATTGGCATTTCGAAGGAGGGTGCTATGCTGAATATCGTGAGTGACCAAATATGGCAGGCTTTAAGCTAGGAACACAAGAATGGAGTCCTTCACACCTTGACTGGAGTTCCATGAAGGCCAGCATCCCATTGCCGCTGCCTGAACTCTCTTGAAGTAAAAAGACAATCCCTACATCACGACCACCTGTTTGATTAAGCAACCGCTCGATGCGGTTCATGTAGCCTGATGATATAGACAAGTCTGAGGTCGAAAGCAGCAGAAACCGAAAGCAATCGTTGGAGGGATCTTCTTGTATTTTGGGCAAAGGTAGCATGATGTCGCACGCCATGAGAGGCTTCTCTGCTCATTGTGTGAGCCGTGATCTATGTTCCTGGCATCTCGGTGATCTTACCCATCCACCTCTGGATCTTGCTCCGAAGTAGAGTAGATGGCGCAGCAGACCACTCTTGACGCTTCCGTAGAGATGAGCAAAACATTTCTGAAGTTGTCCGCTTGACAAGTATCATCTATTTTGGTAACAGGTAATAAAGATGTGCATAATCTAGTTACAGAGTGGGGAGCAACTTTTCCCAAAAGTCTTTAATCTATAAAGTTTTGGGTATATATACAAATCGAGAACAAATCCTCGGCTAAGGCCAAAACGTCGAGTCGCAATGGCTGTCTTGAGTCTATCTTGGCCGTCTTTCAACGATCATTGCAAACGCACGACTCCACACGAGTGTTGCGTGTCCCATCTTCAGCTTGATGTTACAGAGTACAGCAAGACACCGTAGTATGCTACCTACTCTGATCCACATCGAATAGGTCTGACTTTTCGTCGAGGTCCCTGTCTGGCATGAGATATCCAAGACCACAATCGAACCTTCATGACTTTTTCTTTGACTCCTTAGCTTGCCTCCTCATTTCTTCCAGTGCTTGCTCCAAGGTTTCCACTCTAGCGCGTTGCTCCTTCTCGTGTTCTTCTAATTCCTTTTCGCGGCCGTCTAGTTCCCTGAGCCTTTGGGTGATCTCCTCCAATTTTATCGCATTTGCATCAGGTTTCGACTTTGACCTAAAGTACTCGTACATAATCAAACCACCGGCTACGAAAAGAATAAACGAGTCGCCAATCACATCCGCGAAAAGGTCGACTGCTTTTTCCTCTGGTAACGCTCTGAACTTTCGCTTCCATATGCTTTTCGCTGCCTCGGCTTTCTCTTTCGCTCGCCGTTGCGCATTCTTCTCGTCGGCTTTCATCTGCTCTTCTGTCTTCACCGTCGGTGCCTCTGCTTTTTCTTTTGCTCTTTTCTCGGCCGCAGAGTCCCGTAGTAATGTTACCGCCATCCGCATATTAATCTGGTGCATGGTCTGTCCATACCGGGCTGCGATAACTCGGAACTTCGGATGCTCGTGAGCTTGGTTTTTGATGTAGTTCTAGAGTGTATTAGTTCTCAAACCCTCCTGACATATGTTCCCAACTTACAGCTCCATACTTGGAGATATGCCGCACGAAGAGGGATGCGAACTTGAAAAGGGGAAGAGGAACCATGCTAGCAAGTACAAAACGAGGTCCTGGCCGTCGATTTGATCTTCAAATGCATGCGATTAAGGCGTCGGAAGGACAAAGGTGAGAACCACGACCTGTAAATCCATGGGAGGTCCTTCTGTAGAAGTCGATAAGCTCAGTATGCGGCGCTTCAAGACGTCAAGGTGGACCTTACAAAGTTGCCTGAAGCTTCCCAAGTCAAGCGAGGTCAGACATTAAAGTCGAGCGTCGGGTTGATGGTTGCTGGGCAACGCGCCCTTATTTTCCGAACACACGAATTTGATAGTTGATCTTGCCTGCACGAGCATGCTCGCAATCCACGCCAGATTTTCGATACCGACAGTCCTTTCGCTCCCTCGATGCTGCCGGGTCGAATTCACAACATCGCGCCGTAGATTGTTTGTGATAGTGTGCCCATTGGCAAGAGCAAGGGTAAGCCTTTTACAGTTTCTGTCCCACGCAAAGGTCGAATCAATGGAGATGGATTTGGAGAGTCAGCCACCTCAAAGCTTTTGATTGGCATCGACATCATTTCAGGGTTTTACGGTTTCATGCAGCGGAGAAACAATGCGAAATTTCATATTGGGATTCAACGCGTCGTGTTTTTCAGAGGATCCGCTATATTGAGCATGCGGGTTTCTGAGGTTCAAACATGTTGTTTTCCAGCGGATGCTAATTCCCTACAGGTTTGTTAGGTTCGAGTCTACATCACCGTGACGTTGAGCACTTCAAAATATACAGAGAACGGCCTACCAATTCCGCGAACCAAAGAAGAACGGCTAGAACAACGAGTTCATCAACAAAACCTGATCACACACCACGCATCTTCACCTTAGTTGTCAAGTCGTTGTCCAGACCATACCAGACCAGATAATATGGAAGCATTGGCACCCCGAGATGCCAATACTGTTGCATACAACAGAGGAAAGCAAACGGTACAGAAGACTAAGACACTCACAAAGACGGCGCCGGTAGCAAAATTAACGTCAAAGGAGAAGGATCACCCTGCACCACCTCCAGATGATGTGCTCGAGCCTGCTAGCTCAGATCGAAAGAATGGCGCAGTCTATCATATGGGCAGATTGCTTGGAAAAGGTGGGTTCGCAATATGTTACGAAGGCAGACTTGCTGGAACGCGACAGAAGTACGCTCTAAAGATTGTCAAGAGCTACATGCCACAGAAGAAGATGGAGCAAAAGGTACCCACAATATTTTGAAAAGATCCTTGACTGGCATTGACAATCCTTTACAGTTTCAAACAGAACTCCAAATTCACTCGAAAATGAACCACCCCAACATTGTCAAATTCCACCGAGCGTTCGCATACGAAAAGTGTACATATATCGTTCTGGAACTATGCCCTAGTGGATCCCTGATGGATATGGTAAAGAAAAGAAAGTATATTACGGAGCCTGAGGTACGATTTTATACCATTCAACTAGCTGGAGCGATCAAGTACATGCACGCCAAAGGTATAATCCATCGAGATCTGAAGATGGGGAATGTGTTCCTGGACAAAGACATGAACGTTAAGGTTGGAGACTTTGGCCTTGCAGCACTTCTAATGTCTGGAAAAGACATGACAGCTTGTCGGCGAACCACGTTGTGCGGTACACCGAACTACATTGCTCCTGAAATTTTGGAGAAGAATAAAGGCGGCCATGATCATACAGTCGACATCTGGAGTTTAGGAATCATCATGTATGTTTGTTTTTTTTTGCGCATCGTAAAATTCACTTCTAACTCGTCTCAGTTTTGCTTTACTCACCGGCAAGCCCCCATTTCAATCGCAAACGGCCGATGAAATATACCGAAGAGCAAGAGAACGAGACTACGACTGGCCAAAACTCGAGACATCGGAAAACTACATCTCAGAGGAGGTTAAAGACTTAGTAGCCTTGATGCTCCGCGAACCAGTCCTCAGACCCGAACCTGACCATATCGTTCAACACCCTTTCTTCACCTGCGGGTGGATGCCACGAGCTGAGGAGATGAGCCCAGAATGGAGGGAAGGTTCACCAGATTCAAACCAGTTCGTTTCTTCAGGTTCAAATTCCAGCAAGGCCGCTCTATACAAACAAAATCTCAAGAAATTGTGCATGCAGTGCGAAGTCGGTCCTTGGGGTGTGCCCAAAAAGCACACGAGCACCTACCGAGAGGTTGCTGCAGAGGAGAAGGCCGGGCTTACACCACAAGTTCCTCTTGCTGAAGATGTGGTTTATCGATGCTTTGATGAGTGGAGAAGAGAGCAGAAGAAGCTGCCTATCGAGGAGGACGATCTCTTGAAACCGGCTTTAGAGATGCTTGAGCGAATCTCGTCACAAAAGCAAGAGCTACCGCCAATGGCTAGAAGCACAAACACGCAGAGCTTTGCCGCTCAACAAAGAGCGAAAGCCCAACCTGCCACCGCGATATTGCCCAACAGGAGTATAAGAACACGTCAAATTGCTCCCGATGGTATCATCGAGCAACCAGGAAATATGGGCAGCACGAGCTCATCCCTGCGTGACACTATGTCTTCTGTCAGACAGAGTAAGCCATCTCTGCACAAGCGCATTTTAGAACCTCTTAAGAAAGAGGTAGGCGTTGAGGAACGGCTAGCTGCAGACATGGTAGAACAACTTCAAAAGGTTGAAACAGAACGAAGGTCCCAAGAGGCTCCAAAAGAGCAGATCTCGACGGACAAGCCTGTTTCCCTATTCAATCCAAAAGAAGAACTTGAGTGGCTGCCAGGTACAGAGCCTAATGATGTTCTTGCCAGACTTCGACGATTGGAGAAGGAACTTGAGCGTGCTCTGAACAGTAGATCCATTGCGTCAACGCCCACCACAATCCCAAACAACCATCCAATAGTTGTAAAATGGGTCGACTACACTACAAAATTCGGACTTGGATATATTCTGAGCAACGGAAGTGTCGGGTGCATATTCAGAAATACCTTCACCGACCTTCCAAACTCCTGCAGAGGGGTCATTCCACCATCCTGTGTCGTCGTGCGTGATGCTGAGTATCATCTGCAGAACAAGAATAATCCGGATTATCTAGATAGACAGCAAATTGTCCCAATATCTGGGCCAAATATTGAGTTCTATGAAAATAGAGCCGAAGCGGGCTTCTTTAGAGGGAAAGTCAACCCCATGAACTATAAGGTGACTGTTCCCGAGAATGGGGAATCTGCCAAACTGCTACGAGGACGTGATGCCTGGGATGACCGAAAGCGAGAAAAGATCGTACTTTGGAAGAAGTTTGCGAACTATATGAGTCAATATGGTAGAGATGGAGATTATCCATCCGAGGATGCTGTCGCCAAAAAGCCAGATGGAAGATCGCAAGAACTCGTTGCCCCTGGTAACGTTGTGACCTTCTATCAACGCTGGGGAGATGTTGGATGCTGGTACTTTGGAGATGGACACTTCCAGGTAAGGCTGACCTTTCGAACGCCGAATGATAAGAGCTAACCAAATCATAGTTCAACTTCCCCGACCATACAAAGATTGTCATTTCTGCTGATGGCACCTGGTGTGACTTCTATCACCTTCCACTAGAAGCTGCTCGAGATCTTAGTGAGAATGGAACCATCGCGTCGAATGCATTGGACGATCGCCAGCATCTATCCTACCCTCTTCAAACCCTATTAAATTTCATGGCAAAACCATCTCGCACAAGCCGCAACAAGCCAGTAATCAACCCAATGATTCAAGGCATTCCTGAAGCAAATGACTTCCGCAAGAAAGTTGAATTTATCAAGACTTGTGTCAAGGAGTGGACTAAGAACAATGGCATTGGAATCAGTGACATGGATCCATCAACGCGACTCCGATGGTGTGGCAATAGAGAACTCGTCAACGTCAGAGTACCTTACAAGCACGTTTGGACCACTGTGGGTAGCAAGAATGGAGACGAGAGGAGAGTGGCATGGTTCGATCCTAGAAATCCTGCCGCTGACATACCAGATGTCAAGTAAGTTCCGAGGATTAGTTGGAGCTTCTCCGCGGGATTCACCTCTATTATGGTCCATACTGAGACAGGTCTTGACGACTTGATAGCAACTTACGATGTTTATGATGTTATGTGTCGTTCTTGTTCTTCCGGCGTATGAAGTGGCGCACCAATGAGAAATTACGGCAGAGGGCTGGCTGGTTGCATCGATGCATAGCGGTATTTTACAATTTCTTTCGTCGGCGCTGGAATGGTTCCTAATCAAGGGTTTCATTCTTCAGAGGAGTTTGGCCATACCTCTTCTTTACGGCTGTCTACTTCTTTTATCGACACACTAATGGCTGGCTACAAGGAGTATATGAACAGCACACTGCTCCGCTACTTAACTGACCGCAACCTTACCCTGTTATTGGTACATTTGCTATTATGCTCGTAGACCTTCTGTGCCAAAGCTAGCCACTTGTAGTACTGTGCAGTGCTTTCCCAGTAATGGGACAACTCTAGTACAATTCATACTTCAAATCAACTCGAATCCATGCCAATGCAGAACTAAATGTTTCCTGAATGCAACCTCTGTGTCTGTGAATTCCTAGGGGATGCGATTTCGTGCAAACATTGTAAAGGCGCAAGACCAAGGCAAGGCCTGGTCCCCGTCCGTCTGTAGAGAACCCAGCGAGACCACACTCATAAATCAAAGTGTATGTCTAAACAAGTTTGACAGAGCAGGGAGGTACAAGTTCGTCACTAAGCAGCTTAGAGGTATCAAACCAAGTAGAGCAAGTAAAGCGGTTGATGGATCAGCAGGGTTGAAGGGTTAAACAAGAATATAATTTATTAAAGAACAAAACGTTCTGGTTTGTTACCCTGGCGATTGCGTGCTTCCCAATTCCGACTTCCAAACCCAGTTAAAACACCATATCATAGTCATCACGAAGGATCGGTCAACCGCCGTCCAGGAACCTCTCTCCCTCCGTGCGAAAGGCCAAAGGGGGGCAGGAATAAAGTACAAAGCTACCGAGATCTAGACTAGCCCAACAATTACAGACACTGCTGCCCAATGCAATGCATAATCCTCCTGTCCTCTTTTTCTATATCGTTATAGTCATGAGCAATCTTTCCAACGAACGCGCCGCCATGCCATGCTTTAATCAATCAAACGTTTCTACATGTCAGAATACTCCTCATAACCACCTCGTTCATGCTGTGGTGGCCACGCTCCGCCAATCTGGCTCATGTTCTCCTTGCTGTTATAGCCGTTACCATAAGCCTGGTTGTGCAGCCGCCTCTCTTTCTCAAACTCACTCCACCGCTTCATCGTGATCTTGGAGCTGTCGAACTCTCCCTCGTACTCGATACCAGCCTTTTTGGTTTTCTCGCCTGCGGTCTTGCGGGTATCACCCCAGGAGAAATCATCGAATTTCCAGAACGCGTAAGTGGGGAGTACGAAATTCCAGATCGGGAGGGAGAGCAGGTAGATAAACATCCATACAACGTATGACCAGCGGTGAGCTGTCATGACAATGAGAACGGCGGGAAGGCCGAGAATGAGTCCTAAAAGAACTAGCGGAATGATTTGAGGAGTGCCGATTATAGAGTCAACGACTGTTTCTTGTTAGAGAAATTATGGGAGAGGATTGCAACAGGTACATACCAACATAGAAGGTGAACGCAATGGCTGCAGGTAGAACAAGTGTGCCTACAAGCTCGATAAAGACAACAAATTGCATACTGAAACAGAAAGTACCACAGAGATCTCGAACCAATACTAGTTCCATCAAGTTATGCACTGTACTGTTAATCCATCTACGTCGCTGAGACAAGAGGACGGAGAAGCTTTCGGGAACTGTGGTTTTGCAGACTGCCTGAGGAACAAAGACCTGTTTGCGCTTTGGGAAAGTTCGAAGCATCAGCGTTGATAGGTAACGATCCTCACCAAGCAGTAGAAGATTCTTCTTGTGAAGCGTATCCACGACATTCTCAGAGTAGTGTTCCACAACATCTGGGTTGGCAAGGATAGGAACCCAATAATTCTGCCCGCCCTTTGGCGCCTTGATTCGGTACATGCAAAAACATCCCGGGAGGCACGTAACACCGCCGAAAACCGACTCGAAGGCTTTGGAAGAGTGATGCGAGATGAAATACTCGAATACTTGGATTGCAGAGACCCAGCTGGCTCTCTTATTGGCAATCTTCGTCTCTCCACAAAGTCCCATGATATCTGGATCCTTGACCATGGCAGAGACCATGTGAGTTAAGCTATCCGGAAATACCTTCGTATCGGCGTCAACCATAAGCACAATCTCGTAAAAGTCTGGGGATATTCCGGTGATCCTCCATAGACCATTAAACATCTCAAACTCAAGCTCGGTCATTCGCTCGTCAAACATAACTTTTTGCAAGAACGACATGAGGATAATCTGACTGTCACGCTTTCCTCTGTTTCCCGGCTTGCTCTTTCCAGCCTCGTCTGGAGTCCCACACTTTACGATGACCATCATTGGTACACGTTGTTGTCGATCCAATGGAATTGGTGAGTTGTGACCATAATCATAAAAGCCAGAGTAAACCTTAGCCATATTGTGTCTCTTGGAGCCACTTGATACAGCCACGTAAGAAAATGCCATCACCTCGTCTGGAAGGACTGCATGATCTTTCATCATGCTAAGGATAATATCGGGCGTGGACATACTCTCTCCTTTTCCTTTGATAATGCCGTCGCAGACAACAAGGATCGTCTTGTGACTGTTTGGATAATCGGTCATCGCAACAGAGTCAAGGGTTGTCCGAATACCAAGTTCGCCCTCCGAATAGGCTGTAACAAGACAGATGGTGTGAGCAAGTGGATATCCAGAAGGCTGCCAATCAGCTGGTGGCTGGGGTACGACAGATTCATGGATAAAACCCGCAGGCCCAGATCCCTCGAAATCGCTTGGTAGGAGGCTGTTCCTGAACGAATCTTGTTGTTTCCATACTCCATTTGGTGTGAGAAGATGAGCTGTCGAGCTCTGGCTGGCCATAGTTGTAGGTTGAGGTCGTGACAATCGTGATGAGCGGTCTCCAGCATAAGGACTGGTGAAGCGAGAAGTCTGTGGCAGAAATGTGCTTCCTCTCTTGCTCATTCTGTCCGAGCTGGCAACGGTGCTGCTAGGATCACCTGCAATCCTTGGAGGCGCTCGATAAATGTCATCAGACCAATCTTCAATTTGTCGATTACGCTTTTTCGGATTCGTTGATTGCGAAGTCTTCGATGCACCATATTTGCGGCTAAGAAACCACGAAAACATCAAGGCTAACACAAACTTGGCAACCACAATAGAGAGAATGAAGACTAAGGATACGTAGAGCACAACCTTTGAGGCAATACAGCCGATAGTATCGGTGTCAACAACTCCCACCTTGATAATTTGCTCAAAACATTGGGCCATTTTCTTCGACGAAGCGGACTGGAATGCGTGCGTGACATCCTTGCCATGAACAGCAGCGTTTTCCGCATTTGTTCTGTCGGCCAGCTCTGACCATTGGGCTGGGACTGCGACTTGTGAGGTATTGAACCACTTCAAGAGATCAAGGTCTAGTACGTTTCCGGAGTAGACCATCAGGTTTCTTGACACATTTGCCACATCGTTCCAGGTGAAATAGACATCGCCGGAGCTCTTCAGTTCAGTGTAAAAGGTGTTGCGAGCTGTCCCTGAAGTATGACAGCTGTAACCAAGATAATATGGATCAGTGAGATTTGGCGAGCTTGATCCATCCTGGTTGAACGCGTTGCAGGGGAAGTACCAAGCAAGATCGCCGTCATTGTTCGTGGGTACATCCGAATTGTTGGCTAAAGTAATCAGACCCTTGCATTTGCCATTAACGTTCTGGAACAAAAAGCTTCCATCTTGACCGGCATGCTTCGGGTTAAGGTCCCACAGAACATTTGAGTTGTCAGGTATACCGGCAGCAGCTGGATGTTGCGACCTGGTGAGATCATACGCTTGGCCATGGAATATCATATATCCTCCCCCAACCTCATTGATCCGCATCCTCGTACCTCCGCCATTCTTGCAAACCACAGCAGTGAACCCAAAGGTTAGGAAGCCCACAAAGCCCATGATCATCAGGATAATACTGATCAACCCCATCTTCTCTCGCCACGCCCGCTGTTGCGCTCTCGCTGGCATTCCAAAACACTTTAAGACGAAATCTGGACACCAGAAGGTGACGATGCCGCAGTATACATTCCACAAGCTCGGCGGCTTGAGAAAATCCATCTTCTTCTGCAGTTCTTTCTCCTCTGCTGTCAGTTTTCGTTTCCTTTCTCTTGTCAATTTGTTACTTCGTCGCGGTGCAATTCCTGCCTTCTCCGTGGTCACCACATCCTCTGGTCCCATACCACGACCACGCCTCGTCTTCTTCCTTCGCGGACGTGGATGCTCCGAAGCGGCATCGTTGGAGCTGCGGAGGCCAGAGGTTTCCGTCGTTGCAGCATCGATTTCCAGCTCTTCTAAGATTGGATCATTTCCGGTAGAAGATGCTAAGACATCCATGTTGGCCGCATGTTGTCTGTAGTGGTAATTGGGGTGATTCTCGTCTATACGATTCCTCTCCGGCCGGATCAAACTCCTTTTTCTGGTGACCTGCATATCTGCAGGAGTGTGCGAGCGTCTAGTCGGCGATAGAGGTGCATTTTCAGCCGTTGGCGTGATGGTGTCGGCGAACGAAGATCTGGATTGCTGGTGTCTATGGCGGGATGGCGATGACTGAGGTGAGCCATTGAAGTATCCTGCTTCTTCATCCTCGTATCTTGGCCGCCGTGGTGAGCTACGATACTGCTCTCGCACCGGAGACTCGATGGCCTCGGGCCATTTGGGCATTGACATCTGTCTGCAACGAGAAGTACAGGTTAGCAACTGATTCATAATGCTTCTCTGACGGAGTACTACTACTTCTGTTTGCCCATTGTTCACCGACGGTGGTGGAGACTGTCCAGGGTAGTAATTCCCTTGATAGAGATATTGGTGGGAAATGCTAACAATATATGGGGCATAGAGAGAGGAAGGCAAGGAGAGTGTGTTCAGAATCAATCATCGAAAGAGGGCCACACATACGTAGACTGGATCAAGTATTGTTTTGTTTGGAGGTGGTGTATAGGACGTATCCCTGCCGATAAATTTGAGGAGGGGGTGGTTACTGTTCCTTGGACGACCACGACAAGCGCAGCCAAGGCAGCGGATGGCTTTGGCTGCAGATTATGCAGTAAAGGATGGCAAATGCTCGAACTATCGACCCGTCAGCTGGGCCGGACACGAATCTGCATAAGTATCTGACGAACTCGGGACTTTCGAAGGCGTTGCTGCCGCTTTGGTCTCGGAGAAAATCAAGGGCTTCGGCGTCGAGTGCGAGGAGTGAGGATATCTGGGGAAGCGACAGTGGATACAAAAGCGATGCCAGAACGACAGGCGGGACTCCGTCGAGATCAAAGCAGCTGTCAGTCAACGAGGGGAACAGAACAGCATCAGCGACAGTCTGCAGCAGAGGGGGCATAGAAATGAAAGCAGAGCCGGCGTCGCAAAGGCAGCCAGGCCGCATCCAAATGACAACCCTTTCTTTGCCATGCACCGAAAAAGCCAGGACCAAGCGAAAGAGAGTTTACGAGACCGCACGGTGCTTTGGCGTGGAATGCAAACGCCATCAGATGGTGCTGGGTACGGCCGGTGATTGGGCACACCCGCGGCGGCCCCTGTCCGCTGGTGGCGGTGGTGCTGGTTAACGAGTTATACGGCACAACACAAGATCCCAGCCCATACGGAGAGTGGCTCCAACCTTGTCCTGGTTATAAATAAAGATGCGCCGTCGTTGTCGAGGCGACGATGTCGGGCAGCGCTGAAAACACCGCTGTTACCCTATATTTCGCTCGGCCTCGCCCGGCATCACCAGCAGCGCGACATCTGACACGCAGCGATCGGCCTCGCGGTCTGCACCATCGCGCGGCGGGCGAGCCAGGCCTGGTTCTCCCACCCGTGTGCGCGATCGATGCCGGCTCACCAAAACACCAGATCCTTCGGTCTCGGCTTGCATCTAGTTGTGCCGGACCAAGCTGGCCGGATTCAGAGGGTAGGTATTATTATGTGTTGGCCTCAAGCACGGGGCAAATTCTGCTCTGGGGCAGGAACTCGCGACTACAGCTCACAGCACCGCTTCCAATCACGCAAAGTGGTGACTAATAGCTGCACGCCCGTGCAGGTCCTGCTTTCTGGGGGACACGGGATCGGGGGTAGTCTTGTCGCCTACTGATTTGCCCCTTCCCCTCCCTCAAGCGTCTCGTATTCAAGACCCAGCCTCTGTTCTATATTTGCGACAATACCGTCTGGCGAAGGAAGATGAAGAAACCATACGGATAGGGGAGCAAGAATAGGCCAATTGCCACGCGGGCGCTTCTCTCGCGCTGGCTGTAAAATGGAAGAGGAGGGGAGGGGCAATTGCGTAACTTGGTCCTGGAAGGGTGGCAGAAGGGGTCAAATGGCCGCTTCCGTGGCCTTCATAGAACTCGGGCTCGAGACTACGGTGTCAGCCATGAACGAGCTCCCTTCAGTCGCCCAGTAGGTCTAGAAAGACGATCAGCAAGAGGTCAGAGTAACTTCCTGCCATCTTCTGCTTTTGTGAAACACGTCACGCTGTAAGGCCGTCATGCTCCCACTTCGAATTTCCCGATCGAGAAGCCCTCGATCGAACGTCACCCCGTGTCTCTCTCTTCTGCGACTCGGCGCCCAGGACAGGGGTTGTTCAAGCATCTTCGGCGGGCCATGAAGTAAGCTTGTTCCTCTACGGACAGACACGGTGGGCCTTCGTGTGGCATCACGAGTATGCAAAGGCATCATCGCCATCCAAGACCTCGCGTGCTCCTCTCCCTTGGGTGCGGTTGCATTCTTGCGCTGCTTCAGCTCTGGCATGCGAACCAAAACGTCATCCTTACCGGCTCCGCACGTCAGCTTTCGATAAAGCTTGCCTTCCGGCTGCCAATTCGCTTCTGACCCCTACTCTGGCGCAGGTACTGTTCTCCATCATCGGTCAGCAGCCTTTCGGGGATTGGAGTGCGAGGGGGCGTGGGCTGATCGTCGCTAATATTTTGTCCTTAGCTCTCCCGGACCCTCGTTGACGGCCACCCACCACCCACCAACTGAACACGAGGAAGAGAAGACAACACTGGTGTCAAACGGGCCGTATATATCCACTGCACTACCGGTATTTTGCTCTGCTTTTCCGATTCTTTGTCCGACCTTGCGCTTTCTTGTGGGCTTGCTAGCATACGAGGATCCACATCCAGTGCTTCCATGCAAGGCTACCTTACTCCTGCTGTGGGCTGGAGCTTTTGCGAACCTTAGATCTGCTTCGTCAACCTACGTTCAGGGTCTTCAGCGAGCCTCCCCGCTGTTTCAGCTTCTGGATATACAGGACTTGCAAGCATCCAAATCGCCCGAGCCTGCCACAACTCCACGATCCCTCGTACAGATCTAACCTTCGAAACGTAGAAGCAGACTACGCCAGCATCGAGGACGGCCGATCCGGATCAAGAGAGCCAACCGTTGGTCTCGGCTTCTGCTTCTCTGCAACTCGAAGGCGTGCAGTCTGTACAGGATATCCCGAAATGACTGTGCACACCATGGCTGCCGCAGTCCCAACCTCACCAGCCGTTCATTCTCAGCTCCCTCGTTCTGCACCTACGGCATCGCAAGGGCATCGTGGCGAGGAAGAATACAAGGAGAATGCTAGGCGCCGACCTCCGGACAATGTTTCAATCCCACCATCTGCTCAGATCCGCTCTGCTTCCAAGTCTCCCGTCAGAGTAAACATACAGAGGGAGGAGTGGCACCGGCAGAGCCAGAGTGCTAGCATTGTCGAAGCCAGCGAGTTCTCACGCAGTGCTTCTGGGGAACTCCGCACATCAGCGCAAGATAGATTCGAAGACTCTCCGCCCCCTCCTCCGAGACACGATATTGCATACCGTCCAAAGCACCTTTCCGACTCCACAAACGCACAGGAGGGAAATATGCCATCCGGACACAATATACATTTGAGGAAATCTTCGGGAGCATCTCCAAGCAACCTGGATGCTGACGGGCAGGAAGGCATGGAGGAAGCCGACCTTTCTTCGGTTTCCAATGAACCGGTACCTCAACTCCAGTATCATTTTCAGTCAACACTCCCCCAGGAAGATTTGCCTCGCTCCCAACAGTATCCGATAAATGATCCGGCTCAAGCGGGGTCGTCTATCGACCGATATCTAACCCCAAACTCTGTGCAAGGAAGGACGTCTCTACAGAGGCCAATTTCCGCATATTCCGAGCTTGGAAACTCCAGGAGGTCACCTGGAATGTCAGGACAGACCTCCCAGTCCCCAGGCAATAGGGCTACATCTACGAACTCGGGACGATCAGGGGACAGGCCTCTGTCATACATCGACTTGTTGAATACTTCATACCCTCAACCACCACCAGCTCCAATTACATTCGATAACTCTCAGCTAAGATCAAACGTGGGAAGCAATGCTTCGCTTTTGAGTAGCCAGAAGACTTTGGATATGTATCGTCAGAATGTGAAGAAGTCGAACGACTCCGAAGCACAGTATAGCTTTGCTATCTTGCTTATACAAGCTGCTCGAGAGGCGGGATTAAATCAAGAGGGAAGTGTTTCTTCGAGGAAACCGAGTCCCAAGCTAGCCAAAGATTCTAACGGCCCCTACGTCGAAAGCACACCTTCCACACCGCAAGAGTTACTCCGAGAAGCTCGACACATCCTTCAAAAGCTCTCCGATCGTGGATACCCGTTTGCGCAGTACTACCTGGCTGACGGGTATGCATCTGGGCTTTTCAGCAAAGGCAAGGAAGACTATGCAACTGCGTTTCCTCTGTTCATTTCTGCCAGTAAACATGGCCATGCTGAATCAGGCTACCGAGCGGCTTTATGTTATGAATTTGGATGGGGTTGCAGGAAAGACCCAACCAAAGCCATTCAATTTTACAGGCATTCGGCATCCAAAAATCATCCCGGAGCAATGACACGACTTGGTCGGGCGTATCTTTCTGGTGATCTGGGGATGAAGCAGTACAGAGAAGGGCTGAAATGGCTAAAGCGAGCCTCAGAGTCAGCAGACCTGCAATACAACGCAGCACCTTATCATCTAGGACTTCTCTACGAAACCGGATTTGGTGACGATATTTTTCAGGACGAAACTTATGCAGCACAGCTATTTACCCAAGCAGCAGATCTAGGTCATGCAGAAGCCAGCTATCGCCTCGGCGATGCTTATGAACATGGCAAGCTAGCTTGCCCGAGAGATCCAGCTCTAAGCGTTCATTTCTATACCGGAGCAGCACAAAGAGGTCACCCTGCGGCTATGATGGCGCTGTGTGCCTGGTACATGGTCGGTGCTGAGCCTGTTCTAGAAAAGGACGAGAATGAGGCGTACGAATGGGCACGCCAGGCTGCTGAGTGTGGTATGTTATTTCAAGTTTTTAAGAGCGGATAGCCTCTGACAGTTGACAGGACTCGTGAAAGCCGAATACGCTGTGGGATATTTCACAGAAATGGGCATTGGGTGCCGACGTGATATCCTTGAAGCCAACGTGTGGTATGTGAAAGCAGCCGACTCAGGAGACGAGCGAGCAAAGCAAAGACTCGCCGCCATCAGGGCAGCAGCTGCGGGAGGGACGCCAATGGAAGTCGCTGAACCGAGAAATGGTGCCAAGATCAAGAAGGTTTCGAAGAACGCAGAAAACGATAAAGATTGCGTTGTTATGTAATGTTATTACACCCTTGGCAAGGACCTGACGATTAGACACTTTACGTGCTATGAATTACATGACATGAAGTCGATGATGTCTACCGAGGAGAAAAAGAGGCGATAAGATTGTGTTTGTTCAGGACATGCGCTCTCGGTGCAGCACTGCAAAAATGAAAAAGGAAGAAGGGGTATTGGGTAATATGCATTCAAATTGGGGTCTCAAAACAAATTTCTGTGGTTGACTTGTACACAATGCTTGTTCACAACATCCACATAGAGGCGATTTGCGTTTCTGGCGTTTCGAAGTATGCATGGATGACTTGGTTAAGGTTGGTTGGTTGTTGTTTTTTGGAATCGGTTGGAGTAAAATTATGATGGAGATCTCTCGAGGTGCATTTATACTCGGTGCATTGCATTTGCATAGGCAAGGGGCAAGGCTTTTATTTAATGAGCTGGCATGGTTCTGCGAAATATCACATGGGAAGCAGAAGCACAGTCTCAAATGGATTCTCTTGTATCACGCCTTTGAGTCCAAAATGATAAAAAGGGCATCCTAGATGTTCATTAACAAACACAAACGAGATATGTGTGCAAAATGAAAGGAAATGCTCATCAAACCTAACCCAATGAGACAATATTCCAAACAAATTCCCTCTTCTTCCATCGCCCAAAACATAAAGGGCATGTTGAGGGAGGATTAGCATAAATAGACACCTCAAAAAAACTAGCATAGAAAAGAACGTATTGCAAGGTAAAACTAATCCAGCACAACAAAGGCAGAATCAAGTGGCATGACAAATAACCTCACAAATATCAAGAACCATTCACATACACAAGCGATATTTTGAAAGCCCTCGTCTTCTTTAGTCTTTTCTTCAAGGAGGTAGATACCTGATTCACCGGTACAAAACCAAGACTAGAAACGACAGGATAAGGCCTACGGTGTTAGAAAGCTGCTTGATCCATTCCTCTGGAACACCTGAACCGAGGCGGGCACAAGGGGAGGTTTTCAAGCAAGCAACGCGTCATAGATATACTCCAAGCTATAGTACTTTGCATGCCCTCCGAATCCCAGTTCACAAAAACGTACGCTACTTGATCTTTGATCCGCTAAATACCAGGTAAACACAGATGTAGACAGAGACACCTTTTCGGGAATGAGAGTACATGATCGAGTACAGAAGCAGATGAGCGAAACAAGAAAGGAGCATCCTTTCCTTTCTTGCCTCTGCTCTCATTGCAGTATCCAATAATTGAGAAGGTAGCTAGCTACACAGACAATCAGATGAAGAACAGACATCAGACAAATAATCCTCCACATAGCTTAGGTCCACGCAAAGAATTTGCTACATGGGTAAGGCTAAAAACTCCGCACCAAATGCATGCGCACGCTTGCTTCGCTCGCCCAAAGATTTCATCAGCCCCCATGTTCCTCCAGGAGAATAAAACAGTGCGTCCATCCCAACCTGACCTTCATGAATGCTTACTAAACCCACCCTATTCAAGAATCAAAAGAAAGTAAATCCAGCGCTAAAATGCATCATCATCGTAAACAAAAAGGTATCTATATCTGCGTAGCATCGTTGAAAATTGTTGATTAAGTTTGGGTTTGTATTCGTGAAGCTCATCCGACAATCTTCTTCCAGAAGCTGCCTCCTCGAGACATGCTCGGAGCACGAGAGGTCTCAACAAAGCCAGAATCACGGCGGCTAGATCGACCTTGGCTACCCTCTGAGCTTCTAAGGCCTTCCTTCTCTGCGCGCCTCGATCCACGTCTGCGTCGTCGCTCTTCTTGTTCTTCGGCGGTCATGTCCTCGTATTTCGAGCGCCGGCGAGTCTTCCTCATAGCGGCCCGCTCTTTCTCGTCACCAACAGTCTCGTCTCCAGCTCCATCGCCCGGTAAGATATCCTCTGGCGGCGGAGGAGCGTCAGAATGGTCCTTGACCCAGGAATCAGTCCCCGAATGGGGCCAGCCTGGCCTCTTATCTTCCTTGCGACGTTTGGATTCTTTTGGTGGATAGACCGGTCCATCTGCAGGAAGATATTCAGCATCTCGGTGACGTGACTTGCTGCCATTGCGAGCATCAAAGTAATCGTCAACCACAGCAGCTGATTTGCGGCGACTAGTTCGGGGAGTGCTATCTGCGGAATGTAAAGCACGTCGCTCTTCACGTCTTCGTCGATGCTCTTCGTCATCCTCCGGAGAGCCCTCCGCATGCGTTCTTCTACGCTCGGGCTTCTTTAGACGGGCTGAGTCTCCCATGGCTTCACCATCAGTTTGTGCAGCAGCGGCAGCCTCCTTCTCGGCGCGTCTTGCACGGCGACGTTCCACTCTTTCCGCCTCTTTGGCTTCAGCAGCTAGTCTTTCTTCCTCTTCTCGAGCCTTTTGCTCTTTTCGAGCCTTGCGTCTAGCCTCTTTTTCCTCCTGCCGGCGTGCTTCATCCTCCTCCTCTTGTTTCCTTCGCCTCGCTCTCCTTTCCTCATCCTTCGCTCTTCGAGCGTCTTCCGCAGATCTTTCCGCCGCCTCTCGCTCGGCGCGCCTGGCTCTTCTAGCTTCTCTTCTAGCTTCCTGATCATCATCTGCAGCGGCTCCAGACATCGTTACATCACCATCTCCAGCGTCCGAAGGGCCTTTGCCGGATCGGCGCACCTTACGCTCTTCGCGTCGCAAACCACGGATGCCTTCATCATCAGTTACAGCAGTGCTGCGTCGCTTGGCGTCTGGTCGTGCCTTGGAAAGAAATCCTCCAAGTACGCCACCGAGTCCGGCCTTCTTTGCGCTGGAATCGCTTCTCTTGAGTCCGGGAACTTCTGAAGGGCCACCGGCATCAACCATGACAATGTCATCATCTTGTCTGCTCTGTTTTAGAGATTTGGCGTTAGCACTAAATTCCTGGGTAGATGAAATCCTCCTTCTTGACGGCCTCATTGGCAAGTCCAGGTCTTCAGGTGGCATAGGCACGGCTGGTGGCACAAATGGATCCATAGTTACCTTCGATTTCTTCTTTCGGCTTGGCTTTTCGGGACTGGTAAGCCCATCCACTCCGTCAACTATGACGATATCATCTTCAGCATCGATACCTAAGTCTGTCAGTCTCATAATGAAATGCCTTGAATCTGTGGACTGTATACCTCGTGATGAAGACTTTTTCTCGGATCTACTACGAGGAAGCTTTGTGGAAGTGCCAAGGATCTTTGCTGCTTTGGCTGATATCTCTGGAGGGGGAGACATTAATCCAGAGTCGTCAAGAGCTACGGATTGACGGCGTGAGCTTGATCGGCTAGCACTAGGACGCTTCTCCGAGGTTGATTTTGATCGAGACAAAGGCGGAGTGCTTGCGAACATGCTTGAGAAACCTCGAGATATTGGAGGTCTTTCTTTTTCGGCTTTGTCAGAAGATGATCCCTTAGACGATGATTTCTCTTCCTTCTCGCCTGATCTTTTGGACTTAGAGCGCTTCACGTCTGGGTCTCTCAATTTTTTCTCTTCACTTTCATCGGGCTTCTTGTCCTTGGACGGTTTCTTCTCTTTACTTGCTGAAGTTGTTCCCCACGCACCCCAAGAAGATCCACCGTCGCGAACGACTCGAGGACGTTCTTTCTTTGACGATTTGCTTTCAGGAGGCGGAGTTACCGGTTCAGGCGGAGGGGGGGGAGGAGCTGCCTTGTCTTTACTACTAGACTTGCTCTTTTTGCTAGACTTCTTTTCTGGTGAGGGCATCTCTAGATCAACAGTCTCATCATCCGGAAAACTGCCAGGTACTTCCTTCCTTCGGGAGCTCTTCTTGGGTGATTTCTCCTCGATGATGGGCTCAGGTTCAGGTTCAGGTTCAGGCTCAGGTTCTGGGACCTTCTCCTTCTTGGACTTTTTCTTCTTTTCCTCTTTGGGTGGCGTTGGGGGTGCCGGGGGAGGCGGTGGCGGTGGTGGCGCTATCTCTTCCTTTGGCAACTCAAACGCTTTCAACCTGTCAGCTATTTTGCCTGCAACTGGCTTCTTCGTAATCGCGGATGCCTTCATAGAAGACGATGGTTTGGATGAGGATGTCGTGTCCTTGCCGCTCGTAGCTTCTGGAAGATTTGCTTTGTCAGCAATCGCAATCTCATTTGCAGCCGGCGACGCCTCTTTCTTGAATGCCTCAGTACCCTTGCTGGATTTCTTGGTGGCACCCCAGAAACTGAAGACTTCGCTCTTATCGGCTATCTCTTCCTTGCTCTTAACTTTCACCAGAGGCTCGGTGTCGGGCTCGGGAACAGGATCGGGGGCGGGAATGGGTTCAGGAACGGGGATTGCCTCCTTGGATTTGGACTTGGACTTTTTGTCCTTATCGCTTGACTTACTAGTTTTCGCGTCCTTTTTGGCTTTCTTAGTTTCTTCCCTTGCTCTATCTTCTGCCTCAATCTCTGCAAGAAGTGCTTCGGCTTCAGCCTCTTCAGCGGCTTTATCTGCTGCAGCTTGTTCCTCAGCAGCCTTTTCAGCAGCAACAGCTTCTTCGGCGGCCTTCTCTATAGCGGCTGCCTCATCAGCAGCCTTCTGCTCCGCCTCCTTCTTCAACTTGGCTTGTTGTTTATCGTGTTCTTTTTGCTGCTTCTTGGTCATCTTGGAGTACGCTTTAGCTGCTGCGGCCTCTTCGTCTGCCTTGGCTTTATCTTCGGCCTCTTTAGCCTCTTGAGCTGCTTTCTCCTCGGCTTCTTTAGCATCGATTTCGGCCTGAAGTGCTGCTTCTTCAGCAGCCTTCGCTTCGGCTTCCTTGGCTTCGGCATCAGCCTTGTCCTTTGCTTTCTTGGCAGCCTTGTCAACCTTTTCCTGTTCCTTCTTGCTTAATTTTGGTGCGGGAGCTTCCTTCTCCTTGGACTTAGTCTTCTTGGCTGTCGAGCCAAAATTCCAGAGATCATCGGGTTCAGTCAAGTCCATGGCAGGAGGCGTAGGTGCAGGCGGAGGGGCTTCGACCACACCCTTCTTCTTCTTCTTGTCTTTCTTGCTTGTTGAGCCCCAGGTGCCCCAATCATCTTCTGGCTTAGATTCTTCAGCGACAGGCTCAGGCTCAGGCTCTGGTATGGTTTCGGGCTCAGGCTCTGGTATTGGAGGATCTTCGATGACCTCCACGACATTCTTACCCTTCTTCTTCTTGTCCTTAGAAGACGTTTTAGTTCCCCAGATATCATCTACCTTGGGTTCCTCAACAGCATCTGGCTTAATAGAGTCGTCCGGTTCGTCCCAGGAGAAAGTGTTACTTTTCTTCTTCTTCTTATCTTTTTTAGAGGAAGTTCCCCACCCAAAGCCATCATCATCTGCAACTTCGGGGACAGCAGGAGGGGGTGTGGGTGCTCGCGGTTGCTCCGGTTCTTCGGGCGTGACTTCCACCAAAGCCTTAGAACCCTTCTTTTTCTTGTCTTTCTTTGAGGTACCAAATGAGCCCCAACCGTCGTCTACAACAGGTTCGGGTTCAGGTTCAGGTGTTGGCTCTTTGACCTTGTCGGGCTCTTCAACAGCACCCTTCTTCTTCTTGTTATCTTTCTTCTGGCCCCAGTCCATCCAGTCGTCGTTCGCCGCAGGTTCAATAGCCTCCACAATCGGGTCGGGTTCTGGCGGCGGCGGACTAGCCTCTTTACCTTTCTTTTTCTTGTCCTTCTTCGAAGTGCTTGTCCCCCAAGCCGAGGTCGTCCAATCGTCTTCTGGTGGTGGGTCATCTACCTTCACGGGTTCTTCCTCGATCTTTGGCGGTTCATCGACAGCATTCTTGCCTTTCTTCTTCTTATCCTTCTTGGAGCTTCCAAATGAACCCCAGCCGAAGTCATCCTCGATCTTCTCTGGTTCTGGTTCCGGCTCAGGCGCGGGAGGTTCCTCTGCTTTCACAGGCTCCTCAACGACAGCGCCCTTCCCCTTCTTCTTTTTGTCTTTTTTGGTTCCGAAGGATCCCCAACCAAAGTCTTCTTCAGCAGGCTTTTCAGGCTCGGGCTCGGGCTCAGGCGCTGGGGGTTCTTCTGCTTTCACAGGCTCCTCAACGACAGCGCCCTTCCCCTTCTTCTTTTTGTCTTTCTTGGTTCCGAAGGATCCCCAACCGAGGTCTTCTTCAGCAGGCTTTTCGGGCTCGGGCTCAGGTTCTGGCGGTGGAGGCTCTTCGATTTTCGGTTCCTCTACAACATTCTTGCCCTTTTTCTTTTTGTCCTTCTTTGATCCGAAAGATCCCCAACCAAAGTCGTCCTCGGCTGGCTTTTCGGGCTCGGGCTCGGGGGGCGGAGGCTCTTCGATCTTTGGCTCTTCTATGACGGCGGCTTTGCCCTTTTTCTTCTTGTCTTTCTTTGATCCGAAAGAGCCCCATCCAAAATCATCCTCAGCAGCCTTTTCGGGCTCGGGTTCCTGAGCAGGGGGTTCTTCGACTTTGAACTCCTCGATTACAGTTTTCCCTTTTTTCTTCTTGTCTTTCTTGGAGGTTCCAAACGACCATTCATCTTCGACTGGCGGAGGCTCTTCTACTTTGGGCTCTTCCTTGACTGGTTCTGGTTCAGACTTCTTGCCTTTCTTTTTCGTTTTGGCAGTGCCCCATCCTCCCCAGTCGTCTTCTGCGGGTTCTTCTACGGGTGGAGCTTCCTCAATGACAGGCTCATCGATGACTTCTGCGATAGCGTTCTTTTTCTTCTTCTTGTCCTTTTTCGAAACAGAAGTAAAACTGAATCCAAAGTCATCCTCCTCCTTCTTTTCCTCGGTCTCCGCGGGGTTTGCTTCTTCGTCCACAGTACCAAAGGAGAAGCCTGTATTCTTCTTTGGCTTGCCTCGATTAAGGCTCCACGGATTGTTGTCGATTTCAGCTTCCTTGGCCTTCTCGGGCTCTGCTGGCGTTGAACCAAAATTCCAAGAACTCGTTGTTGTCCCCGTGTTCCAGCTTGTGCCCCACGAACCAAAGCCTGAGCCTTTATCTTTATCCGTTGTGCCAGTATCAAAGCTTAGGTCCAGCATCGGGCCGGTGTCATCCAGTTTGATTTCATCAAAGGCGTCGAATTTGGCTTCTGCAGCTGGGGGTTCCTCAGCGGCTGCATTCTTGCCTTTCTTGCCTTTCTTGCCCTTCTTCGCAGGCGCAAATCCCCATTCATCATCGGGATTGGGATCGCCAGCAGTATCTCCATTACCAGGTTGGTCATCCTTGTTGTTGCTATCGCCGTCCCCGCCTGCGCCATTATCGCCAGCACCAGCGTCCCCAGCTTTGTCGCCATCCTCACCAGCATTGCCCTCATCCTTTTTAGCTCCATCACCGTCATCATCATCCATCCACTTCGCTTGTTGAGCGGCCTTTGCAGCCTTCTTTGCTTTCTTTGCGCTTTGTTTGAGACCATCTTGGGAGTTAAAGTCTATGGGCGGTGCCATACTTGGGTCGCGGAAGAGGACCGGCTCGTCTCGCGGGTGTGGTGAGTTAGGATAATGAGCAACAGTCGGGGGAGAGTTATTGTGATCATGCATGTGCTTCCTAGCAAGTGCGTCTGTTTCGGTGGGGTCGATTATTTCAGGTATCTCTTCGTCCTCGTTGGACGGTACGGAGTGCTTCCATTTTGGCAAGCACCCAGGTGTCTTCAGCGGATCCAGAATCAAACTGCAGGGCCACGTAGGAGCCAAATGCGGAGATGGGTTCTGTAAACGTTGTTAGAGATCGATGTTGGTTAGACACACCGCTGTGCTGCATATAAGCCGCTACTGCACGACAGACAAGAGCCATGTTGTTGCAGCGCGGCGGCGGAATTGTTTGAAAGAAATGGCCAGGTTCATACCAATCCCACACGACATACGCTTGTTTTATTCCCTACGCTGCGTGATGCTATCCAAGCTCGTGAAATTTGATTCAGCCTTATGCGCGTATCCTCCTCATCCCACTCCGTAGTCTCCCTGTAATCGGTCTCGAGGTGACCGCCGCAGAACGTCAAAACGCTGACTGCTGCCATTATGGATATTCGAGCTATTGTATGGACGGATAAGTTCCAGACTCATCGAGGCTATCTCCACGGCAATCGAGACTTGTTCGGAGGCGGTGCGAGGGCGGATCGTTGAGCGGGGAGGATCGTAAGGGCAGGTCGCGCGCAAAGGAGCAAGAGTATGCAATGGTATGTCTCTAGGAGGTCGTCGGGATGGCGAAAGGAGACACAGACACACGGAGAGGATAAATGCGACAATGGTTGTAGTCAGGGCGAGGTAAGGGCTATGATTGTGTTCTGACAATCCTCGGTCCCTGCCAGCCACCTCCTTCCCAAGACCCTTCCCTTCTTGCGACTGAGACAATCGCGCGAAGAATTTGCGTGTATCGGGGCGATAAGGGTTTCTGAGCACCGTCCTCCTCCTGAGACGAAGCAGATACGCAGAAGAGAACAACTCACATTGGGAGCGAGGAGCAGTCAGATAAAATTTTCTACTAGATGCATCTCCGTCTGCTTGTCCTCAGCTCTGTCGGCACTGGACGACAGTGCTGGCTCGTACTACTGTACATCAATATGGCCGCGCTCCACGTTGTGCTGGGCGCGGGAACCAGTGACGGTCGGGTTCGGCGCAGCAGCGCAGAATCTGCCCTATGGAAGGTCGCGAAGCTTTTCCCACGCTGCAGGCGGGAACTAACGACACCTGAAAGCAATTGTTTGAGGGTAATGCGCTCCACTCCTCGACTCCATCTCTCACCGCAACTTGTGGTCAAAACAAAAGTTGACGAGACTCAACATTACCTTCGCCAAAGCCGGGCCTGCTATTGGACTCTTCTGGTACCTGATGCATGAAGCTCATCAATTTTGCGGTTGGCTAGCTCTGCTGTACCGCAGATTGGGCAGGAGGAACTGGATCGGTCTGCGAAGGTTGCCACGAGGTCTGGTTGGTGCAGCCTGAGGGGTTCCCGGAGGATCTGGGTAGAAGTAGATGACGTGCCGACAGGCCCGGTTGCTTCGAACCCATTCGTTCACACGCATTTGCAAACGGCACTGTTTCGACGTGTGACGAGGCCAGAACCCATATTGGGCTTCACCTTGACTCCTTTTTCCTGTCATCAGTCTGGCAACAAGTCATCGCTATGGCACGGTGGCCCATTGTATCATCGTCATGAATTGCAAGTTACCTCACTCCTGTCTAGAGATCAATTGTGTTATCGTCGGGCTGATATGATATCACACCGTACTCGACCGGTGTCTTTATCTCTGCAGGCACCGGTCCCGAGTCTGTGAGCTTATTCTGGAAGAAGCCACCACAACCTTAACCTTATTGTCCTTCAGAGATTGGTAGTACTGTTATGTGAATTGAGCATTGGCCAGATCTTCCATGGCAGATAATCGAAATTTCAGCTTCGCTTCTCCAGGAAGACCATGATAAGAATCGCCACGGAGGTGGGGCGAGTATCTAGATCCCTCGGGCTGTTCAAGATCGGAGTAACTCCCCTCCTGGTGCCATGCAGAACTACACAGCTCTGTCGCACGAGAATCTCCCGACTAGGAAGTTGAGATGTTATTCCCAATCCGAATCCAGGATGTTCCCTTCCTCACGAGCGGCTTACAAATAGAGACGGTTACTCCCAATAATTGTGAATGCTGATGTCAGTGGTGGGCCTGCTCTGGGAAAATCTGTGGATCTGTTCCGTAACCTCCGAGGCACGGTCGGATGTTCCATGATTATTAAGAACATCTATGAGCTCATCAAATTTATCTACTTACAAAAGCAATTGCTTCGCAAGCTGAATATTCTTTGTGTCGTTGAGAATTTGAAGAAAAAGTCAAAATGGCAGCAAACCACGCAGTCATTGTACAGAAGCCAGGCGAGACCAAGGTGGCAGAATGCTCTATTCCAAAGTTGCGAGATGATTATATGATCGTCAAGGTGAAGGCTGTCGCTTTGAACCCTACGGATTGGAAGCATGTGGAGCATCTCACATCAGCTGGAGCACGAATTGGATGTGGTGAGCATAAGAGATCCGGCAAGACTTGTTATTCAGCTAACTCGTTTGAGATTATGCTGGCATCGTTGAAGAAGTCGGCAGTAAGGTAACTAATGGCTTAAAGGAGGGAGACCGTGTCTGCGGTTTCGCTCATGGCGGTATGTACATTCATTCTCTTCTCGGCTTTCTAGGATTACTGGATAAGTCTCAATGTGAAACTCTTAAGTTATAGTCGACCTGTACACTAATTTACTATGCTAATTGATATCTTTAAGGAAATGAGGTCAACCACGACGATGGAAGCTTTGGCGAGCACATTGTAAGGCAAAAGACAACCAGTTTTGGTCATAGCTCTACTAATTGGCCCTGCAGACTGTCAAAGGAGACATTCAGATTAAAATCCCAGACAACCTCTCCTTCGAAGAGGCGGCAACACTGGGTGTTGGTATCACAACGTAACAGCCACTATCTCTTAGACAACGACGAAGAAACTGATATGCACTATAGTGTTGGACAAGCTCTCTATCAAAGTCTGCAACTCCCACTCCCGAGCGAACCATCAAGCACACCAATTCCGCTCCTCATCTACGGTGGAAGCACTGCAACAGGCTCTCTCGCCATCCAGTTTGCAAAGCTCTCCGGATGCCAAGTGATCACCACCTGCTCATCACACAACTTTGAGTACGTCAAGAGCCTTGGTGCCGATGCAACATTCGACTACAAGTCACCAACCTGTGCCGCCGATATTAAGAAATTCAGCAAAGATAGCATCGCCTACGCATTTGATTGCATTGCTGAAGGTGACAGCCCTAAGATCGCTGTGGGGGCAATGTCTTCCAAGGGTGGCGTCTATACCACATTGCTTCCCGTACCAGCAGAGAGGGTTGCAGAGATCAACCCTAAGGTTCAAAATAAGTCCACTCTCGGATATACCGTTGTCGGTGAGGACTTTACGTTCGGAATTAAGAAGATGCCGGCCAAGCCCGAGGATTTCGAATTTGGCAAGATGTTTTGGGCTCTTGCCAGAGATTTGCTGGCCCAGGGTAAAGTCAAGGTGCATAAGCCTAGTATCAATAGGTATGGTCAGGGCCTGGAGGGCGTTGTCCAAGGTATGAAAGCTATGAAGGAGGGCAAGGTTTCTGGAGAGAAGCTTGTCTACACTCTGTAAAATGGATGAAATTACGGCCTTTTTTAATTAGTACTCACAAGACTACTTTTCTAGATGCAATCACTTCTTTTCTGTTCTTTGTGAAAGCAAGTATTTATGTACTTAGTGGAGACTACGAGTAATATTTTACTTCATTATGGGTTACTTCTCAGGCATGTATAGAAAGTGGGTGAATCACACAATAAAGGATGCTAAAGCTTGCAGGCTGCAGCGGCAACAAAACTTATGATTTCTCAAATGACCCAAGTTGTTATACTGATAAAAAAGAGAAGATAACTCAAGTATCCCTAGTAGTCGAACCATTGATACTTTCCTTACCCATATGAATCTGGCGGTTAACTGCGGTAGAAGGCGACTGTCTTAGTCTTGATATCCAGCAGCCAGGAGAGAATGAGACTTGGTTGGCTTAAAGGCAAGTCCGCCTTCGAGTAGGCTACATGTGAAGAGTGTTGACAATGCCCAGTGAAACATACATGGCAAGCATATACAGCGCACCAATAAACAACTCACGATCAAGTATGCCTATCAATTGACCTGATACCACAGACTTCTAGCAGAGGACGACAACCGAACATAGTACAACCTGTGCAGTCTACAGACGAAGTTGCGAGCTTTAGAGAATATATCCACAACTGGCGGACAGCATATTCGCAATGATCTGCGTGGTCGGCCAAGGATCAAGCGACTAGAAGACCCCAAAGGACCGCAAGCGGCATAAAAAGCATAGCGAAGCAAGAAGGGCTGGCTACAACAACAAAGGCAAAATGATCCCTTGCTCAGAAACATGGAGTAAGGTTTGAATAGCTGGCCAGGAAATTCTTTCCTGAAGGGGTTAGTATGGCCTAGCGAGCGAGGCATTTGTGGAGTACGGGAGTCTTTAGCGGATCCTGGTGTCGAAGTTCCCTTATCTCGACCCCATCTATCACTCTCGCATGCGCATCATTGTTGATAACACCCTCTCGGGTTACAGCCATCGCAACCTCCAGAATTGCCCCCCTTGAACGGCTCGAACCAAGAGTAAATATAGTTGTGGGCATGATGACCTGATATATACATGAAATCAACCCGTAGATATCTCAGACTTCTCATTCGAGCTTCCCGAAGCAGCACTCTCGGCAACGAGGGGTGGCGTCCGGAAAGGGTGTACAGATATCTGACTGGTTTGTCGTAACTGTGTGAAACTTTCCCATCATTTCACCCCGACTTCTTTTACCCGTTAAGGGTTACTTTCTGACTGGCACCATTCCCCAGTCTTTTTCGGTGCTCCAGTCCACTCCAGGACCTTGCCTTCTTATCTGGCCTACCTTTTCATGATAAGGTATCCAACCTCGACGTCCTTTGGATTTGCAAATACATATTTAGTCGTATTTCTCTTGCATGTCGAATCCTTAGTGCTCGTGTTCCATACCGACCTTGGTTCATTTTGTAGCAGCCCACTCGAGCACTGTTTGGTAGTGCATTGACACCCATTTTCACCGTCATACTTCCCCGGCGATGGGCTTTGCAACTTTGATGTCGGAGCGGTGGCTATTTGGCCTTGGTGCTGTGTTCATATTATCGACAATCATTACCTTGATCTTGAACAAGCAGCAACGAGAGGCAGCACTTGGTAGACTGGGCCTTAGACGTCGTCGTGCTTCGGGGGCCTCCACTCCGCCAAGATCAGTATCGCCAATAAAAGATGCGAAGCAGTCCGGTCCAGCAAAACCTGACTATACTGCACAATTCCCTCCATCTCGAAGATCGGCTCTCCCACAGCTAGCAAAAAGGGCCACAGATGCCAGTCGAGAAGTCTTTGCAGTAAAAGAACCCGCTTCAGACTTTTTATTGAATGATTCTCTACCATTTGCACAATCTTTTGCACTCAAAAATGACACACTGAAGTATACACCAACTGGGTTCTCAACTGTGGAAGTCAAAGCTATGGGAGACTTCCCAGAATATGATATTCTGAGCGGGGTCCCACTGCCGAAGGAGTACAAAGAATTCAATCCAGCCACGGCTCTTCCAAGACCATATCGTCCATTCAGATGGGCTTACCACCAGACAATGTGTGCGTAAATTTAAGACTCGAAAGTTTTTGGCACTTGCTAACAACAATTCTGTAGCATTCAATAAGATGGAGAGCGATTGGTGGTTGGAGATTGATAAGGACTATGTTGCGACAATTGAGAAGCGTAAGGGCATCTATAAGAAATACGGGAAGATGATCCTGCAATATCTCCCAGGCTCAGAACTCGCTTGCAAGGAATTGATGGAGATGTGCCTGCAATTTTATTGCGCTAGGTTCCCGAAGTACTTCGCTATTTCTGCTGACAAGAAAACCTTTCGCAATGGCTTGCTCAAGGAGGACACCGATCTCACCAGCCTCCATCCATTGGTAGTACTTCTGAACAATGTTCCCGAGGATTTCGCTATTGTTCTCCGCAATGAAGAGAATGGCATGTACTATTTCCGTGCCGGCGTCATTTGCAGTTCTCTAGGATGGAATGTTGGTACCAAGATTGGCATGGAACTTGACGAAATTCATCGACCGATCCCTGACTACAAAGAAAAGATGTCATTCAGTATGGACCGATACTTCAGTAAAATGCCGACAAACACTCCAATTCAGCGAGGTAGTTGGGGATTGGAAGTCGGAACGCCACTCTTCATGCCACCTGGAGATCCTCATGAGAAGCTTCGTGGGTTCCAGAAGGAGGATCTGAAGATCGAGGACTGCTATTTGAGAGTCGATTGGCAGACCCTAAGACGACTGCCATTGAGTGCTGGAATCGTCTTCAACTTCACAGCATTGTTCACTCCAGTCCAGGAATTCCGTGACGAGCCATACGTACCATCGATTGTGAAGAAGATCTTGAAAGAGGGCAAGAAAAGTCTGATGGAGTATAAGAGCACATGGCACGTCGAGCATGTAGTCATCCCGAAACTAGAGGCATACGAGCAGGAACAGATGGCGAAAGGTTGGATGGGACAAGAGAAAGAAGGCGAGATGGAGTGGAAAGTTGCCACACTAGAAGAATACCCTTATTTTCCAGGATGGGAGGACAAGTGGCACCGTCAGCAAGGGTACTAAAAGGGAGGGGTGGTAAAACAGAAATACTGTCTGTAGATGCCGTATAACAATGAGATGCATGTGATCGATCGCGATTGTCCATCCGACATTCTTAGTTTCGCCAGAACTGCATCGTGATCGTGATTACCAAGCGACGAATAGAAATCTATGATGATTTCACGTGATTAACTTTGCTCTTGTGCATATGGAGATCTAGCTGTTAGTGAGATTTAAATTCTATGGGAGTTTGGTGGCGATCGCGTGCTCCGTCCCCAAAGCTCGAATCCGGTATAGTTCGCGGTTCTTTAAATCAAGTTTCCTGCATGCACACAGCGAATATAACCAGCCACGCTAGCCTCAGTGGTTATTTGACAGGATTAATTATTAAGATATTGTGGTGGCCAGGTCTCGACACCTTGCTCTCTTTTGATTTGTGCGCATTTGACATCCGGTGTTTGCTGATGTGGCGACCAACACCACCCCCATGGAGGCAACCTAGGCGAATCGGTTGCATAGGGGTCTGAAATGACCCATTTGAATTGTTCCTGTTATTTCTTTAGAGGAACGTCCGGGGCTTCTGCAAAAACATATTTACCAATCACAATACATAGAAATACCACTTTCCCTGGCCTCTCTAATTCTGGGAGACTACTATTGTATATCCATTTGTCGTCCTTGCCACTGTCGCTTCTCTGAGAACCTTGCCGTGGCCTTGCGGAGCAAACTCCTACTCCCCGGCCAGTGCAACTGAGGATGTGCTTGCTATTCGTAGATCTTCTGCCTGCCCGCCTCTTTACCTTAAGCAAAGCTATGCTGGGCGGGTACAAAGCAAAAGCAGGCTCCGCTTACGACGTCCCAAGCAGTTCGAACGGTAGTTAAGCCTCTCAGCAGTAAGACGTATAGGGTTGGTGGCAGCAAGACCCCAGATTGTGTTGCTGGATCCTGTGACGATAGCTGGCAAGAAGTGCGACCCCACTGCCACCGTTGTCTTTCCGTTGTGAAGACATCATTTGATAATTTCCTTCCAACATTACGCCTCTGAGAAATTCTCAACCAGGCGGGGGACCGGTCACAATTCCGATCCTTGGACTTCTGGAGCCCATCGAGCATTTTCGGCTTCCTAAATTCTCGACTTGTCTACAAATATGACCCCGACAACAACCACACGTTGTACAGTGCGGATCGTGAAGCCCCGGTTGGAACCACACGCTTGTCGCCACACTTGCTCGGTTTCTCAGTCTTGAGCCGCCTTGTCACGCCCGTTGGCGTTTGCGACAACTATCGATCTCGAGATCTTGCGCTACAGACACGGCTGTATAGACCCTCATCTGTAAAGAGCCGCAGTGCTGGTGTCAACGCCTGTGCCTTAGGCCTGACAACTGATAATCGACTCTACGAAGCGACCATGATTTCTTGTACCGACCACTGAATCAGACTGGGCAGCAACACCAAACTATCACAAGATTCTACTTGCGAGCCGCTACTTGAGATCCTTGATATCTTTTTCTCTCCAAGTTACATCTCCATTTTCTCCTGAACGTTCTCTCTAACGCACCCGAATCCTCCCACCTTGGGTGGACACACCATCCATCAAAATATCAGACTGGACACCTGCCAGCAAGCGTCCTCGAGAACTGGCGACGACTATGAATCTAGATTCTGTATCTAGTGGAAGCTCCGGGGCCCAAAACCAGCGGAGGGAAAGAGGTGCGTGTTTTTCCTAGTTGGGAGTATTCAGAACATCCCACTACAGTTTCCAAGGCACTTCTCTATAAGACGTGTCTCTTGCCAATCTGTTTCCTGAACTGAGCGATGCTGTCTTATGTCTTGTACACAGGAGGTGCTAATTCAGCATTCATATAGGTGCAATTGCTGCTCGTAAGCTTATCCGTCTTTTCCATGCAAGAGTGTAAATGCAATCGTCCAATGCAAGACACATTCTCGTGCTCCAGAACCGCTCTGGACTCTTATCACTGATCATTGCGTTCAGAAGCTTGTGATACTTGCCGATCGAGAAAGCAAAGATGCGACGAGCAGCGACCAAAGTGTGGCTTATGCCAAAGGATGAAGCTTGAGTGTAGATATCGAGAGCCCCAGCCGACAAAGTAAGTGTAACACGGATCCCGGGGAGGAGCATCTTGTGATCCTGTGCTCTGTTGTGCATTTGTGAGGAAGAGTCCTGCTTTGCTGTTTAGTTGGCTGATCTCTGGTTCCCACTCTTCGCTCTAATGGGACCCGATACTCTTTCTGTTGGGCAAGACCACTTGCACATGGCTTGGATTTGCTTGTAACTTGCGTTTTTTTCGTGCCACGGAACTGACAGTTTGCTGCCATACAGGAAAGACAAGACTCTCGTGGAAATCCTCGACCGCCTGAAGATCCTTGAAACTAAAATTGATCGAATACCAGCCCGGCAAAGTGGTCCACCGCAAACGTCCCACTCAAGCGCACCCTCCCATGGAGTTGTTGACGCCGGCTTCGAGTCGAGCTCGACGTCGTATCAAACGCCGTCTTTGCACCCCTCAGCACAGCCAAGCCCTGGCGACACGGGGAAAATCCATCCATACCGACACGCTTCTGCAGCGCACAAGATGCTGACATGGCCTGCCATTCAGCAGTTGATATTACAAGGACTGCCAACGAATGTAGAAGACCTAAAAAGCTTGGAGCAGGAAGGTTCAGCTTTCATTGTGCGAATGCAGAAGGGAATTCCCAACTTACCTATGCAGGTTGGGTTACAAAGTGTTCCATTTGTAGGCATGCAAACACAAGCTTCAAGAGCAGCTGGAGAGGCCAGGACAACATTTCCAACCTTAACTCGGGAGAAGATGCTGCACCTGGCTACCGCATATTTCGACTCTTTCAACTTGCTATATCCGTTCATGGATCGACAAAGCTTTATCTCGGAGATTCTAACCAGGGTTTCTACGGAAGGTTTCCATGGTGACCCAGATTCTGTTATTGCTTTACTCGTATTTGCCTTGGGCGAGATGGCGCTAGAATCAGCCCAAGGAGACCCTCTTGACCCGCATCAAGGTCGATCGAGTGGTACCGTATCAAGACCGCCAGGACTCGAGTATTTCAACGCGGCAAGAGAACGTATAGGTTTTGTATTGACGGAATGTGATCTGGAAAGTGTGCAGATCTTTTCTATGGCCGCGTGCGTGGTTCTCTCTTTCTCTTTCTCCCTATCATATCCTTGTGGCGATGAACTCATCTTCCTCATTCTAGGCTCTACTACGAATCTTGCTCCCGTCATGTCGTAAGTGAGCCCTCTGTGAGAATGTTAATGAACTTCTGTGATGCTCATATACTCTGTTTCTGCAGGACTTTTGGAGATTGACAGTATCCGCATCTTCAGCATGTCAGGTTCTCGTCACGTGGTGAGTACAGTGTCGGTCCCGTCAGATGTTGTTCTTTTGGCGGATTAGCGTAATAATACTGTTTGTTGGCTGACTCGAGCTTATAGCTACCCGATTGATTGGAAGTCACCAAGAGGAGATCTCATAAAGCGGGCATATTGGCATTGCGTGATCATGGAAACGTAAGTCTATCCTCGATGTTACATGACAAGGAGTTGGCTGGCTAAGCGGACAACAGGGGTCTTCATCTTGAACTAGACTTACCGCTGACGGGCATCATTGACCTTGAGGATCGTGTTGGCATACCTATCTTCAACACTCCTTTCTGCGAAGCAGACCATCGGGCCAACCAGGCCTCGCACTTTGAAGCTCATTATGCTTCTCAGGTTGCCCTCCGTCGCCTATGCGCCAACCTTCATGAAAACATTAATGGATGTAAGTGTCTTCTGGTACTACGCATCCAGAAAATCCTACAAGACGAGACAGTCATCTGCAACGAATGCGAAAATTCCCATCGTGTCACGTCAAGCGTCGTCACAAGTACGCGCTGTTCGACAACCACTTCTCCGATAGCACATTTTGTACATCCTAAGAATTTGTAGATGTTGCAGCATGCAAGTTAAGTCGTCCACGAACTCATCAGTGCGTGGGTTACTTGAAGTGTTTGCTACAGTCTTTTCATGTTCAAATTTAAGCACGTCCCAGGACGAGAGCTTGGTCAAGGAAAATGCTCTCGATCGTAGCACAAGGCCCTCATTCACTGACGTTAAGTAGTGGAACGACTGAATTGAAGGTGAGAAGTGTCTCCCTCAAGTTCTAAGTGCTTAAGGATAACCTTGGTACCCGTTATGATTCCAAGTGGGATTTTGCCACCATCTCGCGAGGTTTGTAGGCACGCAACATTATACTGATAATATTATAGCCATGACAGACACAAGTACACCAGACTCATCTCTTGCTGAAGGAGGGCCTACAGCACATTCGTTGAAGCAGCTCGCAGCACAACTCGCACAATGGCGAAGTATGCTACCACGCGAACTACAATGGGATGAGGACGATCCAACTAGTTTTCCAGGCCCGCCACAATCTCCATTCAACCTCGATCCTAAGCTTCCTCAACAAAGTAGAGGCGGTGAACCTATGTTCAGTGAGGATCTCGATAGCAACCAGCCTACCAACCTGTATCTCTACGACGTACAGGTGGCACTACTTCGAACGCGTTACTATTATGCGAAATACATGGTATACCGACCATTTATCTACAAGGCTCTCCATTTTCCGGAACAAATGACACAGCTGGACGCAGAAGGAGTTGCGGAATGCTTGCGAGTAGGTCAATTGAAATCGAAATATGTTCTTAGTAATCAGTTTGGCTAATAGAAACTAGTCGTGCCTCAGATGGCCATTGACCTTCTCGCCAGCGTCTCGAAAAAAAAGACTCATACCATATCTCTTCTGCTGGTCACAGAACTTCCTCGGTATCCTCTTAATCATCCATCTAACACGACATAACCCTATGCTACGAGACATCCGAACCCAACTATGCGGCCCCAGATTCGAGCGTGAGATCGAACAGAGTATCGCATTGATGCTGGATTGGATTCGCGACCTAAAGAGGAGCGATCCCATTGCTATGTGGTGCTGGAATATCCTCCAAAGCATTTATCACATGGATCCGTAAGGAGAACAGCGTACTCTTTTTGGGCCACTATCATCGTCACAAGGCACGCATACATAATAAACGATACAACTATCGTCAAAGTCTATACCTTGCTCTCGGACTGGTTCCATAACACAATATCACGCATCCATATCAAATCAGTCGCCCAAAAACCTCAACATGCTCACCTTTTGTGTTTTTCAAATTACAACGTACAGGAGTGGCTAAAATGGACAAAACTAGAGGTACTGTTATGACGAAGGAATATTTGATGGGAAAAAGGGGGGGGGTGCATAACATTGCTACGACACAACTTACTATGATGGCATGGAGGCGAACGGTATTAATTGCAAGAATGATCGAATGAACAACCAATACCCTTTGTTCCGCCTCGGATTCTATTGACACCATGATAGTCTCTCATGCCTGCTTAGAATCTACGATGGCCAAACTCTAGTCCTTCTTTACGGGGATGATAAATCGACATGCTAACAATTTGAAAGAAACTTCCTGGCGATTTGACTGAAATTCGAGTCGAAAGCCTTTGGGGGATATGTGCATTCGTGCCAGGTCTTAATTGGCATAGGCGCCTTTCCAAATCTTGTAATGGTACATAGTAAGGAAGTGTTTTATGTGAATTTGCCCATTACCAATATGCCAAATCTATGCCTTTCTTACTCTGCACCTTGCAACCTGAGTAATTGGAACAATATCTGATCGTAAGAGCGGAAATGCTTCCTCCATTACTAAGCATGTTGAGAGATAGGAGTTTCAGACACTTTACAGCCAGACAAACTCCAGAACGCGCAGGAATCTACCAGAGGCGAGCGCCAGCCAATTGAAAAGGGCATTCAAACAACTTCTTCCACCACTTCTTCCCAGACTCTCTGTCCCGCACTCTCAGCTTCACTAGCTCAACGCATCTCCACTCGTCCGAGAATCGATTCCTCTGTATCTGCTTCGCCAATTACATTTCGATAATAACTACTCCATCGGTAACACCGTCGCCCCAGATGCCGACGACTGACATGGCGAAACCGATACCAGCAATGACGGTCTTGACAGCTTGATTGACCAAGAACCCTTCCAATGCCACCTTAACCTCCTCACCATTGACCTCTTCGTCCATCTCCTCGCTACTAGCAGTGCCCTCACTGTTGGAGTCTCCAAGAACCTCATAGCTAGCCTCCATATGCTTACTGTTCTTCGATGTCTTAACTCGCTGCTGCTTGGGTAGGTTGATTGTCTTTTGTCGGGTACTGGCTGGGAGAAAGAGATCAGATGTGCCAGCCAAGCCGACGAGGATGGTCGTCCATAGCAGGTACGGGTGCTTCTGCGAGCGTGGCGATAGGAAGTATGCAAGTAAGAATGAGGAACTTGAAATGCCAGCGAGTGTACGGAGATGGGTGAGCGAGAGGGTGGTAAGATTCGTGAAGGCACGGGAGGCGTTGCTTGCTGAGGGCAAGGTGAGCAGAGTTGGGAGCGTTAGGGTGCTGAGCGTGTAGGATAAGCCCTGTCATCTAGATCAGCTTCTATTCTTGGGTGAGGCACAATGTATGATCCGGGGGGTGGTGGAAGTCCCCAGAGTGAATTGACGATGGAGGGGCACTTACGGTCAAAAGACCGAGGGAGATGGAGCCCACGAACTTGAGCGTGGAGACAGTCCTCGAAGCCATGATAAAGGGTAGATTTGGCAGACCAGGAGATGGGGCTAGAGGCAATTATGTGCAGGTGTTTCCTGACGGCAACGACTGATGCGCAGTAAATGGGATTGCGACCTCAGTGAGTGCTTGAAGTGGTCCGTTGGTAGCGGCTAGCTTCTGACGTCGATTGCTTGCTACTGTTGATAATTGGTGCCTGAGCCATCAACGGATTCCCCAGTCGTCTCGGCTATTTGGTCAAATCCCTGCACCTGGCGGTCTAAGAATTATGGGGATTCTGCCACAACGTGCCTCGGCTCTTCCCCAGACCTCTTGTCTTTCCGACAGCTTTACGGCCGTGTCGGATATGGCGACCTCATTGGCAGCCTACTGTATCTCGAGTCACTTTGCTATATAACGTCACAGTCTCTTGACCCTCAGTTCTACTGTCATTGTATTGCCAAGGCCGCACGAGGCAGAAGACTCAGGATCGACAGTCGACGATGCCAGTCCCAAAAGCAGATTACCTCTCCTCTGTCTGGCGTGATGGCATCTTTGGTGAGCACTTGGGGTTTCCATCGCTGGTCAGCCATGCTAACAGCGTATAGAAAACAAGGTGGTCTTCTGCACCGGGGGGGCTGGGACCATTTGTAGCGCGTAAGTAATGCTCGACCGAAGATCCATGACCAGCACTAACCGCTGGGAATAGTCAAGTACGAGCTTTGGTGCATTTGGGTGCAAATGCCTGCATTATAGGACGGAACGTGAACAAGACCGAGTCCATGGCAAGGGACATTGCGACTGCACGACCGGGGGCGAAGGTCGTTGGAATTGGAGGTGCAGACGTGCGAAGTATCGACAGCTTGAACAAATGCGTAGAGAAATGCGTACAGGAGCTAGGCGCAATAGACTATGTGATGTAGGCATTCTTTTCTACAGAAGTATCACGATGGTATATACTAACAGTAGCAGAGCTGGCGCAGCAGGGAACTTTATCTCACCGATCCAAAACCTATCCGCCAACGCATTCAAGACCGTGATCGATATTGACCTCCTCGGCGCGTTCAACACTCTGAAGGCTACACTACCTCACTTGATAGCCTCAGCAGAAAAGAATCCCAACAAAGCAGATAATGCTTGCACAGGCGGACGCATTGTTTTCGTATCTGCATCGTTCCACTACACGGGTATGGCTCTACAGTCGCATGCAGCAGCGGCTAAAGCTGGCATCGACGCTCTGTCCGCTACAGCAGCAATCGAATTTGGTCCTCGTGGGGTGACATCAAATATCATAACGCCAGGTCCTATTGCTGGAACAGAAGGTATGGAACGATTAGGTAGCAGAGATGCAGAAGCCAGCGGACTGGCGCAGAAGAAGGTTCCCCTTGGACGGTACGGATCTGTCAAGGAGATTGCAGATGCTACCGTATATCTGTTCAGCGACTCAGGCAATTACGTGAACGGTGCGGTACTCGTTGTTGATGGTGGAGATTGTAAGTGACGTCTCGAGCCCAATCCAACAATTTGTGGTTTGCGAGAAGTGATAGATGCTAATCGTTGTTGATAGGGAGATCGCCGGGGGGCATGACCACGAGACCTTACCCCGACTACCTACTAGATTTAGATATTCCGAACGCAAGTTTCAGGAAAGCAAAGCTATGAACTTGTGAATGTTTCACTTAGAGGACTCTTACAGGAATGGGATTCAATTTTTTTGTACTTAGAACAGACTTGCGATTCGCTTCCGTTTATGAAAACAGTATTGACAGTAATGCAAGTTCTATGTAACTTGTCAAGCTACAAGAAAACATGGCTTCACGGTACAATCTAACCAGTCGACCTGCATTACAGCAAGCCACGAGGAGGATTCCTAGCTCAGTAGCTCTCGAAAGCAGCGAATCGGCATAAGATGGTTCACGCCGCCAGTTCTCACGGTGCTTGTATAGATGCTTATACGTTCAGAATCCCAAGCTAATATAAGTGCATAATACGGTATGTATGGCCAATCTTTGAAACCCTCTTCATGAGAAGATGAGCGCTTCACCCAGGATCGACAAGTTCTTCTGATTCTACAAGACGGAAGCTCGGGTCGTGGAGGCTCAAGTCCGAAGACGAGACTCTCAACAGCTTTGCTTTAAAAGTGAATGTGTTTTTTGCGTTGATGCCAAAAGGCATTGTTGAAGAAAGAAAAGAGAAGATCAGGCTACGCGCAAAAGAATTTATCCTCTCACACAGAAATTTTTAGGCGCTAATGATGCTTAGTCAGGACCGTCCGACGTCCAATACGCAATTGCTCACTCGCCTATGAGGATGGAACCCCTCTATCAAAAAATTTACCTTATCCCTATGCCCCGCAACAGCCTTGCAACATCATTGACGACAACTTCAAATTTTTGGTACTTCCCCCACTTCTTGGTGATTCGCCTTACAAGCTTCTAACTGCAACTCTATAGATATTCAAGATGTCTGCAAACACTAAGACTGCCATCATATCCGTCTACGACAAGACTGGCTTGCTTGATCTTGCCAAAGGATTGATCAAGCAAAATGTCCGTCTTCTGGCTTCTGGCGGAACTGCTAAGATGATCCGAGAGTCAGGTTTTGCTGTCGAGTACGTCCTTCTAAAATCTAGAGAGACTTTCCACTCAATGGCTTCACAGGGATGTCTCCGCCATCACCCACGCTCCAGAGATGCTTGGTGGTCGTGTCAAGACCCTCCACCCAGCAGTAAGTGGTTTCACGCTAATCTTGCTCTTTCTTTACTGATTATTGAAGGTTCACGCTGGCATTCTGGCACGCGACCTTGCCTCCGACGAGACCGATCTGGCCGAGCAGAACATCAACAAGGTCGACTACGTTATCTGCAATTTGTATCCTTTCAAGGATACCATTGCCAAGATCAATGTTACTATTCCCGAGGCAGTGGAGGAAATTGATATCGGAGGTGTTACGCTTATTCGAGCTGCGGCAAAGAACCACACCAGGGTCACTATCTTGAGCGACCCAGCTGATTACCCAGAGTTTTTGCAAGAGTTGGAGAAGGGCGAGGTCACCGAGCGTAGCAGAAACCTGTATGCTTTGAAGGCTTTCGAGCACACGGCAGAGTACGATGAAGCCATCTCTGGTTTCTTCCGCAAGCAGTATGCCTCAGAAGGTGTCCAACAACTGGCTCTTCGATACGGAGCAAACCCACATCAAAAACCAGCTGCTGCTTTTGTGAAGTCAGGAAGCCTTCCCTTTAAGGTGCTCTGCGGTTCTCCAGGGTACATCAACCTGTTGGATGCTCTCAACGCATGGCCTTTGGTCAAGGAATTGAAGACGGCACTTGGTCACCCCGCCGCAGCCAGCTTCAAGCATGTCTCCCCTGCCGGTGCTGCCATTGGAGTTCCGCTCTCTGCTGATGAGCGAAAAGTCTACATGGTCGATGACATTGAAGGTCTTGAGAACTCCGCCTTGGCACAAGCGTACGCACGTGCTCGTGGTGCCGATCGTATGAGTAGTTTTGGTGACATGATTGCCTTGAGCGATATTGTCGATGTTCCAACTGCAAAGATCATTTCCAGAGAAGTCTCCGATGGTGTTATTGCCGCTGGTTACGAAGACGCTGCTCTCGAGATCTTGAAGAAGAAGAAGGGTGGAAAGTATCTTGTCTTGCAGATGGACCCAGAGTATGATCCTCCTGTGCAAGAATCACGAACCGTCTACGGTATTACCATGACTCAGCATCGCAATGATGTTCAACTTTCACCAAAATCCTTCACATCTATCATCACACCTAAAGAGTCCGCTCCTCTCTCCGATGCCGCGCTCCGCGATTTGACCGTGGCGACCATTGCCCTCAAATATACCCAGAGTAACTCTGTGTGTTATGCTCTGAACGGACAGATTGTTGGTCTTGGTGCAGGACAGCAATCCCGCATCCACTGTACCCGTCTCGCCGGTGATAAGGCAGATAACTGGTGGCTGCGATTTAACCCACGTGTCTTGGGTATCAAGTGGAAGAAGGGCACTAAGCGACCAGACAAGAGCAATGCGATCGATCTGCTCGTTAGCGGCCAATTACCAAAGGATGGACCAGAGCGTGAAGCATACGAATCCTTCTTCGAGGAGGTCCCCCAAGCATTCACCGAGCAAGAGAGAGAGGAGTGGCTCAGCAAGCTCACCAATGTCGCTGTTTCCAGTGATGCCTTCGTAAGCCCAACCATTCCGGTGGCACCAAAGCATTGGCACTGACACTTAGTAGTTCCCCTTCATTGACAACGTTTATCGCGCCGCTAGATCCGGAGTGAAGTATATTGCCGCGCCTAGTGGCAGCCAAAACGACTCGGCTGTCTTCGACACTGCAGAGAAGTTGGGCATCACTTTCATCGAGCAATCCATCAGGTTGTTCCACCACTGATTGGATATGTACAGTAGTGCAATGCGCACAAGACTTCCTGTGATCTATTCGTTGGTTCTCATTTGAGCTTTGAAAGCAATGACCAAGCGACAGAGGAATGGTTTTGGCCCTCAACGGCCATGTAACGTCCATATGAGAGCAAGTCGCAAGACAAATACCCCTTATCTAGAAACTGATCCTGGGCCAAATACCAAAGGTTTAATTTCAATGTTAAAAGCTACTTTTGTCTATACCCAAGGACCACAATATTCTTCCCCTACATCATCTTTCTAGTGACCATTCCCGTGATGTTATGGTGTGCTAGAAGCCGATTGTGAACGCCCGCGCGTGCCATGAAAGACCACGGGTTGTAACATGGACATGTGCATGTGTCAGTAAGGAATTGCTACTGGCAAGGTGGACAAGACTGAAAATTGGGAGGCATGCTCCGTATGCTTTCGCTTTCTTACCATAAGCACACGCCAACAGCAACTGCTTTGAGATCACGACCAACAATACTCACGGAATCAGAGTGCAAGATGAGGATATTCGAGTCCGTGGGGCAGCGACCCTGATCAATCTAGGCCAAGATGTCCCATCTCGACGGCCTTCAAAGACCAACTGACAAGCATCGTAGCATCAGACAACCTTTCTAACCAAACCACTCGTCTGACACCCGCGAAGACCCTAGAGGTCAAGCTACGGTTTCACTCTCGTATACAGTGAGGATTGCAGTCGAACTAGCATATAAAGACCGACCGACCGAACGAACGGCCTTCGGGGCGGGCGGGAGGCCAGCGTCGCATTCAGCCAAGCCCAAAAATAAAATCTCCTATCAAGATTACACCCCTCCCGTCCTACCTTTCAAAGCCGAGCAAAGGTACAAGAAGAGGAAAGAGATAGACTTCCCGTGCGGAGACCCTCGTGCGCCGTCGTCCATGCCCCTTTTGGCTCCCCCAAAGCCCTTGGTGTGGTTTGGGAAGAGGAAGAGGCGGGCGGGTCTATCGCCGTGTGGGCTGCGGACTTAAAGGGATAGATAAGTAAATGAATAGATGGATGGAAGTTTGCCGTGACGAGGGAAGGCCCTCTCGCTCTTCCAGGAGAGCGGGTCTAGGTCAAGTAAGATTGGTGCCGGAGTCATGAGCGCAACAGACCGCAGGCTGCACGAGGCACGCGCTTAAGTGTGGTAGCGGTAGATATTAATAGCTCCCCTCGCTGGCCCCTCTCCCGGGGCGATACCACCTTCCAGACCTTTGACGATATGATACCCGGAGCCCAAATGACGGCGCAATCAAACAACCCCGTCCATCAATCTGGGTGAACTCTCAAGTCTGCGGTTCCTAGAAGAACTCTATGTGAACAATTTCGCGTAGGCTTCAACCTGCCAACCACACCGTATCGCTCCAGCGGTGGTTGGAGGTAAGATTACAGCAGGAAGGTGGGATGGCAGAAGGAGGGAGGGTTTGGGTTGCAGATTAAGACCGTAGGATGGGAAAAGCAGCTAGAAATTCCCACGCCGGGATGGAGACTAGGAAGTTTGAATTTCTTGGGAGGATTTCAACATCTTGTATTGGTCCCTCGGAGGCGGTACGATGGATTCGCCAACTAGTTGGTTATACCAGCCAAACTTCGCTCATGTGCGCTGCTGAGTTGATGGGTGCAAGCAGTTACGGGCGAGGAAGGTTCTGAATTCAGCACACTGGTTCGGGTATCTGACATCATCCACCTCAATCCTGCTGTTCTTGATTAGGAAAAGCGACTTGCGGGCTTAGAAGGATTGTCATTAGCCATCCCGATATGCCTCGAGGAGTGCTCAGAAGACAGTATGGACAGTCTATGGAGCAGGTTGTGCCGCCGACTGGCAGTGTCGTCGTGGCTTGTGGTGAAGTCAGGGCAAAGTAGCGTCGGGATGCAAGATCGTCCATCCTGTCGTCAGCCGTAGCGTAAGTATCATCGCTTATCCATCCAGCCTACAGTAGGACGGGAATGGATGTACATTCGTGACTAAGTCTCAGGGGAAGGAAGGAAGGAGCAGTGCCGAATTGAGCAAGCAGCTGGAGAAGGCGAGTTCGGGCAGCGTCCGCGTGCAGCGCCAGTTGCAGGGCTGTTGCAATCCATCACGCACCTCCGCAAAAGTCAAGCCGGAGAAAACAGGCAATGAGGCCAGACGGTGAAGGACCGTCTCGAACCATGCCAATCTAAGGCGGATCAATAACAGCCAGGTTATGTCATCAGAGACATTCTTTGGTTCTCGTCTCCTGTCGCTTCAGCAACGGGTGCGAATAGTTGTGCTGGGTGCGGCATGGATTGAGGAGCGTGAAGGATTGCGAGGCGACCGGGTTGGCAGCTGTGGGCAAGATCCACGATACATATGCGTGCGCCTAGTGCCTCACGTGCTCCCACCCTCACCGATGCATTGCGAACCAGGGCCAGGATAGGGATATAGATTGGCATCTGGAGCCCAAAAAGACGACGCCGGGGAGGACCTGCATTATTGTTGTACGGCGGGACAGCAAGAGAGCACAGCGAACCGATAAGAATCCGTCAGTCCAGTTTTCCCCTTTTCGCGCACGACGACGTCCGGTGGCAGCGCCCCAAGGCTTGGTTGGTGGGTGGCACACGCAGGAACAACTTCGCGTACCTTTCCAAGCGAGTCAAGCCGGATAAGATGATCTGCCAGCACAATCTGCTCTACAGTAGACTTTGAGTGCAGCCAAGGATGGGGAGATGGGCGATGAAACAAAGAGATTGTGCTCCTCCCTCCCGAACCCAAATCTGCTCCACCGGGCTGTTGTTTCGTTTGCTCTCATCACTGGAGATTCCTGCTGTCGCCATCTCGATGGGTCCAGAGACCGCATCCCGTTGCTGATGAGATCATGGCCGCGAGCACCCACTGGTCCCCCTTTCATGCGTAGGAGAGACATCGAGATAGACACCAATACCAACACAGACACCGACACAGACAGCGCGACGCCCACGCACGCACGCCGCGCACATTCGGCGGCCAGAGCGGAGAAGCAATGGCCGACAATCAGTGGGGTTGGCCCGGGAGAGGTAATTTACGCACCGGCGAAAGCAGAGATGAACGACGGTAGGGGTCGAGGCGATGAAAAGTCGTGAACCCCAGAAGCAGCCAATTTCCGCCGGGTGGGGCCTCATAGATTCGTCAACCCAGGACTCCTCACAGCCAGATGCCATCAGCATAGCATGAGCACACATATAAGTCTGGCCGCATGGCTGGTCGTCGCTCTCTTCTCTCTTCCTCTCTATCCACGATCACCCACACTCTTTTAACCAATAAAGTAATTGCTCCTAGCATCCAACTTCACCCTCGTTCACCACCCTCAATTCCATCTTCCAACCCAATCTTCTTTTAAGAATTCTCCCGAATATCTCAATCCCAGCCATCAAGATGCAATTCAACGTCGCCGCCGTCTTTGCTGCTTTCGCTGCCGTCGCTGCCGCTCAAACCGTGACTGTCACCGTCACTGAGTGCGCTGCTTCCACCAGCCTTGCCTCCTCTGCTGCTGCCTCCACCGTTGCTGCCTCTACCTACAGCGTCGCCTCCACCGGTGTTGTCACTGCCCCAACTGCCACTGGCTCCCCGTACGTTGCCCCCAATATCATCCGCTCTCAAGAATCGTTGCTGACCAGCTCCCAGAATCACCTACGCCGGTGCCGCCTCCATGAACGGTGTCTCTGCCTTCGGCATGATCGTTGCCGGTGGTGTTGCTCTTGTAAGTTTCTAGCTTCAGGTTGACTCAGGATCCGCACTGACTGTCATCCAGTTCCTTTAAGCGTATCACCTCTTCCAGCTTCGGTGGCGTCTATGACCTTGGCGTTCTAATCATTTATTAATCGGCATTCATGACCCCTTCGATTCTAAAGAGATGACCCGAGATACCCGGTGGTCTGCATTTAGTGATGGATTGCATGGTGGTTTAGCGTATGGAAAGGTCATTGTAGAGTGTGATGGGTGGACTTCCAACATCAATATGCGCTGCACATATGATGAGCCTCAATGCAAGAAATTACATTAAGAATAATCACGTATCTCACCAATGTGACTAAAAGAAAAACTTGAGACCAAGTCATGCTTGAACTGCTAACAACAAAACGCGCCCGGTGGTTCATGTCCTGCAGAGAATGGAAATGCTCAGCTTGACACACTCCATCCCCATTAATCAGTCGACTTGTTGTAGCGCGGGTGCTAATTAGACATGGTCGTCGCAGAACTCCAGCGAGAGATATATATAGATCCTCGACTTTGAGGACGGGAGCTCGTGCAACATGGCACTAGCAGACTTCTGCAGCACTTGGACAAAGAAAGGCAAATGTCAATCGATCATGCCGGACAGACCAATGCAATTGGACCAAGCAAGTAAGCACAGAGAATCCTGGGGCCCAGATAAAGAAGCTTGCGCTCTGGGAGGGAGAAGGGGTTCGAGATGCTTAGATTGAGGGGTTTCTTTGCTAAATGCCCATTCGTTGCCTTCAGCTTCCCAGGGAAGTTCTGCTTTACAACGGCATAGGAGAGAGTGCAAACAGTAATGGCCGTATGAATAAGAGCGAAAGAATACGTTCCATATGCTCATATGAAGATTAAAGTAGGTAAGTTCGTTCACAAATGTAGAATGGAGAGGGAGAGGGGTGGTGAAACATGACAACCAGAAATCCGAGGCCGGAATAATTTCTAGTAGCGGCAAGCCGCACGGAAAGGGGGGAACGAAAGGAAAGGAAGCTTTCGAAGAGAGCAATCCTCGAACCTAATCACCGTGGACCTCGAAATCTCCAGCCAAAATGATTCAGCCAAGATTTCTCGCGCGGCGGCTCTTCCAGCAAACCAGCCCTCTGCAGAGCCTCGCCAGCCATGCAGGCCGCCCAATTCGAGCTTCCATTCTGCGATCCCAAGCTCGTCGAAGCTATGCTGCTAGCGGCGAGAAGGGTCCTCGACCGATCCCCGGACAGAGCCCCTTCAAGATCTGGCCATTCCTTGCGATTATCCTGGCGGGCTCCGGCTCGTATATGTTGCTCGTCAAGTCAAGAACTGGTGAGTGCAAGCCATAGCCATTGTTCCCCCAAGGGGAGTCTTTTTCTTCGGCGCAAGTCGAGAGCTTTCGAGCTTTCGAGAGCCGCTTTAAAAGCTGCCCGTCCCATGTGCAAGACACACGACGGAAGCGACATACATGACCACATCAACTCCTGACCTTTCCTCCCTCTTGACATCCTCAAACTCACCCATTTCTTCTTTTTCCGCTCGCAGATATGGCCGCCGCCGTCCAAGCCTCCAAGTCCAGCGGACAGATCGCCGCGCCCAAGAAGGACACGCCAACCTTTTCCTCCGACAAAGTCACTGTCGTCTTCGTCCTGGGCGGTCCTGGGGCCGGCAAAGGCACGCAGTGCGCAAACCTCGTCCGCGACTATAACTTCACCCATCTCTCGGCCGGCGATCTCCTGCGGGCGGAGCAGGATCGTCCTGGCAGCGAGTTTGGCCAGCTGATCAAGGATTATATCAAGGATGGCGCCATTGTACCGATGGAGGTGACAGTGCAATTGCTAGAGAATGCGATGACGGAGACGCTGTCCAAGACCAAGGATGGGAAGGGGCGGTTCTTGATCGATGGGTTCCCGCGGAAGTTGGACCAGGCTGTCAAGTTTGAGGAGTCGGTCTGCAAGGCCAAGTTCGTCTTGTTCTACGACTGTCCGGAGGAAGTCATGGAGAAGCGTCTGTTGAAGAGAGGCGAGACCAGTGGCCGAACGGATGATAATGCTGAGAGCATTAAGAAGAGATTCAAGACGTTTGTGGAAACTAGCATGCCCGTGGTGGACACCTATGACAAGGAAGGCAAAGTCGTCAAGGTCGTGGCCAACAAGTCTCCCGAGGAGGTCTATGCGGAGACCAAGAAGAAGATCGAGGGCAGAATCTAGACGGCGGGTGGAAATAGACTGGGCGAGGTAACAAAAGGAGCATATCACAGGTGTACCATTAGAGCAGGACTTTTCAGTATGCATTTTTTTTTGTATATCATCTGTATTCCAGCACTTTTTAGAAGCTCAAATTGAAGCTTTTTGCATCATGCCAGATGCCATGCAACCCATTGTACAAAGCTCTATAACAACGCCTTAATCCGTGCCCATTTCAATCATGTTATCGCGACCACCGATTCTTCGTCCGCCACCCATGCCCGCAGCTCCAGCAGCCTTTCGCTCCGCCTCGTGTATCTCGCGCTCCTTCTGTACGTCGGCTTGCTGTCTCTCCCGCTTGATGACCTCCAAGACACCCGTCAGGCTCTCCTTCCACTGATCTAGTCTCGTGGCCACCTCACGCCATTGCTTCTCGCCAAATACTCGGTAGGTGGTTCGGTGTACCAGGAAGACCTTCTTCTGTTGCGACAGCTTTCCCTCGACCAGGCCAGCCCGAATCACATCAATCACCCACATCTCTACATCCTCGGCGGGAACCTGCAGAGCCTTGGAGATACGCTTGTATTCGAGTTCCTTGCTGCTCGTGCTGGCGGCGAGACTGGCCAGGGTGAGAAGTCTCATCTTGCGGTGGAGCTTGCTGTTGTCAAGATCCTCCGTCTCGAAAAATCCATCCTGCTCGTCCCGGAAATCATTGTAGTCTTCAAGCTCCTTCTCAGAGAAGATTTCCAACAGTTCAAAGTAAATAGGGTGCGAATCGCTAAGAGCTTGAATGGTAGGCAGGGAGGTGAGATCGTGGAAGTCGAAGTGTTTGTCGGAGAGGAGCGCGGACTTAAGTGCGCGGAGAGCGAGTTGCTGTGCTTCAGCAGAGGAGATCTCTTTGGATTCTTTGGGATCGAAAGTCCGGAGTGCCTTCAGGGTATATTGGTAGGATTGTCTGTGGGTAATCCTGTTAGAGAACCATAGACATACTGTCACATGCAAGATTGAACTTACTCTTCTTCTCCGGCATCTTCTGCAATATCTGCGATTTGCGCATACAACTTGCGCTCAGCCTCCTCATCAACATCCCACTGAGAGATCCAGGTGTCCAACTTCTTCAACTGAGGTCGCAGCATCTCAAACAATCCGCTACCCTTAACCAGCCGTAGAACAGCCTGGAAGACATTGTATCGAACATCGTTATCGGGAGTTAAAAGGTTGAAGACGGTCGTAAGGACTGAGAGCGCAAGTCCTGCTCCGTTGATGGGTGAAGAGGTGACAGGTTTCGACAGATTTTCGCATATCTTCGGAAGGAACTTGTTGACACTTGGGGACTGGACAACAAGGTAGATAAGGAGGTTGTATGCTGCGGTGAATTCCTTCTCTGGAGAGGCGTTCAGAGCAGGGCTGGCGGTGACCAGTCTCTTGAGCGCTTCATCTTTCTTGTTCTCGGCGAGGAGCGGTTCGATCTCTGGGCCGATGTTGAGGTATTCAGCCAGCTCTTGTGCAAGCTCCTGGAAGGATCCTTCGATGAAGACCTGCTGGGTTGAGACGGCCATGATTACGGGTTGTGCAGTCGAAGAGTTCGCGATCCCACAATAATTTGGTTGGTTTGGTGATGCCGTCGTGAATTTCTGAGTGCGGCGCGCTAACCTGATTAGGCACGAGGGGCCTGAAGTTTTATATCGCGGGGTGTTGTTCTTATTTCTGAATACGATAGCATTCATGGATTCATGTCACATCATGACGCAAGGATTCGCAGGAATCTCGATCCTCGAATACCAGTGGAGTCTTCTTCCTTCTGATCAGGGCTCAAGAACCACACTTTCGCTGGGCGTATTCTAGCAAAAGGCTTTCCATCACCGCAGGCTTCCTGTCTTTAGATCACCTCCTCGCATACTGTCTTCAGAAGGTACTTTAGATGAAGTGCCTTATTAACCTGGACGGACTAATGTGTCACTTAATCGTCTTACAATGCTACCCTACATTACTTAGTCCTACTTGTAAACCATATCTACTATACAATGCAGCAATGCCACCAAATATTCCTCGGAAGATATTACCTGTTGTACAGAAACATCACAAGTCTCAATGCATTTTCAGTGTTTAAAATTAGAGTAATACATTTTGTTGTTAGGTTTAGTAATTAAAGTAGATCGGTCGCTCTACATGGTGGTGATCCTTGAATTGCGATACCCGTTGAAGATACCAATATGCTGCTTATGGAGCAGTAATTCCCGAGCAGCCAAGAATTCGTTGCTGCGTCCACAGTTCAATGCCCTCTTGACGATAGGTGTCCTTCTCAACCGAGTTGGCATCTGCGAGAAAGACCATGTTTTGGCTCGAGTTTCTATAATCGGGCCAAGACAATACGAGATCACTGCTGTTCACCGGATCTGGCGTCAAGTGATGAATGAATGATACCCAGGCCCCGGTCATAAATTGGGACAGTCTATAGTCCGATGCATGAGGTCCAAGGGGGCTTGAGATGGACGGATTGGTGTTTCCAAAGACGTATGTGATCTGTGTATTGGTGTCAGCTTGGTAGTTAAACTTATGACGCTTGGGAAACTCACCTCGGTGCCATGCGTTGCGCCTGAACTCATGAGTGCATGCCATGGGACCTAAGAGCACGTCAGCTCTGTATCTGAAGATGTGCACGGTTTCATTACCTGAGCAAATCTGTAGCTGAATACGGCATTTCCAGCCTTGGCAAACAGGCCTGTCATCCATCTTCGGACGGAGTGCTCAATGGCATCTCCTGCAATAAGGTAGCCCTGTAGCTCAATCAGCACTTATCTTCCTAATACGCAAGGGTTACTTACTGTCTTGTCCATGATACCAGTCGAGAGTAGTCCCGAACCAGTATTCATAGGTACACCAGCGGCAGGGTCATCGGGATACAATTCGAAGAGCTTGGTAAATGCGTCCTCGTAGATTGAATAACTCGCTACGGAGGCTTAGTATTGACATACGTCTTGAGCACTTCAGTGCTTCAGAACTTACAAGCATTTAGTTCCGTGAGTGCAGATTGAATATCAGCCGTGGTGTTTGATCCGGAATTGATGAGGATGTTTCCTTCATCGTTGTTGACTAGAGATGTATCAGCTTCTATTCAATCTCGTTCCATGAGTGCTTCTCACCTCCCATAAGCAAAGGCACTGAAACAAAATTCCCCTCATTGAACAACTCAACGGCATGCTTCGTCATGAAATCGCCGTCAATGGAAGGAAGGAAATCCGCGTAATAGGTAAGCGAGACATTGTACAGCACATCATTGTCCAACGTCTTGAGACAATCCAGATCGCCGCAGCCTGTGTCGTTAAGGAAGCTTTGGTAGTTTGCCTCGCGGATGGCGGAGATATTCCAATTGCATGGGATATCATAGAAACTGCCACTTTCGACGATGGCTATTGAGTTGGAGGATTCGCGTTAGCTAGAATAGCACCATCCATCTTCTTCAGACTTACCTGCTCGGAAAAGACCATCATTTCGGCCGCCATACGCAGTCAGATGTTGCAGAATACCGGTTCCTCCAGCGCTAATGGATCATCAGCTGCAGTTCAGCAATCGAACGTGGGGCTCAAATCTCACCTTTCTCCCATGACGGTGACTTTGGAGGCATCACCACCGAACGCTTCAATGTTCTCTTGGACCCACTTGAACGCGAGGCGTTGGTCTTTGAGCCCGAGATTCTCGATACCCGCTTGATGCGGTTCATCGCCAGATGGGAAGCCATAGAACAAGAGCCGGTAATTGATAGAAGTAAAGATCTGAGTTCATGTCAATACTCTGCAACGCTTGATAGCCCAGCGAGACTTACGATTGGAGATCCCAATGCAACCGATCTTTCCACTAATCCGCGAAGAAAGGCTGCATTAACCGACTGTTCAAGTGATAGCATGGGGATTCCTCACCTATATAACTGCCATTCAATTGTGGATCAGCCGAGCTACCGCCCCAAAAGCCACCACCATGCATCCAAATCACGACAGGCAAGGAACTGTTTTCCGAGGTACCGACGGGACGGATCACATTGATGGACAAGCAGTCTTCGCTCACATTGAATCCCGAAGTTGCGGAATCCGTTCCATAGCAGATATCGGAATAGTTACTATAGGAAAGGAGATGATGATTAGTGAGCTACTTCTACCGGCAATAACTCGCAGCCGAACAGAAACATCCCTCCGCACGAATCCAATCACGGGGTTCTGGCTATTCTGGTTGAGTCTGGAGTAATGACGAACCTTGCATCGAAACCCGGTGCCACGAAACTCGTCGATCTTGGTACAGACACCTCAAATCGCGTTGGTGGATCTGAGTAAGGAATGCCAAGGAAGACATCTTGTTTGAACTCAGGCAACGATCTCCCAACCACCGTTCCGTTTGCAATGGTTACCGTCGGAGTTGCAAGTGCTGTGGGGGCGAGACCACCCAGTCCGAAGACGAGGAAATGTTTCAGCTGCATGGTGGAGTATGCCAATGGACGAAAGGGTCGATCGGTTTGGCACGGAAGGAAATACTGGAAGAGGGAGCCTCCAGGGCGATTTATAGGATTCACTCTGTTTATCCTATCATCCCGTTTAATGCTTGGCTCACGACTTTCATCTCCCTCCCATTCTTGAGCGCTGATATCCAGGAAGGGTGGAGTTTGTGACGATAAGCGACGAGGACTTTTAATAATCGGGTAGGGACCACATCCGCAGCCAAACTTCGAAGATGGGAAAGAGGTGGCCGAGTTAATCATCCCAATCTCAACCAATGTCTCTGCTCGTGCCTTTCTTCGACAAGCACGACACCCCGGAAGTAATACCGAGCTTGAGGGTACTGCGTTTTTGATTCGTTATCGTAGCCATGGGTCAAGGGAACTTGCGGTAGACAGATCTGCTAATGGATGGCACAATTTAGAGACCATTCCGACGATAACAACTACAGTAAAGGCATGGCTCCTCAAGCAATCTAGCTATTGGATCTTGAAATTATGATTCTTCGATCATGAAAGGTGCAGGATACCGAAACTCATTGTCGCATCGGTGACCGACTCGAAGCGTACCCTCTATGATGCGGTGTGCTATTTGACCCATTCGTATACCGAGGTTTATCCCGTGTACAACAATACTACTGCTAGACACGCATTTTAAATATGCGAGATCATTGATGCTATTCATTAGCATGATAATGTTTAGTGTATATAAGACGACGGGTCTTGGAACCTCTCAACAACTCTCTGGCTAATCATTGCGCGCTCCTGAAGTTGCAACCCGAGGCAGTGATACTGAGATTATAATCGGGCGTCTAGCCCCGGGTAGCGTGATATGTTCTAGGTATCTTCGCCGGAAGAAACCCAGCGGTAGATCTCTGTGGGCTCCTAAGGTATAAGACATCACCAGGCGTTTGGATTACGGCGGTATCGTATCGGGAGCCATCGAAGTTCAAGGTAACCGACATCGCCGTAAGGTTAGGGTACATATAAGCTCTAGTCCTTGGAGTGAATTTCTCTGACCCATCCTTGAGCAACTGGACTTTCCAAAAGAATTTAGGCCGTGCTGTCTGGGACGATCCAATAAAGCTCCTTCGTGGTCCTCTCGACCTTTTAGCTGCGATATCTCATAGCGAAGCAAATCCATCTGGCACGACAGAGCCCGTGTCAATATCACGCAGCTTTCTCATCGGCGGGTTCTCTGAATGTAGTTTCAAGAACATCCCTCTGCTTCTGTGTCTTTCATATCTTGAAGATGCCTCTATCCATATCACAGAACCATTCGTGTTTTGCTTCAGGATGTTGCTAAGTTACTAACAGATCGAAGTTCTGCAGCCCTCTCAAGAACTCATGCCAGTTTTATGAAAGATATCCGTAAAGATCCCGTTACCGTGTGACAGGATGGGGTTTGAGGCTTTCAGATGCGCAGATTTGTTGCATGATATCGTTAAATGCGCTGCTAGTCATTAGTAAGAAGTACATTGCATGTCAAAACTAGTAGGTTATCGGGGCTACCTTTTGTGAGATCTGAGAGCAGTCTCAAACTATGCACTTACTACTACTGAGATCATGCAAGTCATGACTTTGAAGTGAGGGCGAGCTCATGGTACCTTCGATGTGGTAGTAAGTCCCTTGATATTCGGCGAAATGCATGTTGCAACTTTAACCTTTCATTGATGGGAATGATAGCCGTGTCCAAATTCAACGAGCTTCTATTGTTGGGAATGAATCTTAGATCTTGGTCCTATGTCAGTATGAGGGATTATGGTGCGTGGTGCTAGATACCGTCCATAAAAAAGGGACAGAGACTTGCTGGTGATAAAGAAGAACTCTTTCTCGTCATATTCTCAGGCTCAATCATGCAATCTGTTAAAAATTATGTATTTCGAGACCTTACCTAAGAGAATACTTGGATAACTGGGTGTTCTGGAGAAGACTCCAAAAGGATCTTTCAACGACTTGGATCTAGGACGTATAGAGACTGCGAGGTTTATAAGATCGTCCTGCGGAACTCCCAATACTTGCCGGATGAGCATTAGAGGAAGCACCGATCAGTTCTGATGAGTGCAACGAACTGAACAATATTTCTCTCAATTGGATTAGCTGCAGTCCACGACGGTTCGCACTCCATAGTGCCATCACCAACGCCCGCGCACGTTCTATCCATCCTGTGGTTGTTCATCGTAGGAAGAGTGGTCAACCTCCGCAGACCAAGTGCCGGTTCTGGGTGAAATTCTAGCGTTTGGGGGTTCTAATTTTAGACGACACCTTCAGTTGTAACCTCTTGTTGGGGTACCCGTTCTCCACCGTAGGTCTTCTTGTTGTAACTTGCCAAGGCGAGTAGTACGTGCCATTCAATTCTCTCCTTGACCAAAGGTGGAAGGCCTTGAGGTCGATCACGAGCAGGTGTAACATATCACCTGGTACCTTGGAACACAATCCAAAGGACCAAATCAGCCTGTTTGCCACCCGGTCTTGGCCGCTTTCGCTGCAGCCGTGTTATCAGCATGAGGTCTGTCACCAGTTCAGTCGTGGACGCCTTCGAAAAGTGGAGGATTCTGCAAACATCGGGGATTTCAAGCTCGTTACGCGAAGACATAGCATACTCTGGTGACTGGAGATGATCGCTTTCGTCAGGAAGGCGAAACCAATATAGAGTAGACTTTGAGATATAGTTGTGCTTGATCCGATCTCGAGAAGATCATCTGATGTTTGCTGGCCGTCAAGTGGACATTGACAAGCATTTTGACAGAGATACCTCTCGCACATGGTGTTGCGTCTCGATTTTGAAACCGGTGAGCATGATACTGGCGAGGAAACAAACGATCAGCCCGAATATGGATCGGCCACCGGCTTCTACTTGCCGGGGATGGAAGAGGCATCTGTCCGAGGTCTCTGTCACCCCCTGATTCGCCTGGGAGAGCGTGTCCAAACCTGACGGCATAATCGCCGGCGTCATGTGTCGAAGTGCATACGGAAATCGTCCTCGACCCTTCCTCGTCGTCGTGACTTACCGAGAAGAAAGGTGCCGGGCATTTCCTGCCCGCTTCGGAAGACTGTTCTTTTCCTGGCATCCAGGCAGGAACATCAGAGGACGATCTTCAGTCGTAGGGCAACGTCTTTTCTTAGATCCTGTGGTTATGCTTCCCGTCTCAACCTGCTTTCAGTCCCATCGGTGCCCGTCTGGTCTTGCTCGCTTTGGGGACGAATTCATGCCGCTCGGTTTGATGGCACGGAGATCTGCCTTTCGTGGACGGAGGGCCACGAAAGCGCTGCGAAAGCCTTCTCGAGGGACACCAAGCTTTGGACGCGCAGCACGCCCCACAAACCAATGACCAGAGCCAGATTTCTCCTCCTTTCTTATTCGAGGTAAGCTTATACACCCTGAGTCGACGCGTCGGCAGCAGGCGCTCCACTCGGGGCGAGGCATTTCCTGCGGCAGAAAATGCTTGAAGGCCGGCGACGAACGCTGGCTGCAACGACCGGGGCGGATGGGTTGGAGCACGAGCAGGCCTCCGGACGGGGATCCTGGCGGGCTAGACGTCGAGAGGCGGGCGGCTCTAAAGGGAGCGATTGAGGCTCTCTGATCTGATCAGCATCCGCCCAAGGTCGGAGAATAATATCATGCCGCGGCAGCCCGAAACATGGCTTCATGATCCTCCACGATGGGCTGCCTCCGTCCTCGCTACGCCGCAAGAGCCGGCTCGCTAGTGACTCCCGAACACTTGGGGTTTGGAGCAGCACGGCGGACCAATCAGAGCCGCGCATTTCTCCCAGTCACCAGACGATCAGAGCTGCTTGTCGTCAGCGAAACGGCTGTGGGTTCTTCTCGCTGTTCTCCCTGGGCCCTCTCCTTCTTGCATCGGCTGTCCTTTCCCCCACGGTGCTGGCCCTCTTGTGTGTACGCCCAGAGCGCTGTCTGACATGGGGAGCGGATCAAACGCGGGTCCCTTCGCTGGGCCCGATCTTTGCCTCTGCATTGGACGACGTGCGAAACAGCCTACGATGACATTTCTGTTGCACCGCGGGCGTGTGCGCTCTGTGACAGTTGGGCGCCTTTGCTTAGCGAGTGAACATGGCATCTATTGTTAGCATCCATCGAGTGAAGCCCGGGATGCACATCGTCGGCGTGGTATATAAGCTGTGCGTCGAGCTCTCTGGAAACAGCATCTGGACATCACTTCATCTTCACTACATTCCTGTATTCTTCTTCATTCTTCGGCCGGTCCGTCTTCGCTTCTTCTCTCTATTCTCTATTTACACTATTCAAGTTTTTTCAACTTCCATCCATATCCATCCTACCGCCAATATGCAATTCTCTACCATCTTCCTCACCCTCCTCGCCGCCACCGCCGTCGCGGCCAAGGGCAATGACAAGGCTTCCAAGAACGGCACCACCAAGGCTGTCACCGACAAGTCGCTGTGCAAGCAGATGGCCAAGTTGCAAGACACCGTCGACCTTGCTGCCAATACCACCAAGCTCGATGCCAAGTTGAAGAACAACGCCACCAAGATTGCCGACTTCGAGGCCAAGGCTTCCGCCGCTGCCACTACGCTCCAAACCATGCAATCCAACACCACCTTGGTCTCTACCTGCGCCGTCATCGCTGCCGCCAACAAGGTTGAGGACACCTGTGATACCATGAAGGAGATCCAGAAGAACATGGCTCTGGCCGCCAACACCACCAAGCTCGACAGCAAGTTCAAGGGTAACGCTACCAAGATTGCCGAGTTCCAGGCCAAGGTCTCTGCTCAGGCCACCAAGTTGGATACCTTGAACACCAACGCTACTCTCACCTCCGCCTGCAGTGCCATCTCCGCTTCCGCCGCCGCCAAGAAGGGTAAGCTTGAACATCCGCTTGTCCATTATGATATATACTGACCCGATCCCACAGCTGCTAAGGCTTCTGCTACTTCTTCCGCCTCTACCGCCAGCTCTACTGCCAAGAGCGGTGCTGCGATCATCGATGCCAAGACCGGAGGAGTTCTCTCTCTCGTCGTCATGGCTGTTGCCGGTACCTTGATGTTGTAAGCGATTGCAATGCCATTTACCACCCCCGCCAACCAATCAACCTCGAGAAAGGATAGAGATGGGACCACGGGAGCTGGGAAGCGAGTGAGGAGGGAAGGACAGGACGGTGAAGAGTGAGAATTGCATGTACGGAAATGTGATGATCATGGAGACAACAATATTATAAATGGAATGAATCGGGAATACGTTTAATACCTTGAAACCAAAACCACAAAAAAAATTGTGTCGAGAGCACAGCTACCTATTTTTTATTCTCTACCTTGTCAGATAAGTTTTGTTCTGGCTTCGTAAGAATAACACCACACTCGCTTGATATCTCTCGCAACCTGGTCCCAAATGATTGCTTCTTTTTCTCCCCCTGCCCGCGCGCTTGCTAAACCTGGCTCATCACGCCTTATTCTCCGCTTTCCATAGCATCCTCGTAGCCATGTTCCGTGTTTCTCCAGCTAAGAGAAATGCCGGGAACTGATTCCAGACAATCCCAGTATATAGAGAATTGCTTTGTGTCGCTTAATTTCTTTCAGAAAAGAAAAGGGCATTGCACCACATCAACCTGCTCCCCCCCCCCCCTTCCACCCCCCGCCCTCCCCGGGTCTCCAAATAATTGTCGAAGATATCTTGGTGATCTTCCGCGATAACGCGAGGAACGTCTTAAGTGGATCTCTCTCTTGCGCTTGGTCGAAATCGACAGCTATTTACCGCTGACTGCGCTGGGAAACTTCCGATCGCCAAGCAAGCTAGCTAGATGCCCGAAAGTCTATCTTCCACGTGGTGCTAGCGATGAACCCGAAAGACGAAGATCCTCTAAGGAGAAGGGGACCAGCTCTTGAGAGGCAGCGGAAGTCGTGGAGTAGTTTGAAATTACCTCTTTACACTTTTCTCTTCCTTTTTCGATGATGTTGACGCGGGACGGATTTTTGGTACGAATTTTTCACCATGACAATATGTAGAACTACTTAGTGACTTCAGCGTTTTGTATTGCTTCCAGAGATATTCGAATGAATTTTAGTCCTATAATACAGCGAAAGACCTTTGATACCAGCGACAAATACTACAAATTCATATTTGACATTTGGAAGATGTGGTTGAATGGAGGGGGGGTGAATAAATTGCGAAAGTTACATTCAATATTTTCAAGAATTACAAGATATCTAATCACCCTTTTCATCCGTGGGCTTAGGGCGTGTTCATTTACTTCGTGATCCAGAGTTATATGCGCTATTATTTAACAAGCCGCCAGTAATCGATCTAGCTTGAAGCATATGTAACTCTCCTTCTAGATACCTTTGAGGACCGGGTTGGGGGGGGGGGATTGTTAGACCATCCAGAATATAAATTTAAATACAAGAACTTATGTTGCAAGGAACGAATCTTGGGGGTCAATAGAAGGTCATCATTGACTATGTAGGGTGAAAGTGAAGGTAGCCTGAAGGTCTATTTACATGTATGTTTGCCTGTTGCATGGTCACATGATCATTTCTTTCAACAACTTATATATCCGATTACTAGGCTCAATCAATGATGCGGTACAATAATTCGTCGGCAAGAAGTAATTGGGATGGTAAAATGCTAGACCTCAAGGTGACACAAGACATCTAGTTCATGTTGCTCAATGAAGACCACTCGAGCCATGGGGGCCTAGGCGGCACACTACAAAAGGATGGAGAGACAATACGAATTACTTTACCATGCCTGTACCTGGCCAGACGGAAAAATAACAAGATGGATATAAATCTTTCCATCCAAGAGCAATGAGCTCATTACCACAGTTTTCGAGACCCTGCCAAAACAAAGTCTTCTAAACCCCTTCTTTGCCAACCAGCAAGAAATCCACGGGAATTGACCGGGATTCACGTGCGGAACTAGCTTTGGTCAAGCTGGAAGTGCATCCAGCGCTCTAGACGAGTGGGACATGTAAGTACAACCCGCCACTGATGACACTGGGTCGTTCGGTATCTCTTTTCCTCACGGGAAACCTCCCGCGAGAAAAAAAAAAAACCTCGCTCGCTTCGACACCACCTATCCACACCAGCAGCTCTCCTCCCGTCCCACGTACACCCAAGCCGGCCCTAAAAAAAGGCAGCCAAAAAAATCAAAAAAGAAAGCTGACGAACATGATGGATTCAAACCACCTAATAGATCTTCAATAGCCATGATATTTACATTGGCGGTGCTGGGAATCGAACCCAGATTGAAACGGAATTTAGAAATTTCCTAGGAATGTAAGAGATCTCGGGTGAGGAGATAACCACAACGTCACGTGCTACCATTACACCACACCACCCGATACGCGTTCGTATGGGATTTGTTGGAGGTTCCAATGCCCAATTTCGATACTTATGTGACCGGGTGTCCGAGGTGGTTGATGCTTTTTTTGTTAGGTTGGGGGATTGTGGAGGGCAGGGTAGGTAACATGGTTCGAGAGAACCGGCACCGAGGCAGATTCTTAACTCGCAGATAAAATTGGGATCTTGTACAGTACAATAATCAAAGCGAGTGTGAAACGAAGGCAAGATCTGACCACGACATTTACAAGATGCGATCACGGACAAAATCGTAGATATCTGATACTTCGCCGAGAAAGACGGATGTCTTCGAGGCGCGACCAGATAAGAAATGCTGCTCCGCCGGATGCACACCTCGAAGGATAATCCCATGATTCTGTGCACCTGAGCGCTCATCCGATCTTTGAGTGACATGTATACTCCGGACCGATACTTCACGTCTGTAGCGAAACTGCACACACCTCAGATGATGGTGTAGTGTGAGGCAGACGGGGGAATGGTGTTCCGTAGAATCCAAAGCTTCTTTCTATATCGATACACATTATTTGTCCAGGCACGACCGCCGACCCGGAGATATTATAGGAGTAGATGTTGGAGGTAATGATATTGTTAATGACAAGGTTGAAATGAATAGATCCCACGCCAAACCGTTGCGTGGACGCCCGCCAACCGAACAGCAGGAGCACGGCACCGACTGCCCCGCACTGGAAATCCCTGCTCCCACTCCAGAGGAGCACTTAAGCCCTCCTGATGTTCATAAGATAGTCCATATATTTAGAATAGCCAATCTACCCAAGACTCATGTCTCAAACATCTACTGTCTCGTCCCGTTTCATCAGATGCAGTCCTCCGTCTGGAGTCGGTTAAGCGAAAGCGAGGGAGAGAAGGGATGAATGATAACCGGGTTTTCGAAATCATAAAGCCTGGTGTTATCATATGAGAGGAATGATATGATATGATATGACCTGAGTAGTTCGTCACTACCCGGAGAACCAGGTGCCTTGGAAGGACTACCAGAGTTTGGGTGCTTGGCTTGGCGGCGATGAGACGAAGTACCTCGGGTAGTGATGATCTTGACGTCCAGGCTTAGGTCCGACGTCTAGATTGACGAAGCAAAGAGTACCTTCTCCATCTTGTGTAATGAGGCTTTTGAATTTTGGCCTTTGGCCTTGTATTCGAATATTTTGCCAGTGACAGCCGAATGCACCAGGGCTCGTACAGCTCGCAGGAAATGGGACCATGGCCATATTACGGTCTGGCGATGCTCGCTGGTGGTAGAATGGATGAATCGTGGAGCTCTCCATCCTGTAGAAGAACTCGCTAGAGCTCCACCGGCAGAATGAACATGTTGCCTATTTTTCAAAACGAAGATATTCACTTCTGCTTTTGAGAAAGCGTCCGATGCAACACAAAGTAATCGCTCGCGGCCTTGAAGTTCGCGTCTCCGGGACTAAATGGGTTCTGATTCAGTGGCGAAGGCTCGTTGGCTACGAGTGGCATTGATTCTGTCGTGAGAGTCAGTGGCATTGATTCTGCCGTGATACTGAACGGCACTGCTTCTGTCGTGATACTAAGTGGCAGGGACAAGTGCGTCGAGCTTGAGGCACCAGTATCAGACACAGAGAATCTGGACGTTGGTGGCATCAGCTCGGTCGCGGCTGATAAATGAGAGGCGCGTGTTGACCTTGACTCTGCCGTCTCTGAGTATGGAGGAGGGTGTGGAAATGCATCGAAGAAGTCTTTCGTAGTTGAAAGTATGGGGACCGGGACGTCGTGCTCAGAGGCCGGGACAGTACTAGTTGTTGACTTGGGCCGCCCAAATGTATGTGCAGTTCGGGTAGTCGGCGCAGGCGATATAGGGACGATTCCCAAGCTCTTCACATCAGACTCGTCAGAGCTGGAAATCTGACTCTCTCGCGGACCGCGAGTAGCCTGTGGAGAGATGATTTGAATCTTCGTGCCCGTCTCAAATTCTTCCACAACCTCCACGCTTACCAAAGAGTCTCTAATTCTCTGGAGACCAACTTCATGATCATGCTCAATCTCGGTAAGCGAGACCGAGGTATGGCTGCTGGAATTGTCGAAATCCTTCCTTGGGACTTGAGGTCTGTCTTCTGGTTCTTGATGCTCCCCGCGTGCTCTACGATGTGAGCTAACGACGGAGACTTGTCGATGAATATTGATCCGAGTTGGAAGCTCAACGTCTTCTGACGTTATCTGACTGGCATCCGAATGGTATCTTTTGTGGCCATGAGGCAAGGGTACCTCACGCAGAGTCTTAGATAGTCGTCCACGTCTACGTAGAAGGAGCATGATGAAGCCTGTAATGAAAAGTGACACGGCTGATATGGTGATGGCTATCCCCGCTCGGGCTGCAGGACTGAGTTTATCGTTATTATTCTGCGTCGTGGGTAGTGTTAACACCGATGGCGAGACCATCAGTGTCTGTTGAGTCGTTGATGACGTTGACGTGATAAGTGTGCTCGACTGATTGAGGGTAGAAATGGAAATTGAAGTTGTCATGGGCGTGAAACGCGCCATTGGGTAGCTGGCAGTAGTAGAGTGTATTGTTGAGCTGAAACTGATGCTGGTAGAGTGTATGACTGAGCTGGAACCGATACTGGTAGAGTGTATTACTGAACTTCCGCTGGTGCTTGTAGAGTGTATTACTGAACTCGCGCTGGTGCTGGTAGAGTGAATCACCAAGTTTGAGCTGATACTGGACGTTTGTAACACTGAGCTCGAACTGATGCTGGTTGAACTGGACGAGCCATGCAAAATTTCACACACTCTGTTGAATACAAAGGCCGCCTCTAAGAAGGACAGGTTAGCAGCTATATGAAAGTCATTTGGAGCCACAGACCTTTTGCAATAAAACGTCCACAAGAATTCAGAAGGCATGTCGAAGATTCTCCCAGTCCTGTTCCACCAACAATGGCCGTTGTATTTACACACTGACATGCGTAATCAGTAGTTCCACAGCCAATAGATGTTGCAGCACTACTGATGCAGTTGCTGGAGCACTTCGGGAGCAAATCCAACTCGGTTTGAAGAGTCTGAGCCAAGACAACTATCTGAACATACAAGAGTATACAGACAGCGAGGCTGCAAAGAGACCGCATCGTGACATGTACATTTTTCTCCAGGGAAGGCTTCAAGCCAGAACGGAGGCCGATGGCTATATGGTTATTCTGAATGCAGTTGTCATACCTAAATTAGCTTTGCTTTTGACATATACAGGTGGGCCTTTTCGGAGGAGGTCCCCAGTAGAGGTATATGTCAGCATTTATGAAAGAAGAAGCTCTCCTCGAAAAGGAACAACCAATATGATCATTCACTCTCAAGGAACTATAATTTCAAAGCGATTGGGCTTGAGCACGGAAAATTCATGAGACAGATGACCTCTGTGCCGGAGATGAAGACCGGCGGCTTACACAGCCACTTGATAACGAACAACGACTGCTGGACCTTGCAAAGGATTCGCACCCGCGATTCGAGTATACATCTCCGCACTGCTGGAAACGGACACTGAAACTCCAAACCGGACCATTTATTACCGATGCCTGAGCAATTGTCTGTCATCTGGCACTACAGGAGTGGGAGATGTGGCTGCTATAGATTTTACAAGATTATACCGCCATTGTTCATGGAAACAAGCAACACAAAGCTTCAATTATATTGAGGTTGTGATGTGACATCAATGCTCAAGATTGATAGAATTTGTTCCTTGCGATATCTGGGTGGAGCGGTTGCGGTAAGACGTGAAATTGCGGGGGTAGCCGTCCCTGACACTTGTGGTTATCGTATTCCCAGCTTATAAGTGACAGTCTCCCATCGGCCTATTCCTTAGAGCTGCTTTAGGAAGTGCCTTCGGCTTGATGTAAAACACGTCCTGAGACAAGCCAATACCAGCCTCTCCCCTCTCGCTTAGGCAAGGTATATTTGCTCACGTGAAATCCAACATTGTCAATAATGATCAGGAAGAATAAGGTTGAAAGTAGGGGCTACGCAGAATCTGACGCAAATGTCTAAATGAGGCAGCTCTCGAACAGCGGCATGTTTGTACAAGGTCTTGGTGCTGATCGCTTGTCTGATCATCACTCGCTTATGGGTTGGAAAAGACCATCTCGACGAGCCATCGCTGTGCGGAAGAACATCCTCCGCTGTCATAGAAAGCGGTTGTACCCGGAGCTGAGCCGGATATCCTCCACCAGTCTTTTCTGTGCAACTTGCAGCCTTCGACATGTTGCAAAAGTAACTTCTCGAGCTGGCAGGAGAACAACATGTTTCGGACGCCAGATCTAGCAGACTGTGCCTGCTTGGTTTGCCTTCAAAATACGAATAGCCACAGGCTATATTGTTGAAAAGAAACTTCTCCTTCGATATGCCGTTCTTGAAACAGGAAAACAGCTGCTGCAGATCCACTACTTAGCATGAAGATCTGCTTGTGATTTTCTTTCGCATCACCTGCAACTCCTCAGGTAGATTACCAGATCTGCTCTGCCCCAGTGCTCGGATCGATGTAAGCAAATCTGTATTCTATGATGATCCTCGCACCTATTGCCACTTTCGTCCTCTTGGACCTTATCGTTTGGCCATCAGAGGTTTCGGTTCCATAAACTGCATGCTGCATGCAGAACCACATCGATGGCTGCATGTGACCATTGCTTCTTTGCAAGTCTGAAACGGAAAAAGGACTTAGCAGAAGTATTGCATTATATGGTAATGATAGGAAAAAGAATGAGGCTGCCATTAACTCGGTATTCTTTGCGATCAAACGTGATGTCCACGGAACTAAGCGACACGAACAGACCATATGCCAAATGGATCCTCCTTATGCGTTAAACCACATGCAAGATGAGATCGGAGACTAGTTGCCGGCTACTTGCATGACAGCATTTTTACAGAGCACTTGAGCCCGGTTAAGTAAGCATTGACTTGTGTATGATTACTAGTGGTGTTAAGGTTCATCAGTACTTTGCTTTCGATGAGTCGCATGATAGGGTTTTCCCACATACCTTGTCAAGACCGGGCACACACTGATGTCTGCCACTCTGAGACCTTCCACGCCACGCACCTTGAAGTCCACGTCGACTACACCTAAAGCATTGTCTGCTACAGTCATCGAACACGTCGACACCGCGTGCAGGCCCTGGCATATAGTGCTTCTCGCAAATTCTTCCAGAATCTGCTCTGGCAGCGAATCTGCGTCGATCTCTTGAAGGTTTCCAATGTCAGGCCAGGGCCCTACGAGCGTGTCTCGCAAGACTCGCTGATATACGTCCGTTTGAGCTATCTTCAGTAACTGTCGAAGGACTTCAATTGCCATGCGAACATCGTACGGATGGCCGAGGTAATTTGGGTCAATCAAGGGTGGAATTGCAGGATTTGCGGAAGCAAGTCTGACACTTCCTTTGGACTGACAGTTTTGCAGCAACACTTCATGAGCAATAACACTGTCAGTACTTTTCAAATCTCCTCCCTTGTAATACAGTGGGCCAGACATCACCCAATACTCTGTGCTAGGTCTTCTTGGTGCTTTCAGGAATTCCTGCACATCAGTTGGTAGCGCAAGATATTCATCACTGGTGAATAGACGGTCCAGTATGGGGCAAGCAATTGATGCAGCACCACCATACTTGACAAGAGGACCAGTCTTTTTGCTTTCATACTCGTCGACGGCGGGTTGCATCATTTTCGGATCTTGAAGAAAATGGTTGTAGCTCGGAATCGCAGAGTCTTGCAGGTATTCACAGGAGAATATTGCATGACTGAGGCAAAGATCAGTAAGTTACCTCTTCTAGGCTCAAGGTGCTTACTCTTGTAGTCCTTGCCCTACGCCAGGCACATCAGCAACTACGGGAATACCGAATTCCTCAAGTTGTGCCCGCCCTCCCACACCAGAAAGAAGTAAAATATGCGGCGAGCCATATGTTCCCGCCGTCAAGATTATCTCTTGCCGAGCCAAAACGGAAATCTTTTCATCGGGATTCTGTACGTCGAGAATTTCGACACCGATCGCCTTATTGGCCTCAAACAAGACTCGAGAGCACATCGCCTGGCACAATATACTGAGTTGACTTGCATGCTGCTTTTGGAACTCCTCTGAGAGATACGCTCGCGCGCTACTAATCCTGACAGCGTTAGGACAATTGAGCTGGGCAACAGATACACCGATAGGGTTTCCTGAATTGTGATCCTTATTGAGCGGTATGCCGGCCTGCATACAGGCTTTGATGAAATCTCTAGCACCGGGTAGTGCTTCCTTGCCAGTACCAACACTGATAGGACTGACTCTTGATTAGTGAGCTGCCAGTTCGTGACGGTGAAAATATATACCCATCATAACCATGATTTACCCTATCATACTGAACATATTCCCGCAACTCTTCAGCTACATATTCCTCCAATGTCTCCAGCTGTTCTCAAAATTGGACATCTACGCAGATACGAGGATTGGGATGGCATACCTCCTTGAAGTGCGGGAGCACGTTATCCCAACACCAAGATTCATCTCCCACAAGTTTCGCCCAATCGTCAAAGTCAGCCTTGGGACCACGAACCCAGGACATGTAATTGAGTCTGCTACCACCACCAATGCCTGTACCTCTATACCCATCAAGAACACGATTGTTCAGACCGATTTGTGGTGTGGTTTGATATCGCCAATTGAGTTCAGAATCCAGCATCTTTAAAAAGTTGCCAGGAACATCTTGACCTTTGATTTCCCCACGCGGACCACGCTCTGCGATGAGCACAGAGGAGCCTGCAAGAACGAGTTTGTTGGCCAATACTAGTGAGGGATATCAATCAGACTATCAAAATTTCTCGTGCTTAGAAGCTTACCACATCCCGATATGCCACCTGCCGGATGAAGATGTCAGCTACAGTTGGATCTTGGGGGTGTGACCTTACCTCCGACAATGATATAGTCGAAGTCTTTACCCTTGAAATCACCTAGCTTAGGATACTCCATATTTGCCCTCGAGTAAACAAGTTCATTGACGCTGCAAGAACATGGAGCTCATCGTCAGCCCCCACCTTTGTGTGGTACGCATACTTCTGTGACACAAGACGCGGCCCTTTCCGTAGCCCACCCTCACCTGTAGTGACCAAAAGCGAAGCACTCCATTTGGGAAAGCAAAATTGGAAAAAAAAGAGAAGTACTTAAATGAAGATATGAGGAAAGCCATGCGATGTAGTGATGAACCCATCTTGTTTCATATTTCAGCTTCCCATAATTGAGTATCACGTGCACTGCTTTTATTGATCAAGAACTATCTCTGAGGTCCATGCTTTGTCTATAGTCTACCTGCCTTAGGCAGAATGGGTATTTCTGTACCTTGAGGAATCGTAACCCCGTGTTATCGTAAGCAGACATACTTGCACACACGATGGCGTTCATTGTTCTTGTTCCTGAGCCATCCATACCTTCCCCTTCAACCTTTCTATAGCCTCTCTCTTGATCCACTGCATTTCCCGACCTTCAGATCTTGCCATGTCTGCCCATTCGAAGAGGAGTTTCAGGCCCAACAACCTATCTCTTTTCCCACTGTCCAATGTTGCTCTTTCTAGAACCAATCTCGCATCTACGACTGTTGAGTCTGTGCCAGCACGAATGTCAGTTGCCCCGCCATTGTCAGCTGGCAAGACTAATGCGCGTTCAGCCTGAGTAAGACTTGCAAAAGATTCAAGCTCAAAGAGCCATTCGAGAGATTGTGGTGAAGAGTCGTGAGTTTCATTGAGAGCCTGGAGAGTGGCTTGAAACGTTGATGTGTTAGTTTCATGAACGGGGCGGCGACGAACATAAATTGTTTGCGTGGCTTTGAAAGACGCAATATGTGTTTCGTTATGTTGTAAATCGACTACAACATTCCAATGCTCGGAGCTCTTGGTTTGAACGTTGCTGATCTGATCGAGCTCTGGCAACAAACATGGTGTATGTCTGTCAATACTCTCACCGATTCGGGGAGTAATCACTATTGGGACTGCAACTGGTTGATTTGTATCGATGTCTTTTGTAACCATGCATCTCGGCTCTGCTGCGAGGACCCAAAAGTGTCGAAATGCTTGCAGATGCGACTTGTTGTCTTGGACAGAGGATGGGAAAATGGGATAAAATGCTATCAATAAAGCAGCGATAGCTAAATTTGAAGTGCCAAATGTGTGTGTTCCACCTCCAAGGAACAGGGCTCCGATTGCAAGGTGAGCAGCCAAATGACTACCATATGGTGTCTCTAAGCCATCATCACGGCCATGCATTGCTCGAAGTCGTCGAAAGACGATAATATCACCTGTGCCGGCCATAACGGTGGCTACTGCAAGAGCAAGCAGATCTTGACAGTTTCGAATAGTATTTCTTGTCAGCTTCTTGTCAAATGTATCCGTTGGGATTTGACATATTCGAACCAGCTGATCCAGGTAGTGTATAAGCAAATCTCGAGCAGGAACAGAACCAGATCCCGCATATCTCAGTGCAACGGCGAAGCAAAGACCAGTAACAATATCGTAAAATGGAAGATCTTCGCTGGTCAACTTTGTGACATTATCGAGCTTGCTACGTTCCCTGTACGGCTGTGGGAGATTCCTTTCTACCCACTCAAGAGTCGGCTCGATCTTGCTCCACATAATAAGATGTTTCGCCAAAGTCCGAAGGAGAAAGATGTCTGGGCGAACGAAGTCAAATTGAAGAATCGAATCAGGGACGTCAATCTTTCGTGCAAGGACTTTATCCTCAGACTTCATGAAGATCAGTGCTATAGCTACGACCGCAGCTGCTGTTGCCTTGTCCAACACGTGAACAAGGTCAACCTTCTTGCTTCCAGCAGCTAAAGCCAAAAGTCGTTCTGTCAGACCCATATCATGGAGACCTTTGAGGTCGGAGCCTTTACCAAGATTGATTAGTCCGAGGGCGAATCCAGCGGCCAGCCGATAACCTTCATTCCTCAAAGGCTCCTCGTCGACTTCAGTATCGATATGCTCAATTTCAGAGACCATGATCTCACTCATACGGCGATGTTGTGTATTGCAATAGAGAAGACCGATGCCCATAATACCCGTGGTCTGTGTCAGCGGAGAAAGATTCAGCTCTGCAGCACCAGGTGGTAGCATACGCGTAACGTGTACAGATAGTAATCGTGTAATCAGTGAATCCATCGTGCCAATGTATGATGCCGCTAGGCCCAGTAATAAGCCAATTGAGGTCATGGTGTGCTTAGGTGTCAAGTACTTGAACGCAACCCATTTAGCAACTGACTTCAAATGACCATTCAATCCTAAGGCGAGGAGGAACCCAGCATGCCGGTTGCTCAACTCTTGTATGGGCTTGTTATACAATATCCAGGAGGTGTCAATGCCTTTAGCATCTCGTGATATGCTGAGACCGGCAGCAACGCCAGCATGGAAGAAAGCCCAGCATACCTTTTCTTCCGTGAAGGCGTTCTTATCAACACCAACAGTGTTGTTATCGGGCTTCATTACACAGTTAAGATTGAAGCCACTTATGTTGAACCTTTGTGTCAAAAGCGGGATTCGTGCGCTGAAATATAGGAGGCCTCGGCCAGCTGGGATCGCAAGGGTGCGGTAAGCCAGCATCTGAACATGCTCTTTCTGCGCCTCCAGTATATCAGATTCTGACCAGCTCGGCTCGGTCTTTACACGAGCGACGGTTGGTTTGATGGTGTTTAGGATGTTCCGCGCCTCGTTCATTCGCCGGTCATCCTTGAAAATCGCACGAGTGATAGACTGGCGATCAAATTCGGCAGACCCGTCAAAAGAGCCCGTTGTTTCGACGTCCGCAATCGATGCACATATTGAGTGTACATCAAGATTGGACTCATGAGACGGCGCCTAGGTTCTGTTAGATTGGAATGGATAATTATACAGGATGCCTTACCAATAAAGTTGTATTGTTTTGTCGAGGTTGGTGGCCAGGCGTCAATAGAGTATTCACATCCTCTCGGCCCACCAACGTAAGCAATTCCTTGTTCCATGTAGTCGGCGGTTCTTTCCGACATTGTACAATAGCTTCTCTCAAGGGTAAAAGGATCGCTTCAGGCAGCGTTTCAAGGAAATCAACACTGATGCCGGCGGAGGACAGTGCTTCTACGAACTGGACAGGGGTCCAATTAGGTTTCATGGAAGCAAAGAACTTCACAAACAGTAGCGTTCTTGGAGTCAAATCCTCCCACTGTTCTAGGTCCCATATGCTTTTACTCGATGCCGAGGATTGAGATGCAGCTAGCTCCGCAAGAGTCAGGAATGGCGCAAGGCTTTTGGTCAATAAGCAAGTTTGAACCCATTGGTAAATAGTAGGGCAATCGTATGGCTCTGGGATGTGTAGGTGCATAGGCCCTGAAACAAGGTTAGACCGAACTTCAATTCAGAGGACTCGCACATACTCGTATCATATTCAATACCAGCGAGGCAAACGTCTTCGACATCATAAACTTCAGTCCAGTTTTTCCAATTCAGCCAACGGCATATTTGCGCCAATACAGGCGTTAGACTGCCAACTCCAGTCGCTAAGGCATCGGCTGCCATTGTGTCGAGTTTCTGCTCTTCGCGGAACAAGTGCAATGCCACAATGACATCAGTCACCGCAGCCACACGAGCATCAGCAGGTCGATTGCCAGAGTCTGACGTTGGAAGATATCCAGACACTGCTGCCTGCCCGAGTGCCGAGTCCATGAAGTCAAGAGTTAGCCGTACGTGCTTCTGAAGAAATCTGCCTTTGTCATCTGGCACAACGTTGAAGACCTGCCCGTTTCCAATTGTCGCTGTCTGATCAAACTCGTCTTGGTCTGCAATCCAGCTCCAACCTCCATTGTTTGCCCACGACGGCACTGGATTGCCGTTAAAAGTTTCTTGGGACTGCATCATTTCCCAGCTTTCATGGTCGGATTGTGCACCACTACTTGATCGAAGCAGCCCACTTCGCACTTTGCGCTGCCTCGTCTGCAATCGTGGCTGCCCTGCTTTGGCAGCATCGTCTGTAGCAAGGACAAGTGTAAAAAGAGTAATCACTGCAGCAGACCATTCTGTATCTACAGTCTCCACGTCTTCCAATCTAAGCCATTGCATAACATTCCACCAGCCAACTAGAATCCCTTCTCCACCTCTTACTGGACCAGGTAGTACAGCTCTACCAACCTCTAGAATCCTACGTACGTGAGGATTTCGAGGCTGCATCAAAATTCGTAGCTGGTGCAATTTGTCATCGTCGTCAATCAAGTCAACGATGCCGAAGGGTTTTGAATTTCGAAGGCCTTTCAAAGCTCGTGGACCTTGACTAAGAACTCTTTTGAGACTACCCTCTCGCCTAGCACGGGGGACAGAATCCTGTTCAAGACTGCGTATGCCACTTATTGCAAATTTTTCTGGTAACGGGATTTTCATAAGCGCACTCCATGGTGCCTGCAATGTCAATTCACCAAAACCATCCGAGGTGTCTGTTAAAACTAATATTCGAGAAACGGATCCATCATCGAGTCTGCATGCATCGATCACTCCCTTTGCCCTCATCACATCGCCTAGCGATACAACAGTGACTTGCTTCTCAGCTTTCTTTGTTTCACTACCGTGACTAGAACCATCAAGATGCTCTTTTTTGTGAACTTTGGTGTATAATGTGAGTACCAAGAGACGTTTCTCGTCTGGATCCAGAATGCAAATAACAATCGTATTCTTTTGTTGGTCATCGGCAGCTGATGGAGGCGCTGCCATCGTGAACACCTTGCACTGTCCTTTGGCAGGGATGTGTTGGCTTGAATAGCGGACATTGCTATGCTCTGCAGGAACGCTTGTTATCTTTGTAAGGATGATCTCCTGCTTCAGTGCATCAAACTCCTCGTCGTCCAACCCCATATTATGAAACCCCTCAAAATCTCCACCGGCACGAAGTTCATCTAGCAAGTCATCAACCGGTGCTTCGAGGAGACTGTTGATACTGTGGCTGAATTGCTGAGACTGCGAAAAACCGGGAAGGTTCCCACCTGCGTGGCCATATGTTCCTATGCTTCCACGTGTATATTGGCTTCCCAATGATTCTCCACGCTTATTTGGAGCATTATTGCCGGTTAGCTCGTTGAATGCAGAGCGTTCGTGTGATGCAGACAAGTCAGCGCGTGCAAGCATTGAGCTAACGCGCCGAGACTTTCTCCGTGGGACATTAGTGCTTTCATAGTCTGGATCAAGGGTTGATGCTAGATCATCGCGAAGCTCGTTTTCATGAGCAGAGACCTGTTTGGATCGAAGCATATTTGGCTCTCCTCCAAAGCTCTCACGAAATGTGTGCTGCGCGTTCATGGCTGGTGTTGTTGCTCCAGTGCCCGTGCCAGGTACAAACGAGCTTCTTCGGCGCGAGAAGGTTCCACTTACTGCGCGAGCCTTACCTTTCTTGCCAGCATCTTTTCCAACGTATAGTAACTTCCACACAGTGTACATGCTGGTTTCACGGTTGAGTGTTAAGGCAAGGATCAATGGTTGATCATCATCCTTATGTGCAAATTCATGGCTCTTTGTGACGTGTATGATTTCTTCAGCGGTGTCAAGATGCTGAAGTTTCTTTGTATTTGTTTTATGATTCCGACGTTCTTGTTTGCTGAGTTGAGTAACAATCAAGCCCATCTCGGATAGCGGATCGGTAAGTGAGAACAATCGAGGCCAATTTGAATCATTCGTCAATGCTGGTGGATCCCACATGTCTTTTAAGGTTGAAACGGGAGGTAAAGGCATCTGCTTGGGGGCACCAAGGTCTGCAATTGAGAAGGTGGACTGCTGCGAGCTTGTAGCAGAGAAGGTTTGAGGTTGAGAGGAGACGAACGAGTTCGGCGGCACTCGAGGGAACTTCAGCGATGCTGCAGCTAAGTTGTCCACTCGTAACTTCCGCTGTATTATGAGTCCATTCGGGGCCGCAACCGCCGACTCAACCTCAAAGGGGAGATGTATAACATGGCTCGTGCCGGAGAGGAAGTATATGTGCGCCTGGGTTTTTAGCAAAACGACGATCGCCTTAGACCTCGAGCTTGTCTCGGTAGAAAGTCGTCCTCCTCTGCGCCCCGTGCCAGGAATAGATTTGACATTGGGGAACCATGTTAACAAAGCCTGGCTAACTTCTTCCTTTTCAAGGTCGAATTTATAGCTTTTGCGGAAAAGTCCTCCTCGAGACCAAACTACGCAACGTGGGGTTACGAGCAGCTCATCATCTTCGACAGTATGTGCAGTGACGTGATCGCAATCATTGTGCCAAACATAAGATCCTTTCGCCGGGTCTACTGGGAGGAGTCGTTCTTGCAATGCATATTGGAGGCCCGTTGGCTGATGAAGGCCAAGAGAGGTGACCGAGGCCATTGTGGTGAGTGGAATTGGTAAAGGATCATCGAGAATAATATGGAACCATCTTCCACGCTGTCACTCTGGTAAAGCTTCCAGTTTCGTGACAAGGGCTAAGCTTAGTATTCGCAATTTATTTGGGAGTCGCGTCGCGGAAAGCTTGAAGTCGCGAATCCTGGATCACTATTGCAGCCTCGCTTAGTCAGTGTAGCTTCTTGGTTAGGGAGTGATTAACGCTGGACTCCCGAGGTCAAGTACTATGCTGAGTCAGCACACCAACGCCAGCGTCAGCACCCTAATCTGTTTCCTTAATAGTTGAGAATTGACAGCCTATTTTTCTGGTACTACTAGTGGATGACCACGACGGTCGTAGTTATATACAATCGTCATCGTAAAATATTCTTAAATCTCCCTTGATCTACTGATACTCTACTGATACGAAACATACAATTTTACCGTGCTACTCGAGCTTGGATTCAGTTATATAACTTCTCTTGAGAGGTATATAACCTGAGGCGGTATTGGCATTGATACCTGTTTTACTAAAGGTTTAGCCAGTTCTAGTTCCGCTGGTAGGGAAAGCGAATAGAGATTCGGGTATCTATCATATAAGGCGTGTATACTATGCAGATACAAAAGGCGATTGTAATTAAGCTCTTCGATTCTATGTATGAAACGGGAGAAGTGCTGGCGCTGGCGTTAGTGTGCTGAATCACCAACTTATTTGACGCTGTGGGGTCAGCGTAATGACACTCCTTGGTTAGTACCTAGGCCCTGAAACCTAAGGTTGTACTATATGGCGCTCTAAACGATTTCTACCAAAAGAACCCCCATTTTAGTAAACCGGTCCATCCTAATAAATCCGGAAGAACATTCCACTGTTTGAGAAGTTCTACGATCCTGGTTCCTCGAATGCTTTGGTGATTAAGCCAATGCGAAAGGTTTGCAGGCTGTTTACATATTGGAATGAATATTTATCCGTAGGTATTTCGAGCTGCCTTAAGCTATTCTTATGTGCTCATATACTTCAATACAGATATCTACCTTATCACGTTTGTAAAAAGATATTTACGTCAACTTCAGTTTATGATGAAGATAAATCATGGTGGTATTTTATTCATTTCAATTGAAATCTTCACCCAAGGTACCGACTACCACAAACACCGGCTTTTTACAAATACAATCGAACCCCAGCGCCAAAGCTTTTACGGAAGCAAATCTAGCGGGCGCAGTAACCTCCGTCAATGATGATATCGGCACCAGTTGTGTAGGAACTGGCATCAGAGCAGAGGTAGACGTAAGCACCCTTGAGCTCCTTGGCCTCTCCATCACGTCCCATCGGGATCATGCTCTTCCACAACTTCTGAGTATCCTGGTCGACGAAATCACTAAGACCAGTGTCGATGTAACCTGGGGAGATAGAGTTGACACGAGCGAAGTCTCTCCACTCGTTTGCCAGACTGCGAGCCATGTGGATGCACCCGGCCTTGGCGACGTTGTATGAGGTTTGTTCTTGAGGGAAGTTGGCGATGTGTCCGGACATGGAGGCAGTGATGACGAAAGAGCCGCGGCCGCGAGCCTTGAAGTGCTCTCCAACTGCCTTTGCGCAGTGGAACGTTCCGTTGAGATCAGTCTGGATGACCTCGTTCCAGGCCTCCACGGTACCATCGAGGATACCGGAATCGGCAGTACGTCCAGCGTTGGCGACAAAGGCGTCAATTTGTCCAAACTCCTTGATGACTTCGTCCACGAAGCCCTTGACTGAGTCCCAGTTTCCGACATCACACTTGTATGCCTTAACCTTGACACCGTACTTTTCGGCAAGCTATTGAGATTAGGAATTAGTCTGGTATCTTGTGTGCGGGTATTTGTTCATGATCCTTACCTCCTTGGCATTCTTCTCTCCTCCCTCAGGCCTGGACGAGTATGTGATAGCAAGGTTGGCACCCATCTCGGCGCAGCCTCGGGCGGCCTCGATACCCATTCCCTTGGCTCCGGAAGCTCCAGTAACAACTACGACTGCGGTATTATCAGTATCTGTGCAGGATCAAGCATCGGATCGGATCAACGAACCCTTGCCCTTCAGGCTGAACATGCCCATGAGGGAATCGGCTTGTGGGATTGGCTGCATGATGAATTGATGTGTGTTTTAAAAACAATTATAAGGGTTGAGGTGGTTCAGAATTGGTTGGAACTACGCGAGAGATCGATGGTATGGTATGGAAAAAGAAAAAGGAAAAAGTCTAGGGTGGTGTGGGAGATTAAGACTTTATAGTTCTCAACTGCCAATCTTGGAGTGGCCGTCAGGGTTGCTGGTAGAACGAAGCTAAGGCGGCGGAGATGGGCTCGAAAGAAAACTGCAAGTGCTAGGTATGCGCCGTCATCAGTCTCCATAAGGTAGCGGTAGGCTACCCTTTCCTCTCGCTTTAGCTCGTGCAGCCTCGTCCTCCTGGAAGTTCACATGAGCAGAGAATGGAGAACTGTAGGAGCTGGTGTGGGTCTCTATGTAACGCAGTGCGATGACGTTTCGGCCGTTCATCCAGAACATCATCCAGATTCCACCTACTTGGCCCCTACCCAGCTCTCCGCCGTTTCCACCGCAGTGTATCGTGTGGAACAGGGCCATTCCATTCATGGGAGACCGACGCAGTCCCGCTGGTCCCCTGTAAACGAAGAAGTGATTAAGTAACATTCGTGCAGTGCTGTCTAATCAGTATGCTTTGGGCACGCCAATTTTACCCCTCCTTCCATTTTCTACGATTGGATGCCCCTCGTCCCTCTAAGTCGTAGAAGCTCTGCTCACCTACAGTGCCCATTTGCATGGGTGTTCATCAAACATAGACACCAGAGGCTTCTTAGCAAGAAGTTCTGCATCTCGGAGACCCAGCGGATATGATGTCGTTCCTAAGAGACTGGCAAAAAGGAGGGGAGTATGGTGCATGACATCACTTGCCTGGAGATAGTGGGTTGGTGGGGGAAAGGAGGACCGATAAGAGATCACGTGATACACCACATCACATCCTCCCCTGGGCGATCAGACACGAAGATGAACAAGGTCTAGAGTGCAAAGGTACTGCACATTAGGCACATAAGAGATTCCGCAGCAATTCCTCGCAGATCCATCTGCCTATTGACCTACCAATAAAACACCACATGCCGGGAAGCACCGAAAGATAAAATCCTCTTCTCAGCGCACCTAACCACCACGAAAGCTGAACTCAAAATGTAAGTCCGTGCATAGCCGAGCTGGTCGTCGCCGCCCTCAACTTAAGCTAGAGCTCTGACCAGAAGTGGGACTCTTCTTTCAAGGCGCAAGGCGAAAGACGAGGTTCCATCTCCAGAAATGCGATGGGGCTAGAAATGACGTGTACAAGTCTCACAAGACCACCGATTGCCATGTTAAAGCTCGATGCTGTAGTACACTTATCAATGATAGACTAATTTCGGAAACGCTTCGATCCTTCTGATCAAGTCCTTTGAATGTGAATTTCTCAGATTAGTCCCTTACAGCTACAATTGAGCACCATCTTCCCTTAGGGCACTAAGCAGCTACTCAGCAGGACCTATAATTTTTAGTTAAAAAAATGTACAAAGACTGAGTCTTTCGCTCGCTCGCTCGCCTCTTGATCTACTCTTCACTGTCCTAGAGAGGATATCATCCAACACATCCGCTGAGGCTGTTCATCCCTCCCGGGAGAATCAAGCTCATGTTCAAGCACTTCGTAATGCTGATATACAACCAAATCACTGCTGAAGATGTATCCACCACTATGCAAATGCAACACAATGCCATCAAAACGCCCCGTACAAGCCGATGCAGTGCAGCGAAAAGAGAAGAGAGATGATTGGTCTTCTCTATCCCTCTCTCTCCAAAGCATCCAGTTCGCTCTGTACCGCAGCCTTCGTTCCAATTTTCTTCATTTGAGTATCCTCAAGCTTCTCGCCGCCAGCCAATCTCATCTCCAAATCCTCAATGGCGCGAATCTTCTTTTGCAGACCTCTCAATTTTTTCGCATTGGGGCTTCCGCCATTGGGGCTCGTGACACTCAATTGTGGTGCAACTTCAGGTTGCGGAGCAATAGATAACTTGGCCATGTTAACAGCAGGTGCTCCATTGCCGTTGTACTGTTGCTGGTGACGGTTGTTCTGGGTGGCAGTGTTGCTGCGGAAGCGTTGCTGCGATGTGGCGCGATTATCCTGGGCGCCTTTGGAGCGGCTGCGTGGGTGATCGCGGCGATCTCGTCGATCAGGGCTTCGCGCATCGCTGTTCCGGGCGTCTCCACTGGGTCCCTCTGATGTTGGGTTGAGACCAGCAGCCTTTGCTTCAGCATCCTTGGCCTTCTTTGCCTCGCGTTTCTTCTTGTTCTTCAATGCTGCTTTTGACAGATTCTCGTCACCTTCCGCACCAACAGCTGCAGCAGGCGCAGCTCCAGGTGGTAGGGCAGCTTCAACGGGCTCCGCACCAGGAATCTGTCGTCGTCCTCCTCGGCCAAAGCCATTTGAGTTGACCAATGAAGTACCATTGCTAACAAAGTGAGCAGCTCCTCCCTCGTCCTCACGCTTAAAGTGCAACGGTGTAGAGGTTCCTCGCGCTCCCGGTGGTCGATAAGCACCAGCTGGCTTCGAAGGCGTCTTGACAGTACCAAGGTAGGCGAGGGCGGAAGCGTGGGGGGTGGGAACCGGGTGCAATGGATCGCCCGCTGGGAAACTCTCGGCCTGCTGGGGTCTCCAGGTTACATGGTACAGCTCAACCATATCTTCATTGTACATAATGCCCCCTCCAACATGCCACAACCTAACCCCATTGTCAACACGTAAGCGAGGGCTGGTCGTAGCAGTCAAGATATATTTGCTGTCAGGACTCCATTCGCAGACACTTGGGTTTCCACCTTCGATCGTGCAAATCTTTTTATAATCCTTTTCCAGATCATAGATGTCCATCTGACCAGCCAAGTTACCAAATCCAGCGACCAACACGAATCGACCAGTTGGTGAGAAAAGGATCGTGTTTCTTGGGCCGAGGGAGAAGTTGTGGGTAGCGACGGCTCGTTGGTTGAAAATAGTGGTCTTGGCAGGCATATAACCATACACCACTCCAAACTCCTTCGAGTTAGGAGACCAAGACACATCATGGATTGGGCCTTCCTTGTCCAGAGTAATTCTTGAATCAAATCCACCGTTCGCGCTCAGCACGTAAAGTGTAGTCTCTCCATAATAACTCTTGCCCGTCTTGTCCACCTCAGTCTGCGCAAGTACAATCAAGGTCGTACCCAGTTGGTTCCACTTCAATTGGACCTTGTCACCCTTGAAGAATGTCTTCTGCGAGACGGCGCTGTTAAATTGAGGGACATTGAAAACCTTGACGGCAGCCGGTTGACCCTAATGAGAGTTAGCTACAGGCATTCAAGATAATACTACTAAACATACCTTGCGCTCGGGAATGAAGACCGCTACAGAGTGATTGTTGCCAGGGGAGATAGCAAAATCCGCAACACCCTCAGCCCGTAACTTATTCCAGACCTGGGACAGGTTGCCACTCTCGTAGAATTGCACCTCGTTCGTGACAACACGAGCACAGTACCGCTCATCGAAGGTATACTGCAAATTCCAGCCTGTCTGACTCTTCTGTACAAAGCGGCCAACGACTTGCTTCTCAGCACCCTCGGCCACCTCCTCCACAGTTCTCCAGACCTTGAGGTTCTTCACCGCATCACCCGCCTCGTCTTTACTGGGGCGCTCCCAAGTAATGATATAGCTGCCTCTCGGGGAAAACCCGACCTCGTAAACGTTGGGTATGGCTAAGGTGGTGATGACGTGTCCAACACTGGCATCTATAACGGTCACGCCCTCATTCGAGGCCCAGGCGAAGTATCGGCCGCAAGGCGAGTAGGTGCAGCATCTCGAATTACCTTCCGGTCTCTGAAAACCAGGCAAAGGCGCATAGACCGGTGCGGCATCCACGATACCAATCCCCTTCAATGTTCGGAATGCAAACTGCGTTGGAACGGCCATGACTACTGAAAGTCTGGTAGTGTGTATTTGGAAGCAGGTTTGTATTGCGTTCGGTGACGTATTCTTCTTATTCGGATCTGGAACGATGTTGCTCGAGCGCGTCGCGTATTGGCAGGCTCAAAGATCCCGATGAATTCTCTGCGTGGGCAAAGAGGTTGTCGAGGTCTTGAAATGTGGGACGGTCGGTGAAGGTTTCTACGAGTCAAGAGAAACCGGGTTGACAGGTGAGGAAGAGGGAGCAGAATCCTGTCGGACGACAAGAAGATGCAGGAGAAGAAGAGTCGAAAGGATGGACACTGGTAAGGATGGAATTGACAAGTACCGTGGCTTGGGGAGAGCGTGTGGAGAGAAGAAGGGAAGGGGAGGAGGCAGAAAAGATCGATCTCGTCAAGGCTATTTTTGTGCGCAGTCAGGATTCTTTGTTTTTTGGCGTGGTAGCGCCTCAGACGATCGGTCTCCCGCACCGCCGCATTTAGCGAGCGTCGGGACGGTAGTGGTAGTGGCAGTGGTAGTTCGCTGGCAGTGCGGTACCTCCCATGTGCCTGAATCGTTTTGATAGAGAGGGAGATTAAGCGTCATGCACGCACGAGTCCGGGCAAACCCCGTGACCGGCGCAATCATCAACATGCCCTGACCGCCGCAGCATCGTGTGTCATCTTGTCCTCTTTGCCATGAGATCGCAGCTTCGACGGGACTTTGGCTTGGGGTGTGATCCCCACGCTAAGTCGGTCCGTAAGGCTGAAGCGAGCAGAGGCGCACGAGATGGCATCTGCAGGTGTACCGAGAATACCGTGGGCAACACGTCCATATTGATTTGTGATATTTTCTAAGAAGCTCTACATATTCGCTTACACCTTCACATCCCTCTCGCCGGTGATCGATCGATCGAGCTTCTCATGGTCTCCCGTTTCCACAACCCCCCCTTCTTCAGCCATTCTAACGTCGCCATTGTGTCGTGCAGCATGACGTCTTGCTCGAGCAGCTCGTTTCTCACTTCTCTCCTGATCCTCTCGCAGTCTTTTGATCAGAGGACTCCGCATCCTGATCTGTTTGCCCCATTTGTAGAACACGAAGGGGATAGGGATCAACGCAACTTCCAGTAGTCCCAGCATCGTACCCGCCCATTGCGGCGTCATTGCTGCATACATAGCCGGGCCGGCCAACGGAAGAGTACCGCCCACAAAGGATCGAATCACCGAGTTCCCAGCCAGCGCCGAGGCGGAGTAGATGCCATAGGTGGAAGCGAGGTAGTTGGACGAGTAAATGAAGACGAGCGAATTGCCGGCTCCGAATGGGATTCCGGACAAAATTGGCCAGATCCAGTGAATGGTGATGGGCACACTGGTCCATGAGAACCATAGCTGCCCGACGGGAATGAGGATTGCTGCGATGCAGACAATTGAGACTGAAGCTTCAGGCGCGACTCGGCCCGTCTCAGGTTCTTTTTCGTGGGCTTGGATCATTCGGCGAACGAGCGGCTCCGACACAATGGCCAACATCGTACCCACGCCAATACCGAGGAATGCAAGACCAGTGAACCCAGCTGACCAGCCTCTGAGTCCCTGGTAGATCAAAGGGTACGCGACGAAGCAGAGATACAAAATCCCGTAGATAGTCGCAATATAAGCGTCCCAAAACCATAGAATCGGCTCGGTAAAAGTCAGCACAAAGGGTCGTGACAAATTGACCTTCAAGATCTCGCCAACTGTTTTCCATCAGCACACTTTTCTTCCCGGTTTTCCAGGCCAACTTACTACTTAATTTCTGCTGATCATATCGGCACCACCACCTGTCATCCCCAGTATCCTTTCGCATCTTCGCAGCTTTCTTTTTCAAGATTGCTGGTGCGTATGTTTCCTTCAGGCAGGAACATGCTGCCCAACCCACGCCTGAGAGGATCAGCACAATCCAGTTCGTCCATCTCCAACCCAGGTATTCCGCAGCGAAACCACCGATCAGAGGTCCTGTGAATTGATGTGTCAGATACGTCTCAAAAATACAAGCAAATCTCACCATACCTGTGACGGGACCGTTCATAGGTCCGATAGACCAAATACTAAAAGCGAGTGCACGATACGTCTCGTTGGTGATGTCGGCCACGGTGCCAGGGGAGTTCGCAATCATCGCAGATCCACACATAGCGCTACAGCAGGTCAACATTGAAGCCCAAAGCATCGAAATATGAAACATACCCAAAGAACCGCACTACCAAGATCTCAGGTAGTGACGTCGCTAAAGCACATGGCAATACCAGCAAGCAAAAGACGAGCAGACTTCCAATATATATTGGCCTTCGGCCATAAATCTCACTTAAAGGCGCCAAAATTAGACTTCCTGCGGCCAGTCCCGTCAAGTACATGGTGACGCCCAGAGTGGCCACCGGCTCACTGGTCACACCGAATTCCTCCATCATGCCCGGCATCGACGACGTATAGCTCGTACTGTACAGTACAACCGTCCAGGTGGCAAAACTGACCGCAGCAACAATGACTCCCTTATACCAGAAAGGATAATTCCGCGGGTCGTCAGGATCATCGGTAGTGAAATCGACCTCGAAATCGGGCGGCCTTGAGGCATTCGTTGCAAAGGACGTCCCAGTCCGCGTATAGGTAAGTTCAGCACCGATCCGCAAGTCGGGTGTAAGAGCTCGCTCAAGCGCTGAAAGAGGATCGGAGTTTATGGAGTCGTGTAATGAGGAGACATCAGAAGATGTTGTGCGTGTCGGTGATGATGGCGAGTGTTGTTCCTTGTCAACTTCCGCGAATGATGTCAGTGTCGCTGGTCGGGAAGTGCTTAACATCCCCAATTCTTTTTCTTCTGCCATCTTCACCCAGATATTCCTGACATCAGCTGCTTGTGTAAGGATCTCCCGCGACTGGTTTCAATGGATTGAATGTTTATTCTTGGGTTTCTTTTGACTGTCTGACTTTTCTCCCAATTGTCGCTATTGACCAGTCCACTTGTGATTATCTTTTCCCTAGATGAGCTATTAAACACTTATTACAATCACTGAAAATTGCTTTGAACTTGTGGGTTGGCAGAGTATTCTTGCACAGCAAGAATATGCTAAGGTTGGAGAGTTGTGGCCCGAGGTAGTTCAGGTCCGTCAAGAACCGAGGATAAGAAAGATATAAATCAAATGAGTCACACAATTGACGATTCTGCAGATTGACTTTGGAACGTCCAAGGGATTGAAGACGAGAAATGGAGTCAGATATGAAGAAATGATCAGGAAGGAGAAAACATCGGAGAGATGAAGGCGGGGATAAGAGTGGGCTTAAGCAGAAAAATCGCCGTTAGGGGTGTGGATGCTAGTCAACTCCGCTATAAGATATCCTCCCACCATGCTACGATCCCATGCTCCCGCGGTTTTTTCTGCCAAAGAACCTTAGTCAGTCTACATGCCAAGCCCAGACATGTTTCAATGACATCTGCGGAACCACACTGCCGCAGACCGGGGACTAAAGGGCGTGTGGATTTTAGCTCCAGCTTGGTTCGTTACTCGTGTTTACGTTAGCCGCTGATTTTCGCAGTAGCATTATAACGATGGGATTGTTTGCCTTTCTTGCCAAACCTTTTCTTTATCGTTCTTTGGCTTTCACAGTACCAGCAAAATGTCAGCCCATCGCAATTTCTTTCTCATCGTCCGTCCCGCTCGATCGAGCCCACCAAACTTAAATCATGATTGGTGAGTAGGAAGCATGTTCCCCGATTACCTTGAGCAGAAACATGGCGGTGAAGCCTCCAGCACTACTGCATGCCTTTTGTCTGCGGAGTTGGTGCTCGTGCCGTGAAGGATGCATCAACATGTGCCGCATAACCGTTAGCCACCAAACCCTGAAGCCTAAGATCCTCGCCTACCTAGCCTTCGTCGGCCTACCACTATTTGCTGGTGACGTCTCGTGTCAGGAGTATGTCTCTCAGTTCTCACAAGAGCAATACTATGAATTTTGCATCTACGAATAAGTAAGGGAAAAGTTCTGTCTACCCTCTTTTCTCGTTCGAGACTTTCCGTTCATACCTTTCTCATCGGGGCACATGAGAAGTTTCCCGATCCGCGTGTTAACAATATTTCCGAGCCGATTTGCCGGCGGTTGATGATTCGGGCTTAGACTGCTTCGTGTGACGGCGTGTGGAATGCATTTCGTTATGCAGCTTATGTCACATTGGCCTCATGCTGAAGGACATGCTATTCGAGATGGAGCATTAGGACCCAGCGGCACCGGCTTTCTCGACCTTTAGCCGGTTCTCGTGAGCGTTAGCCGAGCCGAGGTGTCGCCTTGGTAGAAATCCAAGGAAGGAGGAAAGGAGTGAGACAGCAAGTTATATACCAGGGTACAGAACACATCCAAAGAAATGAATGATGGGCTTGTATACGTCTGTGGAAGCAAGAACGGCGCGCCCAAAGACGAGGTTCAAGCTAAAGTTACATTACAAATGACTCAGTTGAGAGAGGTAGCGCTTTAATGTCATACTCGGGTATAGGTATCCGACAAATTTGAGCAGAAAATCTGCGAATCAAAAGTGCGATTGTTCTGGCCTACATTCTATCCCCATTCCTTGCCAACCTTAAGATGCAATACACAACCAGCTGTCAACGTTGTCATTGTAGCCCCCGAGACTGATGGTAAGATCGTTGTGTCCAGCGCTTGCCCAATAGTATGCCGTGTCGCTGCAACTAGCATCTCTGAAAGAGAGCAGGTTAGCACCATCATCCAGACTGAGTAAGCAGCTACTTACTGGTAAAGATTGCAGTGGTAGGTATATGGCGCAGGTATATAGACGAAGGACAGGTTGCCAGCAAGTGCAGAATCTTCGGGGAAGTCTGCAAAGGTGTCTGTTTGAAATTTAGTTCGGGGGCTTGCTCTTACTGGATCCGGAAAAGAAGTGAACTTACGACAAACACCAATATCCGCTGGTATAGCAGCACAAAACCCCGTGCCTTCTGCTACTCCATCGGTGGTGTTATATGCGTCAGTGCAGAATTCTGCTGGGTTGTAGGTTTGTGCAGAGACGAAGGCCAAAGAGCTGAAGCCAATAACAGTGGCAAGGAGCTTCTTGAGAACGGCCATTTTGATGGATATTCTTCGTAGTGATACTAATACGGTTGACTTAGAATGATAATGATGATTGATGATATTTCCCATGATTTCTGTTACAGAATTCTAAGCATTTATACCTCTAGGATCTCGCCCCCATAGACACATCAAAATGTCCAAGACATTTCACGAGCAATACGACAATATATATGCGTGTAATCAGAAATACCATGTCAAAATAGCCATCCAACCTAGGGTCAGTTCACATCTATGAAGTCGACTTCAGTATAGATTCGTCGTTTAGACTTGGCATGTTCTTAAATAGAAGTCCGGTAATGCAACTCGGTCAGTCAGCGAAAGATGAGCCTCGTTTCTGCATAATACGAGAAATCCATTTCAAGCTGGTTATTCTGCTGACATATTTGACGGTTGTTGGGGTCTTTACTCATAATTGATTTATGGTGGGTGCCTTCGTGCAACAAGGACTACAATGAAAATGCGCAATGGCACTTCGATGAGTGCGCCAGCATGAGGACTGCGTGCAAGATTTCATTGGTCCGCGGGGTGAGCCGTCCCGCAATGGTGTGGGATGCAAAAAGACCAAACTATTTGTAAATGGGCCGGGAACGGTGTGCAAGTGTGATTAGATTCGACTCTTGGTTGAAAGGCACAGGCCAATAGAGCACAATAGCGATTACGTTGAAGCTCAGTGGTGAACTCTTCGGGCCTTTTGGATTCTCTTTCCTGAGTTGCAGAAGTCTCCACATTGGGAACAACGCGTGACTGTGCTGAACGTCTGTACTCCTTCGACGCCCATTGACTGACTTTTGATCCTAGTTTCAATATTTAAAGGCCCGGTTGTAGATCTAGAGCATCTGTGCGGTTAGACTTGGTGGAAGTCTTGCGGATTGAAATCGCTCTCTTATGCTTCTCTAACACCGAGCAGTTCTGAAAAAGATTCTCATGGTCAGCAATTCAGTTTAGCTTGGTTTGTACGCGTATATCATCACATCCCCGATTGCTTCGAGGCAAGTATGACAAGCATTATCAAGCCCCCTTCGTCGCTGAGACTTCAGCTCTGGCTCCATCAAGATATATACTTGAAAGCCTCGGGAATTGCCCACGAAAGGCGGCTACCTTTCTCATCTGGCAACCGAGGGGTCCGAAGAATTCTCATTGGCACCGTTGGCTTGAAAGCAACTGATTCGGGAACTCATATGGCGCTTTGTTTGCCAACCAATGATCTAGTCTCGTGGACCGTAACGTGCATTTGTCGATGGTTGTTCCAGCTATAGGATATCTTGGAAAGTGAAAGTCTCCCTTATATTTATGTTGAATATACAGAAGATGTAGCTAACAGTTCGGAATAGTTCCATTCATCTTCCCGATTTACGTGAATTTGTTCCAACACCGCTAGCATCGACTTACATCGTGAGACCGATCATGGTATCTTTGCACCAACTGAGGAGGAATTGGAGCTGGTAGTGTAAGTAATTAATAAGAATGGTAAGGGTGGGGACGTGAGGACACGTGAGGAGGTTAACTAGGTTCTCATCTACGTAAACTCTGTCTCCTAAATTATTGATTAATCTAACATCCCATTGTAGAAGGTGTCCTAGGGCGTTGCTCCGCCTTTGTTTAGATAGTTAGGATGTGCTGCGAATTTGACGGAAATGAATACTAATCTGTGAGAACATTGGTGCGTTGTCCTGCAGATCTGCACTTGTACCTGCTGTATAGTAGATATACCACCTAGATACTCTCATTAGTAAACCCTAGTATAATATCCAACACGAGACAAACTGACACTCCATTGGTGTAATGCACCTCAGGCGACCAAGCGTTACAGCATCTCGAAGCAGTCGAGGTACTGTACACTACCTTCTTGGTTCTAGTCTTCAATCCTTACAAAGTGGTCGCGCGAGTAATCTCGACATTGGTCCAAGTCGTCGTTAAAAGTAGTAGTCAACCCCCTGTATATACAATGAATGTATCAGGTCCATCTGGGCTTCGGATAGGGTTCGAATATGTCGCTGCCGTTGCGAACTAAAGGATGCTCAAGAGAACAACGAGAGCAGGGAGGACACGTGCCATTATAACGATGATATCCTGGCCTCAGAAGTGCGTATCACACCTCAAACGTGGAGGGCGACTCGTTTCTTTTCCCTAGGCAGTGCCCGTACCAGGGTCCATTCAATGCGGCACTGATCGTACCTGCTGATAGTGTGTAGTACCTATGGCAGCTTTTGAGAGCTTATTCGTGCGCATCACAAAGAATTTTCATCTAAATGTCCTCACTTCGGGCTGTGATTATGCTTACAGTTGGGGTGGCATGAGCGCTGGAGTCTTCTAGGTCACCATTCGCGCGCATCTACAGACTTACGTGTAAATAAATACCCGCTAATGAAAGTTCATTTTGCAACCCACGCCAATCATCAGCAGACCAAGTCAAGCCTGTATGCGTCGCCCTGACGGAAGGAAAGGGAAACAAATGCTCCAATCACGAAAGTAGGGGCCCTGATTCCCCGCCGCAGACACGTTCTGCCGACAGCAAATGAACCCTTTGTGTATGGAGTATCAAGCACCGAAACAGCCGAGCATATCTGATAGGCTGGGAAATCAGCCCAGCATCAAATTAAGGTTGTAAAGAGAGTTAAGGGAAGGTCGCAGGCCATTATGTATCCGAACTGTGGCTATCCCCTTTCCTGCTTCCACATAGAAAAACAATATAAACATGTTTTCGAAAGGACATTACCCCGATGGTCTCCACCAATCAAGAGTGCCGACGCGTTTTGCAGTGATGTGGATAAAGTTGAACAGCCACGAGGGCATCACAAGGGGGCTAATGACCCAATAAGCGAGCTGTGACCAAAAGGCGCCATGTCATTCCCTGGCCGAGGTAGTGCTTTCAAATGCTTACAGCCAGTGCGACTTCACTTTCATTCCAACATGAAACTGGTGCATTATCTCGGACATCACCTGTTGACCATGCGGATAGGCTAAAGCATTGCCTCCTGTCCACTATCAAAGTATGCATGTGCATGGAGGCAGACTTATTGGTATCCCGAGATCGTGTCCACCATTGTACCTATCAGTAAGCTAAGACCAAGTGTGGGGGAGGGGACGTCACAAAGTGGTCACCATTCGAGGAATTTTGTGCCTTGGAGAATCTTTAGTCTATCCGCCGTCAGCAAGTACCGACATGGCTGCCCCTCTCACGTATTGCTTTCGTATATCTATATGTTAGGAATGGAGTCCATTTCCAAACCCTCGAGATTTTCGCGGCGTTCCCAAGTTTCCAACGTCTTTCAAAATGTTGAAGAAGCTTCTTTCTGTCCTGCCACTGCTCTGCGGTGCTTTGGTCAATGCTTATGGCAGCCCAGGAGCCTGTTCGGGAGCATGGTAAGTAAATATTCCGATGGACAGCCTCGCTTCTCCACGCAGGATTTAGAATAATAGCACCTCCAGGAGACGGCTACGATCTTAATGCAGTATTTCAGTTGCTAAAGCGGAGTGCTGATTGCAATGTCTTTAGTTGGTCCCATGACCCTTCAGTGATACAAAGAGTGTCTGATGGAACCTACTACCGCTTTGATACTGGAAGCGGCATTCAGATAACAACGGCAAGCTCACTATCTGGACCATGGACAATCAAAGGATATGTTCTTCCAAGCGGTTCCAAGATCTCCGTTACAGGAAATACTGGATCAGACCTATGGGTAAGTCAACCGCTCTTGACTGATTCTGATCATGCTAACTCCATGACAGGCTCCAGACGTCCACTATGTTAGCGGTACATATTATTTATTCTACGCCGTCTCCAGCTTCGGATCCCAAGTCTCTGACATCGGTGTTGCAACATCCACGACCATGGATGTTGGCAGTTGGACGGATCATGGCGCGACCGGTGTTGCATCGACCACTGGAAAGGCTTATAATGCTATTGATCCAAATCTTATAGTAGTGGGTAGCTCCTACTACTTGAATTTCGGATCATTCTGGGGAGATATATACCAAGTTCCGGTATCGTCTGCGTTGGGGAAGCCGAGCAGTACCTCATACCAACTTGCGTATAACTCGACAGGTACGCATGCTGAAGAAGGTAGTTATATGTTCTACTACTCGGGATACTACTATCTTCTGATCTCTTCGGGGATTTGCTGTGGCTACGATACCAGTCTACCTGCAGCAGGACAAGAGTATCGAATCATCATGTGCCGCTCGACTTCGGCCACTGGATCCTTCGTAAGTCCTTTTCACTTTGGAACGATCTCTGCTTTTTGCTAAAGACATGCCCTATATAGGTCGATAAAGATGGCAAAGCTTGCACTGCTGGCGGCGGCTCAACCTTGCTCAAGAGCCATGGCGTTGTTTATGGCCCTGGTGGACAGTGAGTGTCTCACATGATGCCTGTGCTTATATTGTGCTAACTCAAGACTCTAAGGGGGGTCTTCACGGATACGAGCAAGGGACTCGTGCTTTACTACCATTATGCGGATACAAATGATGGCCTAGCTGATGCTAACTACTTGTTCGGTTGGAATGCTATCACTTGGAGTAGTGGCTGGCCGGTTGTGTAGGCGGGATGATGAAGAAGCGCTTTAAGAACAATTGTTCAGCATCAGCTGTACGCCCGCTCTGTAGGAATTTCCTCGTAGATATTCTCTTCAGTTACTTTCTTGTACATACATATCTCTTCTAGGGTTCAAGCTAAGCAACAAATTTGTTGCTCCGGAATAGCTTATATGGGCTACCTTGATTAGTTGTTAGTGTCGGTAGGTGTGACGTAACTTTACCTGCAGATCCATTGTGATCTATTTTTGTTATTATCACCGCTTGTGATATTAAACATTTTGCAGCTAAGCATGGATGAAGCTCTGATTAGATATTTGCCACTCAGTTGTATCCTGATGGGAACCTTGCCGACGAAAGCCTAGGTTGAATTTGAAATGAACCATTAGTAGGTGTTACAATGCGGGAAACGTCGTCCGTTAAATCAACTCAATCGCTGAATCTTTATCAAAGTCCATAGCCCTGCCGCTTTTATCTACTAAAATTTGTTCACGATATTGATTTAACAACAGCTCACACTTTGGGAAATATTTGGTTGCTGCCGTTGATAATGCCGAATGCTGGTGATCCCGGATTGGGTACTACTCGGATTAGTAAGCAATATAGCATCAAAATCACATGATCAGGCTGCACCGGTTCGCGTGTCGCGACAAACGACATTTTGACCATCAAGCTCTATTTCTACAATTGATCGCTCTTCACCGGCTCTGCGGTCCTTTTGACGATGGCGGTCCTGTTCCCCCATCCTAGAGTCTTAAAGAATCAACAGAACACACAGCTGAGGTTAGTATTTTTGCAAATGTTTTCCTGCCCGTAGATCAAAGCTGAAGTTTAAATTAGCTACGAGCTCCCGAATCGAATACATACCGCGAAAACATATCCCATACTTTCGCCGAATGGCTCCACCATCGTCATATATGGGCAAGAGAATGGCGTCAAGATAGTATGGAGAGGTGGCAGGTCTTTTAAGGAGCCGCAAGCTTCGTCATCAGCGCCAAAGGGTAAGCCCAATGGTACGCATGATGCAGTTGTTCTACTCGATTCAGACGACGAGGATGCCGCAGCTAGTCGTCCATTCGAGGACAGCCCAGAATTCGAAGATGAAGAAGTCGAAATCGACCCGTTGAATCCATACCCTGGCGTGCTCCAAGTACTAGACCTGTACTTTGGTACTGATGTCCTACATCTTGCACTGCTTCCACATTCACACCTGAGAGCAGAAGGCGCATCATGGAAAACACTAGAGCCTTTGAGGTCGAAGATAGTATTTGCTGCAGCATGCGCCGACAATACTATCCGCCTAGTTACTCTACCACTAACACCTCCATCGCCTCTGAGCAAGGCACGAGACACCTTTCAGTCCGACTTTACAGCGCCACATGCTGGAAAAGGGAAATGGGGAGAAACGGTTGCGTTACTAAACGGACATCAGAAGCCATCTCATGGAATTTCTATGACTACAGAGATCTCAGGAACCAAGGCCGGGTTGAAGCCAGAAGCAAATATTGTCGTTGCATCTCATTCACAGGAAGTCACAGGTCTTTTACTCGTATTCTCTATTCCTGTTAGGTCTTTGAACGACTCATTCCGTGCGTTACAAACAATCTACCTATCTTCTCCAGCAAAGTCTATCAGCTTCAATCCATCACTTTCCGAAGCACGCTCAAGTCACCTTCTTGTCGCGGATTCGACAGGCGCATGTCGAATCTATGACTACAGATTACTGATTAGATCACCTTCAGAGGATACCCCAGAGGATATCTCTGCTGAGCAAGGATCCTGGCTATTGTCGCTTTATCCTGCCTTTCAAAAGGATCCCCCTGTTGGTGCACATGCAGGATTCGGAAGAAAGATAGTGATCGATGCAAAGTGGATTGGTGGTGGCGGTGCCATCATAGCTCTTTTCCAAGATGGAGAATGGGCTATATGGGACATTGAGGGTGTCGGACCGGGATCTTCTTCGGGGTTGCTTGGTCGTCAAACTCTCAAGGGTGGCGCCCGATCTGCCTACAGCATATCAGGCTGGATCGAAAACTCTTCGAAATCGGCCTTGGCACCTAGCGTTGTTGCTCCGAAGACCTCCTCATCCAGATTTGTACCTATGACACCAGGGACAAGAAAATCAGTAGACCTATTCAGCAGTAGCAGGAGCGGGCAAGCAGGATCTGGCTGCGGAGAAATTTGTGTCCTCGAACTACCACCCACCTCATCAACTGCTACCCCAGAAGAGTCCGTGGTATTTTGGCTGGGAGAGACTTTCGCCGTCATTCCAAGCATCTCAAAATACTGGAAAGCCAATGCTGGCAAGGCATCAGGTGGAGCAAACAGCATCTTTAATAGCAACATAGGCTCTCGACTTATCAAACTCGAAGGTATTAGCCTGCAGGGCGAACGATGCATGGGTATAGATCAGTCGGCACGGCCGAGTACTTCTGGAGGACTGCCAACAGAGATCACCATAATCGGTGAACATCGTTTCACAATACTATTCTCGGGCAAGATCAGCTCACAGCCACTAATCTCCTCACGTTCGGCCTTAGTTGAGAGGAAGGATAACGAGAGTGGTGAGCTTGATGTCGTAGGCATAGATCAAGCTCTTGCATTGATGGATGGCGGGAGCAGTGGTGGGTTGTTCAAGAAAAAGAAAATCCAGCGATGATCTTTTCAGCAGCCTTGTACTAGTAAAATCAGATACCCCAAAAGAATAACGACAAGCAGAATACAAAATGAGGGTGCGGTTCCAGACATTTGGAGTTGGTAAGTACCGTGAGGATGGTATCTCTAAATGCGATCAACTCCACGTCGGCTTTACACGTGCTGTATAACTTTCTCTTTCTTCCGCGGGACAAGGTGGAGTACAAGGCGAGATCAATCCTTGAAACTCTGTATTCCATGCGGTACAACAACCTCTCAGATGAGAGCCAACACAGAATCTCGCTGGTACCTACAAATCACTTAGATCTTGTGTGGAGGCGAGATTCGACAGTTGGGGAGGATTTCTACTTCTGCTTGGCCATTTCACGTCGTTAAGACTTGAGGCTCTTTCATGTCAATTCTGCTCTGTGGAGTGCATGAAAGATGTGGCTAGGTGGGTTATTATTTCCTCTACATTTTTACATGTTTCCAGAATGTGAATCACTGCAGCCTATCCCTGTCATGGTATGCTTTCATATCCTGAACATGCACTCGAGCCTGCACTCGCTCCAGCCGATCACACAATCAGACTCTGTTCTTCCATCTTACCTTCATATTGATATATCGCGTACTAAAGGTCGATTCAATGACGCGTTTGGCACCTGGTTCTGCAAATGACCAGTCAAAATTCATGAATAGCATCGGGATCATCTTATAGTAGATTGCTTGGGACAAGTCTAGGCCTTTAGTTAGCATTCCAAAATTAAATTCTTAAAATCGTTCTTCAATGCTGGTGGCTCTTACGCTTTCCTGGACACGAACGTGCCCCCATGCCAAAGGAGACATTGTATGTTTCTAAACCCACGGTGTCAGTAGACTTCCCTGAAGTATGCTAACGAGTCTCGGATGTCACGGGAAAATCTCACCAAGTGCTTTAAGCTTCTCTGCTCCATATTCAAGCCAACGCTCTGGACGCCATTCGTCGGCATCCTGGCCGTAGAGGCTTTTGTCGCGCGAAATCACCCATGGATTGATACCGACAATGGTCTAGAGAGCACGTTAGTCCCACTGCATAAGCAAGATCCCTGATACTTTTTGCTGCGGCTCAGGGCAAGCAGGGCTGAATAAACATACACCGGCAGGCAAGAAATGGCCTTCGAGCGTATAACCGCCCTCAGGGACCACTCTCATCAAAGACATGCCGACAATCGGATGCAAGCGCATACTCTCATTCAAGCACGCCTCTAGAAACGGCAGATGCTCTCTCAAATCCCGCAAGCTTGGTAGATTTCCCAACTTCCCCTCGCGTCGCGCAAGATCGATTTCTTCGTGGACCCGCTCCATGGACTTCGGGTCGCTCATCAGGGCAATGAGTAACGTGCTGATGACTATAGCGGTTGTTTCGCCCCCGGCGCCGAAGTTTGTTAGCAGGGTGTCCCGAAGCCAGTGGTCTTTCAAGGCCGGCTTGCTCGCTTGGATTTGGAAGAGCTTGCTGGCGATGTCTGGGGCATGTTCGGGGATGGGCTTGGGGCTATCTTTGCGTTTCTGGAACTCAGTCACGCACCACTATTGGAAGGCAGACCCAAGATCAGTACGTCTGTGTGGAATTTGCCAGCTAGAGAAGTGCAAGGATGGACTTACGGCGAAGGAATTCTGAGTCGTATCCTCGACAAGGGGCATATCTGCAGTTATGATGGTTGCTCTCAGCCGGGGCTTCACATACGCAAGCAGGGAACCGACAGGATTGATAATGCGATGTGTTACCCAGAGAATAGCCTGGAAAATGCCTGGGTAGAAACCGATCAGGTGCATGAAGTTCCATGCGCCCTTGATCAACCCGATCGTCCCATCGTCCTTATTAGCGTCGACCAAACCCTTGGATTTGGAGAAGGTTGCTTGGGAGAGACAATCTAGATGTAGTTAGGAATATCGAACTCTGAATGACCAAGGATCGGCAAGCAATCGAGATCAAGACTCACCAACGGTAAACAAATTGAAAAACTCATCCACGTCAACTTCCATGCCCTCCCTCTCCCTCATAATCGCGATGTTTCTCTCGAGAATAGCATTCAAGTTCCCTTCCAGATCTTTCATTGCATCCGCCGTATATGCCGGCCCTATCAAGCGCCGTTGGATACGATACTTATCCATATCCATCTCATTCAGAAAATCCAGCCCGTCCTTCCCGGTCCAGCCGCCCTCGCCCGTAGCTTGGTACCACTCGGCCTTGACGAACTTGCTGCTGGCGGCATAGATGATCTTGAATGAGTCGGGGCTGGAGACGATCACTTCACGGGGTGAGATGCGCACGATGGGTCCGTAGCGGACGTGCAAAGAGCGATCGAGATCTTGACGCTTACGACGGGTTTGATGCATGAAGATCCAGAGGCGGGTGATACTGGCGAGGAAGGGACCTGGGACGGTGCGCAGTGGTGTTAAAGAACGCACACTGACGAGATAAGTTATGAGTCCGATGATCGATAGAAAGAGCCATGTCGAGGGCGCTACCTGGCGAGTTTGTTCCCAGAGGTTTGCGAAGGCCATGACGGACTTTTTATGTCCAAATCCTTGCAGGTTTGGATTTGAGCTCTGATTTCTATCCGAATTAATTCAATACATAGCTCCTAATACTATCAGAATGACTCCTTGTGGACCTGGCAATGTAATTTCGCGATGGCACAACGCACGAGGACTTATTCCAACAATCCAGGCTTGTATTACTGGGAAAGAATCTGGAAAGTGAGAGCATGTGAAGATATATATAGTCAAGTTCCCTCTAAGTAAGATAGATGTGAGACGTCAAGGATCAATAATATAAGTCAACGGTGATTGGTGGACGGTGCGCATATACGTACAATACTCTTGGGATAAACAATCCCATGCCCTGTATACTCGGCTATGACGATTCTCATCAGCTTATTGGCCAAACTTCCTTGAGGCGAAAGACCAGGCAAGGGTTTGTTTATCCTGAAAGTATTGTACACATAACTGAGCTGCCTTCTTAGCGCTGATGTAAGAAACCTTTATCTTTAAATGACGCAAATTTACAGAGTTGGAAGCAAGCATTAGGAAATCGGTGGATGAAATATTCACGAGACAGTCAATTGCGGCTTGACGACGGTTGTGTAAATGCTGCTCGTACCACTATGGCTAATCCAACCCGGTCATCTTCAAGAGATTATGCCTATGGAAGAAACTCCTATTCCTCTTCCCAAACATATCTATTTCAAAAACCCAGTCAGTAAAGCACTTCGGTGTAAAAGCTCAGTAAGAAGCACTCACACATAGGAACGGACAAAAGACAGACAATGATCTGTACACTTGAAATGACCATGAAAACTTTGTAGGTACCGCTGTGGACTAGCCAGCCATATGCGCTCCACGTAAGCCCAAAGGAGAAGAAGTTCTTGAACATGATCATGCACGTGAAGGCCTCGATAGCAATATCGCGATGTGCATCCACGATGTAAAGAGAGCTTGCCACGGCTCCGATGACCATGCCCATCACTTCGAGTGCGAAAAAGAAGACAGGCCAGAACTTGAGTGTGTCAGCTAGGGTTTCCAAAGTGAAAGCTCAAAGAACAGAACCTACCCATCCAAACTTGGTCACCTGTGCTGCAGTGATTCCAAATCCGTAGAGACCAGCACCGCCGATGATCATTTGTGGCAGCACAAGCACGATACGGAACTCCGGCTCGTAGATCCCACCATTCTTACGCGTCATGTACTTTGCACTCCAATCCGCCAGACCACCTGCAAGTAAGAAGCCTAATATGGCACCTACGAAGGCACCAGTGTAGGAGTATCCATCAGAAACCTCGTTCCAAAACAGTGGCGGTCCAAGAAAGATGGCTGCAAGGATGATACCAATAAAAACAGTCCACCCAATCAACGTGCCTTGAATTAGACAAGCCCATAATATGGCCGGATGTGCAAATAAGGGAAATGGGCGCAGGAACAGCTTCAGAAAAGTCTCGTCAGATTTCCTGCCGTTGAAAGGCATCAGACTCTGCTTATAACTTTGCTTCGGTGTACTGACACCCTGAGCATCATCGTTCATAGGCTCTTGGTTCTCGGTGGTTGTTGGTATTTTCCTAGACTGCACGCCTGAGACTTCTTGCGTAGCAGTTGGTCCATCACCATCACTCCCAATGGTATGCAGTCCAAAACCACGTTCGTCTTTGCTATACTGCTCAACGTCCGAAGCAGCCATATCTGTGTTGAGGTGGGAGGAACGACGATATGCCGTTTCAGGAACGAAGAGAATGACAAAGGGCAGACAGGCCCCGAGGAAAATAGCAACAAAATAAAAGGACCATGGCCATCCGATCGTGTGCGTGATCTTGCCGACCAGAATGGGCGTGAAGAAGGCCCCTCCAAAGACAGCCAGATTCGTCAACGCCATACGCTTGCCCCGTTCATGGACAAAGTACAAGTCACCGACCGTGACGTTTACTAGAGCTTCGAAGGGTGCCGTTGCAACACCTTGGAAGATTCGGGCCCATAGCAGACTTTTATAACTTCGAGAAGCTCCTCCCCAGGCACTTGATCCGATCAAGAGCACTGTCCCGCACAGAAAGAGATGTCGCTTTCCCCATATTCTTGCCGATGGAACACATAAAACCCCCGCGACTCCAACCCCGAGAAGAAAGTACCCGGTTAGTAGGGCTACAGCCGTGAAGGTTCGCTCGAAGTACAGGGATAAGGTCAAAGTATTCGCCGCAAGGATGGGGCCGAGGGCTGTCGCAAAGACCGAGACGAGGGATAGAATGAGAAGTATAGAATCGCGTTTCCATAGTGGCCAATTCTGCGGAGGAAACATTAGTATCTGGTACCCCCCAGCGCGTTATGGTTAACTGACCAAAGGATCATTTGGGTCATCGCTTGGTTGAGGCACGAGAATGATCGGGACAGCGCCAGAGGTGTCGCATTTCAGTCCAGCAGAATGTGCCGTCGCCGCCTGTGGTCTGTCAGGGTCGTCGAAGTATCTCGTCGTACCCGGAACATGGTCCATAACACGGTCTTGCAACACACCCAAGCCCATGTTGGCGATGTAGTCGCAAGGGGTTTAAGCGAGGAGAGTGCAATGATGATGTGGGGAATGCATGCAGCAGGCGACCTTTCGGGCACCGCAGCTACGCGTCGTATGGATTCATGATGGAGGTTTGAAATGGCCTGCCTGTGTTGTATTTTGGAGGTGTTGGACAAGATGCACTTGCTCAGCACTACGGCGGGCGACACAGGGAGCCAATGGGAGGGGACATGGCTTAGTGCCCTCCCTCTACTGCACTTAAGGTTATTGCTCCTCGCTTGGTAGATCCCCCGGAGCCACAAGGTGGAGCGCCGGGGGCAGGGATGCGCTGTTGTGGGCGTGCGATTGCTGGAAACTATATCCCAGAAGTCTTGTGCTTGGAATCTCGTCGAGTAGGAGACGGTCGACCGGGGGGGGGAGAAGGAAACTGTGAATCACGTATCTTAAGTTTGGTCATGCTCTTGTGGCCTCTCGAGGATTGTGAGGTAATTTGCTGCATGCGGTACTCCCGCTTTCCACAAGTGCCGGAGGAGATAAGCAGGGCCATCCTCTTTCAATAACCTCGAAGCCCCGTATTGTTTCTTTGCTTGCCAGAAGGAGGCGATCCCCGGTTGGAAATCCTAATTTCTTGCTTGTCAAAGCACCGGGCACTACTGTCATGTACGTTGACTGCAAGGTACATAAGACATTCCCGATGGGGTTATGTCAGTAAAGTAATATGAAAACATTTTTGAGTATGGAAGATCTTCTCCATGTAAGTTGCTTCCTGTCTTGTGCAAGTAGAGGCCCACGAAGGATTTCAAAAAAAGCACGTTAATGCACCGGACAAGAGCCCTTCCAAGTATAGACCTTGGGTCTCGAATCTCGAGCAGCCGCAGGCTTTCGGGCCAATATCGTTTTCAGCCTGCCCATTAGTCGATCCCTTGTTAGCGCCGCCTTCGAAAGGCAATGTCCCACCCCCTCTGGACAAATGCGGAGAGCTCTCGTGCCCGGTTGGCCAATCAGGCCTTGGCTTTTTTCAGCTCATAGAGTTTAATCTAGTCATCATATCGCGGAGCCACGAGGTAGATAAACATCTTCACTTGCCTTCTCAGCCCCCAGGTCTCGCATTTCAAACCCTCCTGTCTGATTTTGTGAGCCTCAACCACGTCGCCCCCTTTCTCACGAATACCAATCTATCACCGCGTGCAACAACCTTAACCGAGTAACTCCGCCTCGCCTCCTTAAGATCCAAAATGAAGTCAGCATACTTGAGCATAGCTGCCATCCTGGCAAGCTTGGTTGTAGCACAGGATGGCCTACCCAGCTGCGCGGTACGTTGACATGACCCCACAGCCAGACCAGAATGCGCGCAACAGAAGTCTAATGGATGCCATAGCAAGCGTGTGTAAGCCAGTACTTGACGGGCACTCAAATCGGCAGCTGTCAGCAGTTAGATGTGCATTGTATCTGCTCCGACCAGAGCTTCCTGAGCGGTATTGCATGCTGTCTCGCCGGCGCCTGCAATGCGGCCGACCAAGCCACGTCGGTTGCATATGCTCAGAACCTCTGTAAGACTGCTGGAGTGACAGTCCCGGACGCGTGAGTTCCACCTTGCTTCGAGAGTGCATGAAAAACTGCAGCCTTGTAGATATTGGACAATATGTACATTTTGGCTTGGACCTAATGTCGTGCATCTAGTGTTTCCTGCGTGTCGAGCAGCACCACAGCCACGGCGACGTCTGGTGCGGGCGCAGCATCGTCTGGTGCGTCCAATGCTGCTTCTACGGCCTCTTCTATTTCCTCCCTCAAATCGTCCGCGACAGCCTCCGCGACGTCGGCAACGGCAACTTCGAACGCAGGAAACGTGGCTGGGATGGGAGCGGGAATCTTGGGTGGTTTGGCGGCAGCCGTTGTCTTGTTGTGAATGGGGATGGACGGCCCATGCAAAACGCCATGAAGCATCATCAAAGTTCCGGAACCGAGCGTGCGAACTTCTGCTTCCTGAAATCAGGTAGAATGTAATTCATCGGCCGAGAAACTGGGCGGAAGGTGCGTTCCGCCCGTTGCTTTTCCTTTCCCGATCTGCAAGCTGTCTCCGAACCAGGATTTGCTACCCATGCATGCAGCCCGTCTCCAATGGATCGTTCTTTCTTTTGTTTCGTGGTTCAGATCTAGTGCCAAACCAGATCGGTGGTACACACAAGCCTGGACGTGAGCAGTCATAAAATGACCGCTCACTGATTTCCCAGGCATGACAGCACCCGTTCCAATGAATGATGTTGGGTCTTTTTGCTCCGCCTTCCATGTTTCATGCAATGCAACGTTTGCGTGCCCTGTACTTTCTTCTGTTGGGTTTTCGGCGCCCTTCTTCTGCTAGTTGGGCAGCATCATAGTTTTACTTCTTGCTCTGGTGGCTTGGTGGTGTTCTTGGTCCTTTCTTCGTTAGGGAAAGAGTCAATTCTACGTAAGACTGTCAACCTACGAGTAGAAAGCAAAGACATGAGGCAGAGCAGATCCACATGACTTGAATCTGGCATGTGATGTGATAAGACTTGCTACCTCACTCATAATACAGCCTCGCCCACAAGCCATCTCTGGGGGGGGGGCATTCTGTTGTGGAATAGCTTCAATACTACAGTCTAGCGATGGGCTGAAGTTTTTCTTGATCTGATCTACACAAGGGCAGTCGTTAGATCGGTGGAGATCTTCAGTCCCCAGACATCGTCTATCTTATCAAGTCACAGATCGACTGATCGATCTACAGCGCTTCCTTTTCTTTTCCAGCCTCCTTGTCTTCTTCCATCGGTCTTCGAATTGTGTCCCAGATGATGTACTCTCAACGTACACAGTACCAGTAACTGTAAAGCATGTCAGACTTACATGACACTCCACCAGACCCACTCGGCTATACCCTTACTCTTTGACAAGCACATGCACAACAGCCATTGTGCAGTTCAGTATCTTCCATAAGACCCAACAACTGCGATCAGATTGTGCAAGCTGAAATACCCTTCGTGTATCTTTCGGGAGCTTGACCCCCCTCCCCTCACAAGGTGTCAATTGCTCCTCAGCGAGGATGTTCGCCTCTGAAGCGGCGATCAAAGCTGGCTGGGTAGTATAATGGAGGGGCTGATTCGCGAACTACCGACCTATGCAAGGACTTTTTGTTTGTACTGCCGTTGTCGACGATCGATTTGTGGGTTTTCTTTGGTCCTGGAAGATCTACCATGTACATCGCGTCAGAAAAAGCAACCTATTCGATCCGTGCCATACGATCTGTCCTACGTGGTATTACTCTAAAATTTAGTGCATCTAAACATTGCTTATGTTGTAAACAATATATGTGCTGCTTTGGAAATACGATTCAATTGGTTCTAGCAAACAGAATTTTCGAGCTATTGGCCGGGTCGTCGTTTCCGTCTTCCCCTCCCTGTCTTTCATTATGATTTCACGACAATGCATGTGGATATCTCGAAGACGGTCGTAGGTGGCTTTAAGGGTATGAGAGACGCATATTGAATGCCGTATATGCACCTATACCAGAGTCACTATGAGAGTACAAACCTAATGATTGACGTCCACTGACTCGTGGACGGGAGACTGTCTCTCCCTCCATTCCACCGGAAAGCCTCCCCGTTCCTCGTGCGGCCATCCAAGCCGGCAACACCGACTTTTTTGTACCACAATAGTCGAATGGAGTAGCTTAGAAAGCTTCTCAGGACTGTTGCTGAGGCATGAGAGACAAGGCCGATGGCTTAGTCCTAACACCAAGAAGAAGAGCACAAGGTGCATGAGATCGTCGGGAGTCTTATCCTTTGTTTGCTTACTCTTGGATCACGGAGTTTCTTTTACTTAGATGATATCAGCTTGTGTAAGGTTAAGCAAGGGTGAGGTTTTGTTGAGAAGTGCGGGGTGGTATGCAGGTATTCCTATCTTCTCCAATTCGAAGCCAAGAATCAGTCTGGATACGGCTTTCAGAATACTCTCACGCTTACTTTGGACAAGACACCTTGTTCAGCTTTTCATCTCGGGAATTATTGTTAAATATCTCTTACTTCTCCACCTCGCCTAGTGCGTTGGGTAACAAGACCCCAACTCCTGGATATCGGGATCCTCCTTACTTGATGTGCGACATGCAAAACCAAAGACCACTGCACAAAAAGACTGCAGAAAGGAGGAACGTGGTTGTAAGACGCATATCTTACTTTATCATTCTAACTGTTTTGTCATATCTCGATTCATCTGAATCTCCAGTGTATCATTCAATATTTAGGATTAAACACGGCCCTACAGTTTCGAATGAAATAGTCCGAGGTCAGATATTATTTTGGGATAGAAGATTTTACGTAGCTTAAGACAGCCAGAGAGAAAATCTGAGGCAAAGCTAGTGAGGTAGGTATCTCAAGTCATATGCTTACCCGGTTTCGTCCCCTTTCATCTTGTTCTGTTTCGGGATGCCCGGGAATACGATTTCTATTTCGCATCATAGTAACGTGGGATATGTCCGAAGGGTTACATGGTCTATTCGGATCAAGACACCCCACTGGAAGCACGAAAAACGTGGCTGGGCGGCGTGTATTGCATAAGACCAAATCAATTGGACCATTGTAGAACAACAAGTTTTAGTACCTCCCTGATCATAAGACACTGCACAATAGACACAGGCTGTCCGACCGGGGAACATTTCGTGTATGTTCCATGGTCTCAGATTTCTTCTTTGCTGCTGTGTTTGGTCTTATATTGGTAAATGGATGGAGCTACTGACCCGGTACTCGGGTCTCTTTTGATCGTTTGACGGACTGGCATTGTCTTTGAATGAATGGGACCTATCGAATTTTTTTTGGTCGAGGCTGAAATTACTCAATGCGCAAAAATAGTCGTTGATGGATAGATGACCTTGCTTTTATCTTAGTCTTCTTTTTTTTTGTGTTGTTCGAAAGTTCGTGCCCGGCAAAATCCCGGCGAGTAAGTACTACTCACCCACCAGTTCGTGATTCTGCCACAAGCAGGAGCTGACAGTCAAGATGAGCTCAGCTCTATTTCTGCTGATGAGACAGACACTAGTAAAAAGATATGCTTTACCCGGATATAGATTCCAGAAAACGAACATATCGTAAAAGAAAGTCCGGATCGTCAATAACCCCCGAAAAGCCAACTAGGCTCAAAGAAAAGTCCAAACCTCAAATTTTCTTAAAAACAAAAAGGCCGAAGGTTACAGAGACGCTAAAGAATCAGATGAAACAAGAAACCACCCACCTCTTTACCAAACAACAAAGAGGGTGAGGCCGCAATATCCGAAAGGAGGAGTCGGAGAGCTCGAAATAGAAATAAATCAAGAGATAGCTGAAACGAGATGGAATTTTGAGATTCGGCATTTTGGAGTCTAATTACACTCAATGACACTCAGAAATTGATTCCCAGGTCCTAGGACATTGGATTTCTTTGTTTCCTTTTTATCTCATTTAAAGAATTGATGTCGTTTCGGGTTTCTCAGAGACCGTTAGCAATGAATCCGGACACCCTGAGATATTCGCCTAGTAACAGGCAAACGTCAAAGACACTATCCGTGAGCTTCGGAGTTCTATACCGGAATATGAGATGATTTTGAGCATGTTTTGACGAAAAGCTTGGCTTTCCTGTTTTCGCTGTCCCGAGGGCTGCCTGCTGTCAAAGTGGCGAAGGAGACAAGGTCAGATGAGTGTTTATCAAACGGCCGTAAATTCATGCCTTGCCTTGAGCACCTTCGTAGATTGTTCCGAAAGTCTAAGCCGAGTTGCTAGAGAAGAGAAGCCTCGCAACGCGTGTTCGATCTTCACTGCTGAAGTGTCAAGGTTGATAGGCAAAACAGAAAGTCTTTCCATCACTTTGTTGGTTTCTATCTGCTGACATCAAATCGCCTCATATTGGGCAAATTCGACCGGCGCAGATCTACCCTGAAGCCATTCGCGAGATTGTCTAGCAGGGAAACGCACGCCAAGAGGTCTCCTGTGCGGCGGGCATGATCAAGAGCGCGCCTCATACTAGTATCTTAGGCTCATTCATGACAACCTTGATGGGGTTGATCACGCAAGCAGGCCGCAGCTGGCCCCGATGGAGGCCTCGAGCACCTCAAACACATTGGGCCAGTTTGGATATGATGATTTGTGCGTTTGTAGTCGATCGCTGTCATTTCTTGCGAGCGAAAGTAAGCGTTGGAGGCGAACAAAGCGCAAAGACGTGGACTAGACCGAAAGAAATCTCGAATCGAGCGAGGCCGTCGGTTGAAGTTACTCGCTTCTTCGTCGCTGCATCGGTCAGAATGCGCACGACTCCCAAAAAAGAAACCTCGGAGTTTGCTGTCTGAAGTACAGTGGATACCCGATAGATTGCCCGCTGGAACGGTTACCCCTTGACCCTGTTCTGGTTGTGCTGCAGTGGAGAAGCAAGCAGCTTCTAGGATGTCCTTGACACTCGTCTGACGCCGTCTGGGAGCACGGATGATTGTGCATGGAGGGGTCCAAGTTGGCTCTGCTTGCCTTTTCCTCTCTGTCCAGGCTAGTCTCTCATCTCGTCTCTGCCATGACGTTTCCTGACTACATTGAGCGAGCAGCAGCTTTTGCTCAGCTATGCCAGTAGCGAAAGGGGGTTGTCAAAACGGCTGCTTGAACATCAGGATGCCACCCCGTCGACGAGCATCTGGGCTGAATGGATGGTTTGATGTTGTCTATCCTGGTACGGGCGGTAAGTACTTCTTCCACGAGCTGTCTTGATACTTAACCATGTGGCTACCGTACGGAACCTGTACCTACCATACTCATATGGCCCTAGGTTTCTTTCAGGCCCAGTGTGGTCACTGGTCGGGATAGCTTAGTTTTCAAGTGGCAAGATCTGGCAGCCTTGAGCCTCATGGCTGGACTGTGCTGAAGCCCTCCACCCCCGCAACCGTTACATGAGCAGAATTAGACAATGGAGAGTTTCCAAACTTTGTTTCTCTGGTGCTGTGCTGAAGATCCTAACGGCATGTTGTCAGGTCTATGACTCTCTCGCCTTGGGTCCTCGACACTCGAGGTGCATTGAGCCGTTCAGGACATGAGATAAAGGTGCGCTGCAGCTGACATTCTGGCCATTCTGCATTTTGTCTCTGATGCTGCACCTTGAGTAGCACACTCTCTTACGGGGACTCTCAGCAACAAGACGAGACCAATCAAGAGCGGAAAGCGACTTCAGCAAAGCCGAGGCAGACTTGACCGAAAATAGGTTGTAGGGCAGCCGTACATGTATAAGACCTAACCCTGACGGTGCCTGGGGTTCATGGAACGCATGCGAAAAATCATGGAGGATAGATCTTAGCTTTGGATTATGCAACCTAGCTCCGCCTCCAAGTGTCTGTCCAAAGGGCGATTGACCAGGGGTGCAAGATCGAACCACATTTCGTATTGTAATAGTGAACGGCTTGAATATGCTGATGGCCAGGGGAGTGAGGGAGGGACATGGCATGGGATGGCTAGGTGAACCACTCTGATGGAGCTAGCAAGGTGGGTGGTATGTTGCTTTTGATGAGAGCTCCGTACGCTTGCTTGGACATACAAACGGTCCAGGGCACGCATCTGCACTTCACCAGGCGACGTCGGCTCTACCGTTGGCGGATTCTGGACGTCCAGGCCTGTACTGTCGAGATTGGCATCAGGCTCAGGGGGGGTGAAAAGCAGGATGGTGAGAACGACGGCAAGGATAGCATTCTACCAGGGTGACAGGGACGGGGCACTCGCTATCCCAGCACGAGCGAATGCTGCATTGGCGACCAGCTGAGCCAACGCCGGCCAGTCTTAACTATTGCGAGATCGAGAATTGTAAAGTAGCTGCGACGGCGAATAAGGCGGCCGAGAAAGGGTTTTTGATTTTGGATGGCAATTCTCCCTATCCATAGCACCGATACCCACGGTTCGCGAGGACGATGCCTTTCTAGGTTAGCGCCGTGTCTGGCGGTGCACAAGATGTCGTCCTGCCTCTGCTTGGACCTTCCTACCACCTTACACCTTACATCGCACCTGAACGACTCGACAGCTCCTCCACCTCACGTTCCCCACCACCCAATAGTCCTTCCATCCTCGAGCCTTGGACCTGACACAGACGCCGTCCGGCTCCCTGCCCTCGAACAATGACCTCTTGAGCCTGAGCACCCGCACCCGGACCCGGACACCTCTTCTTCCCTGCTTGCTTTTGGCCTACCATTGCGTGCGATCCCCTACTCGTTCCTCACCCCTCGACCACTTCCTCCCCCCCGCCGGCTACGCGCTGCTTGCTACCTGCTACCGCTACGCCTACCGTCTATTGCCTGCCGATATGATGTATCCACAAACGCCGTCCCCGATGCTGTCAGTGCATGTGTGTCGGGACGTCAAGGTTTTGCGGTCTCCGGTGGTGCAAATCTTGGTTGAGCATGGGTCTTGAATATATGAATCACTCATATTCCGATTTTCCCATTCCTTGCTCTGTTCCCTCCAGCGGGTGGATCATCTCTGCAGCACCAACACATCTTTTCCCACCTGATGCTCATTTTCTGAGTTCTGACCAAGACGGCCTCCAAACCCTTCTTCTGCAGACCCTTACTCCCTCTGCCATAGACCGAGACTCTTGTCTCTTGGTTCCGGGCCCCAATATCTTTCTTCCATTTGATCCCCCCTAGACTCTTGTCTATCGCGAGCTGGCCAGCGGCCATAGCTCATCGAGACTTTGCGCCTCTCGCATCAAGTATCAGTACCAAAAAAAAAGTAAAGACACGCACAAACGCATGAGTAGAAGCTTCTCTGGTACTTGCTTCTTTTGTTTTTACTTTGACGATCCCCGGGCATCATCTCAGCTTGCTTTTTACTTCGACAAGGAGCCATCTTCTAATCTCTGGTGTTCTGCTTCTGACACTTTCCAACAAACAACTTTATATATTAGGCATGGTATGCCATCAGCAGCCAACAACTTCCTCGACCATACTCTTCTTCGCTCGCTGCCAACTCCAGCTTACAGGGCTTTAACCTCATAACCATACCCGGTATGCCATGGATCCTTCCCAAGATCTATATGTTACTAACAAGTCGATTCAGCCTTAGTCCCTATCGCCTGCCAATCCTTCACAATGTGCGAATACACCAAAAACTACTATATCTACACATCATGTGTTGATCCTGGAGCTCATTTCTTTGGAACCTCAGTCGATGGAAAGAAGGAACATCGATGTCCTCGAGGGCCCCACGAACGGTATATTGTGGTACCAGGAAGTTGCCCATTATGCTAGCCATCGGGACCATCACCTTGAGCAATGGATATGTTCATCCGTGATCTTTGGACGCTAGACAACGTCAACGACTCGATACCCCATAGCGGTGGAGGATGCATAAAGCTGATTTCGGGGGCCATTCAGCAATGCCGAACCAACATACCAATACATTTTCTGCTTTTTGACATAGGCAGCAATGTACCGCCACTTTCAAACAGAACAGTTTTATACACATGTATCTTTTGGGGCTTCTTTTACATTCAGCAAGCAATTGAAAAATTTATCGGCAAGGCGTAACGGGAGCATCATGTCAGCATTACAGCACAGCACAGCGACTATTTATGGGACATTGGTTCTGGTCCTTTGATTTTGGGACATTTCTAGGCTTTGGCATACAAATCGGAAGAGCTGGCTCTCTGTACGAGTGCAGCACTGGAGTCTGAGAGCAGGGGAGGAATGGGAACAGCTGGAGGGGCCTTTACTGCAAGACATATATACACAGTACCTAAACGGGACATGAAGTCAGTCACACGACGACAAAAAAGTTTGTTGCGAAGTATCATATGAGGGTAGCACGGTCATAGCAAGGAAGGTAATCCTGCAACCAATAATTAAACCTCAATTATCACTATGCTCATGGCTTACCAAGTTGCATCGCTTCTATCAATATTTGTTGTGCTATGTTACACCTCTAAGTGCAGCTTCGCTATCTTTATCGCTTGCTTTTCTTTATTTGTGTTGCCTCGTGCTCAACTAGTGTCTCGTGCCTTTTTGTCTTGCATTCCTCCTCGGCACGATCCCTACGATTTGATGCAGCATTATATTAAACACATCAGTACAGTTCCGGTCGACCCGCTGGGTTGCATATATCAAAAGGGGACGGCACACAGTTTGGAACCTTAAGGTTGGGGTTTTTCCATATCATCATGATGTCAACAAGTTCAAGCTTTCCATAGCATTAATGTTCCACATGAATCTCGGATCTTGGCGTTTTCTACGATTTTCCCCAGCTACTGACGGCCAAGATGCTGCCTCGGATTCTCGATCAATAATACATTCGCGAGTCATAAGTAAACAAGGCAATAGATTCCCCCTCCCCCGCCGGTTTGCTCTGATTCATTAGTTCTTCGGCCTTTTCACCAGCTCGTGTAACAAGTTTCAATGCTTCTTGCTCCGAACGCCGCAGCCATACGTATTTTCACTCTCGCTATGTCACCAGACAGAGCACGCCCCGCACGAAGCCCAGCTATAAGACGCAAGTATAGACATCTGTAAGCGGACTTTCCCAGCTCTAAAGGATCGCACAGTTTCGGGTCTGAACTACCTAGCCCGTTCTATGCTTCGCAACCCCTATATCAAACCCCGAACCATTCTCAGTTGTTAAAGCCGAATTATGCCCTCGGCGCCTGCTCGACCAACCGGCCCTTTGGAGCTGGGTGGGATGGGTAGGCTAAGGATTTTGAAGCGTCTGAAGTTGCGGGTGGGGGCAGAAACGAAAAGCCGGGCCGTGTCGAGCGTCGTACGAGGCATACGCCTTTTGGTGGATATCGAGATAGGTATAGAGGTCAGCAGAACTAGATTTTACGCTAGAGACGCCTGTTCAGCTGGGTGGTGCCTCCGAGGAATTTGGGTCGTCTTGATGATGAGAAGGTATGTTCTTTGTCTCAAAGCTCTGGCGAAGACTCACTCGTTAACGAGCTTGAGGCGTTGCTGTTTGCTGGTACAGACTACCAATCCCTACTTACTCGAGAATCAACAGCCAAACTACAGTGCTTCGACAGACGAGCAATCGAGGTGCCCCATCGAACTTCATAATCGATCACTAATTCGCCGCGGCCTAGTCCCAGCTAACGTCTTCAACCATACCCGAGCTTACATACCGGGACATTTGAGTCGCACTTATTCCCGCCGGGCCAACAAAAAAACCAGGGGAGGAGAGGGTAAGAGTTTGCCCACTTGCCCTGTTCTGTGTAGCCGACTGAGGGAGTTGGGGGGTACTTGAGGTACTTCGAGCTTCCTCACCGTACCGATCGGAGTTTCGAGTTCTAATTTAAGAAAAGTGAAAACCCCACCAAGGTTACGGGCTGTCTCGAACTCTTCGCAGCATATGATTTGTGGATATTGGGAGTCGATGCAGAGGGTAGTGCTCGATGGCGGCGTTCTCCAGTGAAAGGTAGAATGGGGGACCCCGTGGGAGCTCTGGATCAAGAGGTATATTCTGATGAGAACCAAGGTTGCTCTACCACCATGTGGTCTGTGTCTCCCAACCAAACTGCGGTCGCACCGCGGAATCGGAAAGGCACAGGTGAAGTACAGCTCGAGGTGATCAGACAATTTGGAACGTGTTCACTATTTGGTCGGTGCTTTTGCCTCCCTCTTTCGGGACTCTGGAGTAGCAGTAGCGCGCCTGATCTGATCCGATCCACTGCGCATGGGGTATATGGAGGTACAGAGAGTATGGATGACGTACGCAAAAGCTTAGGAGCTTTGGGCAACCGCAGACTTTGCTCTCTCTGCTCTCTCTCAACCATGCCAGCTGAGGTCCCTACCACCGCGTGAACCGGACCTTGCGCGGTCCGAGGCATTGGGGTTGATTTGTGTGCAAGCTGTGAGGTATTTTGTCAGAAGTCTTAGATATGCGCGGATTCCCTCTGGGCCCAAAGCTTGAGCCATCAACCTTTGGCCAGCATCTCTCTGTCTGTTACGAAACACTACACCCTAAAGCTTCAAGCTGGCCCAGGATTGTGATATTGAAGCCGAATTCAACGATCGCGGCAACGAGCAAGCAAATGCGAGCTCACAGGGCTCTCGTCTGCTGCTCTATCCAGCTTTGTCATTTTTTGCTATCATACAAACCTTGCTACCACGTTTTCGACGTGGTACTTTCCGGGAGTTATCCAGGATCTGAGATCTTGCAAGCATAACCCTAGTGTTGTTTGGAGCTGATATATGAAGTCTCATAAACACAATGATTACTATTGTACCGAGTTCGTACGACGGCACCTGAGACGGCAGCTCTCAAGCCACCTGTTCACGTACGTGCGGGACGGGAGATCTCTGTGCAAGTCCAAGTCGTGGTGGCCGACGGCGAATTAGCTAGTGCTACAACATGGCGAGGACATGCTCCACGGAACGGTCTCTTGGCATCTTTTAAGTTTCGAGGTCAACTCGCAGGTGGACGGTACAAGGCTGCTGCGGTTCGATGGACCCTTAATTCTGCAACCAACAGGAAGCAGACGTCGTCAGTGTGACCCAAGCACGATGGTTGTGGACCTCAAGATACCATAAAGCTAAAGCCCATCGCCAATTGGTGCACAAACATCTAGGCATCGATAGAGAAAGCCAAAAGCACGGTACCTTCCACCGTCGATTCCGGTACATTAGTATGCCCACCAGGAAAGGTTCGCATGGAGGCTCTTGCCGCAGAACGCCCAACGCGAGGGCAAGTGCCAGGCCTTATTAGGAAGTGCAAGTGCGTTCCAACACCATGGATGCGCCGTTCTGGAGGCGACTTATTGGTGGTTAAACGTGAACCTGTCGCAGCATCTTCCCCAAGGTCGCTATTCATTAATGACCCTTTCAGCCGGCGCCATCGGATGATCAAGAGCTTTTTAGATGTGGATTTCGGAGCAATGCCCGAGCCCTAGAAGTAGACTTTGCACTACACCAAAGCCAACATGAACTCTCTCGAGCAGTGACACTCTTTTGCAGCACTGTATGCACGGAAGGGCCGAGGCTGGCATAAATCGCGGAAATGGTTTCCGCGAACAAGAAGAATGTCCACAACAGCGTATTTCACTAGACTATATGATCGGGCAGTTTTACATCACGAGCGCGGTGCTTTAAGAGTGTCCGGAAGAGAGCTCTTATCTTCGTCCATGTCCAGCCTCAGCTTTGACATGAGCTTGGACATCCCAAGAGTTCATAATTGACAGCATAACTGGTGATTCGTCTGTGTTTACGGTAGTAGTCGAAGTGTTTGTCTGGACGAGTACCGGCTACTTCTCCTCTGAAATCAAACGGAATATTGGCAGAAGCAAAGGATAAGGGACGGACGCTGGGTGGCTCAGCAAAGTCAAAATAGTGTCTATCGCCGTTAGTGACCAGTTCGCTACCGAGGCCTTTTCTAATTGCGCCTTGCCCTGAAACTCTTTCTCTGCCAGCAACAAGACTGAAATGGCATTTTGGTCAGCCGATATTTCCTCTCACTGTACTATACTGTAATCGTTGGTCTCTCGAACTTTGGCGTTTCCTGTGGTTGAGTATCATCAATATCCATCCGGCATCAACATTCTGGAGTCCTCGTGTCTCAGGCCGGAATGCGTTGATAAGGGCAACCAGCCAGCCCGTTTGCAAACAGACGAGAGAGGAATCTAGATTCGGGCATCCACTGTCCAATGGCAGCAGATCCTCCATGCTCTCGACGTATGGAGTACGATCATGCTCTGAGCTCAGCTCCGAAAATTGTCTTTACTTCATCCGTCCAATTATAATTCGGAGGCTTCATGTGAATTCGAGAAATCAGGATACGCATCTAGAAGTTGCGACGCGTCCGCTTTAGATTTGCCCTCAAGGCTGCATTCCTCGAGATAAGATAGGCATGGAGATAAGCTAACCTCGTCGAAAGCATTCACTCACTGACTGTGCAACATGAGTCTGCTCGAGTCTCATCAGATTTGGTTTTGTTTTGAATCTCTTTGCTTGCAAATATAATTTTTTGACCAATATGTCCTTAACTTGACCTCACTCTCACTACCTAGTCCTCAGACACGGTGACCCGCTCATGTGGTGGTAGATCATGAGCATGATCGCAAAGGCAGTTCTTTCTGCACCCACTTCTGCAACCCAGATACACATCCTCAATGCCTCCATAACAGCAACTGCTGTCCTGTCCCTGGTTGGGGCAGGATGGATTATTGTTAGCTTTGTGGTATGCCGCCCAGAACTAGATTTCTGGTATGAATAATCAACTGACGGGTCAGATTTTCAGAGCATTAAGGACATTTCGGCATCAGCTTATCTTGTGAGGCTTCGACAACTTGAACCGCGAGAACTTTAGTAGCTAATACATAGATGTTAGAGGACTGGCCTTGAGTGATTTTTGGATGTAAGCAGATTCCTTTGCTTCTTAATAAGACTTGTTCGTTGAGCATAACCACCAAGAACCTCACAAATGGTATCTTGGTAGGCTATGAAGTTGCAATCGCAAATGAAAACCATCCAAGTGGAGAGGCACCTTAATTTGGAGCGAAGAGAAACAGACTCAAAAGAGATCGGAGTATTGCTGGAAAATAGATTTTCCTGTAACCTAAACCTTCCTCGAAACTAATACAAAGCTTCATAGGGCATTGAACTTCCTACTTTCATCGACGCGCAACCTAAGCGGGCATAACATCGGCCTTGCGTCGGAAACTGATTTCTGCAGCTTCAACGGCTTTATGGTCCAGCTCTTCGTCATCCAAAGTAGACAGACGTCCTTCCTTACATTCGATTTTCCACTGACACCTCTTCAAAGCCGACTATTGGATTTTATTGATCGCGATATGCACATACATGATCCTCGCCGACCACCGTCATACAGCATCGTGGATTGAAGAACACAACTTGGTCATCTGGATCCTGCCGTGGTTTTTCTCTTCACTCTGGGCCGCCTTGGGCCTCGCTTTGGTGGGATACAAAGACATCGGTGCTTGTACTTCAGCTCCTTGGTCCCGGCTTAAATTTTGTGCAAGAACTGACATACCCAGGGTGCTGGTTCGCAAGCGATCGGCTTCGTCTCTTGGCGAATTTCGTGCCTCGTTGGATCATTGTTATCATCATCTTGACATTATACATCCGTCTGTATATAATCGTGAGGAGGTCTCAATCCCACTTCGTGACGGTACCTATGGGCCTGGTTGACAGTACGTACTCTTATGCATTGGACTGTGCACGGAAAACTAAGCATGTATGAAATGGCTTCAGGTTGGCTTTCGAATACAACAATGTCGTCATCATCTCCGGGTTCAAAACGGCAATCGAGGCGCGTGGAGGCACTATCGCTTGTTTTTGACGATTCCACTTTACCACAGGTCCGTCGTGCTAGTGTAAGACTTGGAGGACCATCATCTCAGCCGCGTCAGAAAAAGGTCAGTCTCTGAAGCGTGTTTTACATTCACTTCCGTTTTCGATTTGGTGGACTGACGTTTCTATCTAGTTGTCTTTCAGAATGATGATCTATCCACTCGTGTATGTGTTGATCTGGATAATCCCAACTTCGGTTCGCATCTACCAAGCGTCTACAGGCAACAAAGCCCCATTCTGGATAGGGACCATCGACAAGGTAAGACTTAAGCCAGTCTCGCAGAATACATACACTCTGTTACAAAACTTCATCATAGAGACTAATCTTGATTTCTGTAGTGTTGCATCGTGATTCAAGGACTGGCTGACGCGTTCGTGTATGGTTCCAACGAGAGTACTTTCAAGCTGTGGAGAAGCCTTGTCAGGGGTGAAGTGTCGCTTAATTTACGAAGAGGGAGTGTTGTATGATAATCCGAGCCAAGACCTAGAAATTCAACTTTTGATTTGATACATTTATCAGCTCTGACTTGGTTGGTACTGAGGATACCATTGCACCGTTTCCTTTCACACAATAGGGGGGGGGGGGTTGTAAAGTGCAGAAAAGCGTATAAGATAACAACAGAAGGCACGCAATGCTCGATTCATCGATGCTGACTTTTCGAATGCAGCACTCGTCGCCTAAGTTTTGTAACTGCTCGTTGTATCCGTCCATAATAGTTACCACCTGGACTAGACACACACGCATTCCCCACGTTCCGTTCTCCGCATGGTCAAAATTCCCACTTATCGGTATTTCTCTTGATCTATACCGGTCTATAATTAAGTTGGAGAAAAAACGCTGGGCAAGTGCGTGGCTGCTCCCTATTCCCGAACAGCATGCTCCGTCCCTCTAGCCACGACCAGCTGCAACAATTTAAGCGAGCTGCGAGGCGCCATTAGGCAAAGCTGGAATGTCGAACACAAATGGGATTCGAAGTATTACACATCCATTATCTAAGGATGATCAAACAGTCTCGAACATCTCGTCATCAACGTCGCTATTCACAAGTAAAAATGGGACGATAACGACCAGTGCAGGGGCAGAGGTAGCGACGGGGGCGTTTTGCATCAGGAGGATAAATAGAGAAGGAGATGCGTGCGTCAACGAGCTGAGTTCTCTTAGTATTTGTGCGCCGACGGATATCTCCGGTTGTGAGTGTGGCACTTCGCATTTTCTTCCCCGGGCCTGTTACACGATGGTTGATTTGGGAACTTGTGGGTTGGTTGCGATCTTGATACTGTTACGGACGACTTTTCTTTGCAGGTGGAAATCGCCTATGCGGTTTTTGGTTGATAGGCTTGGGTATGCTACGATGCAACAATAATACGAAGTTTTACGTTACCAGCTTCTTTGGTGGGCGACAATCTTGCTCGCGGAGAGCAGTGTATCGAAAAATAGACAAGACAAGAACAATAGATTATTGCAGGAGGTAAAAGTATTCTTAACGCTCGATTAATTATGCTGCTTGAGGGTGAACATTCGCCAGACCTCACAAGTTGGTCTTCATGTACGGTATGAGAAATTGGGATAGCAATATAGTGGACATACCATGTATTCCACAATGTAGTATACAAGTCTGAATTGACCACTATCTGAGAAGATTGTTAAATTAGACGTCAATGGCACAAAGCCACGGAAGACAATAATAGAACATAGGGGTATTTTGGTGGTGATTATTTGTAGGCAGGGAAATATTTTAGCGTAGTAGGGTTACTACTTAGACGGATTGATGCTGTAATACTGCAATAGAAAGAATGCGGGCTTGAGATTTGGTAATTTCAGGCTTACCCTCACCCTCTGGATTTGTATTTTTAGACCTGTTCGTTGGTAGAAAGCTCAGGCAGGAGAGGAGCTTGTTTAGTGCTGCACAAATAATCAGTAGGGTCCCCAAGAAGAAGCTTGAGACTGAAAGGGGTAAGCATACCAGGTCCACAAGCACATGCTAGACCTAAGTTGATCTCGATGAATGACCACAGGTTGATCGGTGCTGCATCGTATACAGCGTCTGACGAAAGGGTGTATACTCCGATGGTGTGTAAGCGAACACAACTAGGTGATTTAGTTATCGTCCAACTTGAAACCAGGCGAAGAACTTGAATGTACCTTGCGATTGTAGATAGTCCCCCTGCGAGAAAGACTACGAATAACGCGACTTTATGCGTACTTGTCCGCTGGATCTTGGAGAGGGTATGAATAGGTAATGACAGAATGATGACATCTGTAATGATTGTAAAAATATTTGTAGCTGCAAGTCATCAGTCTCCGCTTCGCGTATTTGAGGTGATGTTGGTGAATCTACAGTAGAAGAAGGCTGTAAGATTGATGCATGTACCAGCTTGCTTTTGGTCCCAGTAGAAAGATATGGGGCGGCACTGGAGGAAGCACACTACCATAGTGCTGATGAAATGAAGGCTAATTAGCAACATGCTGGCCATTGTGAGCTGGTAGAAGGCGTCCTTGAGAGTAGCATCTTTATTGGTCAGTATAAGTAGACCAACAACGTCGGATGATATGCTTACTCAATCGACGATAGCAGAAAAGTATTGACATCTTGATCAAATAAATGGATAGATAATATAATACCTCAACATAGAAGGTAGCCTTGACAATTATCAGTACATTATATATGGTTCAGAGTTATACACAGACGTACCTTAATAGACTCCGCAGCATTTGTATTGTTGACTTCAAAGGTGTGTTTTCCCACGCCATATCGCATGCCCACTATCGAGGCTGCTGTGAAGCCTATGGAACAAACCTAACCGTAGTATCAGTATTGAAGCATTGAAAGTTTTGAAAGAACCCAGCATACCAATGCTGCAAGGATAAAACAATCATCATGCCCAACACAATTAACAATAAACTTCCGTACATAGAGTCTCAAACAGACAATACAGGCTGCGCATGGGTCAGAAATGATCTCAAGCCCCCACAACTACAACTCACTACCGGAGGTTGTGAAGACTGCAGTTACGACAATCAAAGAGATTCGGTGGGTAATGGGCAGCTCCATCTGGGAATCCATGATGTCTCTAAGTGGGACCTGGACAAGAGAACCAGTAATAGAGGCATCAGGAGATGTATTCCTACTTCATATACCTATCGTTCTGCTCGGACGGCATACGCTACACCTTTCCGCACCTTTCCGCACCAGCGGAATACCCAACGGTTATTGACCCAGCATTTAACAAATCAGGAATCGACTGACTCAGGTTGGTCGGCCGTCGTAATATCCATGTTGGACTTGAGTTTCTGGATTGCAGCAAGATGGAGCAGACTTTTTCTGGGGGCAGCTATTGCCTCGGGCGGAACAGAGTTTATGATTCAGGAACGGAACGATTGCAAACGGCCAAACGACGTGGACACGCGCTGGCTCCGAGCCTTCTCGTCAAAGAGTCTTCAGTCACAAATTCCTTTCAGGGTGTTCTTGCACCAAAAACTTACGGCCAGTTACCAAATGCGTCCTTGGTGATCCGCAGCAGGATCAGTTGGATTGGTGATACTGTAAAAGAGAACGTGGTGTACCGGTGCACCATGACCGTAACCGTCCTAATGTCCGCAATATTGGTCGGCATTTGAAGGTTACATCCGTAGTCTTCAATAGTTATAGAAGGCTGAAATCGATTGGTCTTCAGACGATCCATGGGGTCCTGGATGTTGACGTACCCGTGCCGATACAGCCTTAGGACCGTGAATGTTACTTCCAAAAGGTCCGAAGTTTACGAATACGATTCAATATGTTTACCAAACGCCATGTTTTTCTAGCCTGAGAAGGTTCTTCCTTGCTTGGAACGATAGCGAACAGTTATCTGAACGGGGCAGTCAACGGCAGCCAAAGGCAGCCATTTCAGTTGCCGAACAGCTGCACTCGCTGGCCTTGACACCACCACGTTGCTGTCTTGTGGTTCGCAAGTTCTCCTACCCTCGGTTGGCTGAAGAACTCCCAGAAGAAGCAAAAGACGAATAGGGTCAAGAGGATTTCAAGCTGCAAATGGAAAAGGCTTGCGACGCTCAGAAAGGCACCGAGGAGTATCTAAAGCGCAGCAGCTGCTCTTGGTCACCAGGATGCACTCCCACTCCGCCCAGTGGACTTTCTAGCGTCCATGCTTTTGTGGCCGCGGTTTAGGGAATCCCGTGGTGGAGGGCAAGAAAGGGAAGAAGAACTTACCAGTCGCAGCAACGGGAAGTGCGCTGGGTTTGCGGTGGTGATCCACGTGAATTGTCCGCGCACGTCACCCGGAACCCGCCCAAGCCAGCAGGGATCAGCTCCGGACAGTCCCAAGGATACAAGAATGCCATCATCGCTTAAGATGGCATTTGTGATCGCGGGGAAGGCAGAGGATAATAAGAGTGAGCGCCCGCCGCAGCAAAGCAGTAACAAGAACGAGACAGAGTAGTTTTCCGGCAGGACAAGTGGTGCGCAATTGAAATCCTGGCACAGTGCGCGATTGTCTAGACATCCACATGTTAAATGGTTCATCATCCCGTCTGGGAGCTTTCTCCACACCTCAGGCAAAGCTCCCTCTCTTAGCGCCTGATGACATCAGTGCTCGATCATCTGAGAGGACAGTACAAAAACCATGCTTGCACCATCGCAGCTTTCCTTCCTCATACAAACTACAAAATACCCAATTGAACTCAACCTTTCTTCCGACCAGCAACTAAATATATTCCCATTATTCCACCCTATTCCACTTCAACTTCCAACCTAGCAGCCATGTCTTTCCTCACGAGAGCCATTCCCCGAACTGCTCGTGCAGCTACCTTCACTACTCAAGCACCGCGCGCTTTCTCAACCTCCTTCGTAGCGCGAAAGGGCCCCGTCGATGCTACCAAGGACACCCTGAAGGCCGTCGACCGAGCTGTAGCTGACAAGTTGGTTGATGGAATCGAGGTGGGCCGTAAGTAGTTTCCTTTTCCTTGATCTCTAATAATCCCTCGGGCCGTTCTAAATTGTTCTGCCAACCGACATCTTCCTTCTTACATGGATCCTGCTTCAAGAACAAGACCCATACTGACTTATGTCTTAGAAACGGCAGCGAAAAAGGTCAAGGAAGCCACTGGCGTCTCATCTACCGAGGATCTAAAGGCGAAGGCAACAGAAGTCACCGGCCAAGCCAAAGGAAAGGCTGCCGAGATGACGGGCGAAGCCAAGGGGAAAGCGAATGAGGTCGCTGGCGAGGCGAAAGGAAAGAAGGAGGAGTTGAAAGGGAAGATGTGAACGGGCTCACTTCTTGCTGATTGGTTTGCTTTCATTTTCATAGCGCAATGATACGATGTATTATATGTATTCATGAAACGGTTTACGTGACACTTCAGATGTCTTGCTATCCATCTTAAAGCTATGCTCTTCTCGCTTCACGCTGATATATTCTGGGCATGGCTTCGATTCGTCGTCCAAAGTGTTATTTGGCTTGTAGTTCTACTTCTGGACGAACTCCTCTCTGCTGTTCTTTACGATGCCCATACAAGAGACCCCGGCTTGATCTGCGAACAGAATACACAGTCAACCTCTGTATCAATCGGTCGTAGAAAGAAAATACAAAGCTTCAAAAAGTATTCTTGGTCATACCCAAGCATCGGCATGTCCATGGAGCATGAAAACTACACGAAACGTCCAGTTTTCTAATGATGCTTCCCAACGCCATTGCCCATAAGATATGCTTGATCGTTCGTCAGTTCGGTTTTTCAAGAAGTCAAAAAGCTAGGACCAATGCACTCACGAGAGCAAAAGTAATTATTACAGTTCGCCCGGCTCCCGTCGAATGCTTTACCAACCAGAACTCGGCGTCTCAATCTTGGCACTAACGTCTGTGATGATGTGGGAGAGCACGTTTCCCTTCACTTCGCCGCCTTGAATTCTCAAATAGTCGTGCACATGCAACGTTGCTCCCTTCTGCAAGACAACATTTCCCTCGGCGATGACCTTCGGACGGATGGGCTCCCTACCAGCCCTTCGCTCACGACAACTTAGCCCTCTTCCAACTCTCAGCGTGGCACCGCCGTGGACGAAAACCTGCCCGCCGCCAAGATTCATCGCGCCATGGAATACCACCTCCCCTCGCATGATGTATATACAGCCGCCGTTGGTATTCAAGAATGCCGGGATGATGAGTCTTCCTCGGTGGACGATGATATCGTGTCCACTTCTCATAATCACATGTTGCTCCAATGTGTAATCTGCACCCCCAGTGTATACAATGTTGTGATCCTTAAAGGCTATTGGTGGCACACTTGACCGTGGTGTGTAGCACATAGCTTGACTTTTCGTGGTGGTAGTATAATCTGCCCGAGGTCTTTCCAGTAGCGTGAATGGTTCTTGTAGTCAAGTGATGAAGTGTCGATATTCGTGTGCTCGTACGAAGTACAGGTGAATTATATACTCGAGAATCTCTATGAGCATTGTGTTTGTTTGGTGATGAAGGCAAGTACTTCCCACCTGCAACCCCAGCCCCCATCATCTTCTCAAGTTCTCGTTTGGGAAAGGCATCATGTAAGGCATGACTTCCTTTCTTGTAACACTTCACTAGCTTTGGTATGATATCCGTCCGACATAGCTTGATTAATACGGCATTTATGCCTGCTTCGTGTTGTATCTTATTCAAGTTTCGTTTTCAAGAGAACCTTGCCCTAATCCTAACTGCGAGAATAAGATAATCTCTGCGTGCATAGCATAATTTTGGAAACAACCTTCCTGCATCCGCTAACTATGTATCTCTTTCTACCAGAACTGTAGTCTTACTCTTCACGGCCGTGTCTCCTTATGTGTATAGACCAAAGGGACTACCGGTGTTTAGGCACTCTGGGCAGCTAGGTGTAGCATCCCCGAAGAGCCGCTGAAACTCAAATGCCCAAAGAATGTTCGGAGTAGCTCCTGCGAAGATCGAGTCAGTGCCATTGTCATCGAGTTTCAAGATTTGGTATATGGTCAAAATTTGTCACATCTTGGAGAACCGACGAAGTATGTTCCGTATGCGCAAGTTTTTCGAGTCGTCTTCTTATCTCGATGACTGCTGATAGTTAATCAGAGGGAAACTGAGGAAAGTTCCGCCTCAATACTAAAGTTCACAAGTGAGCTTAAGTGTCTACAGGAATATTTCGCATAGCGTTAGTCCGAATCTAAGTCCCAAGCACTGGCATGTATTTGAAGGCGGTAAGCTCACTACTCTCCCCAGCTTCCGTTCTTCTCCCCACAATCCTATTTCCCCAGATATTTCAAAGCTCCACACTCAGTCAACACAGGACCATTTCCAACCCATATTCGACGACTAGCTGAGGAAACTGCATGTTCAAGGTCGATGGTAAAAGCCACAACAGATCATACGCCATCTCAAGACGAAGTGCCCAAAATGACACCTAGAAGCATCGACGCCATTGTAACACGCATCAAGGACATCTTCACGCCTTCTTGCGAGCGCAAACCCAACTCCCCAAAATGCTCATCAGCCATCACCACCAATAACACCACCACACCAAAACTGTCTGATGCGGCTCATTCTATAAGGAGTCCAATGAGCTATAGCTATGACTCTGACTCTGAATCACTGGAAGACTCAATGCCGATGGGGAAGCGGAAGAGTCCGGTACAGAGGAGGATTTCTACCAGTGATTGGACGAAGATTGCAAGAAGCCATAACAAGTCCATGGCTGACCTGGAGCGGCTAGAGAGGGTCAAGGGATTGGTTGAAAGTAGAGAGGCAGGGGGGGTAGGAGGTGTTTCTGGCGGGCGATCTGTGGGAGTGGGAAGTCGGAGAGGGAGTTTTGTCGATGAGCCATGAGGCACGAGAGTAGAAGCTTGGAAGGAAGTTTGAGATTTCCTCCAGGTAGAATTCTGGTGTGATTTTGAGCCATTGCCATCATGAGCAATTGAACTCAAGATGAAATGTCCGTTTGCTTCCATGAGATATGCTGATATTCATGCCAGCCGTGATGAACCAAAAAGCTCACCACCATCCGCTTGCTTATCTACTCTACCAAGTCCAATGCCTTTCAATCTTTTTGATACTACCTCAAATCCACCTTAATTCTGTGTTAGAGTGTTAAGGTGTTAGTTAGATTGAGGTTCCGGCCCCGTCACAATCAAGAGATTAAGTACTCATCGATTTCGAGTTACAAGTCAGCAGGGAAGTCATGAAGCAACGAGCAAACAATGCTCAAGTCCGCCAAATCTGGATTTCTATAGCCGTGTCATACTCAGCTAATTCCCAAAGCCGGTATTTCTCCTTGTTCGTTGACTGCCTCTACGCCAACCTTATAACTGCATTTCCATCGCATTTTTACGGACTCCCCCTTTCCACTTTCGACACCATTTAAGTAGATTAACTGGGTAATTCCCGGTGTAGTCTCAAGTGGCTGTAGCCTCCGTCCACTTTGTGGTTGAAGCTTCAAAGAGTAGGCCTGAAAGATGAATTAATACATTGTTTATTTCTAGGAGCTATTGGAATGTACCTTCGTTACCGCAACTTGGAATGTTAAATCTGACACAGGCTGTTGTGTCTTACTTGTGAATTTTACCGTCATGGTGATGATATCAGGCGTTTGCGGTTCCCGTGTTGCGTGAAGTGCAATGTTTACATGTGTATCACTGACTGTAATCGTGTTAGATGCTGGCAAACCTTCTGGCAAAGCAGATGAGAAGGCCCAGTCATCGTCATCTGCTGCTGGTGGAGCCGGAGTGGGAGTAGCCGCAGCTTGAGGTGGGGGCGGGGCATGGCTAGCAAAATCAAACATGGATGAGGGTTGTTGTGGAGTAGAATTTCTGATTGGCGACGCCAGAGCAGCAAAAGGGTCAATCGAAGGTGTCGATGCTTTGGGTATCGCTGCAGCTTGCTGTTGCTGGAACAAAGAAGGCTGGGGTGTGGTGGGTTTGGAGACTGGCTGAGAAGAACCAAAGGCAGAAAATGCCGAGTAGTCAGGTTTAGCAGAGCCTGGTGGTGAGGTTGTGGCAGAACCTGCCGTGGTGCTGAAGTTCATTGTCGATGACAACAAGGCTGGCCCCGGAACATCTGCGATAGTTAGCATTTGATTTATGGCCCTCTTGAGACAAAATTAGCATACTAGTGTTGCTGCCAAAGCCTAGAGAAATGCCACCACCTTGCCCAAAGGTGCTGTCACCCATCGAAAGGCCAAGTAGATCATCTTCCAGACCTCCAGCTTGCGATGCTGTGTGTTCTGGCGCTGATGGTCCACCATTTGTCTCCGCTTCTCCACCAAAATCGATCAGGGAAAGCTCATTTGCTGCATTTACGCCGGTGCTCGTTCCCAATGTTCCCTTGGCAATCTTGGCTGCTGCTTCCACGTCGCCCTTCTTCATAAGCTTGTAGCGCTCCACCGTACGATGTATGCTGTCGTTAATTTCGAGAAGCTTTGCGACAGCCTCGTGGTCATCTGATTCTTCTTCGCACATCCTTTGGATCTTAGGGTGTGCACTTTGCAGAGCCGAAGCCAATTCCTCATACACGTCTCCCTCGGTCATGGTGTCACCAGCTTTGAAGTCTGCTAGACGCTCCTCGAGCAATCGTGCTTTTTGCTGGACTTTGCCAACCTCTTCCGCTGCCTTCGCGCGATAATCAGTCTTCGATCGTGTATCATAACCTGCCATAATCTTCATTAAACGGTTCGCCTCCTGCAGATCTTCAGGCCCCCCGCGTCGAATCAGTTCCTGAAGCTTTGCTGACTGCGCAGCTCTCTCTTCCTCCTCCATCTCCTCTGCTGATTTCAAGTTCTGCCGATGTATTAGCATAGGCCATCACTATGTGGTTTCGCACTTACATCACTGGGGTTCAACACAGCCGCATCTTCTACTCTAACCTCCGGGAAAACGTATCCTTTGTAGCTTAGCAGCCTGTGCATATCTCTGATGAACCCAAGATCCTCCTTGTACCTCGAGGTCTGACATATTGTGCCCCTCCACTCCTCAATTGCCTCCAAGATCTTATGTTGTACACGAGTTGGTCTTATTGGCGGTCGTTCTGGAAATCTCCTGACGAGCTCATTCAGAAATTCCTTCGTGCTAATTTGTAGATGAAAGGGGTATCCGCAATTCTTGACACATATATCGAGGAGGTTGAGGGCTAGTAAGGCGACATTGGGATTTCGATGGTTGATGTAATTGACGATTGCTACAGCAGCTTCTCGCGGCGCATTCCCCTTCTTGGAATTGACCAGATCAGAAATTTCGAGATTCAGTGCCAAATTTGGTTCAAAATTCTCAGGGCTGCAGGCTTGTTGAATATACCGCTGAAGCTGTGATGGGCCTGGATCTCCCATCGCACCGAAGCGGTCTCGGGCCGCCATTCTCGCAGATGCTGCCTCCATCTGGAGGGACTGAAGATAGGAATACCACTTTGAAAGAGGCTGGATCTGTTTGAAGTGTGCTTCAAGCACCAAATCGAACTCTCAAAGTGCCACGGCGCAGTTAGTGGGGTGGTATTCGCATCGTGACGAGGCAACCGTGGATTGAGCATTACGCAGTGGAATTGAGTTTTTCCGTTCCGAATCCTGGAATGCAGGTCTCGAGATTATCGATATCCATTCGGTTTTTTGGGACAGGGAGCACAATCTTGACAATCATGCCTCCTAAGAAGTCGACCAAGCAGAAGGTACCGAAGACTACCCCCGTGGGCAATGCTACAAGCTCCTCGCCCGCACCGCCTGCACCGTTCAACCGTCCTAATTCACAATTGGAGCCACTCATCGAGAAAATATCCAAACGCCATGTCTACATTACGCACGTCGACGCGAAACCTGCGAATTTCAAATATAAAATATTCTCTGTCCCAGTTGTCATGAATGTTGTAATCGTACTCGGCATACTATGGCGCATTAAGACAATTGGGCCTTTCTACCTTGATATCTGCTATTCGATGATGGGAAAATACAACGAGACGACTATCGACACCGACAACCTCCCAACCTCGGAAACCGTGAGCATAATACTGAGACGCGCTGGAATCTTTATGATTGATCTGTTGATCTACGTTTTCATATGGCCATGGCCCAGAGACTTTTTTGTGGGAAGAAGGAATGGCCAGTTCGACAATCCGATTGCGTGGAGATATGGAGTAGGATTCAGAGACACAGAGATTGTCATCCGTAGAAGCAGGAAATGGGACGTAATTGTGAGGGAACCAATAAATGACGAGCACGAGGGAACAAAGGAGCTTTTCGAGAACCTGCGAGCAGCTATGGATCCCATATGGCTGAGCGAGAAGACAGGCTACCTACTTCTGAACAAATGGTGGGATCTTGACTGGAATATGATGGTCGAAGCAACACAGTTGGTGGATAAAAAGGTCATACCACTGGATGAACTCAAAGGGACGGTCCTGCTACATACTCAGGACTTTGGATGGGTCTCAATTGAGACGTCATCCGCGCGTGGGACTGCCAAAGAGGAGGAAGGCCGGAGGAAGATAATTGCGTTCAAGGATGAGCTAACGGTGATGGGCAAGGAGAACCTGTTTTTCAAATGGATTGAGCTCGTACAGTATGAATCCAGTAAGCCAGGGGGCTTTGGGCCAGCGGAGCAAGCAGCAACCATGGCTAAGGCAAAGATAATGTTTGAGCAGCAAGGTGTTGATTTTGACCAGTTCTGGGCGAAAATTGGTGGCATGGAAGGCATGCCTGGCATGGACTAGATGTAACATATAGGAAAGATACCCTGCAATATACATAGAAGTACCAATGGACCTGGTTGGTTTTCAATTGCCTTAGTGGATTAGTGGGCACAGAAGAACGTTTGGATTACATTGCACCTCCGTAAACCAAGCTGATATCCGGTTCTGGAAGCTATAGTTGAGGCCAAGGTAACTGTCTCCTTGTACGACATGATTTGATATAGCAGGCGGTTAGGGAGATATAACAAGTTGTACTAAATTATTGATGCTGGGTTTCTCTCTTTACTCTGTCTGAGACTGCTCACTGTAGACGTCTCCCAGGCCAAAAGCCCCATTGCAGCCAAACAAACGCCTGATCCTGGGTATTGATATATAGTACAGAAAACGCCAAGTGGCCAAAATTTCAATGAAGAATCACTTTCTGATGCCCAAGCCTAGAACGCCCTGGGAACTCTGATTCTCTCTTGCGGCCCAGGTTTCGCGTACACGCTCTCGCGCCAAGGCCAAATCAATTGCGTCAGGAAAGTCTCCAAACTCAATAACTCTGTTGCCAACTCTCAAACCCCCAGATCCACTTCGTGACATGTCTTCACCACCTTCTGATTGATTCATTTCAGGCGTAGGGTATGGTGCCGATGGCTGTGGAGGTGAATCATATGGCCCATAAGAAGATCGAGGCGAGAAAGACGGTGCCTGAGGATTGAATGATCGTTGAGTGCGCGTTGGGAATGGATGTAAGTCTTCAGGCAATTCCTCCAGACGGGATATCAATGCAGCACGCGCGAAGTCCAGACGAGGACTTTTCCGGGCTGGACCTTGATTTGTGGGAGGGTATCTATGAGGCACGTACTCTTGAGACCGCATGCCGTCATAATCCTGATAAGTATTGGCAACGAGACGTGGAGAGAAGCGAGGAAGTTGTGGAAGAGGCTCTGTAGCGGCCAGCGAGGGCCTACGTTGAGCTTGAGCAAGAAGAGCATTGTTGGATTGGGCTGAAGTATTGCGGGACATTGGTTGGGAAGTGTATCCACTGTATCGAGTGCTTGCATATGGGTCTAAAGTAGGCATCACAAGGTTTGTCGAGGACAGAGAAAAGCCTGCTCGGTCTCCAGGAGAGGTGTAGGTAGGGGCAGGAAAGCTTGCAGCACCTGTCTCGTAAGATCGAGAGTTCCACTGCGGATAACCACGGGGAATATTCAGCTCGCGAGAAGACGAAGAGAACGTCTCATATGGTAGAGGACCAGTCCTCGGTGGATAGATGTTCTCCTTGGAAGGATATGGATCTGGACCCAACATGAGATTTTCCTGACTATATGTAGACTTCCCCATGATATCATAGTTGGCTGACCCTGAGAAGGGGTATTGTTGCTGGTTTGCGAAGGACGGTGAAGGCGAGCGTGGATATGGGGGCATCGGCGTATGAGGTTGTCGAGGTGAAGATGGGTTAGTCGAACTTGGAGGTAATCTACTCGAGTCATATGACATGCGCTTCAGCGAAGCCATAGCAGAGCTTGTTAAAGGTGGCAGGTCTGATGTCGCTGTGTCGCTCGAGTTGTAAAGGGTATCGCTGACGGGCTGTGGCGCTCTGAAGCCAGGAACAGTATCTCTTGTCGGGCCCGCTACAGCCGCAGCGTAGGATGCTGCTCCGGCTACAAGTCGCCGTTCTTGTGACGGTCTTCGGGAGCGTGATCTTCGATCTTGGATCATACCGCCCCCTCTGACTGGCGGCGGACTTGACTTTGTAATATGGGTCAGTGCTACTTCAGCCTGCGACTGGCCAGACATTCGTCCTCTTGACTGGGTTCTTGCTCGAGAACTATTTCGCTGAAGAAACCCTTGAGCTGTCTCACGAGTGACTCTCGGGTCGACGGCCGAAGCACTGATGACTCTGAATGCTCCTGTAGTGTCTGAATATCGTTGGTTCTCTGTAGCCTTTATTGTTCTATGCAGATTGAGTTTGGCAGGCTTCAATCTTGGACGTCTATTGCTGACAGTTTCCCAAGCACCTTCACTGCTGGTAGGGCTTTCGTTATGCTTTATAGTTCTTTGAGAAGGTTTTGCTGTCATTGCTATGGACTCATCCATATCAGTATCGTAGCCATCGTCTCGGACTCGAAGCGGGGGAAATTGCTGCCGAGTATATGGTGAAGACTGCTGAAAACCAGTATCATAGGGTACACTCTTGATACTGATGGGTGAGTCGAGCTGAATTTTATCCACTTCAATACCCCATGGCGACATGCCTACGTGGAATCTATCAACTGTACCCGGCGTTTCTGGGTCAGCATCCGAAGAGCTGCTGGCTCGATCGAAGATGGATGTTTGGAAGGCATCAGGCCTGCCATCAGCGATAACGTGGGACGATTCTGGTGTCCGTCTCTCTATCTCACCCTTGACTATCTCTAGCCTCTTGTCTAACATCGAGAGTGCTTCGCCAAGTAACTCATATCTCTTCAAATGTCTTCTTGCATGCTCACGAAGCTTATTTCCATGAATTTCATATAAACGAAAATCTTCAACCAAGCCGTAACTGGTTTTGCGTGCGATCCGGTCGTTAGCTGCATCAAATGAGCAGCAGAATAGACGTACAGCCCGGTCTAACCAGAGAGGTAAACAGCCGTCAGCAAGTAAAGTGTCGATAAAAAAACTTTGGACGACGCTATGTAGTCGGATAACGTCAACATGATCAGCAATCATATCACGGCTGCCCTTTGAGCTCTGAGACGAGTATAGCGAAGGCTCAGGCTCACTTCGGTCGATAAGTGCAAATGAATTCAGTATCTTGAATGTATTATTCAGAGATCGACCACTGATAGGCTCCGAAGCCTTCACTGGGACGTCTAGTGCTTTGAGTCCTTTCAGATCAATTAGCAACTAAAGCGTACGTGCAAAATTCACAACTTACCGAGAACTATCATCTCTACTGGAATATGCTGACTAAAGAAGCACAAAATTCTCAGTAAGTTCAGTGCCTCAGTTGCACCAAGCATCTGTAGTTGTTCAACTACCGCAATATAGGCTCCGAGGCCTCGCAATCTTGGCTCCGTTGCATAATGTCTGGCAAACTTAGCCAGAGGCTCATCGGTTGCCTTAAGACGCTGAGCGACAGAATGTATGACAACGGGCAGGAATCCCATAGCTTGTACAAGCTCCATTGAATGTAATAGATCATCTTTGGTTGGATCCTTCTTATCTAGTTCAAGCAGCAGCAGGGTCTGAGCTTCGCGGGCAGAAAGAAGTGGCAGCTTGATAACCTGGGGATTCATAAATTGATAGTCGTTACTCACAGCCTTCTGTGTCGAGGTGTAGATTAGACTCGTATTTGGGCTGTCTGGTATGTACTTCTGAAGCGCTTCAGGATTGTCAAAGTGAACTCCATCAAGGACTAAGAGCCAGTCTTGCCGTTGGTTCAACCACTTCCTAACGACTTTGATAAATTGCTCCGGATCGTTCTTGCTGAGGTCTTCGGTCGAGCCCCGCAGTGCTGCTTTTCTTGCAATATCCCAATATCCAGCAGCGAGCTCTGGCATGGCTTTGGCTCGAATCCAGAAGATCCCCCCAGGGAAATCGTTCTTATGTTCATACACATATTGGCGAGCTAGATGTGTTTTACCGCCTCCAGGCATACTTTGCACGAGCACTGCCGATGTACCATCTTTTCTTCGCCTTTTGTCAAACAAGAGTTTGTGCAATTCTGCAAGCTCGGTCTCTCGTCCCACAAAGTGGGAGTTAGGACGAAATGAAGCGGGCTTGATAAAGTACGGTTCGTTCTCAGCTACGCTTTGAACGTCAGGTTCTATGCTGGCTACGGAATGGTAACTGATTCCCGATTTCGATAAATCTAACAGAAAGAAAACACATCAGCCAAGTCTATCAACAAAATAGAAAGCGACGACTAGCTACAGTCCTCCTCGATAGAAACAAATCCGCCAGAAAAAGCTAGCATCAAGGGTGAAAGAAACTTCTCGAATTACTGTGAGCACTTTGACGTAGAAAATTCTCACATCGTGTGTCGTAAAGGTGCTAGATGCTGCTTGTGGCTTAAGCAACCATGCAGGACACAACTCTGAAAATTCCCTATGCGAAAAATGGTCCTAGTGATTCGAAGTTGCTTTCTATCATTCCATCATGCTGCTCTTCCAGCTCATAAAAGAGAGATACGTCTTCTTTTCAATTGCTTGCCATTTCAGATTCCATCTCCTCGACTCTAAACCCAGGACTACTCCCTCTGGAGTGAGGTGCAACAAGTAGCGGAGGCGGCCGGTTTTCCTGCGCTCTCAACCCGCCTTGATTCTGATGGGACGTACCAGGTGTGTTGATTCCATGCGTATTCTCGTGAGATCCATGAGGTGACGGAGTTATAGATTGAGCCCCTTCATATATTCCTAACATTTCTCTGGCCTTAGCTTCTGCGTCTTGTTGCCGTAATCTCTTCTCAATGTCTTGCCTAGCTTTGATGACTCGAGGACTTTCCTCCACCCAGCTTTTGATCGTTGTTGAAATATTCAAATATCCTGGTGAATTCTTGCTTTCAAACTTGCACATGTTGGAATGAGTGGCTTCGATACCAAAATACAGAACATCTGGGAGTAACGGCCCGGCTGAATTTTGATCGACAATAAGCATCTTTGTTCCTTTCAGGTCCGTCTTCGCAGCTTCGTGGACCATACAGACTTTGAACTTCTGGTAGATCTCAAGAAAGCGGAGATTGATATCTTGAAGGGTCTCGTTGTTGGATTGAAGTGTTTTCACCATTTGTGATTCGGTCTCCATGAATTTCTTTGGCACCAATGCATTGACCATGCTTTGCAATATGATACCCCATTTTGCAGGGTCTGCACCATTATGCGGCGTGCCTAGGAAGATGATCCCGTAAGTCGAGACAAAAATGTTACGATTGTCATCGGCGTTTCGGTTGGTAAGATCGTTCGAGAGCTCTAAAGCCTGCAAAAAGTAAGAATTTGCAAAAGAATAAGTCAAGAGTAAAGCGTGTGGTCGGATGAGTCTCTATACTAATTCACCGCTTGGTGAACTGTATGAAATGTGCCTCATTCGTCTTGAGTGGTGGTTCACTTACTCGTTTTACCAAGATACCTCCCAAACTATGTGCAACCCAGATGATCGAATTTTCTGTCGTCTCTTCGCTCTTTCTTTCCAAGGCAAGATTGTTGACCAGACTCTGTGCATGTTGAAATATCATATCAGAGCTTGCGCTTTTGGCACCAAATGCATAAACGTCGGCATTGTATCCATAAACTAATATTCTCGCCTTTGCCGACTTCAAAGATGCTGGTAGCAGCTGTGTGGGCCAAAAGGTCCCCTTCTTAGAAGTCCATGTATTTCTCGGATCACCATTCAGGCCGTGTACAAGGACAATATCAACTTTGGCATCCGGATGTGCATAAACCTCAGTGATTTCGAAGCGCTTGATCTCGTCAAGGGGGATCGCAGTACCCTACAACGTAGAAGTCAGTAAAAAAAAAGTGGTGGCTGCTGTAGAACAAATGGACATTGCTTCCCAGGCACGACTAGATAAACGACCATATTTGCATGAGGATACAACATACCATATTGTGTTTTCCTGCGTGAATCCCTCTGCGCTGTGCCACAAGCCCTTGAGCGTGCACAAGAAGTCTTATATGAATCACAGCCTTCCGCTAGATGTCATAATCTCACCGACGAAAGCTTGACACGCGACGTAGATATGGCCCCGTAAGAGCAACGTCGAGGAACGCAGAAGAACGAGTCGGTGTACAAATGTATCGCAACACGATCAGGGCACGAGAACGCCTCGCAAGGGGAAGCTGTTAGTCACACGGTGCTCGCAGTCACAATCATTGCCTTGTCTTGCAAAAGAGCGTGCGAAAGGGCGCCTGGCTACGTCAAGCTAAATTGGAGGGCGCAAGGCAGTCGTCGAAGTCAGCTGCGAGGCTTACCATTAATTTGTCTCAGCTGTGGGGGCGGGCGGCTAATGTTGGGGTTGCAGGGTTCTACGGATGTGGCGTCGCACAGGGGGTCGGGTGCTAGATTTTAAGCTTCTTGCTGTGTTCGTGCACGAGATAGGGATGATCCCGTAGAAAAAGGAGATCAGATCGCGGGGCTTCAGTTGATTGGCATGATCGGACGAGAGCTTGCTCGGCAACTCTGGTGCTGCACTGGCGCGTTGGTTTCTCTTGTGTGCAGATATCTTTGTCTACGCAATAAGCGGCGTTGGACGAAGGCTTTTATGGTAAGACATAACGACATCGGAACTACTGCAGAGTAGTCGTGCATTGTGCACGATTGGCTGTTGAAGATGAGATGTGTCTGGCACAGCGAGGATCACTAGGAAGTGCGCAAGAATCCAACATGAAGCTGACGCAACTTAGGATGCTACCTCTACCAACTACCGTGTCCGAGGGCCTCATTCGGGCATTTCGGTCTTGTAATCTCCTAAATCCCTGCCCCATAGCTACGCGGCTACAGGCAGCGGCGATAGCGCACGTGAGTCATTCCGAGTCATGCTGAAATTATCCTCTTGAGCGTGCAGAAGCCTGCCGTGCATTGAGCCTTGTACTGCTACTCTAGCTTCGGGAGTTGGGACAATGTGGCAAATGACTTGCATCACTTCCAAGCTCTATCAATATACCGACATCGGATAAGATTTTCAAGATCGTATAGCCAGTCTTGCTCGTGACGCCTCGAAAATAGACCGGTGGGCTAACATGATCTCGACATAGTTGATCAGTCCTTTGGCGGTAACATCAAGACGTATTCCCTAGTACTGTGTCCAAACTGAATCATGTCTTTGTCCCTTAACTCCAAGTATCGGCTTCCGGGGACTGCTTCTTTGTTCAAGGTCGTACCATTTGCTGAATCAAGATCAATCAGATAGGGTCTGACTCTCCCTATTTTGTCTCCGTACTCGTTCTTCTTTTCAATATACCGAAACTGTATGACCGCGTGCTGCTTGCTGATACTAGGATGTTCCGCAGGCATGTCAACCACAGCTAGCTCTCTACCAACAAGCCAGCAACTTCGCATGTGAAGCTCAACTGTCTCAATAATATCGGCTCCTTTGAAGACGAACAACTTCCACTGATCTTTCGTGGGTGGCTTTCGAGCTTCAGCAGGTTCGTGGTATTTGAGGATGATCGACGTGCCGTCAGCTTGCTGAACTTGATTCGATGCTGCCGCTAATAGACCAGTGTTACCAAAATTTGGCTTCTGTTTATCGATCTCCTTATCACCGCCTGGTACAAGTGCCATAGAGGGATCAGTGGTCGACTTGAAAGACATTTCCTGGGACGGAAGAGGTCCTTTGCTTTTGCGCGTCAATTGCGCTTCCGATCCTTCTTTCGACGAGCTTGCATCTGCGAGCCCCCTGCTGCGATGACCTGGGGATCTGTCTCTGCTTCTGTACTTTGATTCATGGTCGTCGTGACGCCTGCGGGAAGACTCATATCTTGGACTGCGTGATCTTCGTCGCTTCTCATCTTTGGCGCTATGCCTCTCCCTCACTTCGCCGGTGCCAGAACTTCGATCACCAATTCGGTCATCACGTATTGCCTTCGAATCGTCGAGTTCGCGTTCTCGTCTGCGTCTGCGTCGTCGTCGCTCTTCCTCGGAATCAGTAGACTGCGATGGAGATCGGCGTCTGCGGTGCTCATCCCTCTTTCCTCTTGGTGATCGTAAGGGCTCCATGGTCGTAGTGGAACCATCGAGCTATTCAGAGGATGTGGTAGCGGAGCTAGAGTTATTAGAGTACTTGACACAAGCAGAACGCGAGCTCGGGACGCGCAGCCAAAGTTTTAGCCAGCCGAGGCCGCTAGAAGATAAGAAGCCTCCGTGTTTTTTTTTGTTGCTCGCACCTACATCAACGATTTGCAACATAGGTAGGTGCCTTACCTGTAGTTATTGTTTCCGTTTGATTCATTGCTATCTGAAACGAAAACTTCTTTCTTTCGGCGGCCTATTCTAGCCGTTTGCCAAATCAAAATCTGCTTAATCAGCCTATGTAAGTTTATCCACCTGTTCTTGTTAGTCAAAGAAGCCACATTTAGCAAATCCAAGAGCAGCTTTTATCACGGTCAAAAAATTGATTAAACACATCCTCAATACCCTTGGACACTGAATAGATTGGTATCAACCTGAGCCATTACAAGCACTTTGTCTGGGATCAATATTACCTTAACTAGCATCAACGATACTATCTAGAAGGTCTTGATTTATTGTAATGATGTTCTAGTATACCTCGCAGCCAATTTACGTTTTGGTTGAAGCAGTCCGTATAGATTCACAATACGATGGTCGAGTTCAACCTCAAGTCTCTACTACTTGCCCCGATAGACACAGTATAGTTTGCTTTTTGCAACTTCCACTCCTGAGCAACAACATCCCATGTACTGAGGTCTCTTCTCGTAACTTCAAATAGAACTGTCGCAGCCTCCTCTGGTTGGACCAATACTTTATCAAATCCTCGGAGTTGACGCACTGGTGCGGTTGGGATCCCTAGGTACAACTGTGCGACTTCTGCTCCAGCTACTTCGCCGGTGTTGGTAATGACAGCACTGATTTCGAAAAGAACATCCCAGAGCTCAGGATGACCGCCTTGCACAATCGAAATGTTTTTGGATGGATATTCGGCCACACTTACATTATCCCGTTGGACAATACTGATGTTAGAATAGGAAAACGTAGTGTAAGAAAGACCAAAGCCAAACTCAAATCTGGGCACAGTGCCGTTACGATCGAAGGCCCGATAATCGATGTAAACTCCCTCGGTAAAGCTAGACTGCGGAAATGCGGAATAGTCGATTGTGGAGTTAAGAACCTCACCATAGTCTTCCTCCTTCTTCGCAACTGTGTGTGAAAGCTTGCCACTTGGTGTAACATCTCCAAAAAGGATATCAACCAGAGAGCTTCCTGCTTCTTGTCCAGGGAGGCCTGCGTAGATGACAGCAGTGACATTCTCATTGTCGATCCAAGACTCAACTAGCCTTGTGCCCGCAGCGTGTAAAACAACCACGGTATTCGAGCAGTTGGTAGCTACATTATTGACGAGGTTGTCAGAGAATTCGTCTGTAAGTGATAAGCGGTCGAATGATTCCGAAGAGTAAGAATTGATGAAAACAAGGCAGACTTGTGTGGAGGCCTCAACTGTCGGATTTCCAGAGAAGAAATCCCACCGAAGCATGCCTTTATTAGCAACTACTCGCTGCTGAATAGCTTTGAAGGGAGACACAACGTATGGAGGCGAGTTGCTCCCTGAGCCACCACCAGTAATAAGAGTACCGTTGAACGTATTCCATCCCCAATTGACATCGTAGCCCCCTCCATAACGCGTGGGATCTTCCCAAGCTTCGGCTTTCACCTCGGCATCGTAGCCAAATATACTAACAAATCTGGATGTGCTGGCCTTGAGAGGGAGAGTTTTGTTGGTATTCTTCACCAGAACAATGCCGGCAGCGCCAATTTCACGGATGAGCTGGGAGTGGTTGTCGCGGACATCAACGATTGGATGCTGGACATTATAGGGTGAGATGCTTAGGTCGGGGTACTTGTCATCTTGCTTGAGGAAGTAGTATGATGCCATTTGCCGGGTAGCCATGTCATCGAGACGCTCAATAGACACAGACCCGTTGGTCACCATTGTGGTAAGGTTTTGCCACCATCCGAACCATGGCATCACAACATCCAATCCAGCATTGGCGCTGGCAACGCCTGATTGTTGTCCTCCCCAGTCGCTGACAACGAATCCCTCAAAGCCAAGCTCGGTCTTCAAGACACCGTTCATAAGCTTTGAGTTTTGACAGGAGTAAGAATTGTTTGCACGCTGGTAAGAGCACATGACAGCACCGGAACCTGCACGAAGAGCATTCATAAAAGGCCACGCATAAAGCTCGTGCATAGTCAGGTCGTCAACGTTTGACGACATGGCCTCGCCATAATTGATCGTTGGAAGTCGACGATATTCTTGCTCGTTAAACAACCAATGCTGCAGAGTTATTAGCTTTGGCCGACGATTAAGGACATTCATTTACGGAGTACCTTTGAACAAGCAATGACACCGTTATCTTGAATTCCAGTCACCAGTTGTCCAAGCTGAACACCGATAAGATATGGGTCTGGACCAGGACCTTCCCACCTGTGAGATTCTTGTAAGTACGCTTCTTATCTGGAAATCCAAGATCAAGATTTCTTACACTCTGCCTCCTCTGGTAACTCGACCTGCCGGACCACCCACTGGGCCCAGTATCACATTGACACCTTTTCCTTTCTCTTCTTCGGCGATAGCTTTACCATATGCATACATAAGGTTCTTGTCCCAGGTCGCAGCCAAATGAGATCCTGCTGGAAATGCAGACACAAAATCTTGACCGCGTATTCCTGATGGACCGTCTTCAAAGCAGAGCCCACCAAAGCCAAGACGAGGTACCGATCCGGTATGACCATGGCAGACACTAGTCTGGTAACCAACAGTCAAATTCACTTTCTCCTCGAGGTCAAGCTGAGCAACAAATTCTCGAGCCTTTACATAAGCAGCTGCCCATGCTGGCGATGATTTTCCGTTACCCTCAGCTATTTACCGATAAGTGAAAATCTGATGAGTGTATAGGATTTGGCTTACGAGTGGGATACACCGGTGGGCTGAGGCCATATAAAGGGACCTCACTTTCATTGGTGTAGGTACTCTGTTCAAAGCTATACCCACTCACGCAGGCTAGCAACAAATTTGTTGTAATGAGAGCTGCGGCGGAGTGCGAGACCCTCATGGCGCTTTCTTAGACAAATTGACCTAGTGAGCAAGAGGAGAGGCTGTACAACGACATACTTATACTTTTGCCGTTCTAAACTTGCTCATATGTCGCACCGAGTGCCGCCGATCCAGAAATGGGTCTTTCAGGGTACGTTCAGGAGCATGCCTCTACTCCATTGTCCTGTGGTAAAGGCAAGGGCAATAGCCGACAGAAAACTGCTAATTATCGTACTGATTGATTAAGCAGAGCCTGACTAGCCCTAGCATTCAGCCAATGTGGGAATAAGTCATGAATCCCACTATTAGCATATCCATACTGTTATCATCCTGCTCCTAGTCCTAACATTTGTCTACCACTCTTCCTATAAAGGTAGTAAGATAACTTTAATGCCTGTCATCGTTGCAGTAGGTCAATGCTCGACAGGCCAAGCTAGGGATCCGTCCAGTCGATTCTTGACTTTCAGTGGAATAATTCTCGCCGGGCAGTCATAATCAATATCCATCACTGCATGGACCGGCGTATGACGAATAACATCACAGCTTCGCCGACTCCAGAAGTGCCTACGCACGACCCACAAGTTTCGATGAGCAAACCCCATTCTCAAGTGGTGGACCATCAGCTTGGCAACCTTCAACTCTTCTTCTGGGCATTGACCAGCCTTGATTAACGGAGGCAGATTAGAAAATAACGTCATTGAGGATGGACACCGGCAGGATCTAATCCGTGCGATAAGCGGAGTATCAATTCCACCCGTACCACTCATTCTGTAGTTGTGATGGGGGTCGCGTCCAACTCTTGTGTTATCCCGAGACTTCTAGCCCTCAATGACCACCTCCGCTCGATTGAATCTGTTACTGCAAATATAATCAACCAAAGATGTCTTTAATTAAACCTAGGGAGCAAATGGCGGCAGTAAAATGATAGCAAGATTCACAAAACAGACATTTAGACTGCATGTCAAAATACGTGGCTTGCCACTTTCATTACTGACAGTCAATATCCGACTACTATAACAGTTCTTTTCTAGCACAAGCGTAGAAGCCAATACATGGCCAAACGCAGACTAATATCCTCAGGACTTATTGACTTAAATGGTAGAGTCTTGTGGATTTGTGCCATACAAACGTCGCCCTCCCGCCTACCATTTCCTTGGAGCACCTACAACAGTTCTGGAGAAAACAGCGCTTGCCAGCGGCTCTGATGCTTTCGATCTTTGCTTGGCTTGGATACCAATGCGATCAGTCACAGGGGTTGCATCAATGATATTGTCAAACTCATCATCATCGCCTTCAGAGCCATTGTCGGAATCTGGCTCCGCCTCAAAGTCGTCCTTCAATGGCACAGGTCGGGGTATCGTTTGGGGTGCATTTTTCTGGCCAGTATCTGTAGGATTCGAAAATGGTTTTGAAGCCAGCACTCTACGTCGCAATTCTGCCATTTCTTCTTCGTCGTCATCGTCTGATATGTTGAACGGATCTCGCTCTTCGGATTTTTCCTCTTCCTGTTCCTCTTCTTCTTCATCGTCCTTTGGTTTTCTTGCTGGCTTTTTGCCCAGGTAAATTCCATCTGGACCCTCCTCGTCCTGTTCTTCATCTTCGTTCTCTTCGTCCTCTTCGTCCTCGTCCTCATCGTCAGAACTTACTGGCATACGATGGTTCGAGTTTCCTCCTTTCCACATGTCTCTCTCAGCGCCATCCTCTCCATCTGCTCTGCTTTCGGCGTATTCTCGTTCCAAACGTTCCATCCATGCTGCTTCGGTTCTCTTTATCTCTTCTTCGTCTTTACAAGCCGCGTATCTTTTGAGTATGGAGGAGTTAATATCAAGAAAAGACTGGCCATAAGAGAAATGCGATAAGACTTCCTCAGCCCACTCTGGATGTCCACAGATATAGAATGCTGCTCCTAATGCTTCCACACAATTTAATCTCCAAGGCTTGCCATAATTGACGCTGTTCGCAGCAACAAGATAAGGAAGTAGCCTTTCACACTTTCCACCAATTTTAGACCATGGGACTTCCTTCACTCTTGCCCATGAGCATTCCACAACTGCCGCACCATACTGCTCCATGAGTTCTGTATCAGCTGGCGAGATGGTCTGCTTGGCATTGGGACTAATGATGACGCCCGAGTGTTTTTGTCCAACGTGTAAATCTCGCATGAGGCCCAATTTCATAAGTTTCTTCCCAGAACATCGCTTTGGATCGCAATGGCCAAGGTCCCAGCAAGCGGCTTTGAACGCAGGGCGCGATCGAGGGGAATCGCTGTCGTCATCATTGCGAGGACCGCGGGGTCGAGGATTATTGGTATATTTCTTCCCCCGAGAAGAGAAACCGTCCTTCTTGTGTCGTACCATTGTGATATTGAGATGTGCAAGGAGAGATTGACGAGAGAGTTTTTTTGGCGGGGAAGAGATATATCTTAGCATCCGCAGATTGCGATAGCGATTTCGGAGAATAGTTTTACCGTTCAATGATCTGTATCTCAAGATTTTTGGTTGAGCTTATAGTGACCATATTACCTCTTCTTCTTCTTACTAGAGCTGGTCTACCCAATGTAACGATGCGAAGTCGAGGTCTACTGAAGGTATTTACTAATCACAGTTAAACAGAGCTGGCTTACGAACTTTCTTTAGGAGCCATGCGGTCAAACCCTATGTACATTATGTGCACGTCAACTAAATGCATCGCGACAAGTATCGCATGTTCAGCGACGATACTTGCAGTATTCCAGATCGAAGTCTAATCAGTCGACAACCGGGCCAGCTCCGCAGAATGATGAACAGAGTCAGCAAAGAGGTCCAGTATCTGGGGGTGGCTTTGGTCCTGTGGCAGGTGCTAGTTGGGGTGGAGCTTTTGGAGGTATAGGCAGTCCTTCGGCGGGTGCAGGACGAAGCTGGAGTGGATCAAATACGACATTATCGCCTCAAAGCTCAGGATATGACGGTTCCGCGGTTCAGGTCGACAATTTACTGCCTCATGAGCAAAAGGCAAGGGACCTTCTCTCTCAAAGGGAAGAAGCCAAAAGTGCTCGCATCGTGACCATACATGCTGGTTCTGGTCCAGCAAGCACTCGTGCTGGGAGGCCCATCATTTCTTCTACACCTTCGCCCGCAGAACTCGAGATCGACAAACGAAGACGACAGGGAACAGATGAAGGGGTAATACGGGCAAGCAGGCCCAATCCGCGAGCGCGTCCTGACATTCGAAGAATAATTCCGAATGAGATCGTGCGGCATGAACCTGTGGAGCTACAGACATCTTCTCCGCTGAGACGGGGAAGAGACTCGAATAATCAGGAATCTGGCTGGACAGGACTGAGACGCATCGGATCTAGAGCTCCGTCTGGAACAGGTGCTGCCGTGGACGGATTCGCCGAAGCTAGATTAAAGAGAGAGCAAGAAGCGACATCGAGACGATATATACCTCTGGGGCATAGAGCACCATTTGTACAGAGGAATAGCGATGAAAGGTTTGGCAACAACCAGAGTGCCACTTTGGTAGCAAAAGATGCTTCCCCGCCAAACCCTGGATTCACTATTCGACGATCTGGCACTACTTCGAGACCCGTGGCCAATGCCATCGAGTCGAACTCTGTCAAAGCGACAAATCCTGCGATGGATCCTAGCTTAGCTCAGGCACAAAGTCAATCCCACTCCAAGGTGACATATTCTCCAATGCTTCCTCCTGAGCCTCCTCAGACATCGCTTTCCGACTGGCAGAGGTCGAGCCGTGACGTCAGCAAGGATACAAAGACAGTTGATAATGAAGGAAAAGAAGAAGCGGCGTCTTATACGCGCCAAAGGCAGCCAAGAGCCTCGTCTAGGTTTGAGGTCGATAGTATGCCCAAAGGTAAAGCCAAGGATAAAGCCAAACGACGGCAGAGGTTCTTGGAGAATCATGAAGAGCCGGACGAGGATACTTTGAGCAGACAAAGAAGGGAGCTCAAAGAGCAGCGCAAGCGGGAAAAGGCTGCGAAAAAAGCTTTAGACCCCGTACCTGTGCTACTCCCTGAGTTCATCAGTGTTTCCAATCTTGCCATAGTACTCAAGGTCAGATTTGAAGACTTTGTGGCAAAAGTTGAAGAGCTTGGATTTGAGGATATGAGCCATGACCATATTCTGAACGCAGAGACTGCCGGACTTATAGCTCAAGAGTACAACTTTGAGCCCATCATTGACCGGAATGAGTCAGAAGACTTGAAGCCCCGACCGCCACCAGATAATCCTTCATCGCTACCCCAAAGACCCCCAGTTGTCACGATTATGGGACATGTTGACCACGGCAAAACCACGTTACTGGACTGGCTTCGAAAGTCATCTGTGGCTGCAACGGAGCATGGCGGAATTACGCAGCACATTGGTGCATTCTCGGTTCCCATGCCTGGCGGCAAGCTTATCACTTTTCTTGATACTCCAGGTCACGCAGCATTTTTGAGCATGCGACAACGTGGCGCAAATGTTACGGATATAGTCATCCTTGTTGTGGCTGCAGACGACAGTGTGAAGCCCCAAACAATTGAGGCAATCAACCATGCCAAAGCGGCAAAGGTGCCGATCATCGTAGCAATTAACAAGATCGATAAGGAGGACTCAGATATCGAGCGAGTCAAGCAAGATCTTTCGCGACATGGGGTCGAGATTGAGGACTACGGCGGAGATACTCAAGTCATTTGTGTAAGCGGAAAGACTGGTCAAGGTATGGAGAACCTTGAAGAAGCTGCAGTCACTCTCTCAGAAATCCTCGATATGAGGGCAGAACAAGATGGACAAGCAGAAGGCTGGGTGCTCGAAGCAAGCATCAAGCCTCTTGGAAAAACCGCAACTGTCCTCGTCAGGAGAGGCACTATGCGGGCAGGGGATTTCATCGTCGCTGGGAACACATGGGCAAGGATTAGAACTCTCCGCAACGAAGCAGGCACCACTGTTGCGCATGCAGGTCCTGGTACGCCAGTCCAAATCGACGGATGGAAGGATCTGCCGCTAGCTGGGGACGAAGTCCTACAAGCTCCAGACGAATCGAAAGCGAAGAGTGTTGTAGAATACAGGTTAGATCGTGTGGAACGAGACAAATTGGCTGAAGACATGGAAGCCGTTAATGAGTATCGCAAAGAAGTGGAGGTGACGCGAGAAAAAGAACGAGAGGACGCTCGGGTTGCTGCAGAATCCTTAACTGGCCATGAGGCTCTCCCTCTGCCAGAACCAGAAAAGTCGGGAGGACCTAAGAATGTCTACTTCATCGTTAAGGGCGATGTCAGCGGATCCGTCGAAGCCGTCATTGATAGTATTAACGGAATTGGAAACGGTGAGGTCCAACCGTATATCCTTCGATCGGGCGTCGGCCAGTTGAGCGAATTCGATATCGAGCATGCCGCAGCGGCTAAAGGCCATGTCATCAATTTTAACACTTCAGTTGATGAAAATGTTGTGTCTCTTGCTAAGTACGCCAATGTTTCTATCCTAGACAACAATGTCATTTATCGTCTAGTGGACGACGTCAAGAAAAAGCTATCGGAGTATCTCCCACCAAAGATTACTCAAAGAGTTCTAGGTGAAGCCGAGATTGCGCAGGTTTTCGAAATCACGGTCAAAGGTAGGACGACAAAGGCAGTTGCTGGGTGCAAAGTCAGAAACGGCGTCATCGGAAGGAACGCAAGGGTTCGAGTATTGCGGGATGGTGAGAAGGTCTTCGACGGTATGTCTTAACCCAGTAACCTGAGACGCCCTTGCTAACCTGACCTTTCTTGCAGGCGCGTTAGCTTCGTTAAAGAATCAAAAGAAGGACGTCATGGAGATGCGCAACGGTACCGAGTGCGGTATAGGCTTCGAAAACTGGTTCGATTTCCAAGTCGGCGACAAATTGCAAGCCTATGAAGAGAAAGAAGAAAAGAGATACTTGTAAACTTGGAGCATACATAGATGTACAACAATTTCGTGTATTTATAGAAGGAGTATCCAGGTATTGCATGGCGGGCGTGTGTAGCATTCTCGACTTTCTTCGAGTATGACGAGGTCATGTATAGATCCAAATTATGAAGAATCACTACTCAAATTTCCTCATTTTCGGATCGACATACATACGCTACACAGAGTGTGGAATTGAAGGTTTCTCAAGGCCCAGCGATTAATTGGATTTGGTCCTAGACTGGGATTATAGGCGAGCTCTCAGCAAGCACTAACGGCTACGCCTTTAAATAGACGACTTGCAGCCGTCTGGTCCGTCCCCCACTACCAATCGCCGCAGGAACCCATCTTATCTTTTCACAACATCAAATTCACACAGTAGATAAAACCGCCAGATAGTAACTCTCAACAGTTTTGTATAATGGCTGACACGAACCCTTTGAAAATCGTTCATCTGGATTGCATCCACGTGCGACCACCGCCAACTTTCAACTGTAAGTGGTAGTTCAATAAACAAGTATTCATGGTATCTTTGAGCCGACACAAATTAATTGTTGCTTTAGTTCCACACATTTATACAGAGTACCCAACATCTGCTATCTCTGAGGTAACATACCGGATCCAAGGAGCAGATGTAATCATTACATGTCGTGTACCCATCACAGCCGCTATGTTAAAGTTGTGTCCCACGGTCAAGATGATCTCTGTTATGGCCATCGGGACCGACATCATCGATCTGCAAGCCTGCAAAGAGAGGGGAATCGTCGTTTCAAATGTCCCCGCCGCTAGCAATGAAAGTGTCTCAGAGCATGCTATATCGCTTTACTTTGCGGTCAAGAGGAATGTCGTTTGCTGCCATAACAGCCTCCTGGCTGGTGATGGCGAGGAATGGGTCAGGAGAGGTACTAGCATTGGGTTCTTTGCTGCGGGCATGCCAGGCACTTGCAAAGATGATACTATGGCTATTTTCGGGGCTGGCGAGTTAGGTTCGTCCCATTCTTGTCACTTTCTACTTTTTTTCCTACCGTTAAGCGCCGCCTAAATCACTGATACTTCTCCAGGTAATCGAGTCGCCAAGATTGGGTCAGCCTTAGGTATGAAAGTGATCTTCGCGGAGCGAAAAGGTGTGCCCGTCGAAGAGGTTCGCAGTGGACGAGTCGAGTTTGTCGAGGCTTGCAAGACAAGCACAGTCATTATGCTAACATGTCCACTTAATGCCTCAACCAAAAACATGATCGGTGCCGCAGAATTTGCAGTCATGCAAAAGAATACCGTTCTTATCAGTGTAGCCAGAGGTGGTATAGTGGTCGAGGAGGATCTGGTTGATGCGCTCAAAAGCGCGACAATTTCTGGCGCAGCAACGGACGTTTTCATGGAAGAACCTGCTGGGAAAAGTAACAGTGTTCTAATAAGGGAAGCTGCTAATCTAGAAGGGAGACTGACGTTGAGTCCACATATTGCATGGTTCGCAACAAGCAGCAGGGAGAAATTGAACCGTGTCGTCGCAAGCAACATTGAGGATTTTATCAAGGGAACACCTTCAAACACGGTCATCTAAGGACAACATCAAACTGAGAGGTAGCAAGAGCTAGTGTTGATGCTTTCGAAACTTCAGTCCAAAAGTGGTCTTGGATGTTATAGAAGAGCCTGCAGAGGAAACTTTAGATACAACCATATTGCTAAAGTCAGACTATAGTCGAGGCAATGTACTCTCCAGTTCTGGAAGAATATTAACATGGCGTATGGATCAAACCCGGCACAGCCTCTGATTGCAATTATTGCCGATATGATCGGTCTTCATTAGTTCGTTGATCTTGTACGCGTTGGCGGGAAAGACAAAGACTATTCGCAGAACTTTCAATCAAGCATGTTGACTCTGCAGATTCTTGAAAGTGTGTTATGAAGACTCCATAAATTTTGATCGATGAAGACCAAGTTAAGTTTCTATACGTTTATAGGTTTCTAGAATAGCTTAGGAGTCATGTCCAGAAGCTTCTACAGCATCCCTCATCATACATACAGTCTTCGAGATCCCACCATTCGGAAGGCCCCATTGCTCGGCATCCACTACAATCGTGTCATCTAAGGATTTCCAACCTTTCTTTTCATAGATTTCGTAACCGGCAGCAGCAGCTGTGAGGTATATGCGGGCCCCATCCCGGTCCGCTTTTTCAATTCCATACTTCAGAAGTATGCTCCCGGCCCCCTTGCCTTGATGAGCTGGACTTATCACGATGATGACAAGGGCTATTTTGACCTCAGCATTGATTACGTGTTAGATCGGAGTCTGTCTCACTATAATCCTTCTCTGTATCCATATACTTCTTCTTCCTGTCCGACAATTGGGTTTGGAAATGAGTTCCCAAAGCACCATTTGCTGATGCAGGATACGGGGGTAGAGCATTTAGGCGTTTCGCTTTCTCTCGCGCCTCTTCATTCTCAAACTTAAATGGCACTTCCCATCTTGCATAGCCAATAATCTCGTTGGTTCCACTTTCTGTCACCTTGATCACGCGGGTTTGAGGATCATTCCTGATGGCGTATAAATCATCTTCAGCTATATAGTTGACGGCATCTTCTTTGTGGTTGTCGGAGAAGAGGGCTCGGTCGTATGGATCATAACGGAATGAGTCATAGTAGATTGCCGCGAGTTCGAAGACGTCGGCTTCTTCAGCAGGTGCGAGGATGAGCACCATGGTGGTACAGGGATTTTAAGGAAGGGTATGAAGCCTACCCAGGCCAAGGGTGGGTGTTATTCTTATATGTTTAGTTTTGGTCGCATATAACTACCGGAATGCGTCAAGCGCGAAGTCGGTGTTCGGTGTAGAAGGCCCCACTGCGTATTGCTCATTGCTCGTATGGCGCAGCAAGTACATGCACCGACGGAACAGAACACATTGATTGTATAGTCGAGTCATGGCTAGGTAGATTGAGCATTAATACAATGGAACCTCGGTGGTTTCTTCTTCTTGTTTTGGTCGTCTGATCTCTTGCCCTTTGCAAAACTAGGATCAGAACGGGGGGGGGGGCTTATTGTCAGACTAGGATTCCAGTGGTTAGATTCCTGCAGTTTCTCAAAGAGTTAGTGCATATTTCAAATTGATTACCAACCGTCTTGATGGGATTTTGCAAATACAATACTTTCTCAAAATAATAATATTCCCAGGTAAGTTTATGAGTATCGAACGTGAACCCCAGTGTCAGAGCTCAACGGCGCTGATATAATTTCCTCCACGTCTAATCTATGCTTTGAGGGACCCGTAGTGAAGGACTCACTTACTGATTTCAAAAGAACCTTAGTTATGCGAAATTCTGCTATTCATTATTGTTGGTGACACATGATGCGTGAAAGCAAGAAAAGACCAGTCAGAGATGTTCTGGACTAGTGCATTCAGAAGCAGATTCAGGGATTCAGAAAAGACATCTACAGTTGAAACAAATGTTCACATTATCACATTGATCAATTTAGACTAGACACATTGTACAGAAACGCTGGGAGATAGTGTTGAAAGCAAGGCTATACATTGGTCTTATCTAATTTCATGATACCTTGCGATCAATTATGAAAAGACTTTATTGAAGCTGCAATGAACTCGTGACTGTAGGTGTAGTCTTGAGCATCTGTAAGACCGCCAAGCGTCATATAATGACAAGGCTTTCAATTTCACCTGTCCCCGCTGCCACTCTTTTCATGACCTCCCCATCCATCAGTCCATGTAAATACACCTCACCAATGAACGTATATCCCTCTTGACATGCATGCTCTTTCCTCAGAGTATATAGCACACTTCCACCAAGCAAGGCCCAGATAGAGTCTCCAGACCTTGCTGTACTCGGTACCATACCAACATACCCTCCCTCAGTTATTGCAACCGTTCTGCCACCCGCTGCCATTCCCATGGCAACATGCCTCGTTTTATCTATAAGGGTAGAATCCAAGTTATCCGTGTCAGCTATACTTCTAGAATCAAGCTTCCCACCCCGTGCACAAGCCCGTTCACGGAAATCAAACTCCAGATCCATGACAAGAGTGCTACACAAGGCATCCACGAAGGTCTCACCTGTCGCATAGAGACTGTTTGGTTCAGCATCCCATTGCCGAAGTACTTCGTGTAAGGACTCTACTTTGAACGGGTCGGTTGGAAAGTTATGCTTTATGATATCCACGAAGATGGCCGAGACATGTAGCTCATTCTCCAAGATGAAAGCGGTGTATGCGGGTGTATCAGAAGCATTGAAGGCAGGCACCATCTCAGTATCTGGGACCCCGACCCGTCGGTCAATGGGTGCATAGATCTTGCCTGGCAGTGGCAGTGCCCGAAAAATACTCTTGGGAATAGGCTTGAGGTGTTCTGCTTTATCGGACCAATTGGGAAGCCATGATGGGAATGGGTTATCCGAGGTTGGTTGTTCTATATAGATTGTATGGCCCAGAAAATCGAGAGTTGGGGTAGGTTGGGCAAGATAGAATTGGGGAACTTCGAGGTACACCTGGAGTGTAGTTTTGCTTGCGTAGTCTGGTATAATGGCCTTACGCACAACATCTGTCGCCAGACCAAGAGGAGCGTAGACTTTGTCGCGAGGATCGAAGCAATCCGTGTGTCTGAACAGATAGATAAGCTCGAGGAAATCATGGCGGGTGTCCAGAATACGTTGGGAGCGAAACTCGGCGAGTCCATTGTAAGGAAGACTATCTCGACCAAGCCCGGCTACAAATGCTTTGTCGGTATTACCGCAATATAGAAGCTCCAATATAATCACTGATACGATCCCAAGTTCGTTCCACTCAGTCTCGAGATCTCCAAAGATAAATGCCACTTTGCTTTTGAACTTCTTGACCCAAATCCCAGAAATAAAAATCGTTGTGAGGCTCTCTGGCACCGTAGCTTCTTGGAAAATCCAAGTCCTGCCCCACCAAGGGCTCTTTAGTAGCTCAGAAATACCCAGCCATGCATTATAACTGTATGAGCCAACCTTATCGAGGACATCTTTACGGCCACTTTCAACCGAGTCTTTCACTTGTGCACGCAGGTCGGCAACAATGGTTTCGTGCGACACAGGCGCAGTAGGCTTGATCCAAGGGCGGTACGGATTCCATTTCAAGATGACCCGCCGGTGAAAGTCAGAGAACTCGCGCAGTTTCTTTGCGGCAGAGTGATTATTGAGCTTGTTTTCGGGCTTCCCAAGCCACACCACGATTTTCTTTGCCTGTTCGTAAACCTGCTTCATGAGCACGATCTGAGAACTGCGCTCTTTTAATGCAACCTCGTCTTCGCCTTGATTTATGCAAATCGCATCAATCCAAATGTAGTTATCGATGAGTCTCGACTTCGCGAGCTGGGCGAGAGCATCGTGCAGATTTTGACGGACCGGAAACAATTGTCCGTTCAATATGATATTGTGAGTGTTGCCTGGTGGCCCCCATGTATACGACAGAGCAGCGTACCTAGGCTTCGTTGATAAATCCTTGACGACTAGATCAAACGAAAATGTTCCAGAAGTGGCAGCACGAGGCTTCAATACTCTTATCTCTGATGGCCCTAATGCTTGATATGGAAATGGATCGCATGATTCGTCCATCCTGGCCTAGATCCGGCCCTTGAGGATCAAAGAAAATAGCAAGCCAAAGTGAATACGTCTTTTTCGTCAATACTTATAGATGTGGATTTGAAGACTTGGCCTTCAGCTGAGCTGCAGCATCCATACACATGGCGCTCGATGCCTGCCAATCGGCCTTATCCGGGACATAAGCCTAATTCTTGCCGGCAACATTTCTTTCGAATTGAAGACGACTTGTACTCTGTCCAAGAGTGAACTGAGAGATTGGCTGGCTTCAATCAATCCGAAGATGTTTCGTTTACATAACATTTGCGTAGTCGTGAATTATGGGATATACGACTGTACTACAAGTCAGCAGATCCGCGAGTCGTAAGGAGGGACAAGCCTCTCAGCGCTAACGCCGAGCCCTGTCTATGCCAAGAATGTGACAATTCGAGATGCCAAATCAATACTCATATCACTTTTCCTCAACGCCAGGCCCGGGGTAATCTGTGCATTATTCTTGCTCTCAGCCCATGAGATCATGGGGGGCGTTTTGTGACAAACCGGCTCTCTCGACATTTCGTCTCACGTCGCTTAGTAGCGATTCTTACAGCGCAGTACCTATCTATGCGATGGCCTATAGCGCTTTCTTTGCTGTCTCAACCTTGCCTATTTATCAATCGGTATAGTTCTTTGACTTTTGTATTATGTCCTTTAAGGATCTTCTGTGCGGAACCAAAAGTGGATGTGTGCTTCAGTACGAATGGTGATAACGCCCCCGGTGCCAAATGCGACTAATTATTAAAATGAAAGAAAAGAATGACGAGCACACTGCTGTGCTCGATTACTTCTACCTTGGAAAGTTCCTAAATTTACCCACTGTGTCTGAAGCATTAAGTATATTCATACACCCTGGCTTGTCTTTCACCTGTGAAGATCCTGGTAACAATAACCCTGGAGCCAGCTAGTCAGTGGACTAGGAGTGGCGCTAAGGAGAACAAGGGGGGGACGATGTGCAACAAAACAAGGAACAGAAACTAAGCCATTTTATTGAGACGGCCGAATTGCCATCTACAACTTATGATACTCGACACAAGAGAGTTGGGCGAAATGAATGGTGTTCGGATCAGGAGATGCTGCCGCGACAAGAACCGTGCAAATCTCCAGAAAGATGAAGGATCATAAGCGCCCTTGCAAACAATGCCGAACTGCTCTGCATTCCTCTACAAGTTCAGACTACGTGCGATGACGGACGCAAAGTTCGTTTCGAAGAGGTTTTCAAACGCTGACAGCGACATGTTCATCTTTGCATCACCCCAAGATCCATCCGAGCGCATCTTCTAAGCCACAATATTGACCCAGATCCGCTGGCACTTCCGTGAACCGTGCATCGCTGCAGGAGAATCTTGACCCGTCAACTATGCTTTCACCTTCTCGGGAATTTGTAACTAGTGGCCTGTCTAGTAACGGCTCGAAGCTTGTTCCGATGACCAGGGCACAAGATACTCGATTTATGCAGCCAGACTGCAACGAGGATCTGGGCAAGAAGTCTCCAAACATCAGGGTAACAGTCACAGACTGATACGATGCAAATTACTGGAAAATTCCCAGTGGAAGGTATAAAATGCATCAAATCACCAGCAGAGAAAGCGGCTAACATTTAAATGAATCGTTCGTAATCGATAGATATAATCATGCAAATTGTAAAACTATCTTCTGTATACCAACACCACGGAAAATCCCAACCAAGGAGGAAGGAAAGAGCCAAGCGGGGGGTTTAAAAACATGTAATCTCAATAGCACCCTTAGCACCACCCATGGGGTTGACACAAGGCAGCTTGCTTCCAACGGTGGTTCCCTGGAAAGCGTAGCCGACATAGTAGTTATCGAAGGACACCGCGCAGCTGCCGGTCTTGTAGAAGTTGATATAGCAGCCTGCCACACCGGTCTTGGGCGTTTGCGTGAGATTGGCCGAGACGGCGCTACCCAAGGGCACGGAGAGGACTTGACATATCTCTTCTGTTACGGAGATGGACTTGATGGTTGCGTCATAAGGAGGTGCCGTGGAAGGACCGGTGCATTTATACGAGGGATACACTGCGATATTCGCTATGGCTGGACCACCTGGGAAAAGTGTTAGCAAGGATGCATGTAGAAAGTCTTTCTAGCATTTCTTTTTCTTCATCCTGCTCCGGAGCCTGGACTGTCCTGTTAACTTACCAAGAGCTTTTCTTGCGACAAGTTCTGATTCAATGGGAAGGGCGGAGCCTGAAACTAGAGAGAGTATGGATGCTGTTGCCAGCATGATGGATTTGAACTTATTCATCAATTAGCGTTTCTCCTTAACGTGATCCGTTGGATTGTGGGTATTTACAGAAACCATGGTAGCGAATGGTGGCAATTTGGACTGAATCAGAGCAAACTTGAACAGATAATTTCACTGTGGCGAGTTTGATAAATTTGGATTATGATGAAAGCAGATGAGAGATTGGATGTGGAATGAAGTACGAGAGACAATCAAACGAAGGGACACACCCTATATATATACTGCTTTGAACGACACGGCTAACCAGCCAGCTGAGCCTACTGGAACTCACGGAAGACCGAGCATAAGAGGATTATACGTAGTAGCGCTGCATCCTGCCACAGATTTCACGAATAAGGCCAGCTAGGACACCCTCACCCGAATACCTAAGTCAGATTGAGGAACAAGCGGCTGAACGACCTAGATTGACGATCTGAAGAATCTGATGTCAGGAACCAGCAGGATGGCAAGCACGTCGCCAGAAGCAGTGTCGGTCGGTTAACGAGGTAACAAGTCCAACAGTAAGGCTACCTTTTTTGAAATCAGCTGTGCCACATGTACCGAAGAGGAAGAACGAGGAGCATGCGCATCCGGATTCAGCATCCTGCCAAAGCCTCGTCGTCCCTTTTCTGGTTGAGATGGAGGATGCTTATGCTGCAATTCTCGTGATATCAGGACCTGTTGGCTGTTTTTAGCCTGGTGGCAGCGGTTTAAGCGAGGGCGCTCCCATTGACGGGAAAGCGCGACGGTGAAGTTCCAAGCGCTGTTGCTCGTCCCTTTGCCATGATACAATAGTCCGCTCCCTTCACTCGGGTCCAGCGCCATCCAGAACAAGAGCCACGGCTGTTAAGCTGTGGAGATCAGCTATTGCTCTTTCTCCGGCGACCCACGACACCGGATCGCGGATGCACGTAAGATGCAAGCAATCCCAGAGAAAGCATTGCCCTTGGCGCAGCTCAGCAATAACCAGCTAGAGACTTGGCCGGGCCCGACCTATGCAGGTCCTCGCGAGCCCCAGATACAACATGGCACATGGGACGAACGTCGAAAAGCCTCGAAGGATCTGATCTGTCACGATTAGATCTCCCAGCCCCAGAAACGATGTCTTTGGGAAGGCCAGCAATCGCTCGAGTACTATCCCGAGAGCGGGGTTGGGGAGGTGGGATTAACAAACTTGGTGACTGTGCTTTGCCACTGGTGATATGCTGTGCAGCTATTGCCGGAAGGTGCTTTGCGTGCACGTACCATGCACAGACTCTACCAACCTGTTCCCGAGGTGAGGCTCTGGCAACCAAAATTGTTCGAAAGATATAGGATTGGTTTGAGGCTGTGATCCGAAGTACAGATACGAGCTCCTGATTTTCACGAGCATCTCCATCTCATACTTGCCCGGCGCCAAGAAGGCTGACCCAATTCCGGGACATTCGATCAATATTGTGAGAGCGCGTTGTCCCACATTGGAATGTCATTCTGTTAGATCCACAGCACGGAAAGGCTCGGCCATCCTAGCCCACCAAACAATTGTCGCTCCTCGTTCCTTCTCACTTTAGTTTGATCCATGTCCAGCTCATACCGTCTGCGATATTCACCTGAACCTTGACTGAGGCAGATGTCTGGTGGACTTATCTGACTGAGTGTAAGCCCAACTTCATGTACCCTGCCACTCGTTAAGATTCTGACCGGCGGACTTGTTATCCACCACAGACCACTTGACTGTCGTGCACCCGAGTACACTTGCTATAGGAAGGAAAGACGAGGAGACGTGGGTCATCTCAGACTTCTAAAATATGTTGCTATACAAGACTTAATATGCTGCCACAAAGAAAGTCGCAGGTATATGCTAAGGCACCTCAAGCAAACAACACCAAGCGACTTGGATGTTCTAGCCTCTTCGTCCAGGGCTGGGTTATGTATTATCGAGACGACCACAGTTTCCGACCATTGCGAAGCTCTCTAGCTATCAGTTCTCAATCACATCGCCATTCTTCTTCATAACACCAGTCAAAAACCTCCACTCCTCCTCACTCACCCTACTAACGCTAAGTCTCGCCAGCTTAAGCATCTGCATGTTCTCCAATACATGTCCCTTGGTAGTGTGACACTCCTTTAACTCCTTCAACGTGACCGGCGTCTTCAGCTTTTGGCGGAATTTCACGTGCACTACGGACCATTTTGGATCTTCGGGCTTGGATTTGGGGTCGTAGTAGGGTGCTTTGGCATTATGTGCTGATACTACGAGGACGACATATGAGTTTCGTGGATCGGGGTATAAAGAGGCTGTTGGCTTACGATCTGGACTGTGCTCTTGCACGATTTCCATTGTGCCTACGATTGCGGGCACTTTGCAGCTGGAGTGGTAGAAGAATGCTAGATCCCCTTTCTTCATCGCACGCAGATTGTTGCGTGCTGGTTAGTGGGTTAGTTATCGTGCATCGCGAATTAGCTCAGGACAAGTTACCTGGATATGCCCTTATACCTGTCTGATATTTAGCCACGTCTTACACTGTTATCAATCAAGGCGGAAACTAACCATCCCATGGTTCTGGCTCTTTCTTGGCGGCGAGATCGTCGATAGAGAACTTGATATCGTGGCCCCTTTCTATGCGCGATTCTGGCTCCGCCTTCATGAGCCAGTACTGCCGACCCGTTGAAGTGGGCTTTGACACCTGCGACTGCGCTACGGACTTGGATTCGGATGACTTGTCATCATCTTCATGACTCTGGAAGATAATTAGTTCGGTGAACCTAGCTTCAGCTCTGTGGAGTCTGTTTTATCGACAGGTGTATGTGAGTTATGTGGGTGGATCAGGTGACTGTGATTCAGTGACAACAATCCAAAACAATATCACCTTGTATGAAAGAGGAACGAAATACGAACTTTGCCTTCAGTTTGCTTGCTGTTATTTACTCCGATTGTAGTCGCTGCCTCTGCTCCCGACTCCTTCTTGGGCTTCTTGGCTGGCTTCGCAGTCAGCGACTTCTCCTCAATCACTTCCTCTTTGGTAGATTTCCGTCGACTTGATCTTCTTGGTTCCTCGGTCGGTAAAGACGCGTCAATCTCCTTCGCCTTTCGTTTGGCCATAGCGACGTCTTAGGGAATCGCGTCCTGGCGGCGTGGTGTGGATGACGCGGAGCCGTTGAGCAAATGAATCTCGAGAACGCTCGTTGTTACAATCCCCAGGATACAAGGGTGTGGACGAGCTAGTACACGCCTAGCGACTCTGGCCATGCCCGCGGTTCGGCAGGCGTCCGCGCGGTACGGCGAGAGATGACTTGCCTTCAGCGTCCAGCAGGAGGAAACGGGTGCGGATATTGTTTGCTACGTGCGATATACACAAGTGCCCTGATCGAATCGATCCCCTTCTGCACCGTGACTATCATTTCCGATTGCAATCGGCGTATGGAGCACTGAATTGGCGGGATTATGCAAGCAAAGGTGACAGTAAGGTTAGCTTGCTAGACCCTTGCTAGAACGCCATCATTGTCGCCATCCATACAACAGACAACCAGCGTGGGAGATACAGTGTCTGCGTCCACGATCTCCACCTCCAGCTGCCATAAAGTGGCACTGCCCACAGGCGGACTGCCGATTTGAGCGCCAGCATTATGGCCTGCAGCTCCAGCACGGTCTCAAGATGCCACAAATTCCTTGGAACACCGGTCGCATGCTAGATGTCATTTTGCTGCGACCTGAACCTCTCGTAGACGCGATGGTGCGCCAGGTGAGACATTCGAGATGTGAGATGATGATTGTACAAACGTAGCACCGGCCCAGTCTTGGATAATGACCAAGGTGGAGAAAGGGAGGAGGATAACGAATGGCAATCTCTCCCAGGCCATAAATGATCATGACCTCCGAGCATGGATGATGTGATGGAGCCCTCGCCAAACGCTTGGGATCACTTACCTTATTTTAGCACATCCGCCAATGCAGATTATCATCGACGCAAGTGTGCTTTCCGAAGGGGGCACGGTGTGCAGAGGAAGGCAGCCAGCAGGAATGATGTTCAAGCCACGATATGTGACGGGTGGAATGAACGAGCCAATCTGGGCCAAAGGCGAGAGGCAAAAACAGGCATGGGCAGGCGGCATAGTAGCTGGATTTGGGGATCGTCGTGGAGGAGCGAGGAGTGTTTTACGACACCAAAGTATAATAACCATAACCATCGGTCTGCTCGAAATCCGAGGCAGGCAAGGCACGGGACAGTAGGGTTTGACGGCACTCTTTCCCCAGCTATCATTCTCGTTGTTGGTCGTCCTTTTGACTTTGAGCCTTGGGCCTCTGCATCTTGGGTTGACAGGGCTGGAAAGTCTGGGGCCGGACAGCAAGTGCAGCGACGGCCTGCGAGCCATTCATTGCTGACCGGAGGGACGAGTGAGTTCAGGTTCCTTTCGTCTACGGTACATGTACATGACCTCGAAAATCGAGATTAAGAAAGAAGCTCCCTGCCTGGCCGGGTGCTCCGCCTTTTCCTTAAGACTTTTCGGTCCCCTCCTCCCCTCCTCTCCTTCTCCTTCTTTTCTTCTTCTTCTTCATTCCTCCTCCCCCTTCTCTCTGCCCCCCCAAGCTCTACCTTGTTGTTGTTCTGGATTTCTCCCCAGCGTTGTGTTCGATGGCCACTCCCGCTTCGCAGCCCACGGGCATGATTGCCGCTGTACGGACACGCACCCGCCAAGCTCCGAGGACGAGAGTAAGGATTCGGACGCCCACGCTGTCATCCAGACTCAGTCGGACGGCGATGTTCTCTCGACGGTCCCACGACCGTCTGAGCATCCCCGGCGGCCCTGCTGACGCTTCTCACGCACGCCCGTCCTCGTCCAGGACGGCGTCGGGTCGTGAGCTAAGGTTGGCCCAGCTTCAAGCGGCGCCGGGTTTGGCCGCATCGAGTCGGACACACATGCTGGTGCTCAACCCAATCACCACGCCCGTTTTGCTATACCGACCACACTAACGGCGGGCTCAGAGGAAGCAAAGAACTGAATTCAGAAAACAGGAACGTCCACGGCGTGCATCTGCGTCTGCATCTGCACCGTCGCAGGAACTCGACATGGGCGGCACCCTCAGCAGCAGCCTGGCCCGAGGAACCCAGCCCGATCTGCCAGGCGCGCGCCGGTGATTGGATGGGGCCTAGCGTGGAGATTACATTTTTCGGTCCACCAGCTCTCAGGCTCTGACCATCTGTCTGGTTGTTGCTGTCTGCCACGACTTCGAGGGCCCTACTCCCACTCCGATCACCCGTACTTTCTAGACAGACGTCTCGTACACCTTACCTGGCACTGGCTTGACTGCTCCATCCACTTCAATAGCTCGCTCTATTCTCTCTCTTCCCCCGCCTCTTTTACCTCGTTGCTCTCACCTCCCCCATCCTACCGAACCGTCCCTGATCCTGACGCCGCCGCAAGTGTTACAGCAGCCTTTTGCCTTTCCCCTCTCTTGCTCTCTGCCCGGTCCCATGTGCAGGCTCGGCACCAGTCATCATTATTACACTTATTCATCGTGTGAGCCTTTGAACCCATCCCGGCCCTTGTAGGAGCCTCTTCCGATTCAGGTACGTATGCTTTACTTCTCGTTGCGACCGCCTTTTATGCATTGGCCGAACCCCTTTGCACCGAATTTCGGCGCTATGCCACCAGTACTTCCGGCCTTCCTCTCCTTGTTGATGGTCATCTCACTGCCCTGACTGGGTTCTGCTGAGTCTAATCACGCGTTTCTGGGGACTGACATTCTGCTGCATCTTCTAGACCTTAATTTTAGCACCGCTCGAATCCCCCCTCTCAACTCTTCGCCTGCCTTTCTTGCTCAGTCAGCCCTGGGATCTCGCGGACGGCGCGACTAAGCCCAATCCGGGTTGGCTACATCAAGAAACAACGCTCAGCAGCCGAGTCTCGTTGTTATTTGCGACGTAAACCACCACATCAGCGCGCCTATGTAAGACCCTCCCTTTCATTCCTGTTCCTCTTATCCTGGGCCTATCGATGTCTCGTGACGATCTTTAGATATTGCTTCACGCGTCATCGCTGCTGATCGCTGGTGTTGATGCTGGTGATGATCCATTGGTCTCACACGCACCCACATCAGCTTCATCAACCGCGACGCGACTCTCATCGCGACCGATCTCACAGCGCGCTTGGCCATCTTGAATTGACCTGCAAGAGCATTGGGGAAGGCCACGGTATGGAACAGTCTTGCTGACATCTTACCCTTGCTGCAGATGGGTTGCCTTTACCACCTCGAACAGACATGAGCTCCTGGATGAACGACGCCGCTGTCCAAAACCACAATGGCGCAGGCTTCAACCACCTCAACGACCCTAATACCCCTGGCAACATGCTCGATCCGTCGGCCTTCATGGCGAATCCATCCTCCTTTGATCCCACACAATTCCAGAATCAGCAGCTACAACAGAGGATGCAGAACGGCCCAATGCGCAACTCTTCTCCATCCTTCAACAACCCAGTGTATCAAACAAATCAAGTAATACCGTCCAAGCGACCAAGGGGAAGAGAAGATAGCCTGGGCACATCACCTCGACAACCTCAAGGTATGCTGCCAAATTCTCGCTCGCAGACGCCCCAACAAGGTGGATATCCCAATGCTCCATCTTTCGCACCTCAACAGACACCATATTCCCATCTGCAAAATGGATCCGCAAATGCTAGTCCATCACCCATTATGGGAAACCAGTTACGTCCTGGCGGTGTTCCGCAGAGGGTGTCGACCGCCTCACCTCATCCGTTTTCCCCAGCCGGACCACAATTTGCAGCACATGGCTCTCCCCAATCAGAGCATGGCAGTCGGACAGAGACGCCCCAGAACAACCCATACGGCCAGAACCCAGGTTTTAATCCTGGATTCAATCCAAATTTCACACCTCCGCCAGGAAGAACGTCAGCTCCCCCCCAGCAGGGAATGTCAACACCCCATATGCCTCAATCGCATATGCAACCGCAGATGTTCAATCAACAACAGCCACAGCAGCAGCCGTCATTACAACAGCAGCAGCAGAGGCCGCCGCAGAGTCTGGAGCAGCAAAAAATGTTATATCAGATGAGATTGCAGCAGCAACTTCAGCAGGGAAGTCTGCTACAGGCGCAGCGCAATCAGAACATGCCTACAAACGTCAATCCTCTAGGCAATTCTCAAATGTCGAATGGCCAGCTTCCACCAAACATGCGACCACAGCAACCAACGCCTGTGGCTCGCCCCAATAATCCTGATCAATTCATGAAGAATCTATCAGCATTCATGCAGTCAAGACAGCAGCAACTAGATCTTAATCCACTGGTGGGCGATCGCCCTCTAAATTTGGTCATGCTGTACATGGCTGTGTCCAAGTTTGGGGGATATCGCAAAGTCACACAACAGAATGGCTGGGCCCAAGTATCACAAACATTGCAATTTCACCCGATGCAGAACCCAAGCGCGCCTCAGCAGTTGAAGCTTCATTATGAGAGGAATTTACTGGCTTTTGAGGAGGCGTGGACGCAGCAACAGCAGCGCCAAAGAGCTGCTGCCGTGATGCAGCAAGGCCAAGGTGGTAATGTTCCTGGTCAAGGTCCGCAGATGTCCCCATCGAAACCTGTTAATCAAACCCATATGCAACAATCTTCGCCGTACAATGCGCAACAGCAACCGCCACCACCTCAACAACGAATGCCACAGCACCCAATGCAGCAACCCCAGGGAACTCCTTCGAAGCAAATGGGATCGATGCCACCAGCAATGAATGGTTTCTCAACCCCGCAAGCGCCTCAACCGCCGCACACTATCGGCCCACAGAGTCACTCCCGAAACAGCCTCTCGAGAAGCATAGAATCGACCCCGCCACAGAATGGGACCGCCTTCAGCATGCCCTCGCCCGCGACTGTCGTTAAACAGGGAAGCATACCAATGCAGGCGCCTCCAGAACATCTTCCTCCTAGCGCTGGACCGCCGAAGACGCCAGCTGAATTCAGTTTGCCAGCCGAATTGGATCCGAAAGTTCGAATTCTGGACACTTACGGCGGTGTTGAACTTTCTTCGTTACTGAAACTTGGAGCCCTTATTACACAAGTCAAACCGGACATTCCGGCTGTGGCAGACCTTGGGACGATCGACATACATGCTCTCACCATGAGTCTCCAAAGCGGGATCCATGCCGAAGTCCGCCTGGCACTGGATACGCTAGTCTCAATGTCTGTCGAGATTCGCTTGCAGCTCGATTTGAGAGCCTGCGAAGATTTGGTTGAGAGTCTGGTTGATTGTGCGGAGGTGCAGGTCGAATTACTCGCCGAGAGTGCAGCTGAAGTTTCGGACGTAATGCTCGTGACTTCTTACGAGGATGTGGTTCGTGGTTGCAGGTCGGAGAAGGACTCGTTGCAAGAGATTCCAGCTTACGGGACCTTGGCATATGAGCTCGATCGCGCGGTTGACCGTTTAATATGTATCACTACGATTCTTCGCAACTTCTCCTTTTCCGATTCTAACCAAGGTCCTCTTGCGGATGAGCTTGTCATCAAATTCTTTTGCGTGGTCATCAGACACCTCGGAACTCGCAACATGCTCCTGCGCACACATTCGAACACATTGGACTTCATGAAGGATGTAATAATCTATTTATCGAATGTTGCTCACGCCGTGGAACTGCCAAGCCGGGAGCAAGCACTTTGTTTATTACATTTTGTGCTTGCCTTTGCTCCTAGTCCGCCTCCCAATGCTTTGGGGTCGGACAAGGTTTCTTTCGCTGCTTATGACCCCTCTACGCACCGCTACCTCCCTGCTGCGGTTGACAGCTTAGCAAAGTTGCTTGCTCGCGACGAACCGAATAGGACGTACTACAAGATTATATTTGCGGCTGACGTGACCTCGTCTCCGCCGTATGATCTTCTGACCAGGACATTCGCTCTTGCCATATCACCGATTCCGGATATGAAGCAAGATAGCAAACGAGGGGTTCTAGGACCAGTTGTGGAATATAGGAAACCGTATCTCATGCAAGGAATGCTCGCTGCTGATATTCTGGCTCAAATTTCCCCAGGAAATGAAGCGAAGCTGTCGAGATCTTGGCTAGCCTCAGAGGATGGATGGGCTCAAAATCTTTCCCGACTTATTTTGTCACTCTGCATGGAAACAACCGCCCCCCCGGCTCCTCACGGAAGAGGCCAAGTACCACCGAAAGGAGTGGAGGATGAGGCATTGCTGCATATCACTCTGGGGGGCATTGCAGTACTTCGCCGGCTGGCTGAAAAGTCTCGCGATCTTGACAATCCGGAAACTATTACTGTCATACCGGGAATGCCTGCTAAGGAGCAACTTCTTGGGACTCTGAAGATAGCACAGCCGCGACTACAGGTGGTGTTGAAGCAACTGTGTGCGTACGCAGGACTGGATAAGTGAAGCATACGGATGTTATCGTGTACCAATTCTCTATAGACACATCAATGAATTGTTGGGAGCGAGGGGCCGGCGTTGCTATTTGATTTTATTTAGTCCATTGCTATGGACCAATGATCTACCTCAGTGGCTAGCTTATGGATTGTATAGGCGTGGATTCAGTCAGACTCATGGATAAATGAAGTCGAGGTCAAGGAGTCTTTGTACATAGGTGTAAGCACAAGGATCTAGCAATTGCAAAAGCTGTTGCACCCAGAGCTTTTTTCTACCATAATAAATAAGCCAAGCAAAATGCCTTGATGATATTCCATGACGCCGTTCGACTTTCCATCTCTAGATCAACCTTTCTCGGCCGTGACAGTCAAATTCGGGCTGCCGTTCTTCATTGCACCATATCGTACACGCCAAGTATACACGCCGCCGCACTAGATATTTCTTTCTTCGAAGAATTTTATAAGCTCCGGCTTCTTGTGACCCTACTCAGGCAATTAGTTCTCCGTATTCATTTACATCTCATCAAAGCATACTTTTATCAAAATATGTCTTGTCAACTGATTGATCACCACATCCTTCTCATCCAATCCTAGCGTAGCTTGTATCTCTGATCGCAATGCACTGATGTCTCCCTCAATCTTCCGTAATTTTGTCATCTTCTTGTTGCCACCAGCTTTGTTCAAGAGGTAGATGGGCAGGTTCTTCGAGGGTGTCCGCGCAACTCTATAGGGGAGGAATGGGGCAGTTGCGGTTGCTGCGGTTGTTGCCGCAGTGTTAAGGAATCGCTGGATGGTTGACGGCCGTGGTAGGCGCATGGGCCTGAGAAACGAGAGTGGCAGGAGCATTTTCGTAGAGATTGAAGACGTTACTGAGCTGGAGATGGACCTTAAGCTTTTGCGCGCTTTGCCTTACAGACAACTGAAGTTGGGGACGGGATTTAAGGTTTGGCGCTAACAAGTCACGCTTCTTCAATCTCGCCGTCGCGATTTCGCACAATCAAAAATTAGATATCTCTGGCCCTCCCGCGACCGTGACCCCACCACAGGAACAAGATCAGAGACCGCAATCATGGCTGCTGAAATGGAAAACCACGATCTGCTTCCCAAGCTGATGCAAAATCTGGATCGCCACCTGATCTTTCCCCTGTTGCAATTCGCAGCCGATGAGGAGGATGCGTCTCCCGATATCACCAAGGCCAAGTTCGAGCTTTTGAAGACGACGAACATGACCGACTACGTGGCCCAACTTTACTGCGAGATTGAGGGTGCGGAGGAACCACCAAAGGAATATGCGACAAAGCGATCCGAGGTTTTGGCACGCTTGGAAAAGTTCGAGCAGGATACAGAGAAGATCACGGATTTGTTGTCAAGAGAGGACGTTGTTACCAGTCTGCGAAGTGACAAAGTTGCAAACTTGGAATTTTTGAAGAAGGAGCACGACGTATGTTGTATGGTATTTGGAGTGGGGAAACGTCACTAATGTTGCGCCAGGTCACTATTGAGATGGTCAACGTTCTATACGACTTTGGTAACTTCCAATACAGCTGCGGTAACTATGGTGCAGCCTCAGAACTTCTCTATCAGTTCCGAGTCCTTTCTACCGATAACGACAAGGTTACAGCGGCCACCTGGGGAAAGCTGGCCTCTGAAATCTTGACCACAAACTGGGAGTCCGCAATGGAGGAGGTCAACAAGGTCAAGGAGTCCATTGACACCAAGCTCTTCAACAACCCACTCGCTCAACTCACCCACCGAACATGGTTGCTTCACTGGTCATTGTTCCCATTCTTCAACTACGAACCAGCTCGCGAGACCGTCTGTGAGCTCTTCTTTTCCGCACCATTCATCAACACTATTCAAACTGCCTGTCCATGGCTCCTCCGTTATCTCGTAGCAGCAGTTGTTACCAACCGTAGCCGCTCTCGCAACACCGGGCAACATCAAAAGCAACTCAAAGACATTATCCGTATTGTCAAGCAAGAGAACTACGAATACAACGACCCTGTAACCGATTTCATCAAGGCTCTCTACATCGACTTTGACTTTGAGGAGGCACAGAAGAAGCTTTCTGAGGCAGAGGCCGTTCTCCGTTCCGATTTCTTCCTCAATAACTCTTCAGATGCGTTTGTTGAGGCTGCCCGCCATCTCATCTCCGAGTCATACTGCAAGATTCACCAAAGAATCGACATCAAAGACTTAAGTGCTCGATTGGGTCTCGATCAAGATGAGGGTGAGAAGTGGATTGTTAACCTTATCCGGGACACCAGACTTGATGCCAAGATTGACTACAAGGAGGGCACAGTCATTATGAACCACCCACAAAATAGCGTCTACCAGCAAGTTATCGAGCGAACCAAGGGTGGCTTCTTCCGAACACAAGTATTGAGTGCTGCGGTAGCGAAGTGAGAGAAGAGTAATTTGAGTAGCGCATCGAATCATGAGGTCCAGGAAGGGGCATAGGGAAGGGATTCAAAAAAGACCATCAAAAGTTGCTGTGATATATCCATGGATCTTGGCACCTTGAGACGCGATTCACGAGAGAAATTAGGCAGTTGTAAACATGGCTGGCGTGGCGTCTTTGGGTCTGAAATGCTGTTTTCACAAATCTGACTTGGGCTCTTTTATTGATGATTGAGATTGGGGAATGAAGGCAGCTTATTGATCTAGGCCACTCTTCTATTCTGCCTTGACTCTTCAACCTCAGTCTCCGTTTCAAGGAGCGCGGCATTAGAGGGCGTTTTGTTTCTCAGTAATGAATGAATGCATGCTTCATTCTCGAGTGCCATGAAATTATCTGCTGTCCCTAATCGCGTTATAAGTCGTGCCTTTGTCCTTTGGTGGAAGAGCCGCCAAATTCAATACTTGCGATTTGAGGCTCTTCGCTGTCACAGCAATCTCTCAAGCACACTATCTCCAAACTCCCGATTAGTAAAATCCCGAGACGGAAAGGTACAAGAAGAGAAAGCAGAGCAAGCGTTCGATGGCCGACTGCTTCCACGTAAAGAGCCGACCGAGCCAAGCAGGAGGCGGAACCGAGCCGGTTTTCTCGCCCGATTTGATTTGTAAGGAAAGCCAATTCTACAAAGCGCTTACAACAGGCATCGTTGACTGACTCCAAGCGGCACGTCGCCGGACTTTCACAGCTTCTATGAAGTCCGCTAAGCGATTCTTGTGGCTGTCTCACTTTCACCTATATTTGTTGTCTTTGCTTCCTCAATTCATCAGCCCGCTTCTTTCCTAAGAGTACATCTGTATTTAAAGTCAAGATCAGTTTTCTGGACCATAATACGAAGACGAGGACTTCCCAAAGAAGTTGAGCCGAAAGGAAAGACTTGAGATAGTACTGCATGCTGTAGGGATCTCCTCAACGACCGGAAGCTCCTAAGCTAACCACTTTTCGATAGAGATAACTTGACTTGGCTTCTTAAGCCCATAATCTCAAACTCCACAATACCAACTATGACTCGCGCACCAGCTGTCTGTATCCCGCACGGCGGAGGTTCGTTGTTTTTATTTCTAGAGCAGCCCACCCCGAACCCGTCACAGTTCCACCTATCTCCCCCGAAGCCAAACGGAAACCAAGGAACTAACAACCTATATAGGACCCATGGGTGTTCTCAATGATCCTAGCCACAAAGCCCTCAACAAATCTTTTCAGACTACCTTAAGGAAGCTGCTGAAGCTCGGAACACCCGAGCAACCACGTGCCATCGTAATCGTCACGGCGCACTGGACAACCAACGTCCCTACGGTTTCTAATGGCAAGAAGCACAATCTTTTCTACGATTATGCCGGATTCCCGAGAGCGGCGTATGAGTTGACGTACAATGCGCCAGGCGAGCCAGAGGTTGCGAAGGAGATTCTGAAGTTACTCAAAGACGCTGGTTTGGAAGCGAAGGGGGATGGAACGAGAGGCGAGTCCTTCTTTCTCATCTCTGCGGAGAATTCAGGTTAGAATTGCCTAGCTAATCTACTGCAACATAGGCTGGGATCACGGAACGTTTTGCCCTCTAATCCTCATCCACCCCGAGGCCGACATCCCCGTGGTCCAACTCTCCGTCCTGGCATCCGAGGACCCAGCACAGCACCTCCAGATGGGAGCAGCGCTCTCGTCTCTGCGCTCCCAAAACATTGCCATCCTCGGCTCGGGCTTCGCATCCATGCACAACATTCGCCTCATCATGTCCGGGCAAGTCAGCGCGCCAGCCTTCCGCCAGAAATCCGCGGCGTGGACAGGCGCGCTGAATGCTGCCGTGTCCAAAACAGACCCGGTCGAGCGAGCTGCCGCCTTGAAGGGTTGGAGGGAGTTTCCCAACGCGTATGACATGCATCCCCGGGGCGGGGCAGAGCATTTCTTGCCTTTGCTCGTGGCGGCGGGCGCGGGGGGCGAAGGGGAGTGTAAGATGTATGCGGATGACTTTTTGGGGTTTGATGCTTGGACTTATTACTGGGCATGATTTTGAGGTTGGCAATTCTCACGGAGTTTGGAGGTTCATTCAGTATCAGCCAGGAGTTTCAACATCAAATTGCGCTTTCTAATCGTATAGGGAGAACTCCGTGCTATAATACGAATTCCCTATTTCCTCTACCAAAATTCAATCATTGTCATTTCCGCAGGAAACTCTGAAATCATAAACACATACCACACTTTCATCGTCAGTCATGAACTGTGGTGTTTGCGCCTTCTCAAACCAGTACAGCAGATCCTATATACGCCATCATCACTCTCTGTTAGACTTCCTTCCGCCGTCCATCCTACAGTTTGAATTCATCTCTGCATCAAAACACCGACAACAGAAATCATTGGGAAGCTCGCAGTGCCCCTTCTAGTCCAACATCTAAGGTGAACGAGAGTAAACCAGAAATGTGAGAGTTGGTGATAGCAGTGGAGCAAAGCCGCCGGCACTAAGCCTGCTCCCCACCTCGCATGAGAATAACACACTTCACCACAATCTCCTCATCCCCCAAGTCTCGACAACCCACCTTCCTCCTTAGGCCCGCAAACTTGGTCCGCTCCTCCGCCAGACTCTCCATCGCACTCGCAGCGACCCATTTCAGATCCCCTCTCCAGTCAGGCGTATCCAAGAAAGCAAGGTCCCCGACAAACTCCCGGCCAAACTCCACCACCATGAACACCTCCCGCAAGGTCCTCATTCGACACAGCATACCCAAGAGGCCATTGTCGCATAGTTCATTCCAAACGCGCCGGTCAATGGCAAGGCTTTGGATCTGGTGTCTTGAGCGCGAGGTGGAGAGGTTGTAGAGGAGGTCGTGTAGGTGCATTTGCAGAATGGGCGCAAGATCACTTATGTATACCGTATCGAGAGTGTAATTGATGGGGATAGGCGGTGCGGTGCGCAGGGAGGTGAGGGCCAGGGAGTTGTAAGTGAGGAGGGTCTGCGCGCGAGCTTCTTGGTTGATGGAGAGCGTGACGGGGGGCCGAGTGCTGCTGGTATATTCGCGCAAGGAGGCAATATAGCTGATCTTCAGGATTCGTGGTCCGGGAAGGCAGTGTGTCCAGATTTTGAGTCGGAGTTCGGTGGGGAGTTTGGCAAACAGGTGGAAACGGGTAGATCGCGGGGTAGTGGTTTCTGTTTCTGGTGTTGAAGCCATGCTGAGATGGCGATTCCAGCTATATTTGGAGATAACTTTGGGGTCTGCTGACCATGTCTTTGTGCTACACCAAAGAACTTTTTGCGAGAGTAGAGTGCATTGCCGCAATGGCAGTATCAAATGATATTGTCAAGCATCACAATCGCATGGGACGTCGTCGGTGATCGGCACGGCAGCTTGCTCGCGTGCACGGCTTCTCAGTCCGGGGTATTATAGTTCCGTATGATGGTAGTTCAAGGATGGTAGATCAAGGATATCACTTGCTGACTTTGTGATGCTATTCATTTCAACATAAAGATACCCATTATCCAAGCCGCCCGTAAACCTTGAACGCCACAGAGAAATATGAAGGATTCTCCCATCAAAACTCCATCGCGTCACCAACATCCCTCTCACGTTTAATTGAGACTCCCTTTTCATCCTTCATTAATGACAAACAGAACGACCGGAAATACTCGATATATGGTCGTAAGCTTGTCTTCTCCCAGTCCTGCAGCTTTTTACCATCGGAATCACCCTCAGGTGCAGACCACTGGTCGATCTCTTCCAGGAGTTCAGTGACCGTTGGTACTTCAAGTGGATCAAACGCTTCTAATTTCCTCGTATCAATAGGAACACAGACCCTGCCCGTCTTTGGATGCACGACAAAAGGACTCTTAAGTAAATGGTTGAGTTTCTTGCTGACCTCAATATCCAGTCGAGGATAGGTATACTCCAGAACGACATCTTGCTTGGCTTCAAGCAGAGCCTTGGTGTCCAAGCCCTTACTCGTCTTTGCTAATGCATCAATATCTGCCCACTTTGACTTTGAGGCTCGTCCTGGTACTGAACTCCACTTCTTTCGCAGAGATTCGTTCAGAGACTTATCAGGAAGGAGTTGGAGTAAGCGATCAAACTGTTCATCACTCTCCCAAGGATCTTGATTTTCGAGAATGTCTGATTGGAAGTGTTGTTTCAGGATATCCAAACTCCGCCTTCTAGAAGTTAGCCAAGAACAAGCGAGACAGTGAAGGACTTACGCCACATGTGGATGCAGAGGTCTCTTAACGTTAACTCTTTTTCCTCCTTGAGCACCACCCTTGATGACCTCAAGATATCCTGCAATGGCTCTTCTCTTTTGATCATCCATTTGCCTTGCCTTTTTGTCGCAAACCCACGCGTGCGCTCCTCTTCTTCCCGAGTATACCCACAGGATATGTTTGAAACCAAAGTCTTCTCTTAGAGCGACATCCACTACCTTAACTGCCATGGTGATAAATTGCCAGCACTTTATACAAATATTAGCCTTGTCACAGCATGTTCGAATATCGTCGTAATCTGTCAAATCGATATCGAAACACAGCTCTTTTGCTATGGGCTTGAAGGCAGATGATTTGACAAGGGTTTTTCGGTCGCGAGGATTGGTGCTATAAACGGGTCCAATCTCGAATCGAGAGGGCATAAGGCGAAGTACGTCCTTACGGAGCCTACAATCATTAGTTCGAATTATGATGAGGCTCTCTCACAACCTACAAGTCCGAAGTAGCGAAAGATTGGTATCGTAGGTAGGCATCATTCTGTAAAGTAAAGGCAAACTCTCGATGCCCAAAGTCATTCGTAGGTGTCGGGGAGTGATTGAGCCATTGAAAAAGGTTTCTCCATGGGAACAGACGCTTGTAAAACTCGCGCATCACGTCCTGATCGGAAGCCCCTAGGGCAAAGCCATTACTTCTTGTATCTGTCAGCTCACAGCCACCGGTACCCTAGGAAATACTCACTCTGGAGAAGGAGGTGCCTCGGGTGAGCTCTCATCCTTCACAGCGTTGACATGCGAACTCGGAAATTCTTCATCAGATTCATAATCGGCGAAGAGGTCTTCTAACTTGATCTCCTGTTTGACAACAGGTGTAGATTCAGGCGCTGGTATATCCTGGCCCTCGATTCCTGCCTCTGCCATCGTCATATCCTGATCGACCGCATCACTCTCCTGCGACTCTCTATTCAAACCCTCGACCGGATTTGGTTCGTTGGTTGTTGCGTCCATATCTGGCATTAAATCCGGGGAGTCTTGCGAAACAACTGAATGAGGCATAGTCAGATCTTTCAACTTTTCGAGGCCGTCGTTCAAGTATGGTAGGTTGAAGACCACTTTGAGGCATCAAGTTTCGCTCTACAACTCAATTGAGAAAGACGCGCGCGACGCGTACAGTACGGAAAACGCGAGATTAGATTACCGGAAGGTTCGCGCTAATGCAAGGCTGTCTTCAGCCTTGCACAGAAAGCTTACAGGGCTGACGAGGCTCCAGGCATTTATTTACTACCATGACTCCAAGTTGTTCTGTTAATATGTAGAGGCTGTTGTGGCCTTGAATGATCGTCCTACGGGCCGGTCATTCTATCTAATCCCACAGCTCCATTCTCTCTCATCAACTTCGACAACGTCGATCTGCCCCCTGCCTACACGTCTCGCTATCAACCATGGCTTCTTTAGGCAACCAAGCTACTTTTGTGCTGTGAGTATCTTCATTCTCATCTCTTCGTGTTCTGACAATAGTACAGAAAGCTAGGCACAGAGGCGGTAAACATCTATGCTGGAGCATCACGAAAACACTTCTTGGTGCACAAAAAGCTTCTCGTCGCACAATCAGAGTACTTCAACAAAGCACTCAATGGTCACTTCCGCGAGGCAGAAGAGAACACAATCTATCTCAAGGAAGACGATCCAGCTGCCATCGAAATCCTAGTCGGCTGGCTGTACACTGGCAGTATTGCAACGACGACAGACTACCTCGATGCTTTTGACAATGGTGAAGATGCCACTGTAGATTCCTGCAAGACTCGAGGGAGGATAATTAACGCTCTGTCCTACCAAATTGACTCGATGCGTAGGACAGGCTTTCGATTCCAGCTTATAGCAGAAGACACAGAAGGGGTCTACGCTCCACCAACCCTAGATCACTTCGACCATATCAGTGCGCAGCCAAAGTTCAGGAACTACTCGCCAGAGGAACTGCGAATGATGGATTTGATCAACATTCAAGGAGGTGGCTCCGCCGTGACTCAACCGAGCTTGTTTCCTCCAGTAGTTGTGACCAGTGAAACAATACCTGTACCATGGCTGCCCCCACCCGCACCAGCCTCATTTTACTGGAATCTGCCGTTCGGAAACAACTTCCCTCTTTTCTATAACCCAGGTACAATCCGACCGATTACTGCTGGAATACCATATAACGGGTTATCGCAAGCCTTGTTCGATACACAGCAACGTATTGCTTTGTATATGTTCAACCGAGACAGCCAGAATGCAACCTCAAGCATCCTGGCATATAATGCAAGTTCTACTAGAAGCCTTGAAAGTGTAAATAGTGCTCAGAGCACCCAGAACAGCAGCTGGCAGCTGGGCAATGCTTCCCAAGCTGCTCGGGACACAAATACAGCCATCTGGCAATATCTGAGAAAGCCACGAGCCAAAAATGAATACCCCTTTCCAAGAATCAAGCAACCCACTACTCAGGGTCCCATCATTCCAGGAATCCTGCCTAGCAACTTACGTTTGCATATCGACGAGGCAGCACACAATCTAGCACTCTTAAAGCTGTGCATATTCGCCGAGAAGATACTTTGGTCTGCACTGTTCAACGCTGCCATCACAGCGTACGTAAAGCAGACACGACGCCTTGCGCTTGAAACCAAGCATGTCGAACTAATTTACACTCTTACATACTCCGAATCACCACTACGACGGTATGCGCTCGATATGATTCAGAAGTTCCATATTGCAGGAACAGGCGACACAATTCCTAAGGCGCTATGCAGGACTTCGACGTCGACATTGCTAGAACCGACTACCGAGTTCAAATTAGGTTCTGAGTTCAACGAAGACTTGGCTATGGATGAAGACGAGAAAGCTTATCAAGCCCTAGCACAAAAGAATGAAGACTTCTGCAATGACTACAACAATCTACAGCACACAGAAGATACGGAAATATTCAGTCCGACGATTTGGCATGATCCCTACTCATCAGTCTGTCCATGGAATCATCGCCAAAGCATCTTTTTCGAGGAGGGATTTCAGAAATATTCGCCGGAGGAGCTGCGGATTTTAGATTATGAGCAGAGTCGGAGATATGGACCGTCTGCTCAGCGGTTTGACTCGACTGTCTCGACATCATCTAGGACAACTTCACTGCCTGTGGGCGTCCCAACCTTGTCCAGGACAAATTCAATACTTGGAACCGAGCCGTGCACGGAGCAAGCAGAAAACACACACATGAGAGAGAACAAGAAATGCAGATATCATATGCACGAGGAAGGTGAACAATGTGAAGAACCTACCTCAAAGTCCGTAGGCGTTTTTGGGCGATGATTCTGTAGAGCTAAAGCATCTCCTTAAACTGGCGAGCTACACCTCACTAAAGGAGATCAGCTTGAGCACCGGCTACAGTTAATCCATGTACGTGTTTTTTTTTCGATACCTTGCACAAGGCATGAATTGAACGTGATGAGACAGAAAACTTGTAGTCCTCGCTTGAGCGGACTAAGATGAAGATTTTTACCACGAGAGCTTAACTTAACAAGTAATACGTCCCGATTGCCACAAATACTCTTCTCCAATTTCTCTCCATAAGAAATGTGCAAATTCGCCTAATCGACATGACTGCAGCCAAGCTGGTCATCTCGTATCAAAGTATACAGATATCATGCACAATAAGCAGATACCCATGTTCCTAATAATTATTCACGCCGCGTGTTGTGACAGGCAATTTTACAGGCTAGTATGAAACCAGCTGGAAGTCGACTCATGAATGCGTTCTATCCCAGCACTTGAGAGGTAGAAGCCAAAATCCTTCCAACGCCGAAGAAAAGAAATCTTGAGATCAGAAGTACTGTAGCTCTCCATTACCATTGCCGCCGCCGCCAGAAGGTCTGCCACCATTTCCCTTGCCTTGGAATTGTTGCTGAAATTGCTGGTACTGATCGAACTGTGCCTGTACCAATTGCTGAGGTGTTTGATACTGCTTTTGCAGTGGAGGAAAGTCCTCATATGTCACTTCAGCGTTGTATGCTGGTACGGGTGGTCCACCGACATCATCGAGGGATCGATAACCATGACCACCGCCGCGCCCCTTTCCTCTTCCACCATTTCCACGATGGTTGCCACGGCCGCCTTTACCTCCTCCATTCCCATTTCCACGCCCCCCTCGTCCATGACCACCTCGGCCGCCTCCATGATTGTGATTTTGTTGCTGGTTCTGTTGGAAACCACCACGGCCGTTGTTCTGAGATCCTCGTTGATGAGGTTGGTTAGGTTGTCTGGTCTCTGTAGATTCATCTTCTTGAGCATGCTTGCGCTTAAGTTGTTTGTTAGGAAACAGACTTTCGTAATGACCCTCCGCTGGGTCTTCTTCTTCTATCCTTAACAGTACCTTCTCGCCAACTGTGGTCTCGAAGGCGAATGCCTTCTCTGGGGGTACTGGCTGCCAATTCTGAATTTTACCTGCGTCGATAGGTCTTGCTCCTTTACGCAATGCGAGCACCACAATTGGAACGGGATTTTCGGTGTAGTATTTCTTCGCCGCAGGAATAGGTCGAACACAAGCTGCCCAAATTTTGTTTTCAAAGACGGCAGTCCCCGTAACTTCCCAAGTCGTCTTGCTACCCATACCACCCACCTTCTCTAAAATGCTAGCAGGGCACGGACGAGGGGTTATGAGAACATTGTTCGCCAGAAATTTCATTTCGGTATCTGGCATGCTCGGTGGGATTTGAGCTAGAGTGAGCAGTCTCTGCGTGTCAGTATTATTGATCAAGTATCCAGTATAGAAAACGGTTTTCTTGATCATGAAAGGTGGGCCTCGTTTTGCCACCGTTCCGTTCCTCAACGCCTCATTGTGGTCGTTGATAATGCGCTGCACAGCTGCAGTTTCACTAACTGGATCGAGCTGTGTTTCTCCTTGCGCGACTTGGATAACTTCAGCTAGTATTGGCCCGCGAGTAGGCGATCCTCCGACACCATTCTGCCGCTTGTTATAGTCCATAAAGAAATCCCTGAAGCCCTTGACGTGTCTGGGACGATCTTCATAGACTCGGATATCTTCTGCGGTGTTGTATGTCTCCATTATGGCCGTTAAAAATGCTTGCTTGAAGTTCATGGTACTTGAAAACTTCTCCTTGTTTGGACCTACTGCGGGTTTGAGCGCAATGAGGTCGAAGTCCATACCTTTACTAGTCACCATCTTCTTGATCAATTCGGAAAAGTTGGTCTCGCCACGACCTGTGAGCAAAACGGTCAGAACGTCTTTCTGCTGCATACTCAACTGAACAAGTTCAATGATGCGTTCGTTCCACCATCCTGCCCAGCCCCGCGTCTCTTCTATTTCTACACCTTCGCCAGTTGCCCCAAGGATTCGTGGATCGTGCCACCAGCCACCCGTCGCGAAGGTGTCTTGGGTTTGCAGGAGGCCGACAGAGGGACCATTCCACAGTTTTGGGTTGGGTAGGGGACTGTTGAAGACTACAGGCTATGGTTAGGTATCGCAATAACCTGAGATCAAAGAGTCCTTACTTGTGTTATCAAAATCATAGACATGAATCGACTTTATTTTATCGCTTTCTATGGATCTTAGCTCCAGTCCATTGGGTTGCAAGGTTCAAATCACCTGGGAGTTTCTTATTCGCGATTGACCAGCGATTCAGCGCCGTCAGGGTATGTTTGGAACTCGATGCGCCGTTGTGGTATGCATGGTATGCAGACATCTTCCACCTTGGCATTTCAGGGGAGTAGTGAAGCGTACGCCGGCGTGTGAAGGTGACACATCCAAGTTGACGAGTTCGAGGAGAGGGAATAAGGACCCTTTGAAAGTGCCAGCGATGAGTCAAGGGCAGGGCAGAGATCTTGCAAGATACGGCAGTCGCGATTTTGTTCATTGTTGCTTCAGCCTCGAGGTCTGGGCTTCAGCGTGACAGGCTCGCTTAAAGGCTACTCTGCCTAGGCTACCTAAGGTAGAGACTGCAGCGTCACAAGGATATGAGGTACTTTAAACATCAGCCTCAATTTGTACGACAGTTCGTTGTTTGGGCCGAGAGGATTCGTCTGCATCAAATGAATTCAAGGCTTGGGAACTGCTTGAGAGTCCAGTATATCAAGCAGTCTTCTAGCCAGGACACCTTGGACAAGCACTGGCGAAAAGTGTGCACATAACTCTATACAGGAGTGATCAACAAATCTTGTCCATTCCGAGCACTAAGTGATCCCTGATAGGTGTGTGATGAGTTTATTATAATCTACAATGGCGCAACTGCACTAATAACCTCATCTCGGGATAACACTGACGTATTTGGAGAGCTTTCGAGGCCAGGTCCAATACCCCACCAGCGGAGAGTTTGTTGGAGGCCATGGCAACTCCAGCTATCAGATTCATACAATCGACTTCCACGTCGGCTTCCAGTCACATACAGCTGCGCTGTCACGTCAAACCTGGTGCGAGCAAGCAGAGAGAGGGCATTTCGTTGATATCAAACGAAAGCATCGATGTCTGTGTAGCAGCCCAAGCACGAGAAGGAGAAGCAAATAAAGCTGTGCGAGCATTGTTTAGTACTGTAAGTAGTGCAGGCATATTCCATCCGACCTAGCTCGAAAGAGGGTGAAGGGATGTTTCGTATATTGATATGGTTTATAGGTGCTCAGAGTTCCCAAGTCTGATATTGAAGTCATTCGTGGTGGAAAATCACGAGAGAAATTACTTTCTATTGCCGGCATTGTGGGTGATGAGAAGACGTGCCTCGAACGGATCAGAGGGCTTCTGCAACTTGCAGTCATTGAATAACTCCGTCAAGATCCAAACCCCGTACTAAGCTTCAGGGCTATTGGCCGTTTTTGGACGAAGGATCAAGGCTACCCTCCCCGGCCGATGCTTAAGTACAACATGTAGTGGGATGTGCGAAAACAACCTTCCACATGTCCTGATTGCATCCTGCTGGGCTCTCCAACAAATGACACAGTATAGATGGCTGGAACTCTAAATGGTGGAAGAAATCGTGAACATCTATAGCGCCAGACCTGGGATGGCAGGGTGGGATGGCAGGGCTAGAACCTCTGGCCTACGTCTCAAGAACAATCTGTAGATACACATTACCAATTCGCCGCGTGTAAAAGTTTGCGTGAACCTTAAAGTAGCAAAGCAACTTGATACATAACTGCTGAACGTTCCCCTTGCTCCGTACGACGAACGGCCACACCGAAGTACGAATAGAATGACTGCACTGTTTGCACACAGTCGATAGACAAACCTCCGGATGCTCATTCCTCGGAGGAATGGAAAGCAAGCCGTGTGTATGGTTGCTGATTGAGGGTTGTACAGTACATGTCCCAGACAGAACAAGCAGATGAAAACAACTTTCACTTGCCTTCCTTGGGAATGTGGTTGAAGCATGAGGGCTAGCTTAAGACGCCCTTACTAGTTAGACTTTACAGTACGTTTGACATCAAAAGCTGAATGCACGAAAGGCAACCTCCACTCTGAAAAGCTGCCAAGACACCCAGAATGCGGGGGTTCTGAGCCAACCAGTATTCGCATCAAGTGGATTCTTGATGATGCGGTTCCCTCTTCAATCGCTTGCGTAAAGGAAAGTAAAGGAGCAGTTTGTAGCCCATAGTGTTTAGTATCTGACGAGAAGCCATGTTGGCATATGGCGCTACTGAAATCTAAAAATCCCATTTTATGGTCGGCCTCTCTACTCTTGATTCGCGCAACTGGCGAGCTGTCAAATGATCCTGCCAGTATACTGTAGCAGTCAAATGTACGATTCTGTGCCCACTGCTCCGAGTCAGTACCTGCGATCAACTGCATTCCAACCCATTGGTGGCTGTTTCAAGATCTCCAGCGACCGCATGCGTAAGGTATGAAATGAGACAAGATGCAGTACTATCGTGGTCAGGGTCGTGGCGTGACCGGGTGAGGGGGGGCGCCCGGGATGGAGGTGATGCGGGCTTCACCTTCTGGAGCTAGGCATGGCCAAGAACCCTTATTGGTATTTGGCTTCCCGTGGCCGAGGTGGACTGCCGCCAAGTGCAAGCGCCATGATTCCCTCATTAGGATGGGGGACGGAAGATCAGAGAGCACGAAGCAGGATCTCGAGGACCTTCGCACCCACAGCGGAGTTCGTTTCGTGCCAGGGTCTCTGTTCTGTCCGTGTCAGTGTCAGCTCTCACGCGCTGAGTAGCATACTCCGTAAGGAAGAAGAAGCGATTTAGAAGGACGCTGCAGGATGGTACCAATCCTATCTGGGAAGCATTGCCAGTCGACAATGTGCCAATGCTCTCCCGCCCATAGGCTCATTTTCGGCGCTGGCAGAGCCCTACGTCACTCCGCTGCGCTGCCCGGGAATCGGGTCGTCCACCTGCAGTGCGCTGTGCTTCAACCTACACCAGAAATTGGATGGAACATGGGACCATGGTACGCAGCGCGCCTTTGCCACCTCTACCCGCAGGGGCTTTTGCGGTGGCTACTTGTTTCCGGGCGCGCGGTGACGGCGTGACTGCGCACATCTGCGATGGACTGCAGAGGCAAGGCGGGCAGCGCGGAGGAAGCTTGTTGCGCACCCAGCCTAGTCATCGAGGAGGTGCCGGGGGCCGATGGCGACCGCGATGGGGGATGGTGATGGAGATGGCCATTCTGCATATGAATTGGAATTAATGCTCTAAGCGGAAACGAGACAGCCAGTGTTTTTCGGCGCTGGAATTCAAAGTGGCAGCGATCTCTCTGCTCGCTTGGCCCACCGTCTGTCGTAGCTGGCCCTCAGTGGCTACCTGGGCCCCAGGTGGGCTGCCGTATGCGCCGCTCATTGGCTGATCTGGGAGATGCCCGCTCGAAGTCGCGAAGATCTGCACACGCTCTTGGGCTTGTACTCACTAGGCAGTTCCTGTCCGACATCTAACACAGCTAGTCTTAGCTCTCATTTGTTGCTGAATTTCGCCTCGTTTCCGCTGCTCATTCCCTCGTCCTGACTGAACATTGCTCCTGTTACTTCATAGTCCCAACCGACCTTGCCTTTTGCTTTGGGCGCCCTCGTCCATTCAGCTTCTCTTCATCCTCCCTTTCTCGAGCATCTCGACCATGCTGGAAGTCTAGGCCCCCGCCGACCTTCGATGATTTATTTGGCTTTCCAGATTCCATTATCGCAGGGGAGAGACATTGTTGATAGCCTTGGCACTTGATACCTCATTCTCGACTCTAACCAATTCTCTGCGCTTTCGCCTTCATCCATTGACGCTCTTCTCAAACACTGCCTTTCAGTGCACCGGCGGCACATACCCAGTCGAAGGCAACACAGGCGCGTTATATGGTGATACCTCGAGGTTGACCAAACTCAGTTCCAAATTTGTTCTTCAATGGATAAAGGTGGAGACATGATGGGAGGCCCTTCGGCCAACAACTCGAGCGACTTCGTATGTTCTCTGCGCATGCAAGCACTTCATTTATCTTCCCCAACTAACCTGATCGGCAGGTGCGCAAACTCTACAAGTAAGATCCGATTTGCCTGCTCTCTCGTACGCCCTGGCGCTGCGCTCTCCCAACTAACTGCCGGCAGGATGCTGGAAGACCCTTCCTACGAAACCATCGTGCGATGGGGTGAAGGAGGACAGAGCTTCGTGGTATTAGAGGCATGCGCACCGAGACCTGGACGTATATCCTTTGGACTAATGTCGAATAGAACGAAAAATTTACCAAGTCGATTCTCCCAAAGCATTTCAAACACAGCAATTTTGCCAGTTTCGTACGTCAACTCAACAAGTACGACTTCCACAAAGTTAGACAAAACAATGAGGACAACACGCCCTCGCCGTATGGTCCTAATGTCAGTTGCGATCCCCTTTCACTTCAATATTGCGCAAGCTAATCTTGCCAAGGCGTGGGAGTTCAAACACCCAGAGTTCCAAGCAGACAAGAAGGACTCTTTAGATAACATCAGGCGAAAAGCACCTGCGCCTCGGAAAGCAGCGCAAGGAGTGGAAGAAAGCAGCTACCCAGCTCAACAAATGGATCTCGTAAATAGCCAATTAATGGCAACCCAGCAGCAACTTCAACAATTATCCGAGAGATATCAAGATCTTGCCCAGGGTCATGTAGTACTGCTGCAACAGGTTGTGCAATTACAAAAGTTTGTGAAGGCGCACGATGGAGTCATGCACAAGGTTATGGGCTTTTTACATAACGTCGACAACACACAACGACGGAACAGCAGAATGGCACCATATGGAGGCAGTACGGCAGGATCCAGCCTAATGGGAGGTCCAGCGTCTACCGAGGAGGATCACCCGGCATCTCCTTTGCAGCAAGCTTCGGAATTACTGGACAAATACTCGGCTGAGACTCTACCCAACTTGGAGCTGTCCAAGATGGCCGATGACTATCACCTACGGCACGACTACTCAACTCCACCAAGTGACCAGACGAGTGCAGCTATTGGACCTACTGCTGCTTCCACTTCAATCACACAACTGGGATATCCTATGCACAATGACCTTGATAATATGGTTTATCCGGTCGGTCACACCAATGGCATTGATCCAATCAACAGCGAGCATATTCACAACATTCCCTACGCCCTACCTCCGAATGGATTAATGCATGTAGAGTCGATGCCGGAAATGATGCCCGAAGCCTCTGTTCCTGGAAGGAAAAAGATCTCGGTTGATTCGCCCTGGGGAATCACAAAACCAAGAATTTTGCTTGTTGAAGATGATAGAGTTTGCGCTAGAATTGGATCGAAATTCTTACACGCTTTCCAATGCGGCGTCGAGACTGCTGTGAGTTTCTGGGTTTATTCTTGTTTTATGCGGTTATGGCTAATCTTATTTTAAGTCGAACGGACTCGAAGCTGTCAACAAAATCAACAATGGTACCAGCCAGTTCGATCTTATCTTGATGGACATCATTATGCCCCAGTTGGACGGAGTCTCTGCGACTGTTTGCATCAGAGAGATTCGACCACATATTCCCATTATTGCCATGACTTCGAACATCCGAGCTGATGACATTGATATGTACTTCCGATACGGTAAGCGTATAGACCCAGCCTAGTCTCCTAAATGCTAATATGTCTAAAGGTATGAATGATGTTTTACCAAAGCCATTTACCAAAGAGGGCATGCTCAAGGCTCTTGAGAAGAACCTACCACAGTTTCGAAAGAACACACAATTTACACAAAGTCCAGCGACACAAATGCCTGCCCAAACACAAATGCCTGCACAAACACAAATGCCTGCCCAAGGTACCTTTGTAGCTCCGAACCAGCCTCAACCACAGTTAAACCTGAACATGGGACAGCTCTCTGCAGCGCAATCCATGAAGGATGAAACATCTCCTGGAAAATCACCCGCGACAGCTTCATCATGGCATTCGCCGAGTCAGCTGCCAACTACGTCGCCTGTCACAAACATGTCCGGGAATTATGGGCCTTACAGTATGGCACCCGCACATCCTCAACATTCTCATCCACAATCTGGCTACCAACCGCCCAATCCAGCAATGGGTGCATCCGCTCCACGCGCAGGAGGACCACATCGGAGGGTTCTGTCGGACATGACTGGTGCTTCGGCCCAAGAAGACCACCCAGATGTGAAAAGACAGCGCATGTATCAACCACAACAGGGGAACTTTTAAGACCAGTCGACTTAGATTTTAGCATCGTGTTGCACCAGGACGATTCCACTTCTGTACAAAAGTATTGTTTTGCTATTACTCATGTATATATTCTGTTCCTACATCAGGATGGATCGCAGTGTCGGGCGGGCTGGCATGATAGGGAAGATAGCCCGCAGAACGATTCCCATGGGAGGGTTTGATATGAAAGGCGTTTCAAGGATGATCGGTGGCCTGGCTTGGAGAAAGATTTCTAAGCACTGCATTGCTGGCGCTGGTGGTTCCGGGGTTGGCCCATTGTGTCTTGATCTCAGAACCTCTGAATTCGTAGTACTTAAGTTATTTATATATTCAACAGTATCTGAACCTCTGTTATCCTTCGTTTTCTTTGGACTACTGCAATGTTCCTTGGGTCAGTCGGTCCGGTATGCTCGGGGGTTGAGGAGTCCTCCCCACAGAAAATTCTACTTTTATTATTCATCGGTGTCGTGTCGAGCTCCATCGAAAAAAAGAAATTTTAAATAAAAGCCCAATAGTACATCAATCACTTGTCACCACGTACCTTCAATTCAGGGGCGCGAAACCAGATGGTAAAAGTCAAGGAAACTGCAGAGATGAAATCGAGAGGTGACGTTGTATTAAAGTGTAGACGCATCAGAGGTCTAGAACTCGCCGTTGACCTGGTAAAGTAGTTCATGCAAGTTTTCGATCGTTCGAGGCCCCCTATTCCACCAGCATAACCAAGGCCTTGCCCTTCCCCTTGCCCTGGCGGTTATAATTGCCGGCAAGCCCTTCTATGGCTTACTGGCGGCGATGCGATATTGTGCAACGGTAGCGGGCCGTGAAGCGAGCAAGGCGAAGTGGTATGCGTGGCAAGTGTAAGACCCGGGCGTTCGGATTTTTTGGTGTGGTTTGTGCTTTTAAATTTTTTTTTCGGTTCTTTTTGTTTCGCGTGCTGAGGTGGATGCATTTTTGGGTGGAAGGCGGTGAGAATCTGCAGTATGCCGAGAGCGATCCGTCTGAGTCAAGGAAGCTTGGGAGGGAGAAGTTATTCAGATACCACCCCGCGATTTCCAGAGCTGCAGGATCACCAGGCTTTCTTTCGGCGGCTGCACGCGTGAAGACTACTCACTCCACCTTGTTTGGTTCCATTTGGCGTGTACTCTATAATCAATAGCTCCAAGCTGCAATAGAAGCGCGAATTCCTGAAATTCTGGACCCAGACTGAAGTAGAGTCGCTGTTGGATCCCAGCCCTTTCGAAAATTGGTCGTGTGATTCTTCCAGGCATGGCGCAAGCACAGAAGTCTGGGAAGGGCTCTGCGGGAGGCAAAGGAGGAGCCTCGAAGGGTAAGAAGGGCGGCGCTTCAGGCAAGAAAGTGGAAGATGAGAGAGAGGAGACTTTGCAGGCGGTGGTAGGTGGCATTGTCCTGTCCTGGAGTTTTCTACGAGGGATTCATTTACTTACAACTTCAAATAGATCCTTGCGGATTCGTTCGAGACGAGGTTCAATCCATTTTCAATTGAGAAACCAAGAGTATGAACCCGCTTCCCGCACGCATACGGCACGCATACGAACTGGAGAATGAAACTGACCTCATGGTACAGTGCCTCCTCCCATTGGCGAACACACCTTTAATAGAATACACTCTCGAGTTCCTAGCTATGGCAGGAGTTTCCGACATCCACATCTACTGCGGCTCACATACCGAAGAGGTTGAACGCTATATCCAGTCTTCCAAATGGTTCCCTCAAACCTCACCCGCCTCACCGTTCACCAGGCTCGAGATCATGAAGACTACAGCGCGGTCCGTGGGAGATGCTATGCGAGATCTAGATGCTAGGGATGTCATAGTTGGTGATTTCTTATTGGTACACGGAGATCTGGTCTCGAATCTGCCTATTGATGCTGCTCTCTCATTGCACCGAGCAAGGAGACTGGCTGATAAGAATGCCATCATGACTATGATTTTGCGATCAGGAGGGCTTGGTGAGCACCGTACTAAGGCCCAAGGAATCATTCCAGTGTTTGTCAACGACCCGACCAAGAGCAGATGTCTGCACTACGAAGAAATGCATCCTTTGCAAGCAAATAAATATGTCAATCTCGACCCGGAACTGCTCTCTGAGCACAGCGAGTTAGAAATTAGAACGGATTTGATTGACTGTGGAATTGACATCTGCACGCCTGATGTTTTGGCACTATGGGCTGAATCATTTGATTATGAAGTCCCAAGGCGGCATTTCTTACACGGCGTCTTGAAAGATTACGAACTGAACGGTAAGACAATACATACTGAAATTGTGTCAGACCACTACGCTGCCCGCGTTACAAACTTACAGGCGTACGAAGCTGTCAGCAAGGACATTCTGGGAAGGTGGACTTACCCACTTGTTCCAGACAGCAACCTCCTCAAGAACCAGAGCTATAAGTTTGAGAGAGGCGGACTTTGTAAAGAGGACGGAGTCATACTCGCGAGAACATGTAAGGTTGGCAAGAGGACTGTTTTGGGAAAGGACACAAGTATTGGAGATGGCAGTGTTGTAAGCAACAGCATTATTGGAAGGCGTTGCCAAATCGGAAGAAATGTCAGCATCCAAAATTCTTACATCTGGGATGATGTCGTGGTCGCAGACGGAGCTACAGTTGATAGGGCGATCATTGCCAGTGAGGCTGTTGTGGGTAAGAAGTGCAATATCCTACCAGGAACACTTCTTTCGTTTGGCGTAAGAATTGCCGACAACAAGCAAGTCAAGGAAGGCTCGCGGATAACCAGGGCGAAGCGAAGAGCCGAGGATGTCGATGAGGATGGACCATTGTCTCCAGTACCAACAAACCCAGAGCTTGTAGGAAATGGTGGGGAAGGCTATGAGTTTGAGGACGAGGATGAGTTGGAAGACGAGTCGGACATTTTTCACACATCTCTCGTCTACTCTACCGCTCACCTCAATATCTCCTCTGAGTCTATATCCACTATTTCGTCCTCCGTCAGTGGAGGTTCTCAGCCACAATCTCGATCTCGTCTTTCCAGCTTTGCAGGCTCAATATCAGAGGATGAACAAGGAGGCTCCACCAACGAGAACTTCCACCATGATGCTGTTGCTGGGCTTTTAGACACCTTGAAGGAGAGCGGTGATTTTGATTCTGCAAAGCTTGAGTTCATGGGCTTGCGTCTCTCCAATGATGCAACAGATCACCAAATTCGTCGCGCTATAGCTGTTGCCTTCACCAAGCGTATTTCCCAAATGGTTGAAAACGAAGCCATGGAGGCTGCTAAAGCTGCAGAGCAAGCCTTTGGACTCAATGGAGCGGAAAAGTTCTTGAAGGAGGTTGCGATTGGCCTAGACAAGAAGGAAGCCGACCAAGTTGATTTCATTCGAGCGCTGCAAAAGGACTTGATCCATAGAGCTAACGGCCCAGTCATCCTGAATGCTATCAGTCAGAGGCTGTACCAGATGGAAATTCTTGAGGAAGATGCCTATCTCAAATGGTGGGATGATGCTGAGGAATTAGGGGACGAGGAGGATGAGGAGTTACACAAGGTCAGGCAGAAGACCAAAGTGTTTATTGACTGGTTAAAGGAAGCTGAGGAAGAGGAAGATAGTGAGGAAGACGAGGAAGACGATGACGATGAAGATAGTGATTAAGACATCGAATTAGAAGAAGCTCTTTGAAACCTTGTAATTCGCGAATGGTTACGCGTATTAGTAGTAATTGTTCAATGCTTGTAGCCTAACGCTATCTTCTTGCCTATGAGCAGAAACGGATGCCGGCTGTTTGGGGCAATTGTTGTCTATACAATATAATATATAAAGAATTCTCGGGCTAACGCATATGCTGGGAGCTTCAAACCCGCAGCATCAAAAGATTGAAGCCTAGCACCATGCCTAAACACTTTTGGCAGATGTCAATTACCGTCGGAGGACTGAGCCACGACGTCGCGTAAAAAAAGGGGGCGTGAAAGGCTGAGCTAGAAAAACGTAGCCTCGCCGCGCTAAGGAAAAGTTCACCATACCCATGCAGGCAGTCCTCATCAAGACTTCATTACTACAACTTGAACCAACAATATCCATTACTCTCAGGTATCTTCTCTCCGTAGCAGAAATCGTTCATCATGCTTTCCATGCGATCCTTCAGCCGCGCAGCGCCACGCACTGTCTCCCGCCTCGCAAACTCCAGCATCAAGAGACAAGCTTCCGCCAAGTCAAGCCTCCTACAACAATCAACAGCTTTATCATGGAAGCCAACTCGCACATCTCAATTCGCTGCTAGCTTCTCATCAGCTGCTAGACGGTACAAGGCTGCTGGTGATGAGGAGCTGATTGCAAAGATCGAGAGCGAGATCCAGTTGGAGAATGAGATGAAGGAGGCTGATCCCATGCCTGCTAGCATCACAGAATACCTTGAGAATGGCCCATTCAAGATCGAGGATGTTCCTGGTCAAGAGGATGTTGTATTGACAAGGAAATTCGGTAACGAGGAGTACGTTTGCAACTTTCGATCTGATAATGCTTCTTTCTTGCTTGCTAGACCGCTGGCTAACAAGCTTGCGTTTCCAGTATCCGAATTACCTTTTCTATTGCAGACCTGAACATGGACCCGGAGAACGATTACGAAGATCGCGGCCTCGCCGACGAAGATATGGACTCTGACAACATCAACGAAGGCAACCCAAAGTCCTTCAAGCAAGCACCAGAGGACTCGATCGAGGGCTCAGAAGAGGGTCCGGAAGATACTTCATTCCCAGCCCGTGTTAATGTCATTATTGAGAAGCCAGGCAACGGCGCTCTCGCCATCGAGACTGTTGCCCAAGATGGTATGATCGTCATCGACAACGTATACTACTACAAAGATGCTGCCCACGCCCACGCAAAGAGTGTCGAGAAGGCCCACGAGAGACAAGATCTCTATGTTGGCCCTCCATTTGGTAACTTGGATGAGGACTTGCAAGTCCTTCTTGAGAAGTACTTGGATGAGAGAGGTATCAATACTGCCCTCGCCATCTTCGTGCCTGATTATATCGATATGAAGGAGCAGAAGGAATATCTCCGATGGTTGGAGAACGTCAAGGGATTCGTTGCTGCTTAAGCTTGTTTAAAGCGTGCTTGTACCAAAACTGTAGGATTGGCTGGGGATGGGGCGTGGGATCAGGCTTTCGAGCGTTGGAAGCATACTGATATTATTTCCACTCTTTTCGAGGAGGATTTGAAGGACTGTTGGCAGGCTGTGCATGTATACTAGTACTCTGTTCTATGCCATATACCCTCTTTTGGTATGGCAAGATTTGTCATGATATGTTATGTAGTTAATGACAAAGATGCGAACCAGTTTTGACTTATCTCGCTCTGAAAGCCTCCCACTACATTCGAATTGTGGTCGTCCCTGTTATTGAGAACTTGGAAAACCACTGTGCTGAGATCAAATTGAGTTGAAGATGGCTATATGGAGAGCTTGCAAGAATTTCATTCTTAGGTTTGTCTACGTATAAATACTTTGCAGATTTCATGATCATGATCCCTTTTTAATGAATGTTCCAGAAACGCCAGCTCTTGAATACTCGAAGAGAGCAACCTACTGAAAACGCCAATTCTCCTTCGCTTGTTGTGCCGATAGATTTCTCTCCATTCTACTTCACGATTTGCCCTTGGGAGGGAAGATCGACGGTGTGGTCGTGCCGTTGCTTGAGATCCTGACCCATTTTAACGTTGATAGATAAGACCAGTCACCCTCCCATCGATCGAGGTAGATACTGTTTTCTTCGTGAGAAATATCCGGAAGGTCTAAGATACACATGTTAGTAAATCTTGGAAAACTTTAAGACGGGTTTTCAGCACACAAAGGAGAGAGGATGAACGTACAAAAACCGTTCTCGTATTCCTTCTCATCCGTCGCAATCTTCAGACGCAAGATGTCCTCTCGTGTACTTGCAGGCCTGCCAGCTCGACGTTTTTTCTTAAGATCGTTGAACTCCTCGTCGTACTGGTGAACAAATGTTTGGATCAGCGACTGGATGGCGTCTAGCTGCAGTGGTTTTCCGTCGTTCTTGCGGACTGCTTCTTGGAAATAGGCTGCTCGCTCCACTAGCAGAGAAAAGGTTAATTAGCTATACGTCCGTTCATTGTACCAATACAAGAGACAGATCGCATACTCAGCGGCCTGTCGTTCTTCTTTCGTGCTGCTGCAACTCGGTCCAGTTTGTCATCTCTCATCTGAGCCCTCCTCAGGCGTTGTGAGTCTCGAGAATTCTCGTGCAACGCAGTGATATTGCCCTTCTTCTTGGCAATTGCCTTCCTCGCTTTCTGTACCGTTGTAGGCATCTTGAATCACGGTGTTGAGCGGGCCGTTCTCTGATTGTGACGTTGCTGGATGCCGTCCTCTTTCCTCCCGAACTTTTTTTGCAGTATTGTCGCTATCTCTTTTATCGAGGCCTTGGCGCTTGGGCGGAGGGCCCCCGCCTACGCACAGTCCTAGTTTAGACTCCTTCGGAACTGGAAAATGTTGCCAGGCCGACAATGCGAACGCGCTTTCTTGGAAAGCGCGTCAGTGCAAGCTTCCCACATTATTTGGCCCGCGCCGACATTCCTTTACTCCGCGACGACGACCAATGTGAATCCTTACGACGGGCAGTGTGGTTGTTGCGTATTTAGTTACCCTCATTCTTGTTACAACAGCTCTTTCCCAGTAGTCTCGTCGGTTTAGGCATTCAAAGCACCTCATATATGTTGTCGTGTTGATATTTGGTTTGGTCGTGCCTCCTAAGGAGAGCGGCAGATCCTTGTCAATATGGGCATCCAAGGTAAGTCCTCTCTTTAGCTACCTCACTCCTTGCACTTACATCTAACTTGACGATAGGTCTTTTGCCGTTGTTGAAATCTATTCACAAGCCATGTAATTTGAGGAAGTTCGAGGGCAAAACTCTCGGTGTTGATGCTTATGGCTGGCTTCATCGAGGTACCGTGGCCTGCGCAATGGATCTGGCTATGGGTAACCCTACTCGAAAGTCCGTACAGAATTCTCCAGCCTACATGGGAAGACAAGAGCTGATTGTGTACAGGTTCATCGACTTTTGCATGCACCGGGTTCGAATGTTGCAGCACTTTGGCGTCACCCCGTTCCTGATTTTTGACGGGGACTACTTACCAAGTAAAGCCGCCACTGAAGCAGATCGAAGAAAGCGTAGAGAGGACAGTAAAAGAGCTGGAATGGAATTGCAGAGGAGTGGAAAGGTTCAACAGGCGTACTTGGAATTCCAAAAATCTGTCGACGTCTCCCCATTCATGGCACGACAACTCATTGACGAACTGAAGCAAGCTGGTGTTCAATATATTGTTGCACCCTATGAAGCAGATGCTCAAATGGTCTACTTGGAAAGGATTGGGGTCATCGATGGGATTCTGTCTGAGGATTCGGATCTCCTCGTTTTCGGTGCCAAGTGCCTTCTAACCAAGCTCGACCAGTACGGAGAATGTGTTGAGATTAACAAGGCGGACTTTTGTGCTTGCAAGGAAATAACTTTAACAGGGTGGTCCGATGTAGAATTTCGACGCATGGCTATTTTGAGCGGCTGTGATTACTTGGCCAGTATCAACAACATGGGCTTGAAAACTGCTTACCGTATGGTACGGAAGCACAAAACGATCGAGAAGGTCATCCGGATGCTTCAGTTCGATGGCAAGCATCATGTCCCCAATGGCTACCTCGAGGCGTATTACCAGGCTGAGCTCACCTTCCTACACCAGCGGGTCTTCTGTCCGAAGTCTGAGACGATTGTGTTCCATACCGAGCCGGACCAGCAAATTGATGACGAGAAGATGCCCTTCATCGGTGCATATGTTGAACCTGAAATTGCTCGGGGCGTTGCAAGAGGCGATTTGGATCCAATGACAAAATTGCCAATTGTGATTCCAACAAAGAATAAAATGGTGACTTCGTCATCACCTTGGACGACTCCACGACCAAAGCCACGTCAGTCTATGACTTCCACGGATATCAAGAAGGGCACGCCAATCGATCGGTATTTCAAGCGTACACCACTTGCGGAATTGCCGCTCAATGTTTTCTCGATGTCACCTAGTCAGGAAGAGCTCTTACGAAGGCAACCTGGAGATTGGACGGCAAATCCTGCACCAGCTTCGCTTCCTCGACCTTCTGTACGACGATCTTCTTCGAGTCCTCTGGTCACTTCTCCTCAATCGGCACCGCCTTTGTTGCGAACCGGAACGACAAGATCTCGAACTTCCATACTACCTGAGCCACGACCTTCGAAGAGAGCACGAATGTGTGAAGGTGAGCAAACTCTGTCGCCTGTGACTGGCAAGAAGATCGAGCTTGTTGCAAGCCCTTTCTTTTCCAAGTACGAGCCAAGTCCGACTGCGGGTCGAGTTACCAAAAACAGAAGATCGAAGAAAGAGGACTTCCATATATTCTCTGACGACTCGGTTGAGGATGCAATGCTTAGTCTCCCTGATTTTGATGGATTTGACAACTCCATGGCCAGACCCCAGAAGAAGATTGCTATTTTCAACGAGTCCAAAGATCAGAACGTGAAAGATTCCCTAAGGGACGAGGCTGAAAGCAAAAGTACTCAACAACGCGAGCCTTATTTGACACCTGCTACATCGGCCGCAAGTTCTGCAGAACAGCCCTCGACGTCCAGTGATTATGATCTACCAGCCCCTCGCCTAGGATTAAGAGAGAAGTTTAGCTTTTCAGCAGGACAATCGACCCCCCTATCACAAAGAGATTCCCAATTGCCCCTGACTCCGGTGTCGATTCCTCCGCAAAGACGGTCTAGAATACCGCTAGCCGTCAAGAATGGCACTGCACCACCTGTAGCATCTGTTTCCACCATGCAGGCCAAGCTCACGCCTCTGCAGCGTTTAAGAACAAGTGCAACAAGTCGTCGTCATATACTTATGACGCCTCCTTCAACTCCACTTCATCATGTCGAGACCCCTTTGCCACGAGAGATTACTTCTCTGAAAGATCAGTCATCGGAGCAGAAGGCAGACGTGGACCCAGCTTCGATTCCACTACCAACACCTGATGAGTCGGAGAATATTGCTTTGGCTGTGCCAGCTTCGATTCCACTACCAATAGCGGATGAAGCCGAGATCGTTGCTTTGGCAATGCCAAACGGTAGTGAAGACATGATCATCCATGACAGCGAGGCTGATGAGGATGCCCTGTTGTCTGAACCAGAGACAGAGTCAAGAGGAAATGTCAAAGTTGTGGATTTCCAGCGATTTGCCTACGTCCGATAAGGTGTCGTTTGAATCTATGTATTATATGATGGGAAGCATCCCACTTGATTCCTCGCAGCGAAGTGGTAAAGATTGAGGTTTTATTGATTAAGAAAGCATGGTGTTTGGCGTATATTATTGATGGCACAGAATCAAAGAAATGGAAGGCACGGAGTTAAATTGACGTACTCAGAAGGTCTTTTGAACAATTGTATTCACTTTCAAGGCAGTACATAAGTTTATTGGGAAAACGGATTATACATGGATTGCCGGATGGACGGACGCTATACACTTATAACAAAGTGAATCAGACTGTACCTATGAACAGAAAACATCTTCAAGGACTCGTAGTTTCCTTCCGCACCTGAGAATAGGCGATGGTTGCTATATGCCAAGCAAACACGAGTATCATCACTTATACTCTGACTTCTGGTGCCCGAGATTGTCCAAGCATAGCAACAGATTCTTGATCACTGGTGCTCGATGATTTAGGTTCTGCTGAAATCAATCTAACACAAGCATTACTATCAGAATCTCACCAAGCACGAGCCTAGCATCCGAATAGATAGATACCTTTGTACGGTATGGCAGTTGATGATAGCCGTCAAAGAAAACGTAAGCGGTTTCATCGCCGGTGTCATTCGAGCGTCAGATTCAAGTCGCGCGATCACTCAAGACTACTTCATAGAACATACACTGAACTCCAACATACTGCACGAATAAAGTGATGACAGTAAAGTAAGACTTGTTAAAATCCATGTATTCTTCGAATTCTACTGCAGAAAGCCTTTAATATCTCTGTTGCCCTGCCACCCCTATTCCGAGTTTCTTCGAGCGCCATTCTCGTCCGCAAAATCATCAAAAGGGAAATTCCCGTCCCTACCCTCCGTTTGCTTCGTTTCCTTCGTCCTGCTTTACAGTGAGAAACAGTTAGGTACAAGTGTAGCAACGAACAGTACATCTCAAAGAGGGGTGCAAAATATATCAAATAGCAGGCATAAAAATGGAAGAACAAAAGAGAGCAAAGGAGACAAGAGAACGTCAATCGTGTCGTAGTAGGAAGGGTAGAGCATGGCATTGGATGATATGCTAATGGTTTAAAGGCTGCGTGGCAAATGTTCTTCCTAATGGATTCACTCCATCCCAACACCGGTCGTTGAAATCCCTCAATCGAGAGAAGAATTGACACCCAATTGCTAAGTCGTATCCGGTGATTGACTGGTCCATTTCACATACGCCTCGATACTCCGAATTTCCATGCCCTAAGAAATTTGTTGAATGCAATAATAGGAAATGAGCCTGTAGTATGCCGGGGACGAGATCGTGTACGCCGAGGGACATTACAAAATGAAGCGCCATAAAAAGCTTGAATCAACGCCGATTTAATGCCTGGGGTGAAAGCATGCGGAAGCTATTGGAAGGATTGAGATTCGGCCAATTCTCTATCGAATTGCTATCGAAGCAATACGCAGCACAGAAGAAGTCCGAATAGACAACTGTTCGTTTAAGCGGTTGCATCTGAGCCAAATTCCCATTCCCCTGCAGGATATCAATGTTAGTTAAGTTCATCCCTTATATGCCATATGATCTAAATAGCACTCACCATTGGCTAAGTTATCAGCCGTATCGGCGAGCAGAATGACTCTACGTTTGTTGCAATAGGATGTCTTATCCATGATCTCTACCTTTAACTTTGGATCAGCTAGATCTTGCACTGGCTTTTCGAACATTTCGGAGAGTGCTTCTACAGCCATCTCGAGATCTTTCTGGTTGTCTTCAAACATCACTGTAAGGTTGTTGCGTGCCAGGTAAAAGGCAAATGCGTATGTCCACTTCAACGTTTGACGACATGTTTGGAGCGCTTGTGAAGCGGAGTTAAGATATTGAACTTCAATCCAGGACATTCCTGATGCAGATTGCAGTTGAATCATCTTCTTCTCAGTCTTTTGATAGATGTCCTTGTCCAGCTTTGCAGATTGTTCGTGGTTTGCGTAACGGTTATAATAATGGAGGTAACGCTCAAGGGAGACACGAGACTTTGCTTGAGCATCGCGAGCTTCCGCCCCGCTCTTCTCTTCGAATCGATTGCAATTGTACCAGCTCGTACCATGCTCGGACCAGAGACCCATGCACATCCAGCAGAACTCATGTTTGCACTTCCTACATGTCATATGGTTGCAGCCCCCGTTCTTTTCGATAGTTGAATTGCATCTGGGACACTCCTTCGTGTTGGCATGGATCCAGTTGGCAGTCTCGGAATCGTCGGCACACTTCTTTAACCATCGCTTTACCAGATCGCAGGGAGCCGGTTGATGTTCTGCCAATATGCACCCAAAGCAGAAACGATGCTTGCAGTCGCAGACGACCGTTGGGACAACTTTGTCAAGGTCTTTTTTCTTGATGCCGCACTCAATTGCATTCTGGCAGTCTGGGGCTGGACACCACTTGAGGATTTCCTTATCTTCAACATAAGTCCTAGTGAGGAGTTCTCGGTATCGTGTCTGGAGGTCTGCGGTAACCAACAGATCGAGCGATTTGGCATCGATAATTCGCTTGCAGCCATCTTGAGGACACTGAATACGTGCGGCTTCACCTTCCTCCTTGATCTTCTGAGCCAGGTACTGATTATAGCAGTTGATACAGTATCTGTGGCCACATTTCATGGCAAATGACTCCAAGCCTGGCTCGTCTTCGCAGCAGATATCGCAGGCGAATCCATCGATTATCTCCAGTTTTGGTGGCCCACTGGTGCTTGGTCCCAGACCAGCACTTTCCAGTACTTTCTTTGGGCGATCCATGTAGTCCTCTATCAGTCTCTCCTTGTTCCAACGAAAATGTCTCAGGAGAATTGCAGCTTCTTCCTTTTTGATATCGAGGATCATGTTGACTTCGTCAATGAGGTCATCTTGTTGACGTTGAATATCTTGCGGGTGGTGGACTTTATATGTGACATCGAACGATTTTTTCTCCTTCTTCACTTCATCTTTCTGTGAATATCCCAAATCATCTGGTTCTGGTTCATCGAAATTGAAGTCTGTTTCACATATGCCGTTAGCACAAGTAGACCAATGTGGTGTATATGGAGCGGGGACAGGTCCGACCTACCATCGTTGGATGCATCGTCATTGTCGCTCTCGTCTTGCAGTACGTCGTCCTCACTGGACATGCCAGACATAAAATCGTCTTCGGAGTCCATGGTACTTGCTGGGTTCGTAAGTGGCGTTGGGAGGGTAGCAGCTGCTGGTGCTGAGGCGAGTCTCTTGCTGGAGCGTGTTGCGGATCGTTCAACAGTCGCCTCAGCCGCCTTTCTCTTCTTCGTTTGGGAAGAAATGATGTCGGCGGTACAAAGATGTGCTCGAACCCGTCAGATGAAGACGAGATTCAGGCACACTAGGCAAGGCTACGACGGCCGGTATGGGATGTGAGACACAAGAATGGGATCAAGTCTTGTGATGCTCTCGAGGTTAAAGTGGCCTGGCAGAGGTAGTGGTGGCCAGTAATGAAGAGCTGGTCGTACTCAGAAGAAGTTTGATACGTATGGAGGAAGGACCGTTTCGGTGCGTGGTGTTGCTCCTGAGCATCATCATCTGTCAGCGCGGGTCCGTTCGACGGATTCTCGAGACTACCCGAACCTCTCCCGAAACACGTGATAAAGATTACTCGATCGATATGCAGAGTCTCGGCTCATAATTATGAGATGCCCAATACAGTATACAAGACATGGGAGCGGAAGTCCTGGCTTCGTCAACATACTAATCGACTCTAGTGGCCAGGACGAGTCTAACACCGGAACTTGATAGGTCATGTTTCCTTCAGAGATGGACTGGATGAGCTCATATGGTATAAGTGGGTGTTGCCGGCGCTGATCTTTGGTTGCCTCATTGATGTTGGTGTAGAGGGAAGACGGACAGGTGTCTGCTGAAATGTTTCACCTTATCTCAGTCCTTCAGTATAATTCCCTGCGAGTTCACGCCTTCTGCAACATGCAGTCATGGTTCGACTGAAAGGTGGTGGCGTAGACCGATACCAAAGATGGAAGACCTTGAATCAATTGTGACAACTCGGATAGAGCAGATGACCACTACGAAGCACCACAATACTTTTCGTCTTCATGATATATTTCATGTTCGCTTTCGCGCTTGCTGGGCATAAATAGTTGCATCTCTGGGCAATTAGGCTTTGAGTCGCATGGAACTCGGTTACCCTGGGAGAGCGGTAGAGATGGCTAAAGCCTGTTTCAGGACGCATCCGAAAATATTGGGATGCAGAAGTTCGACTCAGCCTGGAGATGCGGATGTTTGGAGTAAGAGGCAACAAAACTTTAAGTCCAGCTAGCGTCTCATCGGAACTTGTATCGCTTGTACAGTGAATGTAAGTTTCGGATTTGACAAAGGAGGAGAAACACCAAAGTGTGATCGTTGAGAAGTTGGGATCAGATGAATTATTTCCCGATGCATCTAGAAGTCACACTCTCCGACAAATGCTTGCCAATCTGAGACCAAGAATTTGAGTTCGATATATCAAGATTCAATTCGATTCACTATACATATTTGAATAGTTCCCCTCCAAAGACGTCGTTCTGGCTGTTATACATTTCCCGGAGCATGTAGAAGTTCACATTACTTCAGAACCTTTTCGGCGGCGGAGACTAGTCATGTCAGCACAAGTGGCGTTGTCTAACATTCAATGCTAATTTACCGTCAAGACCAGTGTTATCTGGCTCCACATGCAGCTCCTTGACCTTTCCATCCTCAATCACCATGGCATATCGCTTGCTTCGGGGCCCGCCGAAAATGGCTGTGCCGTCGAAGGCAAGGTCCAGAGCCTCGGTGTACTTTGCAGTGGGGTCACCCAAAAATCTGATCTGTTACGAATTTAGTAATCTTTTTCAAACTAGACTGACTTTCGGCTGGTGTTACCCCAGATTCACCAGTTGGGTCCAATGCTGCTCCCCAAGCTTTGGTTCTAGGATTTGTTAGGCCCGAGGCTAAGTTTTCTTCGGAGCACATACACGAATGGATCGTTGACGGCAATTACAAAGACATCACCGGCGCTCTTCAACTTGGGCGAATTGATGTAACCAGGAATGTGAGAGTTTGAACATGAAGGGCCTGCGCGGGATTGTGAGTCACTATCAACTGAAGCTCTACAGGTCCTCGTGAAGCTTGAGGGTTACTTACTGAAGGCGGCTGGAACTCCAATGAGTAAAGCTTTGCCAGTAGCAAGCTCGCTCAAATTGACCTTGTTGCCGGGAGAATTCTCAACAAGAACATCGAGGTTGGGTAGCTTGTCGCCAACCTTGATAAAGGAACGGGCTGTGCTGTGGAAGCCTCTGCTTGAGCGAGAGGCATTGAGAGCAGCTCTGCGAAGTGCGAACGTAGCAGCCATGATTTCCAGGTCACGATGATTGATCAATGGGAGATGTTGATATGGTTGAGCTCACAGGTTCGCCAGCTGATGACATCACGCAAGGGTCGCAAATATGGATCAAAGAAAGACCGAAGCCTTCCCCATCTCCACACTTTCTCGGGACACACAGCAACAACGACGTCTATCCCAACTCTGCGTCAATTGATTGTCTCCTGATGGCGCGCTAATTGGAACCTCTGACGGCATGCTGTACAGGTACCAAGCTATTCAGAGAATCCCTTAGTTCGGTTCCAATCTACCGTTCAATTGGTACGCCTCCCCTGCTTCAGAGCTTTTGATTGGCGCGCATCTAATGGAGATGCTCCGGCTATATGGTGGGAAGATGCGAGATCACAATCATTAAGGCGGGAGGTATTCTTCCTAGCATTTCTTCGGTCCCCGGCGAATTGCCACTCAAAGACTTTGGCGATGGCATTCTTTTCTGCGGGGTAATTTTCCGGTAAATGACTGTTCTGATTGAGGGGCAGACCGTCTCTCAGAGCTCCAAATGCGGGTATAAATTGTTCGAGTTTCCTTCATGCATCAAGTGGTTGGTCGAGTGCCTCTTCTCCCTCAATCTCGCAGCCATGTGGTTTCCTACCTTGTTCTGTGTCTCTCTCTTGTCGGTAGCTGTCTCTGCCGTGCCACATAAACCCGGTGTGTCATCCCTGAAGCCGTTCAGCACATTTTCGAACGTCACTATCTTTACACCACCTGCCAACTATACCGATCCTCAAACCCTCTATGCTCGCACGGTAGAGCTTGAGAATGGCGTTTTGTTGGCCACATGGGAAAACTATTCTCCAGAACCACCACTGGTTTACTTTCCAATCTATAAGAGTACCGATGGAGGCGAAACTTGGAAAATGATCTCCAAGATCACTGACCAAGTCAATGGGTGGGGCCTTCGTTATCAGCCTTTCTTGTATGAGCTGCCGGCGAAAGTTGGAAATTTCCCCGCAGGCACCGTATTGGCGGCTGGGAATTCCATTCCCACAGATCTAAGCTTGACCCAGATCGATATCTATGCTAGCAGAGATAAAGGCTATACTTGGGAGTTTGTCTCGAAGGTGGCCGATGGTGGAGCTGCGATTCCCAATAATGGAATTCCTGCTATTTGGGAGCCATTTTTGCTCTACTACAAGGGAGAAATCATCTGCTATTATTCTGACCAACGAAATCCACTCTACGGACAGAACCTTGTTCATACAACGTCTGCTGATCTTGTCTCATGGGCTCCAATCGTGCCTGATGTCGAGTATAGCACCTACACGGCTCGGCCTGGAATGACCACCGTCACGCACCTGCCCAACGGGCGTTATATTATGACTTATGAATATGGAGGGGGGCCAGACTGGGGCAACGTCACGGATTATGAGTTCCCCGTCTACTATCGCATCAGCGATAGTCCACTTAACTTCAACGAGTCTATCGGTTATCCAGTTGTCGCCAACGGAATCCACCCGACATCCTCACCGTACGTGACCTGGTCTCCCGTCGGAGGGCCCCATGGCACCATTCTCGTCAGCTCAGGCTCGTTGACGCAGATCTTTTTAAATACCGAGCTTGGTGCTGTGGATGCGTGGAAGGTTGCCGATACTCCAGCGTCTGTATCGTATACACGCAGCTTGCGGGTGTTCAAAGATCATCCGAACCATGTCCTCATTGCTGGCGGAGGCAAACTCCCACCGAGCACGACGAACAAAGTCACGGTTAGTGTGATCGATCTGAAGCAGACACTGGCCCAAGCCAAGTGAGGAGGGTCTGTAGTTGTTCAGAAACCCGTGGTTCCGAAGTAGAAATCCGAGCCAGAAAAGCTAGAAAATCCAGAAACTTGTTTCTGCCTTAAAAATGCATCATTCTTTCATACGATGTTCATCTTGATTGACGTGAAACTTGATCAACTTATCGCTAGCTTGACGAGCTGACCGCTGCTCGCGTTGCTATGCGGTGATATGAGTTGGCACGAGCTGTCGCCGGTCGCTTGCGATAAGTAGGTGGTTGGCAGTGACATTCGATCATGTCGCACACTGGGTGAGGGCATCGTACTTCATATCAGAGCAATCTCCGTTGCACAGATTAGACGAAACCTCAAGTTTAACAAGTTCTAGTCAGCTTTGGCGGCAGGCGGTGGTCTTAATGTCCCATTGTTGCCCGCTCCATGCAGTATCCTCCCTCACTACGGTGCAATCTAGACATGCCATGACGAGGGGCGCTGTGTCAGATAAGCTTTCCGTGGTTGTGGCGCGTGTGACTGCCGTGCACTGCTGTCCACTCATGCCCACTAAGAGCGGGTCCGCCACTGCGCTAACCCCGATTGTGTGAGGCTGCCCTGGCCATCGTCGCGGTAACCACTAGCGCTATTGACATTGCCGGGGTGTCTTCGCATTGCCAGCCTCCTCCAAATGCGACTTTCCCAGCCATTTGAATTCTTGACCACGCAACTCTTCTCGAGAAAAGAAGGATCCCGCAAACTCCCATCTGGCCTTGACTCTTGCATACACAAATTTCAAAATATCTCTGCTACGAATCCCCCAACCCTTCTTTGAACAAATTGCAGATTCTCTGACATAACCTTCTTTTCAAGTCGTTCAAGCTTCGATATCCACATTTACCACGACTCGAAGAGAGGCCGCCGTTCTAGACTTGAAGCTTCACATTCCTGTCTGGCGCCTCCCGCATTCCTCGCTCAACCTTCAAGCTTTGCAGCCCTTCACGACCTTCGTCTCCCTCAGTCGCTCCGCAGACGGAGGACCGGAGTGGTAGACTAGAGAGCAGGTTATTAAGACGTAGCTGACGGAATGGCACAACGGTTTCAGGTTGGATGGCTGAGTACGGCAACGCTGCTGCACATTTCTCTCTTCCATGCTATGCTAACCAACTTCAGGGCTGATACCTTTCCTCGGATACCATCATGTGCTTATGATCTTGATTGCCATTGCGATAATATTACTCTGTATGTACAATACTCATTCCAAAACAACATTGCTAACCAATGGATAGCACTACTCCTTGCAGGATGCTCGTCATCATCCCCCCTCATCCCCGAAATCTTCCTCATCTCCCTCTACTACCAACAATATAATGCCGTACCTTCAACAGTCCAAACCGATTATAATGTCCACACAGCCATTTCTAATATCGTCGGCCAAGCTAAGTTTTCAGCTAGAGTTGGGTACTTCGGTATCTGTATCAATCCAGATGGAGGAGCATGGCTTTGCAGCAACAATGCAACCGCGCTGGCGAACGAAGTGAGCGTGGACCAGGATCCATTGAATTTGCTCTGGCTCGCAAGTCAGTTCAAGGACATGATTGTGTTCCCATACTTGATGTAAGTTTATCTCATCGGGAAATCATTGGATATGAACATTCATTGACATACTTCCAGCATTGTCGCTATCATCTTTGCCTTCGTCTGTCTTCTTCTGCTCGCTACGTTCCCCGGATGGCACGAGGAGGAAGATGCCAGCGGAAGCGAGCGAGAGGTTAAGCCCTTCCCCTCACGACCGGTCTCTCAGGTGGCTCTGGCCATTATCTTTATCGCCTCCATCTTTGTGCTCGTCTCCGTTCTCTGGCAACACACTGCGTCGGTGGCAGCATCAATAATAGCACAGGACCTAGGAAACGGCAGCGTCAAGAGTGGTGTTGGAACTACAGCCATGGTACTTGGATGGTTTGGATTTGCGTTGCTGATCATTGTTACAATTGGTCTGCTTGTCATGATCCTCAGTATCCGAGTACTTAGTGAGACTTTTGGTTAAGTCACCACTCCACGTCCGAAACAGAGATATGGAAATTTAAACGACGAATATGAGATTTGAATAGTGCGGCAACGACAAAGTAAGAAAAGAATTTGGCATCTTTCAGCGTGCATAGTCTTGATGGACCGAGCAACCACGATGTCGTGTCGTGGATTGTGCCAACGGTTGGATGACGAAAGAGTTGATAAGTCATTCGGTTCTCAACGTTGTATACATGGGTATTTCTTGTCATTGGAGCATTTGGGACGGAGTTCAATCAAAGAAAGAGTGGAAACTTTGGGCAATGTTTTTGTGTCTTTTCGAAGAAAGAGAGGAGGAAGGAATGCAGGGACATGACGAGGATGTGGGTGAAGATTCGACGAAAGCTGGTTTATGCACTATACCTGAATGTCTTTTAATGAGCGAGCGGTGGTGGGACGAGATGTTGAGAGGAAAGTCGAATTGTTCTTGGTGATAAGACGATTGATTTGGACTGCCTCTGGGTTTTGTGTACGTGCTGTACTGTACGCATGTGGTTCTTTTCAATTATACACAACGGGACATAGGGAAAGGGCATGAATAAATGGATCATTCGTCCTCCAATCATTGCAATCCATACATATGTGCTTCGTATTAAATGCATTCCATACATGTTCGTGACCCAGTCATCCCTTTCATAGAACCCCTCCCCGCTCTCATGTGTACATCCTACTTCTTCCTCCTAAACCGACTCCCATGTCCCGGGCCCCCTTTCGCCCCCGAATTCCTCAACTTCAGACGCTTGAAATTCTGATGCGCCAACGCATTTACCTTCCTCGCAACCCGCTTGATCTTCCCATCCCGCCCTATGCGCTTCTGCTTCTTACTCTGATCTGGTCGCTTATACCTTGTGCCGCCCTCCGAGGCCGTATACTCCGATTGAGTATCAGAATCGAAGTTGCGGGCATCCTCAAAGCCGGTGGCGGGGTCGATTTGGGTTTCTTGGACCGTGGAAGCATCGAGATCTTGGTGTAGTTCGTCTTCGCTGTCATCTTCTTCGCTTCCAGCGAGTGGGTTTGGTTCTGAGGTGGGTTTCGCGCGGCTGGGCCGCATTTTCACCCTTCTTGTTGTACGCTTTTGGCCTTTCTTCTTGTAGGTTTTCAGTGGTAGGCCGTCCCGTCCTAGTGTTGGTTCCTCGGGTTCGCTGTCGTATAAAGCCTCATCGTCGAACCCGCCCAGAGGAAGTCCTGGCTGGCTGTCTCGAAACAAGATATCTTCCGTGGGTTTGGGTGGTCCTGTTGGTTTTGGCTTTGTGAGTGCAGGCTTGCTTGTTCCTGCCATCTCGGCCTCCATCTCACGTAGGGCTTCCAAGTCCTCGTCTGCTGCATCGTCTTCCATCTTTCGTAACCCTGCAAGCATACTACTGAGTCCCCGGACTAGTGGTTTTCTCGGTACCCGTACCATTTGTGGTGAGAGAGGAGGGCCATCTTCATTCTCGTCCACTCTGGCCATAGGAAATCGCTGGCTCTCTCGTCTGAGGAACGATGGCGTGGAAAAACTAAGTTTAGATACAGTGTTCGAAGGAGTCTTATCTCCTTGAGCATTGGGTTGACGATTCTTGATGGGCGTTGCAAAGGTGTTTAATAGATATTGTCTGGATGTGGACCGAGGTGTTCTACTATGCTTAGGTGTTCCAGACGTTTTATCTGTGGCTCGTAGTTTGCTTGGGGTGGCATGGGTCGCCGACTGCTGCGGTATCTTGAACTCTCCTGCCTTGGATGGCGTGGCATCTTCTTGAAGTAGATCAAACAGGCCTAATACTTGACCATCTTTCTGTGGTGTTGGGTCAATGACAGTCTTCTTTGTAGGTGTGAATAAGCTCCGAACAACTGAGGGTGATTCATATTGATCGATCATCCAAGGCTCAACAGGCTTTGAAGGTGTAGTGTCAACATGCTGCCTCTTTGAGAGTCCTCGGGCCGGTTCCGCATCGTGCTTTCTTTTGCGTGGGGTCTCTTTGCCCCTGGCTACAGGAAGATCGGGATTGATCTTGCCTGATAGGATCCCCCGCAATCTGTTGTATTCTTTGTACTTCAAATCTGTTTTATATCAGTATCTCGACCATGATAATGACTTTCTACATACCAATGCCAGGATTTCTTTTCACGTCATCTTTTCCGGGCTTTTGTCCTCCATTTGCTGCAGCGAAGTCCCTTTCCCAGGCTTTCAATTCTGACCGAATGGTAGTAGATCGTTCTGCAACGCCTGGGTGTCGAGATGATTGTTCTGGCGCATCAGATGACGGCTGGGCATCTCGTGGTGTTGCTCGAGATCCTGCCATTCTTCTTCCTTCGAGCGTACCCAGAACGTGCTGCAACACGTCCTTCTTGGCTTTCACTTAAGCCTTCCTTGTTCTCTATCAGATTGTTACAAGCATGCACAGCTTCAAATCCTTCCAGCGTCGCCTTCTATTCTTGCAAAATCGTTAAGTGGATTTGCATAGGTCGCGTTTCCGACGCGTCGAGATCCGGCGTAAATGTAGACCGCCTTCCGTATCTGGTATTTCGGCCCGAGCCTTATCACAAAATATCGTCACTGACCTCACACTCTCGTCTGCTTTCCTTGGGTGGCAATTTTATCAACTCCATGGACAGCAAAGATTTTGATGCGAGGTCCCAAATACTTCAGACAACACTGGCAGAGATATCGTCTCGTCAGCCTGTAAGCGCTGAGGCGCACGAGGAAGATGACTGTTGCGTAATCTGCCTCGAGCGCATATCAGAGAAGGCAGTCGCTCAACCTTGTCAACATGCCAGCTTCGACTTTCTCTGCCTGATCAGTTGGCTCGAGGAGCAGACATCATGTCCGCTATGCAAGGCAGAAACCATGACTGTTCACTACGAATTCGTTGGTCAGGGTCACAAATCATATACGGTTCCGATCGCGAAAGCCGCCGCATCTTCTGGGACACCCAGCACTCATGGGTTACGGACACGCAACATTCGTCAGCGGAGACCTCACAGGCCACAAAGAGTCTACACTGCTACGCCAACTCCTGATGAAGCCCTTCTACGCCGACGCTATATATATCAAAATCAGCTCTACTCCCTTCATGTCGGCTCTAATCGAATGTCTCGATTCCGAGATCTCACGCCACAACTTTTTAGCAGTGATGCAGAGCTAGTGACAAGAGCACGAAAATGGATAAGGAGGGAGCTCCAGGTCTTTCAATTCTTGAATCCGGATGGTGATAGGGATACCAACGATCGAAGAGCCAACAATGCTGAATTCTTGTTGGAGTATATCGTGGCGATCCTGAAAACGGTGGATATACAAGGCAGCAGTGGGCAGGCCGAGGAGATGTTGCAGGAATTTCTGGGCAGGGAGAACACAAGACTTTTCTTGCATGAGCTGCGAGCTTGGTTGAGAAGTCCATATATGTCGTTGGCGGATTGGGACAGGAATGTGCAGTATAATGAAAGTTCACAAAGAAAGGAATCTGTTGGAGCCTCCACACAGCAAGCTGCTCGACCAGCTCATCAACCTCGCAGCCAGCGTGGCTCATACAGGGGAGCTAGGGGGTACCCAAGTCATCCACAAGGTCCGCGTTATTCACCATACAGCAGTCGCCGTGATAACCGAGAACCACCCCCTTGAGAGTGTTGAACATTGATCAGACCATCTCGCCTACGTCGAATATTCAACGTAAGGCTTGCAGGGTTTTCGGCACTTTCATCTAAAGAAAATGGCTTGCTCGTGTTCGATTTGCGCGGCTTTTCGGCACTCTCTAGATGCATAAGTGGCGCCGAACGTGCAGCGACATGCTGCTCGCTTCCACTTGTCGATTTCATGGTGAATCCTTTTCAACTATACGAAATTTCCTGGGCCTATTGACAGGTTATTCCTGTAGAAAGCTGGTCACTTCAGGGAAGCTGACATCTAGGGACCTGGACTTGTCGGGTAATAAACACTGTGGTCGTTAGAAGTGTCTTTGGCTGTAGAGGATTATCATTCTTGGTGTGATGGCCCGCATCGCTTAAGCGATGGTCAGCCTCAAGCGGCTCGAGGGGAAAGAGCAGGCTTATTAGACCAGCTGTTCCAGAATCATAATAAAGCATTGACTCATCCAGCCATAACTCAGAATAATAAAGATGCCCTTGCCCAAAAGTAACATGCATAACTCAGTGGAGCCTTGAATCTTTCCATCTCCATTAGCTCGAGCTAAGCCCTGAGCCTTTATATACTGGAAAGACGCTGGACAAATCCAAAATAAATGGCCCACCTGTGTTGGTACCGTGAGAATATTTCCGTGCTCTCCACGCCGTCGGGCTCAATTAAAATCAAGGTGAACAGAACGAAGGTCTCGTGATATGTAGCCAGATATATAGAATAATGAGCATTGAACTCTTCAATTCTAGACTGTATTACTACCACGTCAAGCCGCAGCGGATCGACACAGCCTTTATGCTTGACGGCCCCGAAAATATTCTTGATTTAATCGAACACCTTGATATGGAAGAACCAGGCCAAATTGGTCCTTTTGAGAATAAAGTAGAATTTGCCGTTATACCGAAACCAGAGTAGAAAGCAGATAGTAAATACACCATTTCACTTCACACTGCTGAAAACAGAGGAGGTAGAAATTCGAACGTGGAACAAAGCCATTTCATTCCACGCTGCTGAAAACACAGCAGAAAGCAGAGCAGAAACAGCTAGTGCCTTTCAGTGAGGTCGGAAATAGAGTCGTATCACTCGAGTAATGCCAAGCTCAGAGTAGGTAAAATAAGGACTTTTGGTCCGTCTCAAGTCGAGTCAACTGCTTCATTCTCGATCAGGACATGTCAAATCGGGATACGAGACGGAGTCACAGGCAAAATTCCTCACTAGTCGCGCCACCGAGCCTTAATGTCAGCTTTTGACTCACACTTATTGATTGATTGGGGATAGGATCTAGGAAGGCTTGCCGGCCTTGCCGACGACGGTGACTATACTTTATTGATCGAACATCGCAACCAACCGTTTCCATCGGCCAAAGCAATGGGCGATGAACTGTTGACTTGGTGATCAAGGCCCGAAGGTCTCATTCGTGGCACAATCGGTGTGAATCCCAGTGCCGAGAAACGAGTGCAAACTCACCTCTGCGTGGTGGTCGGCCGAGCTCTCAAGTCGACGCTGTATCAGAACTCCAGCGTCAACGCCGGCTTATCGCCCTCCTCCTAGAGTGCAAGGCCCGAGACATACCTGTCATCGCGAGGGGTCAAACTTTTACCAGAGAGTTTTGGTGGGGAGGGAGGTTGCCGTGCGGGCTATCAATTCCCCATCACATTCTAGCGCGTGAGAGAAACTGCAGGTCGTGCTGTTGGCGAAAGGAAGGATGTTGCGACACAGTGAGTTGTACAAAGACATACAGTAGTCCGTGAGCGTGTCAGCGGGTCTCGAGAAGAGATGTCTGGTAAGAGTGGATCAAGCAGGCTTCGCTTGGCCCATGACGGTGGTCGGCAGTTAGGCTTGAGTCCATCTCGGTTTTCTTCCATCTCGGACGTCAATAGCAACAAGGATGTGTAGGGTGGTGGTAGAAAAGACAGAGGTAACTATGCTACGTTATGGGCAGACTTAACCATCTCAATGGCGCCTGCTACCTCCATTTGTTTTACAGGCTTGAATACACCGGTGCCAACTCGTACAGAGCATAGAACAGCAAACAGCCTACGCCTGGGGCTTGCAGACACCTCTGCGAGTCGCATGCGTAGAAGTGCAAGAGCAGATGGTTCGCCATGGTGTTGAAGCAAGTGGAGACTCAGGTTCGAGCATGAATGAAGTAAAGACACAACCATAGGGTACTCACAGAACCTAAGGCGCTGACGGCAGAGATCCGTTGTAAGCATGTGCGTGTTTCCTGGCTCGTGATGTCAGCGCCAGATCTCTGTGGCCCGCAGCGACGACCAAACCCCAGGTTCCTTTGAGGCAGTGACAGCAGAGAATAGATTACCACCGTCATTCTCCTGCGGAAAACGCAACACGGGCATCGTGAGTATTATCTATCCTGCGATAGGATGCTCGGCGTTCCGTATCAGAACGAAAACAAGGACTGAAGACGACCGGGGTTACAGTTCATGCTATATAGCAGCAGTGACAGCGAGATACATACCGTTGGAAGGATGGCAAACCTGATGGCCGTTCGGGCTGCATTGAAGGCGTGACGTGCAGTTCGCGGATGTGACCTCACATCTGTTCATGCACGAGAAGCGAGGAACGAGCATACGATAGTGTGCCCGACGGACAATGAGGGCGGAAGTAAGGTAGGGTACGGACATTTTGCTTACTTGAGTTTCTGCTGGATGCGCGGAAGCGCGGGAGGTTGGTGGCCGCGAAGTATAAGATAGAAATAGAAACCGAAAACACCCCATTCCAGCGAGAAACGGGTCGTCCCAAGCTAGCTCACAAGTGACATGCACCAACACCAAAACAAACATGCGAGCTGGCCTTCGATTCGAGCAGCGACCGGCCGAGGAAAATGAGGTCAGAAAGTAGGGGAAAGGTTATCCGGATTTAAAAGTGTGGATAGCGTGTCCGAGAGGGATGTCCCAGCTTGTCAGTAATGTGTTGCTGAGGCGAACCGCGAGGCGGGCTGGCAGAGAGGATGGGCAGGAAATACCGCCATGCCATCCCACTCCGTAGGAGCTGGGGACTTTGGCCTTTGCCCTCACTGAACTTTGAAGGGACCCTCTCGCAGTGATCGACACGATTTGATTGCATTTTGGGTTATTTTGGGCCCCGTCGGAGGACCCTCTCTGCATTGCCTTCTGCCGCACGGCACAAGTCGAGAGCAACAAAGGCGCTTCACGATCGGATTGAGATTGGGTACGGATCCATCGCGAACAGAGCTCGTCTTTGAATTGGGTCCCTTGAGGTCGTGATGGAAATGGATATGGACAGAGAAACGGAAAGGGAATTTCGGGAGCGAAACGGCACGGTACAAACTTCACCTCCTTTTCCTACTGCGTTGCGTGGCCTGGCCTTGCTTTCCTTATCTTTTCTATCTTGGATGTTTGCCAGAGCCGGGGCACCGCTTGGCTGGTTGCCGGTAGAGTGAAGTAACGGTGGCCAAGACCGCGGCGACCATTGGCAGGAATTGTGGTCTGAACTCTGCAAAGACCTTACGCCATCTGATCAGAAGAGCGTTCTTTGTGTCTGATCTGTGGCTGCAAGGAGCGTCGGCCATAATAGGCATAGCCTTCACAAGGACACCCTTCATAAAAGGTACCTGACTTGCGCTGGAGGTCACTTGTGCGCTTGCAGTCACTCGCGCGTGTTTCCCCTGGTACCTGGCATAAATTGCACAAGTCTGTCCAATCACACCCCCATCCTGGACGCGCCGGGTTTCATCCCATCAACACAGGATGAAAAGAGGAGGTCATGAGAGAGAGATCGGACAGAAGAAGGAATAGAAGAAACAAAGGCCAAAGCAGAATCAGCCAGAGTTGTATGGAATGCAATACAATACCCTCTTCAAACACAGTACTGTCTTCAGCTCCAAACATCCCATGGGGCCCTGCAAACCCTTCGGATTCTGACCCCCCCCCTCGTCCTGGCTCTGCCTCTTCCCCTGTCTCGTCATCCGAAGGACCCAGCCAATCAACGGCGCGGGAACCCTCGGAGACCCACTCTTCATTTCCTTTGGTGTGCTCCTTCCCACGCAGCCCCAACTCGCTTGCTTCTCTTGACTCCTCTTGCTCCTCGTAGCTGGCCACGCAGACCCAGATCGTTTGTCCTTCCCCAATCTTCGACTTGCCGGCCCATCCATCTTCAACAAACGCCCTCATTTACACCTCTCCCACACTCACTTCATCATACCGCTTCGACCTTCGACCTTTGACTCTCCACCGTCACCAGAGTCGCTGTCGATGACTTACGTTCCCTCCCTGTGACTTCTTTGTTCTTTCCTCACGACACTCTTTTCCCGCCGACCGACCATTTGGCCGCGTCTGCTTGTGCTCGAGGAGAACCGTACGACAGGGTACCCTTTCGCACCATCGACAACTCGAAACCGTCCATCCTCCTATTAGGACCGCCAGAGCCAGCAATAACACGATCCCATAAGCCAAGCCTGTCTTCACAGCCCCTTCGTCGTCAAGCTCGCTCACTACAGAAGGAGGAGCCTACGCCGACGTGAGTCGATACCGTGTGCGTTCTTGGGAAGAAGTCCAACTACAGACGGACGATCGCGATCCTCGACTGTCGTTAATCTTCCATTCACTGCCGCGGCCTCAACACCACGACCGCCATCATGAAGTCGTTTTTCTCTTCCCTTTCCTTTGCCGCGGCCACTGTGCTGCTGGCCGCACAACTGGTCACCGCGGACCCCGTTGCCATACCCGCCCCGTCGACCACCGTCCAACTGAAGTCGATGACATCCAAGGGATGCTTTTCGTCGAGCACCGGCTTGACCTTCAACGACACATGGACCTACCAAACCTCAGGATATTGCCAACCACTATGTGTCGAGATGAACAAGGCGGTACTGGCTACGACCGGCGGAAGCGATTGTTGGTGCGGTGATCTTCTGCCACCAGCTGCCAGCCTGGTCGATGATACATTCTGCAACGACCCTTGTGATGGTTATGACACTGAGATGTGTATGTAGAATGCCGTTGAAGGGAAGAAAGATGGCTAACGTTATTTCCAGGTGGTGGGGATGGTTACTGGACCGTCTACCTCAGTGGAACCAAGACCAATGTTGCCAACGCCATTGCCTCGTCTTCTAGCTCCTCGGCCTCCGGCGGATCATCAACTACGAGCGCGTCACCATCCGTTGTGACCGTTGGGGGACAAACCATCGTAGTTACGGCATCAAGCCAGGCCAGCAGTGTTTCAGCTTCAGCTGCAGCAGCCAACAAGTCTGGGACAAGCAAGGCTGGCATCGCCGCAGGCGTCGTTGTCGGTGTTGTTGCTTCCCTCTCAATTGCTGGAGGTGCATTCATCTTCCTTCGAGCTCGCAAGAGACGTGAGATTGAGGAGGGACACCGAAGAAACGCAGCTGTCAATAGCTTCATTGGTGGAGGCAAGCCATCAACCAGCAGTGGAAGTGCTTCCTTTACCGACACTCGTCTCGATCCAGCTGTCATGGCCCAAAGGAGAATGAGTGACGGCAGTATCGCTGATAACCAAGACTACTCCCGGCGTATCTTGAAGGTGCGTAGTGTTCTCCGGGTTCATTTGGGTTTCATATTAATCTCTACAGGTCACCAATGCATGAGTAGCAAGCAATTGACGTAAATGAGTTTCCGTTTTCATGTCCCTTAGCCTCTCTCATATCAACGGCGTTTTTCGGTCTCCAATTTCGATAACGGTCTGCGTGGTCCTTCACGGTTTGAGGCGCCTGCTCTCATGGCTTTTATATTTTTGTGTATAGGTGTGGTGTCGAATGAGCTACGAAACACAGTCATCCCATATATGGGTCCGGTTTCTTTACTGCGTCTACGATACACACAGCGTGATCTGCCATTCACGTCTTTTCCGCACCGTCCTGTCATTTCCAACCAAACCAACTCTCTTTCGTATGATGCTCGTTGAGCAACCACCCAATCCTCTTCAACATTGGACTCTTCCGCCTCTGTACCCATCTTCGATATACCCACGATTTGCTAGACGCCTCTGAACTTGCCACGCTCTACCTCGATGGACGGAATGGATGGCCGAGTTCTTTCATCTATCTTGTGCTTCCGTTGCTTTGGACAGGATCATTTGTACTTGTACTTGCTTCGAAGCCCTGTGTAAGATTTTACTATTTGGATGTTTTTGTGAGTTGAAGGAAACAGAAGCGAAGCCAGAGGGCTTGAACCAACAATCCATGGATTATATGGAGGAATAGGGTGGATGGGAACGAAAGGAGGCGAGCATAGATATTTTCTTCCCTTGATGTAATGAAAAAAAAAAGAATCTGAGCTATGATGTCTCCCATTATCCGGTGATTCCGTGAGGCTTCGTCGTGATATTGATGCACCATCCCAATACGATTGGTCTGGCCTAGACATGCTTTCGCGAACAACCAGCTTAATCGGAGATAGATGCTGTCATCCCTCCGCATTATGACACGGCGCTATGCCCTAGCACGCTTATGAGAGAAATACTAGCTAGTATGTGATTCCCATGCTCGCGTCGCTTAAGTTTAGGCTGGAGGAAGTTGATGAGCATTTGGTGACTTACTTCACTAATATGCAAAACTGCTATCTCTAAAATGCCTTCACCCCCGTGGTCACCGACATGAACCTTCTGCAATTATATAAAACTGGAAACAACCCTTCTAAGTTACTTCAAGCCACAAGCCACCCATCCCATCAGACCCTCTTTCCCGTTCCAGCTTCGACATCCTGTCCTCGCTCGCCCGCGGGAGTCGGCGCAGCCAAGTTAGCCTCGCCCATCTCGCGCTCGTGCGTCTCCCAGAACTTGTCCTTCATATTCCTCCCCTTCACCATACCCACCAGGTCAAATGGGTCCAAAAACGTCACCCACCTCGGCCGCTTGTCCTCGTACCCGGCGCCCTCCACCTCCGTGACGCCGTCCCGCGCCAGATAGATCTTGTTGTTCCGTGGTAAGTAGCGCATTGGGTGCCGTGCGTTCAGGAGGTACGAGTTCAAGATCATCAGCGTGGCCTCGAAGACCCAGAAGAACCACTCGTAGCGGATGATCGGGGAGATGGTGCTCGGGTCGAAGTTGGGCGTGAAGTGGATGGCGGCCGTGCTGAAGTACTCTACCGTGCGGTAGATGGTGCGGCACCCGATCAGCACCGACGATGCATACAGGGTGAGGAGTGTGTCGTTGAGATTCGCGGGCAGGAGTCGCGCTCGTCGGCACCGGTTGTGGAACGTCGCTGCTAGCAGGACGAAGAGGCATAGGATCACGAGCTGCAGGATCAAGGCGGCTTTCAGCAGTGCCCGCCCGGTTGCCTGCTGTGATTCGGAGAGGGAGGTGTTCGCAGTATAGGCGGCGCCGTTGGCATTTAGTGCTTCTACAACGCTGGATAAGGCGGCGAAGGTGGTCATCACTCGGCCGGGGTGGATAGGTGAGTGGTAGGGCTCGTAGTACAGGATGCGGGAGAGGATGAAGTAGTTTGCGAGTTCGTAGATGGGTCTGTGGTTGCGGTGGCATGCGTCAGTTTTGGGGGGCTCTGAGGGAAGTTGGAAGGGGAGGGACGTACGGTGCTGCGTATAGCATCACTAGACTGGCAATGTACACTTTGAGGTCCGAGTAGTTGAACGCTCCCACTTCACGCAGGATGTAGCCCGCAACGAAGATCAGGGCTGCCCAAGGGAAGATACCGGTGACTTTCCAGCACTTGTAGTGTCTTTGCCGCTTTCACTTAGTATATGGTTTTTCCTTGTGTGCAGTGGGGGCAGAGTGGGCTATGACTTACACGCACTGGTAGATGTGCAATATACAAGATCCCGAGAAGAGAAGGGCCCAGATTATCGGTGCCACCTTGTTGGGTGCATAGAACCAGAGACTGCCGTCCACTGTTCTTTGTGTTAGCATTCGATGGCGAGAGAACCGACAGGCGCATATGTGAAGAGACGTACCATACTGCCCATTCTCCATCTTGACTGGTGGGGATGCAGTTCTCAAGCAAAGCTATGTGTTGTCTTAAACTGTTGTAGGAATGTCTTTTTGCAATGGTCGACCACAGCGGTGGTTGTAGTTCTGAGCACAATCCGACCGAAGTTTGGCAGGTAAAGCAGCTCAGTCGAGGAAGTCTTGTAGGACAGGAAGAAAACAAAGACGAAATGAAAGACTTCCCACGATTCTTATATACATGGACCATCACTGACGCTCACGGGCAAGAAGGCAGCCGCAGGTAAACTCCGACCGAACATGCCCTATGATGAACACTCGCAACCGCACTCACAACGGCGAAATAATGTCTTCTCAATCCAGACGTAGATCGCGAAGAGAAACGTCAATCATTTGCTGCCGGGGCCTGAGCCTGTCTAAGCCTTGGGACTCATCGCAGGCAATGCATGCATGCGTGATGCAGATCGTCGGACCCTTTGGTCATATCTTTTCAGCCCTAGGCTTTTTCACCCAGTCAGCGCGCACCATTGGATTGGAATGCTGGATGGATTGGGGGGTGGAATACGGCGCGCAGCGATTGGCGTCGCTTAACTTCGCGCTCTCCTTCCGCCACGCCGGCCCGTTGTCATTGTCGAGGCCCTGGCGTCCGGGCGCACATGATCAGGGAGCGAAAGGCCATCCGGTTGTCCCTGCGTGCAGCTGAGGCGATGCGGGGAAGCTGTGGTGGCTGGCGCCCTGCGAGCTTCTCAGCCTTCTTAAGTCAAACTTTGTATCCTTGGCTGTCGGGTGTGTTCATGGCCCATGGGAACGGGGCTTGGTAAGACGGCGCGATATGGCACCCGATCTTTCGATGGGGTTTCTGGTGGTGTTTGGGGGATTGGGTAGGTGGGGATTGAGCCGAGGCATTCTTTTTCTTTGGGAGATTGACAGAGGTACGCCATGGTCCAAAGACCTACACCTTGACGAGCATGCCACTATCTCTGGTAATCAAACTTCATGGAGGGATTTCGCGCTGGTCAGAGCAGTTCCCAGCTCTCTACTCGGGGGATGCTCGTTCTTGAGGCGAGACTTGATCCGTTTGTATACGCACAGCCTTGGCTGCTTGTTTGCAGCCCTTATATGTTTGTGGCGCTTGGGATGAAAAGTATGTATGGTGGCTTGCAGCGCCCTTCCTGCTGACCGTTCACCCCACCCCCCGTGCATGCTCGTCCTTGGAAGTTCTAGAAGTTCTGGATTTTCTGGAAGTTTTGGAAGTTCTCCAACCCTACGCACATGCTTTTCATAACGTGAGGTTTCGGCCCCGGCCCCCTTGAAGTAAAAGACCCTATTCCTACCCCTGCCCATTGTCTTGTTCGGGACAGCCGAGTTCTTGTTAGTTCCTCTGCACTGGTAACCAGCTCGAGTAATTCTTTCTCGATATCTCATTACACTGTATATTCCCTGACCCTCGCCCCGAGAAGGGTAGACGTCTGTAAAACTTATCCTGCTTATTGAGGTCCCCTTAGGTATCCAGCCTTGATAGCCTCCAGACCATACCTTATTTAAGCGACGGAAACTTATGCGGTGCCATGAAGCAATTTCCTCCCAAACAATGATAGTGGCCTTTGTTGGTTCAGAGATTGCTACTGGGTGAAATCTACGTTTAATTGAGCTTGCTTCTTTCTAAGTCTGAAGGATTCTTTATAGATCTGGTATAGAGCTTGAGGCGGGGCGAGGCTTTGGGGGGGGGGTAGCCGCGGTTGGCAGAGTTTTCTGAGTTTAAAGGATTACTTTGATGGCTTTCTCTGAGCTGCTACCCTGAACCTCAAGGATATTGAGAGTTAGCACTTCCAAAAGCTCGTGATTATTGGCTCTGATTCCAACTCTGGTTTCTAGAAGCGACAAGCAAAAGCAAGTAGAGTTTTCCCAAAGTAGCGCCAAGAAGTATAGTGTTTTCAGAACTCAAATCTCTTTCACCATGGAGTTTATTCACTGTGCATGTCGTAATGGTTCAGAGATGTGTAAATATGTTTCTTGCAAGTTTCACAACCTTCGATCGGGCTGCCTTTCCAACACAAAACGTTTGATTCATACCATTTCCGCTCTTGCAGCCAAGCTCCGGCCTGAAAAAGGCATGCAGCTCCACCAAAAGATTCCGCATCACAGTATGAGCCCAAGACTTACTAACGCCGTTGTTTGGAGCAAGACTGAAAGGCCCGCAAATATTTTATATCACACTCTCGTCTTTGAACCATCGTGCTAGCTCAAATGCACATATCGCTGAGGATTCAGAGACTGGAATCGGTGCAATATCTAGGTTCTACTGCCAGTGAGGTGATGGCTTGCAATAGTTGCACTGCCATTGGGCATGGCTCCGCGCATATCACCTGAGATTGGCGGTGGTTGGAGTTGGGGTGGGGGGGTCCGGGGCAGGAAGTCAGATCAAAAGAGTCTTGGAGGACGGCTGTGAGGCATCGTAGCCTTGTCACTGACATCCAGTGATACCAGCTCATGGGTCGCTAAGATATGTCACGTGAGGTCCACGAAGCTGCAGCCAGAACAGATATCACGAGTTCGCTACCGCCTAAAATGATAGCGTGAGAATTGCGTCCCTCTGGCTCAATCATGGCATGCCGTCTGGGAGCTTGCATCACCTTGTAAGCTTGCTGTGATCGTCCAGGGCACTTCCACGCTAGGTGGGCTTATAAAAATGATAGCGTGAGAATTGCGTCGCCTCTGGCTCAATCATGGCATGCCGTCTGGGAGCTTGCATCACCTTGTAAGCTTGCTGTGATCGTCCAGGGCACTTCCACGCTAGGTGGGCTTATTTCTGATGGCTGGCTGGCTGCATATGTGGGTGATCCTCCGATTGCAGGCCCGTATTCTGCCACGGAGGTTGCCCAGGAGCCGTGGACACGTACCTGCTAGCAGGTTGTTTGACTGCCAGAAGCCGAATTACGCCATGTTAGTGGTCAAGGAACGGGGACAATGGGTGTAATTTAATACTTTCTGTGATCAGGTCTAAGTGGTACAAATCCCATTGTTTATTTGAACAATGGGCGCAGAAAGGTACTTACAATTGAATGCGTGAGAAATTAACGTTAAAACTTAGCCAGTAGCATCAGGCCATAGATGTGCAAGCATTGGAGATACATGATAGCCCAGTCTCACCTGCAGGTCTTGGTGATATTTGTAAATAGGATTTATGACTGCAAAGCATACGCTTGTACACATTTCCTGACACTGCTACATGACGCAAGACCATACTCCCAGCTAAATGACACAGCGGCTGGGGCGGCAGGCAGCCACGTGCCAGGACACTGTATCAAGTTGCTATAAAAGCTCATTCCATCCGTTGCGATGGAGTCGGTTTAGTACTCCGATACCCTCTAAGCATTCCCGCATGACATCGATGGAATATCGATAGGATTCAAAGTTCAATTAGGAATTCGATTTTAAGCTCGCTAGGGCTGCCCATGAGCGGAAGCAAGGTGCTTGCTCCTGTACACAAATGGAACCAAACAAACAATGGAGCCACCTCCAAAGCTCCGAGACCCAGACGAGTTGGTGGAAGTAGACCAACCGTCCCTCGCACTGGTCGGCCCTCGCATTTCGAGGGAAAAAAGCGCACGGCGCCGAAGAGGAAGTTGATCGACCTTTATGCCTGTCTCGCTCTACAGGAAAGCGACGAGAAGAATTTCTTGCTGGAAGGCCAGGATATGCTTGCGACGAGCTGAGGGACCCGTGAGTGTCAACGTTGACGGTGTTTCAGGCGGGCAGGTATGAAGAGTGACATAACTGCCTTTTAAAAGCCTTCCCCACCGTGGTATTTCTTTTTCTTCTTTTTCTTCATCTCCGATCTTAGACATTCAACTCGGCTTCGTCGCTCCATCCCCTGCGCCGGAGAATAATAAGCAATGGCGCGAAGGGGAGGATCGGTAAGGAGCTCGCACTGATTGGCCTCGAAGAAAGAAGAAGCAGATCCCCGAGATTGTCCAGCAAGCCCCAAGCCTGCGTGGGCCTCCAGGCTCGCAGGTGTGCCGCCGTGTACTGAATTTGGAAAGGCCATCAGAGTCGGCGGGGGATTAACGTGGTGCCGTGTATGGCCTCCCCGAAGCAGACGTAGCCTAAAGATAATCTCCGCAGCCCTCGACCTGGCTCAAAGCGGCGAAGTGGGTGGTGGTGTGCATGGTGGCAAAGGGCGGTAGAGAGCTGTGCCTCTGATTGGAACAATACTGATGCTGGCGCCCCTGGCACAGAACAGAAGACCGCGACCTTATGCCAGGCACAAGCCCATATATGTACCAGGAAAGGGGTGTCCCAATGCAGCCGGCCATGCGACCTTCAGGAGATATATGCTCGCGGGAGTCTGCGCTTGGGCTACGCATGGCAGAAGCATCCTCCGAATCGAGTCGGTCGAGCAAAGCTAGGTAGCCTGCCTGATCGTGCGAAAGCCGGGAATGCCCAGAACAGTGAACCCAGCCTGGGCGACCCCACATGAGACGGTACCGACTAATTTATGTAGGATACCATTGCAGAACAGGACCGTACACAGCGATTGTTCACGAGCACGAGCACGAGCACCAGAGCCGAGCACGCGTCGTATCATCCAGCACACCTTACGTGTCGGCCATAGTTGTCCATGCTATCTGTTCATGCCGTGTATCACTGAGTTGCGTTGAAACCAAGTCCCCTCTGCGCTTCCATAGCCAGGAATGTAGACTGCCGTGCCAAAGCCAAACTTGAGGCAGTCCATGCATAGTGAGAGTGCAGTGAGCCAACGGTGCTGATCAGCCATCGATTCATGTCTATCATTGCTGCAAGCACCCCAATAATACCCAGCCCAGTCGCTTTTCTTTGGCTGCAATTTCCGCGTGAAATCCGTGTCGTCCCAACATCAATCGCGGAAAGAATGCGGAGAAGAGCATACGATATATCTGGAACTCTATTGTCGTACAGAATCTACCTTACAGCATCGCCCCGACGAGCCCTGGTCGTGATATATGACAGCTGCAGCCACGAGGAGCATCTCGTCCGATACCAACCAGACCCGCTCTGCTATTGCAGGAGAGAGAGTTTTTGGTTCACAAGTCCATCTCCATGCCTGGGTGTACCTCGCACTTGCACCAACCTCCAATCTCACGTGGACCCTCCCTGCTGTTCCCATCCAACCTCTCCCACTTCTGGCTGGCAGGACTCTTCTTTCTTTCGCGCTGCTTCCTTTTCTCGCGACTAGCTCTTGCACTTGCATACCAAACTACGGCGATCAGAGCTTTGCGACAACCTCCGTACAGAAATCCCGTTGCTTTGTGCACCACTGTCTTAATCCCTAGAATTGCCCGATAACCCCCAGGCCTAATTTTTTTTTAATTATCACCACTGTCCCTACCGAATCCTCGAATTGCTGCGACGGCTCTGAGCTGTACCAAGAAAGATTCTCTAGACCCGTTTCAAGCCCAGCGCCCTATCCGTCTTTGTTGCCTCGAACCCTTTTCTGCCATAGTTTGATCAATAGCGCAGCCTCTTCACGAGCTGATCGTCTGCCCGAACCCGAATGAGACTAAGCACAACTCGGCCTTGGAATAGAGTCAGTTCAGGAGGTGGTGAAAGGGAAAGAAGGCCAACTTCAACCATTGCTCGACGCGCTCATTGCATCTCGACGCAAACGGTTGGCTCTACTCCGCTTCTTAGCCGCCATGCAGCATTTCGATGAGAACAGGGTGACATCTCCAACAAAACGACTCGGGGTGTCTCTGAATGTTGACACCGGCTACAACAAAGGAAAAGGAAAGGGGAAGGAGGTCTCGCCGCCACAAACTCCTGAATCGAAACCTCGACTTGCGAAAGCCAACATCACGGCTGCCAACCGGGCGCTTAGGGTGAAGACGGGCCCAAGGGAGACGTTCTTGGATGATATAACACCCGTTGATCGCCAATCCAACAAAGAGAATGAGACAGAGCCTGAAAGGAGTCGAATCAATCGCGACTCTCACGACCTGTCGCTCAGTCCGCGAAACATTACCAGAGACTCGTTGGTGGACCACATGCTCCTCTCCCTCGACCAATTCTCTTTCGACAACGTGAATTTCAATACAAGCTTTGGACAGAGGAATCCTACGGTGGAGGAAGAGCAGCTGTACTCATCTTTCAACGATAGGGAAGAACCATATCCCCCTGCGCAGACATTCACTCCCAGACAGCCTAGAGGTTCAGGTCACAATTACTCCTATAGCTCAGATTATGACAACGCCGATGATTCTAGCCGATATTCTGAACATTTGGCTCGCGGCAGACGCAGTAACAGTAGCTCGAACTTCCCGTCGGGACTGAACAAGACCAAGAGTGTTCGCAAGGATACTGCTGGGAATCAAAAATTTGCAGAAAGGGGTCCTCCCATACCCATACCTGCTCGGAAGACGCATTCGCGAGGCGGTAAATCAAGCAGTAAGGGAAGCAGCACAGCCAGCATGGATATGGGTTATGCGCAGGTTACAGGCACGCAGCGATGGACACATGGGTTGTCGGGGAGAGCCTCGAGCTTCGATTATGGTAACGACCAACACAGCATTACCGCGCAGGCAGATGCAATGGCCGCTCTAAATGCCAGCGTAACCTCCTTCTCTCCTTACGATTACGAAGCTGCGCCGACTCCGACTGTACCTGGAGGTCCGCGACGGACACGACCTCCCTCCCCTATAATGCTACCCGAATCTTCTTCTCTCGATTCAATGCAAAAGCTTGAGAGAAAGCGGAGTGCCAGGTCAACCAAGAGCGCATACAAAGGGAAACCAACCACCGCTATAAGCCATATGTATGATTATGGACTCCAAGACAAGAATCGCGAGTTGCCAGCGCTTCCAGCATTCAATAAGGAAGAACCTGCACCCGCTCCTCACGTCGGCTACGGAAAGACTAAAGAAGCATTGCCAGCACCAATACAGCTGCAGCCTAAGGAGCGACCTGGATTCTTCAGAAGGGTTTTCGGATCATCGAAGAACATTCATGCTGGCGAATCACTTCCGTCGCACGGTTCCAACACGTCTGCTGAAACCATGGAGCGTCCAAGCAGTAAGATGCAACAGGCTGGGTCCCAAAACAAAAATCCAAACGCACCACCACCGCCTCCCAAAGAGCACACTCACGTCCTTTCCAAAAAGCCTTCCTCCTTCTTTCGTCGACGCAAGAAGTCTGTCTCTGAGCCTGAGGTGCCAGTTCCTGTACCCATCGTCCCAACCTTGCTTCCAGCTGAGCGGGAGAACTTGCCTCAGCCTCAAGCGAGCCCCGTAAGCAGCCTTCGCAAGGTCATGAGCCCATATCTGCAAAGTCCTGGACGGGTTAAGCAGTCCCACACACAGAGCACGCTGGGCAGCCATGTAAGTGATTATACGGAATATGACGAGCGAGATATTCGGGGATTCTCGCCAGAGTATACCCCGGACAAAAATGCCACCATAAGAACAGTACGGACTCCATCGAGAGAAGGCCTTGAAAAATCTCCCAGTACCGAGTCCGGACTACTGAACCCTAATTCCAGCACTCAAGCAGCTGCTGCATACGGAAACGCTCAAGACGGAAGCGATGTCACGTTTCTTCAGGATAATAGCGAAAACGGCGATGCTCACAGTAGTGCCACGGATGAGAAACCCATACCTGCAAAGGATGCAAACGATACAAAATGGATTCCGAGTCCAGCGCCTCCGGTATCTCCATCAATGGCACCAACCACTACTGTAGCAAGGGACATGGCTCTCGTCGCTGAGTATGAGCGCATCCATTCGAAACGATCACCCTCGACTCCCGCCCGAGCATCATCGCCGGCCTTGAGTTCTTCAAAGAGCGTGAGTGCCATGCCAGAGAATGGCACAACCAAGCCTAAGGCCGGAGCGGATGAGGAATGGGTTATGCTTACACCAACCAAAGTCTCGAAAGCCCCGCAAACAAACGACCATCGTGTTTGGTTGGAGCCCACATCTTCGGAGGAAGACCTTACTGGGTCAAAGTTGTCATTGCCAAAGGACAAGCAAGTTGCGAGTGTGTCTGGCTCAATCGATCCTTCTTCCAAATCTGCGACCAGTCTACCGATTGTACAAATCGAAGGGGAAAGCGAAGAAGATCTCACTTCGAGCCGAAAGCTCCTGACCGCGGCCGAGGCCATTAGAGCTCTTGACGAGCTAATACCCGCGCCTATTGACACAACTCCTACGGAAGGAGAGCGAGAGAAGGCCAAGAAGATTTATGATGGCAATGAGGACTTCATCCAGAAGGAGAAAGCAGCAGCGTGGATGGGCGAGGAAGGCCCAGTGCGCATGAGAACATTGCTTGCGTACATGGAGCTCTACGAATTTGCAAACCTAAATATCCTTGCGGCATTGCGCAATCTATGTGGCCGGTTGGTTCTGAAAGCAGAGAGTCAGCAGGTTGACCGAATCCTTGATGCGTTCGCAAAGAGGTGGTGTCAGTGCAACCCAGACCATGGATTCAAGGTTACTGGTGAGTGACGTGATGCAATGTAACGATCGAGCATGACTAACATACATAGATGTCGTCCACACGATTTGCTACTCAATTCTTCTCTTGAACACAGATCTTCACATGGCAGACATTGAGCAAAAGATGACGCGCAGTCAATTTGTCAAGAATACTATGCCGACTATTAGAAGAGCTGTGGCGGACTCTGCGCCAGACGCATTTGAACCACAGAGACCTTCAGTATTACCGGGCAAAAGCCAAACTTTCGTAGATCCCACAAGCACGAAACAGGGAGAAACACCAGCCAAGGCCGAACGACCTTCACTGGATGTTGAGAGACCATCATGGAGGAACTCATTCAGGCCAATGCCTCGATCGGATTCCGATCTAGGTGGTAATGCACCCACTCCTTTGGATTACGATACCCCTATGGATGATTGTGGACCACTCGTGAAAGCACCTTTCCATGGTACCTTAAGGACCTGGGAAGTACAAGTCGAGATAGTCCTCAAGGACTTCTATATTTCTATCCGTAACGAACGTCTTCCACTTTTTGGTGCAACCATTGAGAAGTCTTTGCCAACTCAATCCTCGAATACACTCTCGGTTTTTGCCAGTGGAATGCTTCGACGTACCCCTAGTGTTCTTAGCAAAGCCCCCTCGGAGACTCAGAGCTACCTGCGTGGGAGGACTGCAGACACGGTTCGCGCGCCTAACGGCAAATGGACCAACAAAAACAGATCCCGTGCTCGTGTCTACCCAAATTCTGGTATGGGATCTAGTCGTACCAGTCTGGATGACCAATCCTCAATGTGGAGTCCTTCCGTCGCTTCTAGTACATGGAGCAAGTACTCGCTGGGTAAGACCCACACATCTATGTCTGTGGACTCATTTGGATCTAGCTGGCACAACAACGATTATCAACAATCAATCGGTTTTGCCAATGCGCTATCACAAGCAATCATTCGGGAGGAATCACACACTTCACATACTTCCAATTCCGGTTCAGAAGACATTCGTGCTATGCCTATGCTTGAAGACGAATCTCTAGAGTTGACAGGTGCCCCATGGGCAAAAGAGGGCATTGTCAAACACAAACATCATTTGGAGGCTCTGGATAAGAAAGCCAAAGATCGCAACTGGACGGAAACATTTGCTGTTATCGAGAAGGGGTACATGTCCCTCTTTTCCTTCTCAACAAAGTCACTTCGGCACAAGGCCAAGTCCAAAGCTCCAGGGCAGACAGTTGTAGGTGGAGGTAACTGGCAAGAGAACGCAGAATCACTAGGCTCATTTTTGTTACGGCAAACCATTGCTTCGGCATTGCCATCGCCCGGATACAGCAAAGCTCGTCCACATGTTTGGGCTTTGAGTCTTCCTACCGGTGCTGTTCATCTTTTCCAGGTTGGAACCCCAGACATTGTCAAGGAATTTGTTTCTACAGCCAATTACTGGTCGGCTCGTCTTTCCAATCATCCACTCGTTGGCGGTATCTCCAACATCGAATTTGGCTGGAGCGAGGCAATTGTTAATAATGCCTTGGTGACCGCCATCAACGAAGCTGGTAGACCTTCCACGGGAGGAGCTCGGCCAAGCATGCAGAGCTCTTTGCGTGGAAGTTTGGACCAAGGCCCTGGTGGAGCCATCCGTGGACGTTTGCCTGGTGACCGTATCAACATCTCCGAATGGACACCGCCTACACAAAGCATGCGTTCCTCAAATCTTATGGAAGCAGACCAGCTCAAGACTTTGACCGATTACGTATCTGGGGTCGAAGAGGAATTACAGAAACACAACCTACTTCGCAACCCTATGCAACTAGCTGTAAGTTCAGACACTATAATTACAGGGATAATACTAATGCATTGTGTAGTTCACTCCACGTCACCCTAATGCGCAAAAAGCAATGGCAAATTGGGAGAGGAAGTCCTCATACCTATTGCGAGAAATTGTCAAATTCAGAACTTATATTGATACTTTGCACTTTGCACAAACGTCAAGAGAAAATACCTACGCCGAGCGTGCAAAAGAGAAGGAGATGATGGAACGCCGCGAAGAGGAAGAGGAGGAAGAAGCAGAGTCAGAGATCGAAGACGGGCCTGTAAACGGCTAGACTACATTGAAACTTGAACGATGAGAGGCGTGTATGCATATATGCATGGGGATCGGCGCAGGTGCAAAATGGGGTTTGGAAAGTATCTTTGCTGGCTTTATTATTTGGAGGCCGGCGTTACGTTTTCTTTTCTGATGATTTACTATACCCACCTTTGTTCGTTTACCATTTGGTTGTACTTTATGCTTTGTGCGAGGAAAAGCGTTTTTGGGCGCGGAGGTGCTCTCTTCTTTCTTACTTTACGGTTTTAATATGTTAGAAAGTCAAGCATAACGAGCGAGCTTACGAGGGGTATGGCATGGATTGAAGACGAAGTTTTACGATATCTTATGAAAGAACTATTTATCTCTCTGCTTTATGGGCTTCTATCGTCTATTGTAAACATCGCGCTGACTTCTTCCATGCGTAAAATGTCGTCGGTTTCAATGAAATCATCCAGCATTGAAAGATTCGACAGGGAATGCCGGCGATGATTGCAATCTGTGGTCGTCACCTCGCAATCTTTCCAAGTCATAAAGCGTCCATTTTAGCACCGATTGACTCTTTGCGATATCAAGAGGCTCCAATGCATCTCCCCTTCTTCCAGCGCCGCAAGCATCCGACCATATCCCTCTCACTCACTCTCCAACCCTCCATGAAACCACATCCCCCTGAACACGCCTTGGGTCCACGCCTCGGTCACCTCCTTGACCTGTTCGTTCCCAATACCCCGCCGATCCAACTCCTCGATCAGCTGCTTGCCTAATCCTTCCCCCAGCCCGTATATCGCTTCTCGTCCTTCTTGGGTCCCGCTGTCCGGCGCCAGGATCGCCTCCGCCACCCCAGTCGCTACTGCGGACAGCCAGCACGCGCTGCCCGGTGTTGCTGCTTGTGGCCCTCCGGCCTTGGCTGCTCGCCCGCGAGCTTGGCTTCGGGCTTGCACTGGTTTGCCCTCTGGCTGGCTGGTTGGTCCTGCTTGAGTCGGCTCTTGAACGTCAGCTTGCTTCTGGACTGCTCCGGGCTTGCCGTCACTGAGTGCATCCTGCAAATGGGTTGCCGTGCTGCTTGGTTGAGCCAACGGGGTTGGTCCCAGTGGTGGTGCTGGGAGTGGATACTTTCGAGGGCGTCCCCGGCCGCGTTTCACTGGTATGGTGCCTGGTTGGAATGGTATGGACGCCGGCGGCTTGGGCTTTGCTTCTGATCCAGGCGGGAATTTGCTGGCTGGAGGCTTTTTGGCACGCTTAGATCGGCGGATATTGGATGCGTCGACATCAGGTGCCTCGGGCAGGCTCGGCGTTGAAGAAAGTCCTCTCTTGACTCTCGATGTTGTGACATTTCCAGGGCTCGTTACTGTGCTGGTGCTGGCTTCTGTGGGATATGGCACGTTCAAAGCTTGCTCAACGCTGGTGTCAAATAAGGGACCAGCTGACGATGGAGGTCCATTGGCGGAGGGCGTCACCACACTAACCACAGTGGTGGATTCCTGTAGATCACTGGGCAGAAGTCTGTATGTATGCAGCGCAAAGGCATCGGGAATGAGACCCAGAGGGCTGCCGTCGGAAACGATCTTGTCGCCTTCTATACCCTCGTATTGGGTATAAACGAACTGGTTGCATACGCTACAGACGGCCCATGGGTTGTAGACCGTGTCTGGCAATGACGGTAAGCTCTGGCTCCAGACTCGGGCGGCTTCGGCTGCCCAGCGTGCTTGCGCCGGCGTGCAGTGTCCGTATGCCAGACGAGGAGGTGCTGGTGGTAGGGCGCTGGTGTCCATGTGACATGGTGGTGGTGGTGGTGGTGCAACACACGGTATGACCTCTGTTGGGGTTCTTGTTAACATCATGGATTTTCTTAAGAAGGGTAAGACTCTTGAGATTTGAGCAGCAGTGCAAGTTACTTGGTCGCTTGTCGCTTAATATTGTTGATGTACAGGACCGCAACAAATTTTCGCCTTCGCAATCTGTAATTCCTGGTTGCGTTTTCTGGCGGTGGTAGCTTGTAAACGAGTTGTTCAAAGTATTGTGCTATCCTCTATATGATGTGATGGATTGGGTATGCGGAATGTGGTAGTCGTGATCCTGGATCGAGATCAAGATATGCGTAGGCGAGGCTTACGTCCTGTGGCGACTGTGTATACAAAGTAGGACTGAAGATGCGATGGACAGATATGCGTACGTCTATATCTCGTGACAGTGGTGTCCCCAGATCGAAAGTGCACTTTGAAGATGCGAAGAAAAGGCTGTACATCTATAATTGGAGGCTGGGTCTATTAGATCAAATCGAGTGGCGCGAAGATGAATTGTGCCTGCTCTGCAAGATACGAGTCTGTGAGGTTGTCTCTTAATCTGTAGCGCGTCTGAGGAAAGCGCATTGGAGAATCTGAAATACAATGAAGTAACGACAATGAGCCCAAGCCTTCCTTCTGTCTAGGACCAGGAGTACTAGTACTATACCTATGGATATCGTTCTATAGATCTCAGCAGCTATTGAATATTGAAAAATATATCATTGTAAATGAAGGAGTTTTCGTCATGTTGACTTTTGGTATAAGCTAGTCTGGGAAGGAGCGCTCTTGGATTATATGGAACTTCAAGTGCTTAAGTACACCTTTATCCCTTAGGGTTGTGGCAATAGGGATCAAGTCTATATAGCCAGATAATCAATTTCCAAGCGGAAGGCGAAGGACAGGCGGCCATTAGGCTTGGTGGTTCAGGTCAAAGTCCTTTGGCGGGATATAAATATAAGATCCCTCGGATTTTATAGGACTTTTTTTTCTTTTTGTTGCCTTTTGGGGCTATCTTCTCACACTTCCAAAGCTACAGAACAGGACTCGGCAATTGATCCTCCCTGAGGATACAAATCTGTTTGATTATCCTTGGGCTCCTTCTCGGGCTTGCCAACATCGTCAGATACTAAAGATTGAGAAGCAATGCCTTCCTTGCCTGATTTATAGCATTTTAACACAGAAAAAGAATTAAAAGGTCTGGTCATAGGGTTGCAAAGCGTTGCATGAGAGGATAATTGCCAAGTCACAGCGCAAGGAGAACAGAACCCTTGGACTCAATATAGCAGAGGGAGTCTCGGACTTCTGACATATAACTATGTTGTATGGTTTGGTCAAGGTTCCTGATTACTACTCTGAGATGAAACAACTTTCCCCCTGCCTGGGGCTTCTTCAAATTTCGACTTCCATTGATCTTCCTGCTTGAAGATCACAATTGCATCCATAGCACTCGGCTGACCGTGCTCAGGATCTGCTCCTCCATCTAATAAAGCCTGCGACGAGTATTAATATTGAAGCGGAAAATCCGTCATGAAAGGCCAGTAATACCTGTACTACATCTGTTTCTTGCTTGAAAACGGCTCCTGCTAATGGTGATTGTCCTCGGTCATTGACGACGTTCGGGTCGGCTCCATGCTCTAAGAGTAACTTGACAAGCGGTGTGTGGCCATGGTATGCTGCCAGCATGATCTGTGATTGTGTTAGCAAACATTTCAAAATTCTTGCAAAAGCAGGTCTGAATAAACAATAAAACATATTCGCACGTTACATATCATTCACGTGATGGAACGCTCTGCAGCTAGATAAGAAATATTAAAAGACTTACAAGACTGTCTCCTTTGTCATTTGTCATATTGGCTGGCAATCCCACCGGAAGAGCCTGTTGAAAGATATCTAGTTGCCCAGATCTTGCTGCATCGAACATTCTGGTGGCAAGAGCAATCGCTTCGGGGGGAAGTGATTGTACGCTATGCCCGCCGTTTCCGCTGGTCTGAGCCATCGTGTAAGATCTTTTGGTGACAGGAAGGAAGCGTATGGTACTGCGGGGAGGGTTGGGATGAGATCTATTGAAGGCTTGGAAAGGCAGCTAGTGCAACGTTATATATAAGCCTTCAAAGCAAAGGGTCTAGAAGAATTGCTTGAATAATCGAGCAAGGATGCACGAATGATGACATCGCCGAATTCCTCGCAGCCTGACTGGTGCCGAGGCTACCGGGCGGTACCCCAGCTTTTCCATCTTGCGCTGCTGGAAGGTCAACAAAAACACGAAAATATCCCTCACCATGCGCCTTCACCGACCCATTCCGTCTTCTCTACCCCGAATAGTCCGTCGGTGCTACTCGACACCTTCCCCATCTCCAGTAGTCAGTGTTCACGATGTCCCAGCGCCGGGCAGCGGCCGAATCCGCATCTTAAATCTCAACCGTCCATCCGCGCGCAATGCAATCTCGCGGCAGCTGCTGCTAGAGCTTTCCAACAACATCAGGAGTGTGGCGAGCCAATATGACTCGCATGGGAACGAAGTTGACCTTGCGAAGACTATTGAGGGGAAAAATGACCTCGGCCCTGTGCGAGCATTGATCTTGGCTAGTGAGGTCGACAGCTGTTTCTGCGCCGGCGCAGATTTGAAGGAAAGAGCAGGTTTTACACCAGAAGAGTATTTTTTTCACCAGTCCGGCTTGCAGGCAATCAATTGACAGTTTCTAGGACCAATGAGTTCCTTGCAAACCTGCGCAACACCTTCCAGGCGCTCTCGGCCCTCCCCATTCCCACCATCGCCGCCGTCTCCTCTCTTGCCCTTGGGGGTGGACTTGAGCTTGCTCTCTGCACCCACCTGCGCGTCTTGGCTTCCACGGCCCAAGTTGGACTGCCAGAAACACGACTCGGTATAATTCCCGGAGCTGGAGGAACCTACCGCCTCCCTGCACTCATTGGCATGAGCAGAGCACGAGACCTGATCTTGACAGGCCGTCGCGTCTCTGCTCCGGAAGCATATTTCCTCGGTATTGCCGATAGACTGGTTGAAATCACACCTGAAGAGGGTCAGGATGAAAAGGAAGTGCTGGCGAGGGCAAAGGAGGAGGTCTTGCGAACAGCAGTATTGCTTGCAGGCGAGATCTGTGAGGGTGCTCCTGTGGCTGTCAGAAGTGCTCTGCAAGCAGTACATTGGGCCAGAGGAGAGGTGGAGACCAAGATGTATGATCGAGTTGTGGCAACGGAGGATCGCAACGAGGCTTTGAAGGCTTTCAAGGAAAAGAGACGTCCTGTATTCACTGGCAGATAAAGTCACAATGTAGCTTGGTGATACCCTTTCTAAATCTCAGCAACCCGGAAGTGTGGCACGTCCGACTCTTGTTTGCGAACGTGGTGTGCTCAAAGTCGGCGTAGATATTGATCCTATTTCCAGGTTCAGAGATGCAGCTAAAACTCGATGGACCTATTGTCATATATGACATTGTATTCTACTGTCAATTTAACAGCTCACAGAGCATCCAAAGTTCTTAAATCTGCTGAGTTACAAAATTTGCCTAGGTAAGTGGTTTTTGTTCACATTTCCTCACACATAGCATTTTCAGCCTACTATGGAATATTTTCAATTAGGAAAGCTCAGTAACTATCGCCATTTCCCACGCCTCAAAGAATACCAAACCATTGACATATTGATCATTCTTATGCTTCCAAACTAACCGCAAGGCCATCATCGCCTTATTCTTCCCTTCACAAACCGGAAAGTCCCTGGGCAAGGAGGACATCATTGGGTTGGATTGGTACAAAGTGTTCCCTGGGTACCCTGCCATATCGTCAGCACACGTAGGTCACCTCAAGGAATAGCGAAATCAGGACTAGAAAATCCATGACTACTGACCACAAACCCATCGCAGCAATATAGATTGTTGCTCTTCTGGCAGATACCATTCCTTGCATCATAGTTGATGCAGTTACTCTCCTCTGTCCCATCTAGGACCTGCACGCCTGCGCTATCGTTAGTCAATGCGATATCTGCAAGCTTTAGAATCGGGGAGGTCTTGAAGTATGTCATACCATTGCAGCAGACCAGCTTGTTGTTGCCGCAGGCAGGCGTGGTTCCGGCTGGAAGGGGACCAGCAGCCACCAAAGGGATGGTGGCTGCGAGGAAGATGAGAAGGGGTTGCATGATGGTCTGAGGTAGGTGATCTGAGCCAAGCCAGAAGACTGCTGAGGTATGATGGTCTCGGGTCTTGAAGGCCAGAGTTCACGGTAGAGTTTAGATTGCTGGGAAGATCAGGGCTGAGGTGAGGCTTATTTATCTACATTTTTGGCCTGTTGTACCAGAAGTACTGATCGTAGGATGGATTGATGTGTGTTACCCAACTCGTGCACGATAACTGATGGTTCCAGGGTCTTGGCCTACTCTACCTTAGCTAACAATTACTACGCAACTCTGGCACAATAATCAATGGTTCTAGGTAACGAGACACCAAGCCTCCTCTACTTTGGAGGTCAGATAACCGACAAGCTTGGGATGTTGGCTGAGAAACATGTCACTCATTCTGGCCCTGTACAACTAAGTACGAAGCAATTCGGATTGTCTCGCTCCATGCTCGCGTAGCCGGCCTGGTCTGGTTCAGCCAAGACATTCAATTACCATACCAAGCGCCATGGATCCATATAACAGAAGGATTAGTCGTGACCGAGCACTGCAATCCACGCTTACAATGTATTACTGAGATTTGGTATAGTAATCCGAGAGAGGGTTGCGCAAGAGGTGCGCAGGGAGGCAGACAGGACCAACTCGATGTTGTATCGACTGGTATGAAGGAAGAAGAGCCGAGACTGCCTAACTACATACGATTTAGTCGTGTGAATTTCCTTTCAACCCCAAGAATCTTCTTTGGGTGAGTAAAACTATTGCTAAGACTCTGGGCACTGAACTCTTGCAGGTTCTTAGCCACGCCCGTTCTGCAGCCCCGAGTTGGTATTTCGAAATTTCGACATGCTGCATATTGGAAGCCATTCAGAGCTATAGTTTGGCACAAAAAGACTATGGATTAAATAGTCCACGGAGATCCCATTTAGGAACTGGTACAGAGGCAGTCACATGTCCATCAATTACAATGTCATGTCATATTCATCAACTCGAAGTAAGAGTTGAAGTATAGGTGATATTTGTCCTATGAAATGCCTCACGAACCAAGACGAGAACCAGATGGCTTCTCGTCCCGGGCACCCAGAACGTCGTCGAGCGCCAGGCATTGGTCACCGCACATGACGGTGTTCGTGAAGCATTCTCGTCGGACTGGCTGGCATGACTTCGTGCTTGTGGCGGCTGTCAAGGTTGAGTCGGAATGCGAGAAAGGAGGAGTTGCCAAGCCGGCGGCGTAGCTATATTTGGCGGCTTCGAAGGTGCAGCCTAGAAACGGGCCTCGTCAAGGTGGCAGCGCAATCTTACACGAGGATATATGTCTCGTTTGGTACTCGGCCACAGGCTGCTACGGCGGCACATAAGGCACAGCACAACCGACGCGGCGAAGCTGTGGGTCGACAATTATGTTTATTTCAAGCTTAATTGTATACATTCAAGGTCAAAGCCTGGCTTGCTGCTCTTCACTTTTTCTTTCCACTTTTCGCTCGCTCGTGGTTCTGTCTGTTCGTGAGCCTTTGTTGCTCGTCCTGTCGTTCTAGTTGCGTGTACAGCAATCATTTGTCGTGATATTGAGTCTTTTTGAAACAGTTGGTTAATCAGTTTTTGGTCCTTGGTTCCGACCACGAGCTCGAAATGATTTCGCTCTTTCTTCCGTCCACTTTGCTCTTTGCAATCTGCACGTTCGCCGCGCCCGCACCTTATGTAGTGACGAGCTACGTCCAGGTGTCGGTCTATACCTATGGGGGCGAGAGCGACGCATACACAACATATCCTACGACTGAGTACACATACACCGAGGAGGTTGTTCCAACCGCGACTCCAGTGACCAACGCCATCAGCACAGCCACTGATGCCTCTTCCTACGCCGATGTCACGCTGGTGAATATCATCCTTCCTCCGGGCAGCGGCCGTACTACCACCGCCAATTATGACGGCTACTCTTCCACGACTTCCACCAGCTACGTCGTGCCCGTCACATACACTCCGTCGGCAACCTGCACCGGCCAGAATTGGACCTTCGTAACCAATCTGCCCGTTGACATCCCCAGCATCGTTCAGACCCAACTGACTCCCGCCACCATCACCCCCACCGTCGCGTCCTACACTTATTACTACGACAATAACAGGATCACCCGCACCACCGCCATGATTGCCGTCTTGGACCCCACGGATGTCCCAGCTGATACCATCTCGTCCTTGTCCTCGGACTATGCGCCATATTATATGAGCTACTGTTACACCCCAACCACATATTGCGAAACCAGCTTAGCTACCGCCACCTGCACCCCAACCTTCGCGTATGACCCGGGCTATGGCTATAGTGGTTCGACCAGCCCGAGTAGCAGCAGCACCTACTATGGTTACTGCTATTACGGATGCGGCTACGAAGACGTGATCATCATTGCGGTCTGCGTGCCCGTCGGCTGGATTCTCTTATGGATCCTGATCGGGCTGTGGGAGAACTGGATGTCGTTCAAGGGCCTCATGTTGGGCAAGCAGCGGAAACGAGGCATGCCGTATTCCTGGTGCTGTCTCAGCTGTCTGTTCTTGTGCTGGGTGGGTCCCACGTACAAGGCGAAGAGCGTGGAAGAGCAGGCTGAGCTCAAGGAGAAGTGGCAGGCGTTGAAGGCAAGCGAGAAGTTCAAGCTCTGGTGGAGCTGGGGCCTGCGATGGAAGTATCCGGACGTGCTGGGGCCGGAGCCTGAGAAGGATAAGAGAGCCTTCCGACAGCGTTGTTTGTAGATAGAATCTAGAATCTTAATACTATAATGATAATCCCAAGACCTTAGAGATAGACGAAGTTCAACACTTAGTGGCTTCTTTAACACGTCATAATTTACAAAGGTAGATGGAAATGCCAATCAAGTGATTGCGATGGACTAGGAGATCCTATCGTAGGAGTACAGTCGGCTCCAGGATCATAAGATTGAGAGTTCAACGGGCAATCCTCTCAGATCATCTGAGGAACTTCGTTTTTACTAGCTGGTTGGTCCGAGACTTGCAAGCGAATGACGTCCTACTTTCGCCCTGTACCATAGATCGGGTTTGGACGACTTAATCCTCCCCTGAAACTAACGTGGCTCTCATTGGCGAATGACAAGCAACCAGCCAAATACCATCTCCAAGGAAAATCCCGACCTAGGAGTGGGAAAATTTTCCAAGTAAGATTTGATTTAGGATTGGATTCTGAGCCAATCCGGACTCGAATGGCTGAAATAAACTCCACGTTCAATAGCCCAGTCCTGCACATATAACAGTATTAGTGATACAAGGCTTGTTTAACCACCAGTCCCGAAAGGAATATACATTTGTCCTACAGGATCAATGATCGACGGAATTCCGTCAGGGGTAGGAGGATAAGGCAACCCGGACCGTTGCTTTCGTGGATTCTTTCTCCACATCCGTATACGGTGGTTCGTGCCAACCCGAGCCGGCCGGGGTGCCATATATTAAGTATTCATCACATCTGATACCTCTTGGAAAGAAGTTGCGCTCATAGTCCGAACCCTAGATCAAAATTCGGTAGTTTCGCAAAGTAATCGTGCTGATCTTCCTTCTTTTGTTATCTCTTATTATAAGATCATTATAGTGACGGGACGAGCCGCTCTAGTTCCGGGCAACCGGCATAGTCCACTAATCAACATCAGATTATATGTAATATTAGCGCAACTATCTGATATTGTTGATGAAGTTTTGCTTTGCATTCTTTGCCGTTTCCATCTTCGCCCGGTTTCTACCTTTTTGTCTACAAGCAAACATGGTGCTTCATATATAAGTGTTCGCTTGGCTTACATAAACTCTACCTGGGCATGATATGGTATGGCAAATCATATCAGTTCCAATCCAAGAATACACTGTCCCACAAGAAACCGCGCCACAAAGTATATCTAGTGACTTGGAAAACAACATTGTTCCAGCCCGCCTGCAACACGCCACTATCCACGTGGAATTCGTAGTAATGCCACTCCCCGGCGGTGGTCCCCGAGCGATACAAGGCCGGATCGCTGAGCAGGTCGGCCGAGAGCAGCTGAGAGACTGGTTGGCCATTGACACCGATGACAAGATCGGAGCTCTTGGAGTAGCCCGCAAGCGAGATGGCCAAGGTGGCACTCCGATTCGAAGCCTCGGGCAGGTCAAACAAGATGGTCCACGACCCGAGGGCAGATTGTCCATAGTACCAGTCGCTCACGTTCGACTCCCCCACGATGTACGTGAGATTTGCGGGGGACTGGGCGACGAGGCCATGCTGACGTGGTGCGCCCCCATTGTGAAAGCCCAATGCCTTGCGGTCCAAATCTCCAATTTGTAAGATACGCTCGCGTGTCTTAACGCTCCATACAAGATCCCCTAGAGCAAGGGCTTCACTGTCTCCCACGACAATGTCGTTCTGAGAAAAGGTGGTAGCTACATCCGAAAGATCTCCGCCATTGGACCAAGCATAGAGAGCATACTCGGCAGTGCGAACATTGTCGAGATTGAAGTATCCTTCGATATCGGCATAACCGGCGTAGTAATAATCGGTGCCTTGATCCAGCGTGGAGATATTGGATTGGTTGTCACCAAGGAATACTGCCGCCCCGGAAGCTGGTCGACCATCCGAAAGCACCAGTCTACCCGACACCCTGCCACGAGACTGGTAGCCGGTTGTGTTCAGGAACGTGTACGGCCAAGCTGCAAACTCTTGTTGAGCTCTGCTGGATGCATCTTCTCTCGAGCCATTATTCTGTCAGGAATATTTAGCACTTCAATTCTGTTCATCATTGGGAGGGAACAACCGACCAGATACCAGAGCCAAGGGCCCCACGTCTTACCCACTGGAAAAGTCGCCGAGGAAGTGACTTGGAAATGCGAGCCGTGAATGACGTTCAACTCCACCGCATCGCCAGTTGCACTCTCTCGGTGCACCATCAACTCCTGCTTCAAATGATCCCCATTGATGTAATCGCGTCCGGGGCGAATATACCAGGAGCCAAAGCTATCGCCATAGACTCCGTGGAAGTCAATCTCGCGGACGAAAGCCGACCAATCATACTTCGTGATGTATGTGCCATCAGCTCGTTGCCAAGTCTCGTCCTGGACCTTTGTTGCGGCCAGGATGTCAGCGTAGGGAGGTAGTACGTCGTCTTTGACGTTAGTCCGTCCATGCGTGAATGTTGTGTTGTCGAGACGGTAAAGCGTTCGCAACACTGCGAGCGTTGGGAGGGCTTTGTTGACCAGGTACTGATATGCACCTGCAAGCTCCGGATATATCACCCAGTGTAGGTCAACCTCAGTAGCCGAAAACACCACGTCGAGATACTCTGAATTGTTTTCGTAGACACTTGCCGACGTCCATACAAAGTTAGTCTCTCCATCTATGGTTGGAGTTAGCCTGGCAATTCTGTGCTGGGAATCATCTCCCTTACCATATCCAGAGTAATGTCCAACCGCATTACCAATGAGGTCTTGTCCCTGGTAGAATAAGCTTTTGCCGTAGATTTCACCAATGGTGATATTCCAGAGATCATTTCCAATGATCCAGCCAGTCCCGGAGTCGAGGGATTTCAAAAACGGCCCAGATGACCTGGTTGCATTTGCAGCGGCATGGGTCGTCGCAACGAGCAAGGAAGCGCATAAAGAGAATGTTTTCATTGTGCTGCTGGGGTGTTTTCTCTACTGACATACCAGAGCACCCCCAGCAGGAATTATTCGCCTCCCCAGGTGCACGGATTGTTTATATACTTCACATTGTTTCTGGGTTTTTTCATTTGGTCGATTTTCATTGCTGCAAAATTACAAGCCGAACCTGGAAAATGACGCCTTTGCGATCGTGAATGCCAAGGATCTTTTTAATTGCGTGGTAATCGCGGTCGCTTGATGCTCGCTCGTAGATATGATCTAGCGAGCTGCCTATTCTAGCTGGTGTTTGGATAAACAACTGATATGATTGCAAAGTTAGATAATTGGATTATCTTAGCTTTACCTCATGGCCTTTTCAAGTGATCTTCCAGCTACTACCCCATTATGGATGCAAACCCGTAGAATATGTATGTCACTTATTGCGACATCGTAAAGAATGGGGAGCTCTCAAATGAAGCTCAACAAATCCTTCTTCGCCCGCAATGCCGGCTCGTCTGTTCCCTTTCCTACGACTATCCACCCTGCATCCTCGTTGAGCTGTTGGATGGCGCGATTTGATCTGGAGTCGTCGCCATCATTGGGTCCATCTTTATTGGGCTCAGGATACTTCTTGACGTTCTCAATCGCCCATACAACCTTGTCTTCTAGCACCGGTGGTAGTCTTCCTTCTCCCCCAAGAGTACCCAGGCCGGCAAGTTCAAAAAGCTGCTGGAACCATGCCCAGGTCTCTCCAGTTTCCCACTCGATATCGTGAAACTTCCTCTTTTCTCTTGTGGTCAACCGAAGCCGGTCTTCTTCCCAATTCTGTTTATCCTCCTCTGTAATACTTCCCCAACGCTTCGAGCGGCCTGAAAATACCCGGGCGAGTGCAATCGCTTGGTACTCAAAGCTCCTGAAAGTCAGAACACGAGGGACACCGACAAGTCCGACCGTTGGGTGGGCCGGCAGGAACGTATGGAGGTAAGTTCCCGGCACTCTGTTCTCGGTATAATCCCAGAGCACCCTCCCGTTGTTTCTTAAGTTCCAGAACGGGTATGAGAATTTGTAACCGGTGCAGTAGATAATTGTATCGACATCGTCCAGAGAGCTCCTGTCTTCAAAGTAGATCCGTCCATTTGGGAGATACTCCGAGACGATCGGTTTCCACACAATACCCTGCGGCGGTTCTGCTCCATCCCAGCGGGAAGTCGATCGGCGAGACTGGTAAACAGGTAGCTCCGCGCTGGCAAGGAGAGCAGCGGTAACGTCATGGCCCGACGCGGAGTTGCCAATGATGAGAACCTTTCGACCCTTGTAATCTGCTGCTCTCCTGTAACTCTTGGAATGCTGTACTCGCTGCGGGAAATTCTTCATATATGCTTCTAGTCCCGGAACATAGGGAATCTATGGTTCTCAAGTCAGCTTTTGGTATCATGGTTGGGACGAAGTTCCGTACATATGGGATTGAGTAATGTCCATTTGCAATGACGACGGCGTCAAAAGTCTCCTCCCACCACTCATCAGCTTGTTGGATCCCATTGTACTTCCGTAACGTTAATTTCCAGCCATCTTTGTCTTTCAACTTTGACAGATCTTCAACCGTTGTCCCCAGTTGAAGAAAACCATCGACTGAATGCGTAGAGAAATAGTCTTCAATATACTGTCGAGGTACCCAATAGGGAACGAATGGCCCATAAGCAAAAGGCCTATCTGAGAAGGACATTGCTATGTCTGGCACGTTTGTTCTATCCGTTGTCAATATCATAACTATCCACTTTAACAAAACCGAGTCTCAATAGGTGCCAGTAGAATAATGTACTCACGTAAGGTTGTCATAGATTGGTGTCTGATGATATCTCTGTTGCGCATTGGGTTTTGTCGTCCTCACATGGCCCTCCTTAAGTGTAGGAAGGGGTATTGGAGGGTCAGTCTCGGCCGGCAAAGCACCTGGTCTAGGGGCCAAGCCATGATCCGGGTTTGCATCGTAGTTCCTGAAGCATTTAAGTAAGTCTTAGCTATTCATAGGAAAATCTGACGGTTCTTTTCTCCATGCTTTTGGAAGCTCAAAATCAGAATCAGATTGAGCAAAGAGGACCTACCAAGTTCCACCAGCAGTCTCCCGGCGCTCAAAAACTCGAATCCGATCGAAATAGTTCTCAGCATGAAAGGCAGCAGCAGTGATAGCACCTGCGAGGACATACTTCATCAGCTCTTATTCTGATAAAGAAGGATCCCAAAGGTGAGCGTTGTATAGAATGCTCCTCAGGCTCATATTTGTGCATCTTTCCTCCACCTCTATAAGATAACTGGAACCCTCACCACTTCAAGCTTCTCATCTCGTAGTTTTGTCTCTTTCATGGTACCGACTACATGTCCATCACCCCATTCGCGATCTCAACTGAGATTATACTTCCTACATCAAACAACAATCACAAAGAAAGTAACATTCCTGCAAAGGTTCCATTTTGTGGAGGATGGAGGTGAAAAGAAGCTTTAGGACCTACCCGAAGCACCGGCGCCAATAATAGCCACCGACTTGATTGGCCGAGCCGGAGGAGGCTCGTCTCGTACCTGCGGCATCTTGAGTATGTTGGTAGGATTCCCGCTTGGTTGCTTTGGTGTTCTTCGAACGCAAAATCAATAGTGACAATTAAGAAAAGAACCTAGATATGAGTGTTGATTGCGGAGCAACATTGATCTTGAATACGTGATCCATTGTTTCGAAATCAGCAGACGTTTGGCTAATACATGGCGTAATATGACCAAGAACTTTCGTCATACATAAGCGTCGTACTCTCGATGGACTCGCTACAAATGAAGCTCGACGATAAAGAGAGACGTGAATGCGTTCGTCATAAGCACATATAATTGTTATATTTTATCTTTATCTCCAATAGCAAAGCAGATTGTTGCAGGCACTTCTAGATAAACAATCCTCTTACTTTGGAATCTATTATTATCTATACCAATGGTAGTGCTGAATCTATCGAGGCCAACTCAGCCATTACTGATTTCACATGAGCCTTGGTATCTGCCGATGCTTCGGAATATGGCGTTCTCGGCTTCAACTTTTCCTCCGCACCCTCGATACCGGCATCCCGGGCGGTGAAGATAGCTGCAGCATACTTCGTAGAGGCAATTCCAGCCTTACAAGGGCTCTCAGCCAATGCAGCAATTCGATGTAGCTTCAAAGCCTCCTCCGTCTTGCCATCCTTGTACAGGTTGTATATCTTAGCCAGCGTCTTGGGGAACACATTGGCAAACGCAGCAATACAGCCCGCCGAACCAACGGCCATACCACCAAGAAGAAAGTCGGATTGCCCGCCAAAAGTCGCGAACTCGGAGGCCGGAAGGGAAGCTGTGAGACGCGTGATCTTGCCCACCGAGGCACATGTCAACTTGACACCCACGATATTCGCGTGCTTCTTGGCCAGCTTGGTGATAAGTTCCGAGTCCATATCGACGCCATTACAGACGCCGGGAAAGTTGTAAAGAATAATCGGCAGAGGCGAGCTCGCCGAGACGTCAGCGAAGAACTTCTCGATCACGGCTGGAGTTGTCGCCTTGCCAAAATACGCTGGGGGCAAGACGAGGACATAGGTCGCCCCGGCTTTGCTTGCGTCGGCAATCAGTTCGAGGACTTGCTTCGTGGAATGCGCCCCGACGCCGGCCATGATGGGGAACGAAGGCCCAACGGCTTCACGGGCAGTAGCAATAAGTGCATATCGCTCTTCTCGGGTGAGCAAGAAGGCTTCGGCATTGGTTCCTAGAATCACCAACCCAGCAAGGCCAGTTTTCGACAAATACGCGTCGTATTGCTTTTGTGCTGCGAGATCGAGGGTGTCGTTGTCGTGATTAAAGAAGGTTACGGCGGGACACCAAACTCCGGAGGGAGGAATCGAGCTTGTTGTAGACATGGCGATAACGTATGGAGTCTTCGGCTAGGAAAGAATGGTTCGAATTCAGATATCAAAGGGGATGTCGTGCTATTTGAAGAAATACCGAATGCATCGATTCTTGGACCACAGCGATCGATTGTCAGGTCGGCATCGTGGCGGGGAAGCCGATGGCCGGCCTTGAGCCGAATCACGGTTGTCCACTATTGTCCACCAAGGCGTGAATGTATTCTGTGAGTAATACATTTTTTTGCGCCGAGGGGGAAAATACATATCACATCCACCTGCTTCACTTCATATGTGACATAAAGGGCTCCAATATTCGTACCTGACTTTCATGCTAAGATCTTGCGCAGTCTGAATCGGTTGGGTGTTTCGATGAAGCCTGGAAAGACAGCTGCTACGGCGTTGACAACAGATCGCCGAGAGTACTGCCACCAACAGACTTCTTGGTCGTGGAACAAAAGCCGACCCAGTCGGGAATACATGCTTGGAGGGGTCATCCATCCCATTCTCTCGACGCCTGAGTATGAACTCTAACCCTCCAACATTTTGCATGGAGGGGCATATCGCCCGTCGGTAAAGTCATGTGATTCCAAGATGAGCTTGGCCGGCAGGTCTGACTTGTTCTCCAGCTAGCTCAGAATTGTCGGCCGCATAAGTATAGGGCCTACCTCAGCGCTTATCAGACGCCAGGCGAGTCCTCTGAATATCCCCGTGTCAAGAAGCCTAGTCTACCCAAATATACTTACTTCCTGACACAGCACATTGCGGTCACTGAGCTTGCATGTCCTGGATAACAAGCGCAAGATCTCGAGACCACTTCATAGTCACGCGACTGCTCCCTATCGGCCTTATCATGATGATCGGCTACATCTCCAGGGGCCGAGCACGACTCCAAGGTGGGTGACGGGCAGGGTACTAGTGAATCAATGGCACCACGATGAGAACCAGGGGGTTTTATAATCTACCCTACTGGTCAGCGGTCCATCTGTACGTCGCTCGAAACAGCACTTGGATTCTGAAATTTTGATGCTCTTTGGATAGTGTCACTTCGACCCAGAACCGTCTTGTGTGTGATTCAGCAGCTCTCAAAATGTCAGCAGTAGAGGAAAAGGCCGCAACGCAGTCCCCGACGATCAGTACGGGGAAGGAGGCTATCGATGGTACTTCCGAGCAATACATCGATCCGATCAAGGAGCGGAAGATGATGTGGAAATTCGATGTGAGCAAGACTGGAATTGGTCATGTTGCCAATGCTGACCTTCTCTGCAGATCTACTGCATTGGCTTGATGGGATTATTCTACATGTTGGCAAATTTGGACCGGTCAGTTCTCCCGTGCCCGTATCGATGTTCGCGGAACGACTCTGACTGGATGACAGGAGCAACATTGGTAATGCGAACATTGCCGGTATGCCAACTGATCTTGGGCTTGTGGGCAATCAGTACGGAACTTCAGTCAGTCTGCTGTATGCAACCTACGTCACCCTCGAAACGCCCGTCGCTATCCTCCTGAAAATCATTGGACCAAAGTATCTTTTGAGCTTTATTGCGTTCTCGTGGGGATGTGTTACCCTTGGCATGGGATTCATCGAGAACTGGTGGGGCCTCTACCTTTGTCGACTCTTGCTCGGGTTCTTCGAAGCCGGCTTGATTCCTTGTATTGATGTCTACATCGGTATTGTGTACAAGAAGTCGGAGCGAGGCAAGCGGTCCGCATTGATTTTCGCCTTCAGCGCGCTCTCCAGTGCCTTTGGCGGTCTGTTGGCCTACGGGCTTACTCAAATCCAGGGTCCGGGCAACTTCCAGGGATGGCGTTGGCTCTTCATCGTTGAAGCCATCCTGACTGTCGTGGTCGTCCCCGCATTTCTATGGCTTTTCCCACAGAACCCTCGGACTGCATGGTTTTTGACGGAAGAGGAGAAATGCATGATGGACTTGCGATACGCATTGGATCCTCATTGGGGTGTTGACGAGGAGTTTAGCTGGTCCTCTGTTCTTTCGGCGTTCGTCGATCCGAAGTGGTATGCCTTGTAAGTTACACCTGCCAAACTCTTAAGAAAAACCATGATTAATATCGTCAAGTGTGGTATTCCAATTCTCAGTCGATATCTCGCTTTACGGCTTCACCACTTTCTTGCCCAAAATCATCACGGGCATGGGATACTCGTCGGTCAACGCGAACTTACTTACCGTGCCCATCTATATCTGGGGCCTGATTTGGTTCTGCTTTGTTGCGTGGATGTCAGATAAGTCACAAAGAGGTATGTCGGCCTTTGCTTGTCTGCAGGCTGGTTGTTAAACTATTTCCAGGATACTGGATCGGCGGGCCACTTCTCTGCCTGGTCATCGGCTATGCAATCCTCATCAGCGTAGATAGTGTTGGTGCTCGCTACTTTGCCTGCTTTATCGTTGTGATGGGCATCTACCCAACGACTGGCATGTCTCTCATGTGGCTGAACGATAATGTCTCCAATCACTTCAAGAGAGCAACCATGATTGGCGCAACTCTCACCTGTGCAAATACCGCTGGTGTTGCCGTTGGCCAGGTTTTCACCACGGACAGCGCGCCCAGGTATATCAAAGGACTTTCGATCTCGCTCGGTCTTACAGTCTTGGCTGGATTAATGGTAACAGTTCCATGTTCACTGATATATATCAGTTCGATTTGATTAATTGTTTTATAGGTTATCCTCTTAGTCGTTGGTATGAATGTCGTCAACAAGCGTCGCGAAACTAGGATCCAGGAAGCTCTTGCAGCTGGCACTCCGTTGCCCGACGAGCCCGAGAAGGGAGACCTGAATGTCTACTTCAGGTACTCTACTTAAAACGACAGCATCTAAAGGGCTGAAGTAGTTTATTCGCCATATCTTTAATACTAGAGGACCGTACAGGAAATCCTTGAGTATCTAGCTCGAGTATACTTTGAACAATAACCCCTTCTTCGGAATTTGTTAATTTCTTCGATTTCGCTAAGGTATCGCGTCGAGAGATAATTTCTTGAAGCACAGAGTCCTTACCTTCGTAATGTTCAAATTCTTAGCCATAAAAAGAGTACTGGTATATTTACGAATAAGACTACAAGCTATAGAGCTCTCGATATTATATAAAACCCATATCTGTGCCTTATAATCTACAACAGAATATACCTTGAATTCCTCTTTGTTTTTGTTTATTCGCTTGAACGCTAGGTTACAGTGCTTTTCGAGGCCCTGTGCACCAACAAGCCGAGCCGTGACATTCTTCCAGGCTAAGAAGTTATCGGTAGGCTTGAGAACTTTTGGAAGCTCGAATAAGGTATCAGAAATTGAATATGAGTGAATTGCGAAACATGAGGCATAGAATTCTCATTTCTACGAGAATTCAATCTACAATTATACTTTGTAGCGTCTTTCTTCCATTAGAGCGTAGGTGTACATCACTTATATTGCATGGCATTCATCATACAGTCTATCGTACATAGCGATCCCGCGAATTGGTAATCGGGACCGTCTGTTTATCCTAGTTCAAATAACTCACTTTATAGCCTTCTCTTGTTGCCTGTCTTTGCCACTGTAGACTTCGAGCCTCCAAGAGCTCCATGAAAGTCAGTTACGATCTAATCCCGTCTGATATTCGACTTCGTTACAATTCACGGTGAGAAATGGGTTCGCGAGAACGATTCTACTGGCTATAGAAACCGTGATATCTTGTACTTGTTATTGCTTTTGCTGCTTACTTGCTGGAACGAGAGGAATCTCATCCACACTCGAAGCCATGCCAGTTGACCCGTGCTCAAGGTCATCCAGCTTATTGCCCTTGAAATTGGCCCACGTACCGTTGCCGATACTACCAGAATGGCCATGACTGTTATCCCCAACCTGATCGGATGCGTTTCGACTGCCATCGCTGCTCGTGAGCGTTCCTCTCGCGAATCGAAACACTGGGCCTAGCGTTGGAAGCGACGCGCAAATGAGGAGGATAGCGCCTTCTGCGACACCAAGGATGTCGAGGTAGGGGACCGGATCTGTAAGATTGGTGCTGGTCAGTTTCATTCCTAGCGATTAGAGTAACAAAAAAGGTTGAAGTGGAAAAGTCTTACATGTTGGATCCTCTGCCAGAATCTCAAAAACCTGTCCGAAAATCGCTAGCTTGTAGATCGACACAATACAAGCCAGCGCACTCAGGCCGAGAGCGATAGAGACGGCAATACGGGACTTGAGGGGCATATTCAGTCGCATGATTAGAGGGATCGGATATAGTGCAAAGAAGATATCAAGGAATGCTGAGTACGCCGACGTAAAGTACCCGAGATCAGCTAGTACGGTGATGGGAGTACAAGTTCCCTCGATACTGGTGTTCCATCCATACTCAACCGGCGTACATTGTTTAAACCACCAGACCGAGGTGGCCAAGATACAGGCTTGTGAGGAGAGGGCAAGGCCCCAGAAAAGTATTGATGTCTTGCGGCCGTGGTTGAGGATTCGTTTGAGGATAGCAATGATCGCAAACTTGGGCATCGAGAAGCTCCAGATCAAGATGGAGCTAATGATTACATTCCACTTTAGCGCTTGTACGGAGTCCGCAGCTCCCAAGGTCTTTATGTGCCGTCCAAGGCCGTAATGCGAGCCAATGGTTACCAAAATACAGGTAAGTAGAATGATACCGACACAACCTACGGTGATGTAGTCGTCGAGACCTAAATTTCCTAGCCTTCTCTCTCCGCGAACGAAGTACATGCGGCAGAAGACTCGGAGCCCAACGACCACTGCGAAGGAAATCCGTCAGTATTGCGGGCTGCTGAAAGAAAGGTAGCGAAGGTAGTGACAAACCGCTCGTAACTGCGAATAATGCCCAACACGCCCGGTCGGCTTGGATGCCGAGGTCTTCTGCTTCCCACAAGGCCATTCCTGATCTGACTTGCCTCACAAGTTACAACCCAATTAATGATGTTTTCCACGTCTCGAAGGCGTGATTTGGGAGGTACCGGTCGCTCAGGTATATAAAGCCGTAGACTTGATGCTACCTGGGTTACAAAACTCTCGAGGGAGCATGTCGGTTATTCGCTGTACCGTTGAACCTGATATACCACCAAGTACTTTGATTGGAGGCAAGCAGTCTCCAGGTACTGTATTGTACAGGGGAAAGGCTGTTCCTGGCCTATATCTTACATTGCAACGGTAGTCCCACCTTTCGCACATACAAGAGCTCTACTCGACAAAGGTACAATATATCACGGTAGATCACTTCCTTGACCAGACCACAAAGTCAATGCTGTTTAATGGTGCTTCCTACTCCGTACCATACCGGATTATAGTAATGCACCCCTGAGAATTGCTGTACCGCGCTGTCCTGCATAGACATACAACCCTGCCTCGTCTTTCGCCTCAAGGGAGTTGGGCCAATCCGGGGATGAGAATGTCATAGGCGAGACTACCGGGCCTGGGTTGGTTTGTCCCAAGAGGATTGTGCTTTGTACCGGCATGAAACGTTCTGCATTTGACATGTCTGCTGCTGAGAGATAATTTGTGTCCGAGAGAGCAGTAGCCCCAGCGATCTAACAGCCTTCGGTCGTCTCGCGTCTGGGCAATTCTCCGTTAGTTATTGGCCCCAACCCAACTCCTCGAGGCAGAAGATCATTTGCCCCCACCGAATGGGAGGAATCTTCTCGCCACGAACTTCCCGGGCCTTTGCTTTACGTCCTCGTTCAACGCCCCAATCAAGACGAGAGGCAGGGGCTACGAAGAAACCGACCAAAGACAGCTTACTCCAGGCCTCGCTTTGGGACGCACTGCCAGTAGACGAACCATGTGCATTGCTTGTTTACAGGTAGTCGGGAAACAGCCCAATGGAGCAGGGAACAACCCCGACCGCAAAATTGGTCGTTCGTGAAGCCAGGTACCGAGTGCAGTAACGGCAATTCCGCCCGCTTCCCGCGGCTGTTTGGTCGCTTGGGTTTTGCCATAATCACACTGGAACAGCCGGTGATCACCACAGAGATTCCGGGAAGAAGAAGGAGCTCGGTTTCAGGCGGTCCACTGTGAAGAAAGGATCCCTCGATTGTATGATACTCTGGGGATAAGCAAACCCCTGCCTGGTCATTCACCTCAAGGGAGCTTGGCCAATAAGTTGATGAGAATCATCCTAAGCGAGAATACCGGGCATGGGTTGCTTTATCCCCAGAATATTGTAGGCCAGGATGGGAGAGCATCTACAGCAAAATGGCCCAACCCAACTGAAGAGCAGAGAACTCCAAGTGGAGACGTGGAGTGACTACAACATTCTCAGGATAAACAATCCCCTGCCGCTTCAAGGGAATTTGACCAATAAGTTGATGAGCATGGTACTCGGCGGGACTACAGGGTATGGGTTTGTTTATCCCAACTGTGTTGTACTCGTATGACGACGACTCGAGCAACGACAGGACATCCTCCATGCTAAGCGAAGTGAAATGGCCCCGGAAATGGCCCCCGGTAATGGCTTTCCAACCGCAACAGAGCTCCAAGGAACGGGATTAATTCTCCGCCATACTAAAGGGGCCTAGGAGCAGGAGCGCTGGTATCAAGTCATGGTGAGCACGCATGTCGCCGCCAGGACTGCTCTACCCCACCCTACCCCTCGAATAATGACAACTATCAAGGGAGGGAAAGGGGTATACTGCAGCGTTGCAATATATCCCGACTCGGCGCTCACTCTGGGACTTCCTGTTGCGTATAGGTACTTTGTGAGTCTGTTATACCGTCCCAGTTACACACGTTCTAAAGATGAGATCCGCAGATCAATTGATCACGGACCTCGGCGAGATCAGCGGAAGCTCTTTTGCGAACGAGTCTGAGCGAGTCCGTACTAGAGATGCCCTCTTCGAAGCGCTGCGGAGGGTCCAGTCTCCGTGGGACATCGTATGGGATCAGAATTGGGTGAATGGCGCTACGAACGCTTCCGTCAAAACCCTCATCGACGCTGGTGTCTTCAAGAAATGGGTGGAGTCCGGGGGATTACCCAAGACATGTTCGGAGCTGGCTGAGCTCACAGGGGCGGATGAACTGCTCCTGAGTAGGTTGCTGACGGCCCCGAACCCCCAGACCATGACTGATCGTGTGTTGCCGAGCAGAGCGCTTGATGCGGCAGATATCCGGACAGCATCTTGTCATCGAGACGGCAGAAGATACCTATGCTCCTACTCCTTGGGCCACGGCTCTGGTCGCCGATCCTGCCTTGTCTGCGGTGTACGGGGAGTTCTATGGTCAGCTTAATAATCCAATGTTTCGAAGCCTGCCATATTTCCTCAAGGAGCGAGGCTTCAAGAACCCAACTGATGTAAACGACTGTAATTGGCAATTCTGGAAAGGGACAAGCAACAATCTGTTCCAGGACCTGGCCATCAACCCGGCCATGGCCAATGACTTCCATGCTGCCATGCAGTGCCATTCCAGATACAATCTCACGCCCTGGCCCGATGTGTATCCTACGGACACCGTCGTGAGCGCTGCCAAACCCGACCGTGCTCTCGTTGTTGATATTGGTGGTAGCAAGGGCCACGATCTGGAGAAGTTTCGTCTCTGCCACCCGGATATCCCAGACGGAAGTCTCATTTTGCAAGATCTTCCAGAGGTTGTCCAAGATGTGCAGCTAGACCGAGCCATCTCCGCTCAAGGCTATGACTTCTTCGCCCCACAGCCAGTCAAGGGCGCGCGTATCTATTTCATGCACAATGTGTTACACGATTGGCCAGATGATTCCGCCGTAAAGATTCTCGGAAACGTTGCCGATGCCATGGAAAAAGGATACTCAAAGCTGCTCATCCACGAGAGTTTGATCAGCAGTACCAAGCCGCTCGCACGTGTGACTACGTCAGATCTGACCATGATGGCATGTCTTGCGGCCAAGGAAAGAACTGAGAGTGAGTGGAACCAAGTTATCCAAAATTCAGGGCTGCGAATTGTTAAGATCTGGAGACCGCCACAGTCGGTTGAGAGCGTGATCGAAGTAGAGCTGGCATGAACACCTACTGAAAGGAATGTAAGGAGATTCGAGGGATAGACAGATAGAAGTCGAGAATATACCAGTATTAGCCTTAAGTCAAGATCTATAAGACATATTAGCTAGAAACTGATTCGTATAGTCATATAGTCTAATAGCAATGCTTATATTAGAGGTATTGTGGAGTCAGTAACGGAGCGAAGATCAATATAACCTTGAAAGCAGCCAGGCTTACAATTTTGATGCTTCGCGGGATGCGAAGAATTTATATACGACCAAGTCGGGTGCACATATGTACCACGGAGTACTGTACATCTCCAAAACTATCTTACTCTGTATGATTTGATGAGCGTCTTACTACCACTTTCTATCTGATAATGCTTCCTACCACTACTTTCTCTGATCCTACAACTTCGTATGCACCCTAAGTATTCTGAGTATCTTCCAGCGGCTGCTACACCTACGCCAAAGAGTACGTTGCATCGGTATGCTGTCAAAGTCAGGGGTAATCGTTCCGCGGATACTCCCATGGCTTCCGATCCATGTCTGACTGCCGACCAAGGGGCACGATTTATGAGCAAGCATGGGAGAGTTTTTTATTTGATTTGTCACAAAGTGGGCCACCGTTGGAGGAAGAGGATATGGTAGATGAGGAAGATGTTACCACAATGAAAGGCAATAAGCTAGGGGCGACCACAACGACGAAGGAACACGGTACCATAATGAATGAGACAAGCTGGGAAGAACCGCCTTGAGCTCTTCGAAAATTGCGAGCCTAAGCGATGGGGAATGGACCAACGACAAGACTGTCAGTGAATACATCGAATATGTGAACCTCTCTGCCACCGTGTTGCTAGATAATTGTATTGACAGGGTTGAGTGGTTTTCCGGTTTCGAGGAAAGCTTCAACGTTTTCCCAGCATACCTTCTCAAAACCATCCCAACTAGTCCTTGAACAAACCCCAATATGTGGTAAGACTGTGGCCATAAAGTCCTCGGACCATGCTTCATTGATTCCAGGCTCGTTCTCATGGACGTCCAGTCCGACACCAACCACTTTCTCGTCTTTAATTGCTTGCATCATTGCTGCCTCGTCAATGAGTTTGCCTCGAGCAATATTAACAATTCGCATTCCTCCTTCTTTAGCAAGATTGAACTCCTTGGTTGACAGCATATGATGAGTAGCGAGTGTATATGGACATGCGACCAAAACACAATCCGATACTTTCAACAGCTCGACCAAAGACTCACAATATGTGATATCAACGCCGACCCGTTTCTCTCTCTCCAGATCACGGCGACGGTTGTAATAGCATAATTTCATTCCGAGACCGAGCGCAGCCTTTTGCGCAGTGCGGATCCCGATATCTCCCAATCCAATGACCCCAAGTGTAGTCCCTAGGGGATCTACCGCCTTCGTTCCCAAAGCGCGACTTGCAGCCCAGTCATAGCGTGCGCAATGCTCGGCAAAAGTGAAATACCGATACGATGCCAAAATGAGGTACAAAGCGGTGTTTGCAACCGCTTCCGTGCAGGTGTCGGGTGTGTTGCAATACCATATGCCCTTCGCTGTCAATGCAGGCACATCAGTTGCATCGTAGCCATGGCCCGAGCATACAATGAGCTTTAGAGTGGGCGGAAAGTATTCTGCAACCGCCTTGGTGAATAAAAGATGTTTGGAATACGGCTCAGCTTTGAGCCACCCGGTCCGCACAATCACGTCAATCTCGCTGTATAACCCCCCTGGCGAGAGTCGATTGCAGAATTCCTCGACATCGTTACAGTCGTATGTCAGGATATTGTACTGGGTTTGAGCTTGCCTCCATTGTTCCGACTGTGTCGCACGAACTGCTGAAGTGACCACCAGAACTGTTGGTTTGCGTTTTAGTGCACTGGTCAAGGATTCCATCGTCATGAGCCTGTCGACCGCATCAGGAGCTGTCGGGTCACAAAATAGAATAAGATTTGACTGGAGCTGCTTAGGGTAGCGAGGAGGCCCTCAACAGTGGGACTTGATCGGCTCGGGCAGACAACCACCGATCTCGTTGATAAGGCGGCGGTTGATAATGGGGGTTAGCGACTAATAGCCCAAGGCTGCGGGCGACTAAGCGCAAGAGCAGTCTAAGCGAGAGGGACTTAAGGAGACCAATTGCGATGTGGACGATGCGGTCATAGTCTGACGTGCAGGACAGATAATGACCTGCATCATCGAGACTGGAAGTATTGCATCTGCTCAGAATAGTTTATAATCGATCAAGTAAAACCCAATTATGTCAGCTCTGGATCTTCCTGTTGTCGCTCTGCTGAAGCAGCTCATCGATATTCCCAGCACAAGCGACGATGAATTCGCTGTTGGGGTATTTTTAGAGGCACATCTTAAGACTTTGGGCTATACGGTTGAGAGAATTCCCATATCCCCTGGTTCAACACGCCATAATGTTTATGCCTACCTGGGGCCCAAGTCGTGCCGCAAGACCAAAGTCTGCTTGACAAGTCATATGGATACCGTTCCACCTCATATCCCAATGACGGTGTCCGACGACGGGAAGACAATTTTCGGTCGCGGCGCATGTGACGATCAGGGGCCACTTGCAGCACAGATCGAAGCGGTTGAGGAGCTCCGGAGAGAGAAAAAACTTAGCGAAGAAGGCTCAGATGTCAGCTTTCTTTTCGTTGTGGGCGAAGAGAAAGGAGGTCCCGGAATGTTGGCTGCCAACGATATGGCACTAGAATGGGACGCAGTAATCTTTGGCGAGCCCACCGAAAGCAAGCTAGGGTTGGGCCACAAGGGGCATTTGGTCTTTGAGTTGACTGCCAGTGGCGTTGCTAGTCATTCTGGCTATCCAGAGAGAGGATCAAGTGCCAATGGAGCTCTTATTGGCGCCCTCTCAAGCCTGCTAGCAGCGGAGTGGCCAAAGTCTGACTTGCTCGGTCCATCAACCTTCCATGTTGGCCAGATATCTGGCGGCGTTGCCTACAATGTATTGGCAGCTTCTGCGAAAGCCTTGTGTGCAGTGCGCGTTGCCAGCAATCTCCCCGCAATCAAATCGCAGATATCTGATATTGTAGCGAGATATCCTGATGTGAAAGTCTCGTTCAACTTTGAGTACCCTGAGACCATGTTGGATCATGACATCAAAGGTGAGTCTGGCTCTAAGGAGAAATGCAAATATATTTAAAATGCTGATATTTATCATTTAGGTTTCGAGACTTATGCTGCAGCTTTTGGTACTGATGTGCCGCGACTTCAAGGAAAGCACAAGAAATATCTCTATGGGCCCGGTACAATTCTAAATGCACATGGAAAGAACGAGCAGATCGAGGTGGATGAGCTGCTTGAGGCTGTGCAAGCCTACAAGAAACTTACATTGCATTGTCTCGAAAAGTCATAGCTTTGATGGAAGTAATAATTGCAGCTGCACTAAGGCATTGTGAGATATGCTTGGACATTCTTAGCTGAGATCTTCTCTCTTAATTATAAAAACAATTTGCCAAAGAAATACCTCGATAAAGCACAGAGAAAAGTCATCAAACAACGGAACCTTCACCTTATTTCTAAGTTTTATGTTTAAGCCATGATAATCTATGCAACTATATAACACCAAACACCGACTTGTTAAGCGACTTATTCAGATTAAGCCCTTCAACTTTTCACCTCCGGGACCCCGTAACCTCCTCCACCAGGGGTATTGACAATAATGCGGTCTCCAGGGATCATCATAACAGATGCTTTCCCACCCAGGCTAATGGTACGAATGGAGCCGTCCAGCGGATCGTTGCGAATCCAAATGTTGACTCCTCTCTTTCCTTCTTCTCCACCTGCCATACCATATGGAGCAATGACTCTTCTCTCACTCAAAATGCTAACCTGCATTGGGCGGCGAATTTCAATGTCCCGAATACAACCATCACCACCTCTATTGCGTCCTTTTCCGCCACTGCCTTTGCGGATTGAAAACTCTCGCAAGATTACCGGGTAGCGTTTCTCAAACACTTCAGGGTCTGTCATTCTGGTGTTTGTGGCATTCGTATGGACACCATCTTGTCCCTGCCAATCGTCTCCAGCTCCAGCTCCGCCAGCAATGGTTTCGTAGTAGCCGAAACCCTTAGTGACATTTCCTGCAGAATCTGTACCTCCGTAGCCGAAAGTGAGATTATTCATTGATCCTTGACTTGCAGCAGCAGCGCGGAATGCCTTGAAAATGAGGTCAATGATACGCTGCGAAGTCTCGACATTCGATCCAACTGTGGCTGCTTTCAGTGACGGGGAAAGGACAGTGTCTGGTGGACAGTAAACTTCGATAGGCTGGAGACAGCCTTGGTTCAAAGGAATATCAGTAGAAATCATCGATCGCAGACAGTACATTATACCGCTGTACATGACCGCCGGTGGCGCATTCAAGTTATTGAAAGTCTCTGGACCTGTTCCTGTGAAGTCGAACTTGGCGGATCCGGTCTCACCATCGATGCTAATCTTAACGGCAAGAGGGGTTCCATCATCGAGATAATCCACCGCTTCCAGGGGCTGGCCATGGAAGCGGACGCTGAACTTTTTGAGAAGATCCCTGACACTATCCTCCGCGTTCTTTTGAATGGCGGCCATATAAAGCTTGACGACCGGCCATGTATATTCCCTGATCATGGCAGAAAGTAGAGATATACCACGCTTGTTGGCTGCGATTGCGGCTTTTAAATCTGCAATATTGTCCTTGAGGCATCTAGTTCCACTGCAGCCAGGATAAGATCCAGGAATGTCGTACAAGAGCTCCGTAACACCATCTTCATCAAACTCGCCTTCCTTAACTAGTTTGAAAGACTCAATTGCAGCGCCTTCCTGCCACAACTCCGTGGAATTGGGAGGCATGGATCCAGCGGCAATGCCACCAATGTCCGCATGATGACCACGATTTGCCGCGAAAAATAGGATTTCTTGTGGGTTTTCGTCGTCATCAAACACTGGTGTTGTAACGGTCAAGTCTGGCAAATGTGTCCCTCCTGCGATAGGGTGATTGGACAATAAAACATCGCCAGGCTTCAGTTGTCCTTTGGGGTACTTATTAGCTTGATATGCGATTGCATAGGCCATGGATCCCAGATGACCAGGGATGTGAGGTGCATTTGCCACGAGTCCTCCATCAGAAGAGAAAATGGCACACGAAAAATCTAGTCGTTCTTTGATATTTGTGGATATTGAAGTCTTTTGGAACGTCGTTCCCATCTGCTCGGCAATACTCATGAAGCGGTGTCCGAAAACCGATAGGTGGATAGGATTAACCACCTCTGAGCTGATAAATTGGCTCTTCGAGTCTAACAAATCGATGATAACATGCTGGGGAAGGATGATTGCTTCGCTGGCCGGATCAATAACGATGGTTTGGGTAGGATCTATGACGATAGCTGGGCCGGAAACCTTGTGGGTGACAGGTAGGTTGTCAAGATGAAAGACATGAGTATCAACCCACCCACTACCCTCAAAATAGACTTGCCGTGTATACGCCGACTTGTCTTTTCCAGCATATTCCAATTTGCTCAGATCTTCGGGTATTTCCAAACCTCCAAGTTTCTCGAGGTTCATACTTCGCCCCACGCTTCGGACGCGAATATCATCAACGAGAATCTCTCGAGGTTGGGTGAATCCAAACTCGCGCATATGCCGCTTCGTAAAAGCAGCTCCAAAATCCGTGTCTTTTCCAGCACCCTGTACCATGAGAGATGTGTCGCTACCCTTGTATCTCATGTTCAAAAAGTAATTGTGGGTTATTTGTGCTTCACCGAAGCCTTGCGAAGCAAGCTTCGCACTGGCTTTTCCCTTGATGGTTTCCATTCGACTTTCTAGGCGAGGCTGGGTCCCTTCGTTGAAGGAAACTGATTCTGGCTCTTGAAGATCGACCTCGATATCCGCGAGGGCCATACCATAAGCCGACAATATGCTTGAAAGGCGATGGATGAGAACTCTTTTGAGGCCCAAATCACGAGCGACAGCTGTGGCATGCTGACCACCAGCACCGCCAAAACAAGCCAAGTTGTGCGCCGAAGTGTCAAAACCACGACCTTCGCTCAAGTTTCTGATAGGTCTAGCCATCGCCGCATTGGCGACAGACAAGAACCCATTCGCAACTTCTTCTGGCGTCATCTTCGGCAAACCAGCTCGGTCCAGATTCACCTCGTCAGTCAATGCTGCGAACTTTGACTTGACCACATCCAGATCAAGCTTTGAAGGAAAGAAGTCCGCAACTAGACGACCGAGAAACAGATTGGCATCTGTGACGGTCAGAGGACCACTCTTTCCATAGCAAGCAGGGCCTGGAAAGGCTCCAGCAGACTCTGGGCCTACTACAAAGAGGCCATTCCGCCAGAACAACATTGAGCCACCCCCTGCAGCCACAGTGCTGATGTCAAGCTGAGGGCTCTGAATTGTGACCTCAGCAATGGTGCTCTCAAAAACGTGTTCATAAGATCCTCCATAACGAGAAACATCAGTCGAAGTGCCGCCCATGTCAAAACCGAGCACTGGAACCTGCGAGACTTCATCGAAGCAAGTTCGAGCCATGCCAACAACGCCGCCTGCAGGGCCCGATAATACGGCACGAAGACCCGTAAATGTTGAAAAGGTGGTCAAGCTTCCGTCCGATTGGGAAAGCAACAGCTTTTTCGAGCTCTTCTCATCTTTAAACTCGCCGAGAAATCCTTTGGCAAAACCTTCCAGGTAGCGTTGTATAACAGGTGACAAATACGCATCGGCGGTTGCTGATTGTGCTCGTGGAATAATCTTGATCATAGGCTGTAACTCGCAGGATACAGAAATCTTGAAACCCATCTCCTTTGCAATCTGTGCAATCTCCAGTTCGTGGGTTGGATAGGCATATGAATGCATGAGAGCGATAGCCAAGCTTCTGTATCCCTCATCCCACAGCGCCTGGAGATCCTTGCGAACATTGTCATAATTTGGCTTTGTCAAAATCCTCACGACTTCACCAGACAAGCCTTCCACAAGATCTGGATCGTCGGCAGCATTTATTGGCTTTGGCTCTGGATCTTCAGAGAATCCTTCTATTGTAACACGTTCGTCCACCTCAATAACCTTCTCATAAAGTTTGTCAAGCTTCTTGACAGTGAGATCGAAAATGTGTGGTCGTGCTTGATTTCCAATGATCAAGAGATCCAGCATGCCCTTAGTGATAAGTAATGCCACAGGTTCGCCTTGTCGTTCCAGTAAAGCACTGAGGAAGTGTTAGTGTCGCTGTATAAGCTGGTTCTGTGGTATTGTCTAAATCACTCACTTAGTAGCGACAGTCGTTCCCATTCGGATGGACTCGACAAGACTGATGTCAAGTGGTTGATCTTTAGGAATCGAAGTGCCGGTAGCTTCCTCCAAGATTCTTCGTACACCTTCCGTTGGTGCATCTGGATAGACGTCTGGACATACAGAAAGCAGCTTAAATACCATGGGATTTTGGCGACCAGGAATCTTCGCCCAGCTAGAAATTGGTCAGCGAATGCTTTCCCACACGCTTCAATAGCACTCACAAGTCGGTAAAAGTTCCGCCTCTGTCTATCGCGATGAGAATGCCCGCAGGCCGCGGTGAAGATGATCTGTGTGGCATCTTTTCCACAGCGTAACTTCCTAGAGCTGGCTAGCTACAAGAGTCTTCAGGAATTCATGTGAAACAGAGAGTACTTATCTTGCAAACTTGCTTCACTTATCACTAACGGGACTTACACAAAGCCGGCCGCAATGTAGCAATATGATCCTTGTACACACCTACTGAATTGCAAATATCTACCACCACTTATGCCATCTGTTTTCGCCGTGCCAACTCCGACTCGGCAGGACTCTGCCTGGAGCCGAAAAGCCCGGCCTTATCTATTGGCTGCCATGGATCGTAGGCGAGTTGGCCGTGGTTCATGCTTAGTCCTATCAGAACTAGAAAGTGTGTGTAGTATTACGATACAATCCAAGATGGCATTTTCATCTTCAATAGAAATTGCGATCCGGCCATAATTTAGATAGGTATTATGTTCGATATTTATAACGCGAAATTAATTCAGAGCGAAAGCGATAGTGGTTCGCTGTTCTCGAAGCCGATTGACCTTCTTGCATACTTTTTGAACATCCATGAGGGCGATTGTAACCTCCATGCATACTTCTCTGTTCTTGAACCGCAAATAAGAATAAGAGAATTCCCGAGATTGTGTCAACCAATATTTCATCTCCAGGATTACAATAAGGTTTAGATCTCTTTCAATTACTGAGTAAATGCTCCTTGTTCGAAGAATGATTGCTAATACTAATACTCGGTTTTGGAAATTCCGGTCTATCTGCTAATATAACACTCTCAAGCTCTTACAGGCTTCATTATTCTGTACAGAGGTAGTTTCGGAACGTGTTCAGACCAGATTGGCTTTACCCCAGTCAAAGTTCCAGAAACTCTGGTCGCCGCTGGTACCAGTTAATATTTGATCAAATACACTGGGGTCCCAATTTGCTAGCGGCTCAGCAAGGAAATCCGACAGAGTTGGATCTTGAAGAACATTATCTGTGGCGCCAGCAGTTTCTGTTGTTGGTGGAACTGCTTGTGGAATTGACATATGCGAGGCAGCATGAGCAAGATCGTGTAGATTTGGAGGCTTGTTCGAAGGTGCCGCTGTTAATTGCTGTGGCGATGGAACTGGTCCACTTGAAGAAGAAGCTTGTTGTGGTTTGTAGCGCCTCCTTCTTGCGCAGGCTTCTTCTAGGTCTTGTTTCAAATGCACCAATTGATCAAAGTATTCACTTGCTGGTACATTCCCTTCCTCTCGCATTGATCTGATCACGCTCCACGCTGTACCGATACCATCTGCGTCGATATCAGTCTCGGGATTCTGCATCGCCGAGGAGATCATCAGAACCAAAGTGGACGAAAATATTGAAACGGCATCGTAAAAGCCATAGACAGCTAAGCAGCCGTCAACCCAAAGTTGGGACAGAATGCGATTTGATACCCGCGCTGCCTGTATGCATGCTTCCGCCAAGGCTAGTGTTATCGGTGGTACCGACGGTGAGATTTCTGACATTCCATGCGTGAAGTTTTGGAATTTGGACCGAAATGTGTAAAACAAGACTGGCCGCGTGGTGAGAATAACGCACTGTAATGAGTTAGAAATGACCTGGGGGCGTCTGCGAAAGCTGCATACCTGATTAAAATGAAGATGTAGAGATGCTACAGATCTGTTTGCATACATCACCGGATTACTTTGACTGAGCCTCAAAAGCGCAGGTAGATTTTCGTGAAAGGTTCGCAAACTCGTGAGTGTCTTTTGGACCCCTTGAATGAAAGTGTTTGCTCGTCCTGGCTGCGGTATATGATAAATCTTACTCAGCACGTTTCCAGTGATTCTTGATAAGTGGATCTGTGCAACAAGATGCGCTGGGTCATAGAAGTCCTGCATATCCTGGGCAGAGAGACCGTCCATAGAAGGTAGTTGAGTGTCTATATCTTCATCCTGTATCATCGCAGGAAGACCAACTTTGGAGCTCATCAAGCGATCCAGACAATACACCGTCCACCACACGCGAATCCGATGCTCTCGATCAGCAGCCGTTATCGTAGAATCAGCCTCCACTTTGCGATGCAGTCCAAGCATTACTGACAATCGCAAAGCAAGTCCGGTGTAAGTATAAGCTGTGTTTCGGCGGTTGAGAATGACCGAGTAAAAAGACTGTGTAGTCATCAGCGCCGTAAGTACAGAGTGTATCAGTCGAAGATTTAGATATAAAATGTTCCACAACATATAGAATAACTTGCACACCTTGTAATGTATATACGCAGGGAAATATGAAATATTCATAGAGAAAGATACTTACAAGAAGAGTAAGAGTTTCAATATATTCCAATGTCGGCTCCTCATATAGATCCTGAAAGAACTCAATCGCCTTTACAAAGAAGGCCGTTCCTGGAACACCATCTCCATGTAGCCTAGAAGAGCGTACTGAGTACACTTCTCCCAATGCCAATACAGTGAAGACTCGACATAGCCAAATAGGGTCATCTAGAACTGGTAATTTGTATGTCTCGTCCAGTCTCTCTAGGAAGGATCTTCTTCTTAGGAGATGATAATCGGCTCCCACAAAACGGAGGACGACTCGGACTAAGAGCTGCGCATCACTACGGTTGGGCAGTTCGCATTCTGTACAAGACGCACGCAGTAACTTAATGTTCTTGTAATATTTTGGACGTTGAACAGGGGGTGGAGTACAGCCCCCCAAAAGAAACTGGCGGAATTTGCTTCCGAAAGTCGTGCAAGCAGCTTCGCCGATATATGTTGGCTGGATGTTCATCTCGTCCAAGAAGGGCTCTGCGGGGCTCTCAACCAAACCATCATCGCCAGGCGGACTGGGGGCGTCAACCGCTGCGGCTCTGAAACGCTTATGTGAGTGACGGGTATACGACGGAGCTTTTGGCTGTCTTTCTGCCAGTGCCTCCGCTTCCGAACTCTGTTCAGGCGATGCCTTTCGCTTTGCTGCGCTGAGTTCCGCCTCAAGCTTCCGAATATAACTTGAGTCTAATTAGTACCACATCTTCGTGCGTCTTGAGATTTTTGTCGACACAATTTTATTCATCGGACAGTGCATAGAACATTACCTCTCTGATATAGTGACTCTTCGATCTCGAACCGGATACACGCATTCCACTGGAGTTTTCGAGCCTCGACAGTTTCTGCACGGTTGCTCGCCATTGCACTTCACCTTTTGCGCATGGCACCGCCGACATGCGACACAACTCCGCATCAACTTCGCAGGTGGATTTCTAGATGCCTCAAGAGATCCATGCTCGACGCGGGTAGACTGATGAGGACGAGAAGTCGACATGGTTCCTAGTGTTGTCTTCGCCACAGACGAGCTGGACACCGTCTCCGAGTCTTCGGAGGCTACCAAACCAGTAGGTATTAGCAGCGTTGACCTCGGTCAGAGTGTAGGCCATAACATGTCCCAGACCGCTTTTACTTACAGCGCATATGTTGATCTTATCTGTGGCAGAATCTCATCCCACTTTCTGGCTCGCGTTCGGCATCCTGCTGAAGAGGCCGATCTTCTAGCCGACTGTGGAGCGAGCAATGCCAGCATGACCAAGGACGTGTTACAGCTGAAAGTTTATGAGTGCAATAATAATGTCAGAGGTATTCTTTAAAGAGTTGCTGCGATGTGCGCCGACCTTAGAATCCATGTTTTAGTATCAGTCCCTAAGTCTCTTTTCTCGTCTATACACAATGGGTTCAATTCAAGCGTCCAAGACGGACCAGCGTTCGGTCTTCGAGTCAGCTCCTTATATACCTCCTGACTTGATATTTGAGGTCACCAAAAACTACCTTGCAGATTCGGATCCAAAGAAGGTTAATGTTGGTGCTGGAACATATCGCGACGAAAATGGTCAACCATGGGTATTGCCAAGTGTGCGCATGGCCAAAAGCTTGATTGCAGACTGTGGCCATGAATATCTCCCTATTGCGGGGCTGAAAAGCTTCAGAACAGGAGTAACTGAACTTGTATTTCATGATACGAATGCGCTGCGAAACGATTGCGTAAGTAATTTCTGGCCTTTATTGAGACGATCTCTAATGCCTATGAAATTCAGATTGCCTCGTGTCAATCGCTTTCAGGCACGGGAGCACTCCATCTTGCGGCGCTTGCGTTGAAAAAGGCAAACGCATCAAATGGTGAGGTGTATATCACTGATCCGACCTGGTCAAATCACGAACTTCTCTTCGAGTCGCTCGATTTTGTGGTCCACAAAATGCCATATTACAAGAACAGCGCTTTCGACTTCGATGGATATATGGAGTCGCTGAAAGCAGCAATTCCGGGATCAGCTATTGTCTTGCACACCTGTGCTCACAACCCAACTGGTTGTGATCCATCCCAAGCTCAATGGAAAGAAATTGCATCGGTCGTCCAAGACAGACAACTATTCCCAATTTTCGACTCGGCATATCTTGGCTTCAACTCGGGCTCAGTAGATGCCGATGCTTGGGCTCTGAAGTATTTCATCGAGGAATGCAACATCGAGGTCGCAGTGGCGCTCTCCTTTGCGAAAAGCATGGGTCTCTATGGAGAACGAACAGGCATGGTGGCATTCGTTACGCGGAGTCCGGAATTGGCAGTGAATCTCAATTCCATACTCGAGAACGTGCAAAGAGCAACTGTTTCTAGTCCTGTCGCTTATGGTTCTCACATCGTATCGACAGTTCTTAACAATCCCGATATCAAAGATCAATGGGCCAAAGATCTTGTTACAATGTCGTCGCGGATTCAGGCTATGCGACAGAAGTTGTACGATGAGCTTGTTCGCCTTCAAACACCTGGGGACTGGTCCCCAATAATTCGACAGTCTGGAATGTTTGGCTACACTGGCATCTCACCTACTCAAATCAAGCACATGCAAGGTAAGTCCAAGAAACGCAATAGATTCTTTCATTACTGACACCACAATAGATAAATATCATATTTACATGGCCGATACTTCAAGGATCTCTATTGCTGGGCTAAATGACAAGAATGTAGAATATTTTGCCATGGCAATTGATAGTACTGTGCGTAATATTCAGTAGCATGCAGAAACAAGGATGGATATTGGATTTGTAGTGATGAACAGATGTTGAAGTATTAGCAACATAAGCCATGACTGTATCCTAAAGCTCCGTGAACATTCTTGTGATAAAAATAGTGTAGTTCTAAAACCAAATCGAATATAGTAATACGATGGTGGTTTGAAAGCTCCACAGAAGCAAGTTCATAACATGATTATACTCACCACAAAGTCTGATAAGCTAAATACGTAGTCATTCTTGTAATTGCAAATGCGAAATTCTCCACCCAGTATCGCTCCATTACACCAGTACGCGGTGGAAAAAATAGTTTGCCGGTTTACTCGAAACCTACTACTACTACTTGTACTACTAAACCGGCCAACTATTTTTTTCACCGTGTAACCAGTCTGTGGTAGAGTTTAACGTTTGACATAGTCCAGGATAATGCATTCGTTAGTGGGATACAGTAGCAGGACTCGGCAAGTACGTCTTTGAACCGATCAGCTTGGATATCACGACCGGCGCCCAGCCCACTTTCCCGAACCCGACTCCCCAATGAGCGTGTGCCTTGGCGCTTGGTTCGGGCTGTTACAATCGCATTCAGGTGGTGATTTGCTCCATCGATATCATATCATATCGCTCTGGAGTAGAGATTTGAAGGACGTGGAGCTCCGTTGGAATTTATATGCACCACATTGATTTTTAGACTCTCCAGATTCCTTGATACAAAATCGCCTGGTGCTCGCCATGAAGCTATAGTTCCTCATTACAAGGCTTCATCCTAATCCCTCAGCTTCATTGAACTGCCTGGATCAACCGCTGACTATTAAAGTACATTAATACAATATGGGATCTATTGCGACGCCAAAAGGTGGTATCCGGATCTCCATAGATAGAGGAGGAACATTTACCGATGTGAGCAACATAACATTCCAGACGGACTGCAGGAGTATACTGATTGGTTAGTGTATTGCGAGTATACCCGGCCAGAATGACTATTTAGTCAAACTTCTGTCTGTCGATCCGAATAACTATGCAGATGCTCCCGTTGAGGCAATTCGGAGGGTCCTAGAATTTGCGAACGAAACGCCTTATCCGAAAGGGCAGAAAATATCGCTTGCTGGAGTTGGTGGGTGCAGTCCGCAATGTGATCCCGAAGATGAAGGATTAACGTTTGTTAGAGTCGATTCGAATGGGAACAACGGTTGCAACGAACGCATTATTGGAAAGGAAAGGGGAAAGAACCGCATTCTTCGTTACCAAGGGTCTCAAAGTACGAATGCCTTTGTTGCGTGAATAATCCCATAGGAATTGCTGACATTTCTTAACAGGATTTACTGCACATCGGAAATCAATCGAGGCCGAAGTTATTCGACCTGGCCATTAATAAACCGGACGTACTATATTCAAAAGTCGTTGAAGTTTCGGAAAGAGTAACACTCGAAAGTTGGACTGAGAGTCGTAAAGCAAAAGCAGTAGATGTTTCCAGTGATCCGTCTCTGGTCCTAGGAGTTACGGGTGAAGCAGTGCGAATTTTGGAACCACTAGGTAAATATCAATGTTCGTGAAACTACACCACCATGGAATCTGACTCTACAATTAGATCTAAAAACAACGAAGGAGTCATTACAGGAAGTTTACGATGAAGGCTATAGATCTATAGCTGTATGCTTGATGCACAGTTACACATTTCGCGATCACGAAAGAGCAGTCAAAGAGCTCGCTGAGGAGATAGGTTTCACTCATATCTCGACAAGTTCAGAAATATCGCCAGTGGTGAAAGTAGTACCTCGTGGCAATTCCTCAACAGCTGACGCCTACCTTACACCGGAAATCAAAAAATACATAGCTGGGTTTGAAGCCGGCTTCGAGGACATTAGAAATAGCTCCTGCCGCTGCGAGTTCATGCAAAGTGATGGAGGCCTCGTAGAATTCTCAGGTCTATCAGGTTTGAGAGCCATTCTCTCCGGACCCGCAGGAGGTGTCGTTGGCTATGCAAGGACTTCTTACGATCCGATCAGCAAGACACCAACAATTGGATTCGATATGGGAGGAACAAGTACTGATGTCTCTCGGTTCGTTCGTCGTACAAATACAGTGGAGCTTCCAGCTAATCGCAATCAGATTCTCAGGAGAGTTGGAACAGATCTTTGAATCAACGACAGCTGGAATCACCGTCCAAAGTCCTCAATTAGATATTAATACAGTCGCAGCAGGCGGAGGTAGTATTCTCACATGGCAGAATGGCATGTTCAAGGTCGGCCCGGAAAGTGCATCATCTCATCCCGGACCAGCCTGTTATAGAAAAGGTGGTCCACTGACAGTCACGGACGCAAACCTTGTTCTTGGTCGACTAAGACCCGAAATGTTCCCCAAGATCTTCGGCCCTTCAAATGATCAGCCATTAGATATTGAAGCTAGTCGAAGTCTTTTTGAAGCCATGACCGAAGCAGTCAACAAGGACACAAAATCCAAGTTGACATTGGAAGAAATTGCTGTTGGGTAAGCCATTTTCGTCAATAATGATGCGTTTGGTACTTACTTTGGATAGCTTCTTGGATGTTGCCAACGAGGCAATGTGCCGTCCCATTCGTATCCTTACAGAGGCGAAGGGTCACAACACGAACCTCCATAACTTAGCTTCATTCGGAGGAGCAGGTGGCCAGCATGCCTGCGATGTAGCTAAAAGACTGGGAATATCGCGGATTCTTATTCATAAGTACTCTTCTGTTCTCTCAGCATATGGCATGGCCCTAGCAGACGTTGTCCACGAAGAACGAGGCCCGTCGGCTTTGATTTATTCAGAAGATCAGAAAGCTAAATTTGCTGTCAAACTTGACAGCCTTCAAAGCATAGGCCGCAATTCTCTCCTCAACCAGAAAATAAGACCCGAGAACATCAAGGCTGAGAGGTATCTTAATCTGAGATTCCAGGGAAGCGATACGGCATTGATGATTCGCGAAGTGCCATCCGAGGACATTCTGGAATCGTTCAAAGCAGCCCATTCCCAGCAATTCGGTTTCCTACCAACTGATCGTGACGTGATAGTGGATGACTATCGAGTACGCTCTGTTGGCGTGAGCTCTTCGAAACTTCCAGAGCCATGGACATCTGAGCTAGGTTCAATCAAGGAATTCTCGTTTCCCAAAGCTCTCGTGAAAAAGAACGTATATTTCAAAGATCTTGGTTGGAATGACACACCGCTATATGATCTGAAGACCTTATCACCATCGTCAAAGATTGCAGGACCGGCATTATTGATGGACGACAAGCAAACCATCATCATCGTACCGGGCTCTTCTGCCACCATATTGTCAGAAACAGTTGTTATCGATATTGAATCGCATGTACAAGACAGCGTATCCGCAGAGCAGGTGGACCCAATTCAACTCTCAATATTTGGCCACCGCTTCATGGGTATCGCTGAGCAGATGGGCCGCGCTCTGCAGCAAACAAGTGTAAGCACGAACATAAAAGAACGTCTTGACTTCTCTTGCACAATCTTTTCTCCCGACGGTGGCTTGGTTGCCAATGCTCCTCATGTTCCAGCTATGATTGGTAGTATGGCATTCGCTGTCAAATGGCAAATTGATCACTGGGGCAAGGACTTGCATCCGGGAGATGTAATCTTGTCAAATGCACCAGTGTGCGGTGGAACGCATCTACCTGATCTGACGGTGATCACCCCAATCTTCGATGCCGAAGGAAAGAACATCATCTTCTGGACAGCGTCCCGGGGACATCATGCAGATATAGGTGGTGTGTTACCAGGCTCAATGCCACCGAACTCGAAACATCTGTGGGAGGAGGGTGCTGTGATCCATGCTTTCAAAGTCGTTGAAAAGGGCGTGTTCAAAGATCAAGAGGTAACTGAACTCTTGATGGCACCCGAACTCATTCCTGGCTGCAAAGGCACCAGGTGTCTACGTGACAACATATCCGATATCAAGGCTCAAGCTGCTGCAAATCATCGTGGAAGCCAATTGATTTTGTCTCTTGTCCAGGACTACAGCCTTGAGACAGTCCAGTTCTATAGTAAGTCGCTCTCAAACCTGGATGAGAAATTATGAGCTGACACATTACAGTGGAAGAAATTCAGCGCGCAGCTGAGGTTTCGGTACGAAACATGCTTAAAGACATTTACGCAAAATCTCCTGGCGAATCCCTCTTCGCTGTTGACTATATGGATGACGGCACTCCTATCCAACTTAAGGTGACCATTGATCCCAGCACTGGAGGGGCTATCTTTGATTTCGAAGGCACGGGACGTGAAGTCTACGGCAACTGGAATGCACCGATCGCGATTTGCAATTCTGCCATCATCTTTGCCCTTAGATGTATGGTGGATATGGATATCCCACTGAACCAAGGAGCCATCCGACCCATCCAGGTCAAGATCCCAGATGGCTCTCTCCTGAAACCTTCATCTGAAGCAGCAGTGTGTGCTGGAAATGTACTCACATCTCAAAGAATTGTAGATGTTATCTTCAAAGCATTCAGTGCGGTGGCTGCAAGTCAAGGTTGCATGAACAACCTTTGCTTTGGAACAGATGACGAGGACAACGGGTTTGGATATTACGAGACGATCTGTGGAGGTTCAGGTGGCGGTGCCGAATGGAATGGCACATCGGGTGTGCAAACCAATATGACAAATACCAGAATAACCGACCCTGAGATTTTGGAAAGACGATACCCAGCAATCCTCAAGCGCTTCTGCTTGCGAGAAGATAGCGGTGGTGATGGCATCCATCCTGGTGGTAATGGAATCATCCGGGATATCGAGTTCTCCATTCCGGTCAAGGTTTCTATTCTCAGTGAAAGACGAGCATTCGCCCCATATGGGCTTTGCGGTGGTGAAGACGGTAAGCGAGGACGAAATACGTGGCTGCAGAAGTCAGGCAGAGCTGTCAATCTTGGTGGAAAGAACACAGCCATGATGCAAGTTGGTGATCGCATCATTGTTGAATCTCCTGGCGGAGGAGGCTGGGGAAATAAGGAAGCAGGCGGGAGCAGCCTGTCTTCAAGCACTGTTAAGAAAGCGACGAGCAACTTCATTGGGACTGCAAATGGAACCGTGGGTATGATACAGGCCATGGGAGAATCTGCTTAGCTAGGATTTACTACTTATTACTCATATCATAAGGTTTGACTTTCCTCAAGTCATAGGTACTAGCCAAGACTCCGAGAATCCGCCTGTGCCATTGAGACCGCTTGCCAACTCGCTTCCCATCCACGAATATCTGACCTTTGACTTCCACCTGGAAATTCATGTCTGGCTTTTGTTGGAGCCTGAATATCTCGGCAATGGCCTCGAAGGCTTGCGATTCGTCATTTGTCACGACGTGTACCATAGGCTCCGTCTTCGTAATCTCAGCAACAATGGCTTTAGCGATGAGCCGCGAGCCAATTCCAGCAGCCAGAATAAGCACCACAACCATTTGCACCATCGGCATCGCCAACAGCGAGACAGCAGAGAAGATGCATGTTCCAAAGACGAATACTATGACACTTCCGCACTTTGCCAAAATTTGGAGTCCCGAACGCCATCTGGGCAGATTTTGCAGATCATGTGCAACGGACACCATAACCAGAATTGAGCTGCGGTGTTGAGTTGGTAGCGAGGATACGGTCAGCCGGATTGCGGCTGGCTTTACAGTGGAAAGTTGTTTTAGTGCGAGTCCCACCATGTCTGCGGCGGGTAGTTGCTCCGTCTGACTCTGACCAAAGTCGGCATCAATGGCTTCTCCGCCGGTCACCTCGACATCGTAGGGAATACTTGATATGTAGAATTTCCAGTGCTTCTCAAAAGGAAGATGGCTCCAGTTGTCGATTACTGCAATAAAAGTAACTATTAAGCACGTCAGCACAAGCGGTCCATCATATCAAAAGCACCTACTCAATGCTTTACTTTGCTTGAGGACCTTATTCGGGCACGGCACATATGTGACACCTGGCAAGAGAAATCAATACTCACTAATGATATACCACGCATGGAACCATACATTCATTGTGCAATAATTGGAATAGACGGAACCATACTCGACAATCGCCATGGATACTTGAACGCCGAAGAATAATGCGATCATTGCAACAAGGCCGAGCACCAGAAGAATTCGGGACAGGCCTTGGTGTTTGCGCTGGTTCAGGCGCGTACGAATCTTTTTGGACAACAGCTGCAATGACAGGTTCTTTTTCTCCATATCCTCCGCTAATTTGCGCTCATACGACACGGCATCTTCGACCAGCTCATCGTCATCCACATCATCATGATCCGTCTTCTGGATCCGAATGCTATGCCTGGAGAAAGCATTCTCATAGTCCTCAAGTCGATCGGGCATGATGGTAGAGCCGAAGGAAAGGAGCATGGCCAGGCTCCCGCCGAAGGGGACTAGCGTCAGCAAAGCCCATGTCTCAGACGTAGGAGTTCCAAATACAGCTCCAATGGTGGGCAGAAGAGTAAGTACACCGGCTGCAGCGCTGTACTCTGTGCTATGTATGGAGTCCAGGTTGCCGAGAGCATACCGGAGATTCGCCTGGCACTGCGCATAGTTTCCGTTCCCGCGGACGCAGTGACCTCGACCAAGCCATGATGGAATGTCGAATGCTTCTTCGGGTTTCCAATAGGCGCTTTGGTTGGTATGATCGCACTGAGCCGGGACAAGATCCTGTGCTTGGGCAACGGGAAGGAGATAGGACAGAAGCAACAGTTGTACAGTGCGCGGGGACAGAAGCACGAGCGCCCTGGGCCGGGCCGATGGCTGTTCTCCCGATTGGGCTTCGCTTGCTGTCAAAGTGCTGACTGGCAATCCGCTACGGCTTGGGCGCTCCGCTCCACTATCGTTCCCGGGCATGGAGGGCATGGCGGGTATCCTTTTTGTTTTCCAGCGATCAATGAAAAAGCACAAGAGGACAAACGGCCGGAGTGGCGCTGGCGGTCTTTTAGGACTCATCCTGTATGGGGGCGGAATCTCTCGGCCCCCAAAACGGAAGATGAAGGCGCAGAGCATATATTATTGAGGATACAACACACCACGCCGCGCGATATAGTGCTGATGTGAGATTGGGCCAGGTACAGCGACGCTCCTGCAGCTCGACGCATCATGTTGCGGGCTGCTGGGAATTAGGCGGCCGTCAATTAGAGTATTGTGCCTAATCCAGACCCCTGCTCTCTAGAAGGAAGTCCGTACAGGATTTCCCCCAATCCAGCCATGGACAGCCACGCATGGAGGAGACCCCGGTTGGCTGTTTACTCAACTTAGTAATTGGATCCGGGCGCCTAGCTCAGCTGGTGTAGAGATATCTCTGGCGTGGTAGGCATCAGCCGAAAATGTCGGAGAACGTTTCTACACTGGCCGAGCTAGACTCTGGTTGTATCCCGAGCCCCCCAAATCAGTGGCAGATTGTGCATGATTTGATTCTCTGGTGCCAATCTTGCAGATCTGATTGTTGGACATAATTGCGTGCTTATTACTTTCTATGACCACTAGGTTTAGGCCCCTGTCTAAGCATACGTGTTTTTTGTTCGGAGGGGATCACCCTTCTCCCCGCATCCCCCACCAACCTAGACGATCCTGAAGTTTTGAACTCGCTTCTTGCTTTCTTCAAGGCTCACCTTTTCCAGATCCAAGTTATGTCGTTCTTTGGCCTTAGCCGGATCCTCGCTCGCCAAGTCGTTCAACTCGGCCGCATTTTGCTCCCCGTATAGTTTCTGAGATACATACTTTCATGTAAAGAGGCGTAGAGGACTGCAAGGGCCTAGAAGATGTCTCTCGACGACCTGCATTGCAAAATTATCGATAAAGCGATACAGAGCAACATGGAAGTATGCAGCAAGGCTATCGTGAGTATTGAGGATACTAGCCAGCTCTGGGTTGCCGTAGATGATGGTGTTGATGATGACATTGGCATTCACACGGTTGACTTTCGACGGTGGTTCTGCTGCTTGGGGCAAGCCGATTTCTGGACGATCTATCTTGCACTGAGCCGTGATGGCATGAATTCTTGCCTCGCGGTACCATTGTTGCCTCTCCATTTTGGCTGGATTAAGAGTGAAGACTTGTGCATCGCGCTCATCGCCAATCAAACGCTTCAATTCAGTTCTGGCAGCCTCCGAGGCCTCGATCGAAGCATCTTGCAGCCAGTCTTGCATCTTTGAGCGCTGATCTTTTTCTGGACACGCCTCCGCCAATATAGCGGTGTGAACCCCATGAACAGTCTGCTCAATGTGACCGAGGATTTGAGTAGCGATTCCGGTCCAGCTGGCAGTTTGCTGCTTCCATAGTTCGTTCTTGACTTCCGGGTTCACATCACCAGCATCCTCCTTTCCTCGGTAGCGGTTGATCGTCTCATGTATCCACTTATAAGTTGGAATCTCCATGATACTCGCTGCCCAATCATCCTCTGACAAGCTTGCAATGACTCTTGCATCTTGGATCTCGGTGCTGAACGGTTTCTGCAGGCCCTTCGCGACCATATTTGCGTGGAATAGATCTAGGTCATCCCTTATGAGCTTTCTAGCGAAGAGTTTATCCTTGGACAACGATTTGTATTGTCCATTGAGTGCCCCATAAGCCATCTGCGAGTACTTCACTGCAATTCCATTGACCAGATTAAACTGCGCTTGATTTGTGTCGCGCGGCTCCCCAAGCTCGTTGATGCGTGCCATGCATATATCGAGCTTATGCTGGATTTCTGAAATAAGTTCTGGTATGCTGCTTTTGATGTGCTGGTTGCGCATCTTGATGAGTGCTTTTTTCAACTGATGTCTTCCTAGTCTTTCTTTGTTGAGAGATATCCAATCACCACCAGCAAAAAAATCCTCCTCAAGGCTGTCTCTCTCAAGATCGCTGATATCTATCTCGGACGGTTGGCGATTTCGTAGGCCGTACCATCCTTCTTTCAGATATTTTCTCGATTGAGAGGGATTATTGCGGATAAGGTCAAATACCTGAACCATCAGTCAAATCAACACCAAAGCAGGGAATCGCTAGCATATCTACCCAGTCGTGTGACCTTTTTTGTTATTAGTATCACACTTGTTGATGACGCCAATGACTCGAGACTCTTCATCGGGTAACCCATCCAACATCTGGAAAATCTCCTGCCTTTCTAGATCTACAACATCAATTACGACGCTGCTTATTAGCTACAACCGAGAGAAAGCATGGAATCGGCGACCTACACAACTATACTGCGCATGTTCCTCAAATATTTCTCAACGAGATCTCTAGCAGTTCGATATTCTGAGTTCGCTTCGTTGCCTATGTCACGGTCAGCTTGCATAAGTTGGCAAGGAAAGGTACACCAACCACGCACAAGACCGGGAATATCCACAATCGCGAAGTTCGTTTCGTTCGGCCCGTGCCGGGTGATCCGTAAGATCGAGCTGCTAAGACGGTTCGCGTGCTTCTCGCCAATATTGTTATTTTCTCTGCTAGAACTCCCAAAGATCGCTCTTTCGGCCTGCCAGGACACGAGATCAGTCAATGACATGGAAATGCGTAAATTTTCCCTACCTGCTCAAAGATCTTTCCTAGAGCTATCTTACTGAGGCTAGCCGTCTTGTCGAAGCCTTTGGGGCGCCATGCGAGTAGGGATTCTCTCCGCTCGGTGCTCTCGGTAGGATCGGGAATGATGGAGATATCGATTTGCGTCGGCGCATTTGGCAAGGTCCTCCTGAGCACAATTTCCGTTGCAAAGCGAGTGCACATCTTATCATCTATCAAGAAAGGAATTTCTGTCACTGCTTGGAGAACGGAGCTTTTGCCGGTACTCTGATCGCCAACCACCACAAGCTACGCCTTGTAAGTATCTTGCGGGACTATAAAGGGTATAATTCTTGCATGTGGAAGATCCAGATATCCGGACAATCCTAGCTTCTGGAGATCATCGATCAGCTCCAGCTGTAGGCGGGTCTCTTTGTTTTCAAAATCATATCCAAGCGCGCCATTTGTATCATGCTCGGTGATTGCCATTGTTTCGAAATGCAACAGTTCAGTTGTTTTAAGTGAGTAGTAGATAGTTCTAGCTCGTCTGGCTGTTCGAACACTCGAGCATATGAGAGATTTGATACAAAAAGCGAGATCCACGACAACAAATGGGGCGTGCTTGGATACAAGTACTCGAAGTGGGATGCAAGTCAATCATCTAAAACTGGGACTTCAACTATACACCCCCCAAAGTGTCGATGTGCACCATTGTTCCTAATTCGTATCATGTTGACTCCCAAAGTGTCGACGTGCAGAATCCTTCCAACATGTTGGACAAGGTACAACGAGATCATCCATTCATGAAATTAAGGGCGGGGCCTTGTAAACACGACCCAGCCGCTTGGAATCCTTATGTCGCGCAAAGCGCTTATGTATTGGGCCATACGGCACCTCTGATTAGAGATGAATTTCCATGAAAGGAGTGTTTGTCTTTTCCTGGTATAACTTCGCTAAAACTTCGCATTTGAATATCAAGTCACAAAGCCGATTGTGGTACAGCGGTTATGGTTTCATCGACGCCTTACAAGCGCTGGGACTTTGCGATAGAGAGTATCTATCAGCCGTTTTTACTGTCCTGGATTCATGTTGCTTTATAGGCTATGGTAATAATTGTTTTTCCCTTTTGCAGGAAAATTTACTGAGTAAGAGGTGAAACGACAGCATTACAAGATCATAGCTTGCTACATGATACCAGACAAATCAATAGAAGCCCTCTACGACAATACAATAAGTGAATAAGGGAAACTAGGCTTTCATCAACCTTTAGTAGGTGGTATTTCCAAAGAATTTGAGTTGTCGACTGTCAGCTTTCGGCTACTGCATCTTTATTCGGCCTTTGATTGTACGAACAAACATTTAAGTGGCTATCCAAATAAAGTAAAATAAGACAGACTTTATCTAACAGGATTCAAGTAGACACTTTGTTACGATAACTTAAGGTAAGAACAGGTCAGATGACTCAAATGCTGCTTCTGACCGTCTCTTGTCTTGCATCATGTGACTGAATATCACGTGATCATATGAACCCCCCGAACCAGTAAAACGATTTGGAATTCCATTCAGTGAAACGTACAATTCCCTGCCAAGACCACTACTAACCTTGCCACCATAGTGCTTGAATCGATGTAGTCAAGGTGTCGCGATAAGCATAGCCCCAGCGACTTGCGATACATCGACATATCTTCACTACTTGATTTCAGTCGAAGAGCTACGCGATACAAGGTGGTGACTGCCTTCACTCATATAAGTATTTTGAATCCTATTGGCTCAATAGAATACACCTTATCGATTGATCGCGATCTGATTGGGAAACCCAACCGCGCGGGCACCTTATGGTTCTTGTGGCTTCAACGCCGTCCTTCTGGTTAAGATAAGCCTGACCCTTGGGGATCAGAAGACGACTCGCAGCAGTTTGATTGTAACGCTGACTGTACTGTATCCAAGAGCGTCCCGCGGAGGCGGGTAAGCAGATAATATGTCAATCTCACCTCAGCCGATATGTGGCTCCTGGAAAAGTTCCTGTTGATAAAGGTCAACCTCCAGCTGCTCCATGACTGCGTCCATACTTGTACTTTACATGTACATCGGACCTTTAGAAGAACAGACAGTCATCACCGGGCCAATTTGGGTAACGACTCGCAAAGTTTACTTCCGCTACGAGCTTTACCATGGCCTCTATCAGCCGGCTAGACCGACAGTCCAAGCTCAGGACCCTGCTCTCCAAATCCTCACCCCGCCGTCCCCTTCTCACCCATCTAACCGCAGATAATTCATGGCTTCTATCTATTCCCATCCCAGTATCTTCATCAAAGACGCTGGATAATGCCTTTTACCACATCATCATCGACCCATGGCTGACTTCCCCCATTGTGGTCGCTACATGGATCCTCTCCCTCCATCACGTCTTGGAACCCACGTTTGGTAGCATCGCAGATGTAGAGACGTACATTGCCGATATCGAAGCCGCTGCCTCGAAGTCTGAGACCTTAACTGGCAAGTTAGACGCCGTCTTAGTGAGCCATAGGGCCCCTGACCACACCAATATAATTACGCTTCTCTCGATCGACCCCACCGTACCGGTCTTCACCTCTCGAAACGCCTTCAGCACGGTGAAAGACCTTAAGCACTTTGACAATGTGTTTCAGATCCCTGATTTTGGCGAGGACGGCATTTTTGATTGGCGGGTTCGACCTGAACCTGAGTATCCACTACCGCCCTGGCTTGGCTTCTCACGTCTGGGAAAGGGTGAGAAACCTTTGGAACTGCACTTCGGAATCATGCTCACCTTTTCTCGCGACAATGATGAGAAAACTGAGTGTATAATCCACTCTCCACATGGCATCTTGGACAAAGACATGAAGGTGTTCGAAACAGCAAAATCGGACTTCAATACGTTAGCAATATTGCATACAACAAAGTCGTCGACGACATTGGGATTCGAAGCATTTAGGGCTAACCTCGGGGTGAACCATGCGTTAAAGTTTGTAAGGGAACTGTCACCGAGACACTGGATTTCAACTCATGATGAAATGCTCCGAATGACGGGAGTTATGGCATTGTTGCAAGTAGACAAGGCTGGCAGCGTAGACGAGGCCCTCGAATTAGAAAAGGCCGAGGATGAGAAGGAAGGGAGACAAGGGAAGAGGGAGAAGCCAAACTTTGTGGATGTGGTGAATGGAGATATTTTCTTACTAGACTAGGGATTTATAATGTGATCTTGTTGGCTTTGTTCGCGCTATTGAAGGATATGAATGAGAAAGCAAGTTCTGGATGCGGTCTGTTTTTGGTCCATACCACCCCTCGCCAAGATATTTTACAACCGCATGGCCTCTGGCACCAGTATCTGGTATTTCAGTTTCACATTTCGAATCCAAATATAATAGTCGTTGGCAGTGCATTACACCAAGTTGATGTTTCATTAGAAATCCTTGAACAGATCCGGTATGTACACCAAGTGAGACTGTGAACGACTTAGGCACGGTGCCGTTATAGATTGACGTGGCGGAAATGTAGACCGCGGCTCGGATCTCGCCCTCGAAAAAGTTTCCGTATGCCATCAACATTGTAGCCTAACGCAAGGGCGAGTTGGAGCTGGGTACGAGATTGCTCGCCGTGCATGAAACCCGAGCTGATGCTTTATAGAACGTTAGTTTTATCGGCCGGAAATCTAGTTAAAGCCGAAAACTAATATAAGCTACTTCAGCTTGCAGGAACGCATTCGCGGCATATTTCAGCACTAAGTAGTATTCTAAGCGATCTTGGCACAATTTGAAGTACTTGTTTTGTACGCTATCAGAGAAAAGGGCCACACAGGCAGATCTTGGATGACCTATGGATGCAAGAAACGAAAACTTGGAATGAGAGGACGCCAGTAAGTAAGTTATAAGCATTTCCAGCCTAGAGCTTTGGAGTCTTCAGTGAACGAGATCGTCATTTGGAAAGAATATAGACATGAAATCTCAGGGCTGGAAAATAGAGATATGTTCTGTTCTCGAGCAGGAACTCTGCGATAGCCGAACCTCTGGACACTCATAACGTATGGGCGCAGACAAACCACACGGATCTGATGGACACATCTTTTTAGCGACCAACAAGAATCCAGAGACGGAAGTTACCATTATGCACCTTACTCACCTATAAACTATACGTTTTCAACAAAGCACAAGAAAATCAAGAGTGTATGATTGCATAAGTGATTATATCAATCTTGAACATTAAGGTGTTATCTTATCTAATCGTTATGCGCCATTTATGCATGAAACTCTAGAAACAAATCCCCAACCATATATGTGTACGCCATAATCCGTAATCTCAAAGGTATCACTTTACTCGCCAGCACTCTTCATACCAAGCCACTTTCCCATCCCTCCCCTCCCTCCCCCATGCCTCTACCAGCTTTGTACACCGCCTTCATCATTATCCTTCACCAAACCAAGGAAACATAATAAAAATTAACTTCTGAGCCACCCATCTACCATGTGAACATCATCAGTGCCGGGTTCAAAGCAATTGGCAGCATGAAATGAGAGAAGACGATAGAACACAAAGGAAAAATGGCGTTGAATGTTCTGATTTGCCAGAATTCAGGAAAGGCGTAGACACCCGCGAAAACGAGAGCGATCATGGCGAAACAGAAGACGAAGGTGAATTTGAACTTGGTGGTAAGCTTGGGAATCTCGGTGAAGAAGTTGGTGCTTTCGTCGACTTCCTTGGCCGTGGCGCCCCACGACATGTCGATCTCGAAGAGATGGGATAGCAGAGCCTGTGAGACGTGCAAGGAGATTCCACCGAGGAAGATGGTCAGGAGAAGGACCCATTTGAAGTTCTCGAACACTATAGGATGTCAGTCGACTGGATGAGAGTACGTCAAGGCTGAAGAAACTTACACGATGCAAGCAGGCCCTTCTCAGATGTCCGATATCTCAGAACTGCCAATGCAACATTTCCAAGTCCAGTGAAAACAACAATAATAGCAACGTAGATTTGGAAAGATCCGAGGTAGTACTTGTCCGTGTATCCAGAATACCAGCCAGCGAGGAAGTAATTTCCCAGAGTTAAGAACCATGCTGCACCGATGGCGTAGTAGGTTCCAATGTATGCCATAATAGTGAGCTTTGCGCCAATAGGCATTGAAGAATAAACAAATCTTTTGAACAACGGCGTGATTGGACCGCGGGTAAGCCAAAGTCGGAATGGGTGAAAGATCAGTTCGCTGCATCCGAATGCGTATTTCTCCCATCTGGCAAGCTCATCATAGACGGTAAGAGACACACCCTCTTTGAATCCTTCGCCTTGATATGCCGCAAGACGAATCTTGTATCCAATAGCTTGGAGTCGTAGTGCCATATCGAAATCTTCTGAGACGTGTGCTTCCGACCAGAACTTTTCGTATCCATCTTCCTCGAAATTTACTTCTTGAAGAGCGGACCAGCGGAGAATGGCATTGTGACCAACGAAAGGGCAGACATCACCACTAGCGACGGCGAAGCGAATGGCTGTGTAAATTAGGTCTGTGAAGAACTTGATGCCATTCTGTGTAACACGTTAGCATCTTATACCTGCGCATGAGTATGAATTACTTACCTCGAAGTAGCTGTCAGTAACTTTCATCACACCGGAAGAGTATTGCATGATGGCAATCTGAGGAGAATTATCCATCTCGACAGCAGCATCAAGCAAGCAGTCCGCGGGAACACGTGTGTCCGAATCAATAATTAGAATGTAATCTCCAATGCGAATGTTTCCGTCGGCCCAAGCTCTGCCATTTAAATCTGAAAGAACCTGCTTCATGGCATGCTTATAGACCTTTTCTTCGTCTCGTTGATTCCAATTCTCGTCACGGGAAATGATGGCCAATTTTTCTTCGATCCTGTTGCTGACCATTAGAGCGTAGTTCATGTTGGATGCCTTCTTGAATTTTCCGCGGCGAACAAACATCTTGGATTCATCGAAGTTTGGATCGTCCTTTTTGGGACGAGGATTGTGTCCTGGTCGCGCTACCCATCCAATGTGGTGCTCGTCGTAGAACTCGCGTCGCTCGTTGGCCTCACTCTGGGATAGCAGCTGCATACCGTCTGCACAGAGTTAGGTTGAGATTTTCCAAGAGGAGAGTAAAACATACCGTCATTGACAAAAATACTCGCGGTACCACCTTGGAGCTCGTAGGTAGAAATGGCTTGCTTCAAAGATTGGATGGTGGGTCGGATAACAGCATTGAGACCTTCCTTATAAACAGGCATTTGAATAGTGAAATGTGGCAAAATCTCTCCATGTCTCCGACGTGGTGCCTTTCCGGAATAGCCCATGGAGTTTTCCATCATCTGCTTGACAGGTGCGAACATTTGGAACATGCAGCCGAAAATAGTTTGCATCATGAACTAAATATCGTTGTTAGCGTACGCAGCACATTGGATTTCTAATAATACGTACCAATCCCATAAAGAACAGAAAAGGTGATGTGATAAGTAGAGCGAGTCGAGTGTAGGTGCCGTCAACAGCAGTCTCCACAGCAAGGGCCCGCCATCCGAACCCAAGACATGTGATTATCAAAGTGAGGGTAAGCGCAACTATCATAGGACTGAGGAGAATAATCTTCCTTTCTTCTGGTAGTAAAGCCTCTAGATCATCAGAAGAATCAAAACCATTTGCTTGAGGGCCCAAGGCAATGACTGATTCAAACGGAGCCGCGTTAGTCTTCTCATCTGCACAGAATGCATCGTGGTCATTCCAAATTGTGTTCAGCAGCATCGTTTCGAGCTCGCTTGCACGTGGGAGGAGGTTTTCAGGATTGTCGTCCCAAACGATCAATATCTTGGTATCCCTGATGAATGCGGCAAACTGATGCCTCGAGCAATGTGGGAGGGCATCCAGAGTCGGTAAGATTTGTATGTTGTTCCCGTTGAGCAGGGAGACATGTGGTCCCTCTACCTCAGTCATCAAAACGCGGACAAGCTTTGTGTTCACAGTCATCGCACACTGTTCAGGACGTTGTAAGTAAGAATAAATAAGTACCACGAGATATTACATACCCGAATGTTCATTGTCAAGATCTGATGAAAAAACCCGTTCGTTTCGTGCTGCAAGCTCTGTGGGCGAGCAATATAATATCCTTTGCTCACTTTGAGAACCACACCTTCATTTGTGCCAGTGGATGTCCAAAGCTTTCGGATTTGTTCCTTGTTGAGAGTTTCTGCCATCATGCCATTCTGCATTGTTCTCAGTTCCTGCATGCTCACAACGGATTCTCGAAAGTCGCCCTTCGGGTATATAGAGCGTCGCCCATTTTTGGTGCCTATACTTGTTCGTGGGGTGGTTTCTGCCGAATCAAACGGGCTCAAGATGGTGACGGGTGTTAGGGAGCCCATTGGACGTTGCGGGAATCTTATTTTGGTGGTCGAGGTACCATTTACGGGTGAAGGAAGCGCTGTGGGCGAGCTTGGCGACGTATTGTTGGCAGATCGTGAAGAAGAAGATGGTGAAGTTGGGGTGGGGGATTCAGACGCCTTTCTATTAGATAGCTGGAAATTCAAGTCCGCCATTGTGTCCCGGGAATATTGGAAATACGGGCACACTGTTTTAGCTGGAGAGGGAGAAGAAAAGTGTAAATTAGAGACAGCCCGAGTCAACGAGGCTTCTTGTTGACAAGGAGATAAGGCTTGCAGTAAATCAAGCCATGGGTCTTGGAGGGGGGGTTTATTATATCTGTTGAATATCCACACTTCTCTTACTAGAGAGCGGTGCAAACCCACATACCTACCAAGCCAGCGCCACTAGTCCGGCTGATGCCGCAGCATATTTATCGCGGCATAGCCATTTCTGTCGATAGATGGCGAGCTGGGAGAGGCTGAAGGGAAGACCAACTGGCGTTCTGGGCGGTAGCCGCTAGGCCCGCGCCAACTTTAGGAATAGGCACGGCTCCAAAACTCAGCCATGGGCTTCCATGGGCTTGCCAGTGTGTCGGGGCCCGTCAAAGCTGGAGCGCACTATCTGGTAAGCCATCAATAGAAAGATTGAAACCCCCACCCGGACACACTACGATGGAAGTATTTGTGAGTTGCCTGCGCAAAAGGAAAGCGCCCCGAGGGAATCCATCAGCTAGAGACTAGGACTTGGGGGCTCGCGCTATATCAAATACTAGTGGACGGACATAGTTGACGAGTCGAAGCCGAGCCAGTTTAACTCAATACCGTTGTTCGTCTCTTTGCTGCCTTTCCCCCGGCTAGACTGCTGTGCACCGGCTGAGGGACAAAGAGGGTGGTTGCTCGCCTGCCTTAGGTAGCAACGCTGGTCAGTGCCTGCCGTTCAACGTGCAGCCTTGACCCGCGATACGGAGCCACGCAGTATGTCACCACGCATAATACACTATCACGGGCATTACTTCTGGGCTTGGCTGCGTTTGGGGGGCAAGGCGGCCACATTCGACAATCCAACCATGGAAAGCGTTATGGCTGCTGAAAACCCCGGTTCCTCGTGAAGAAAAGCGCGATGGGCAAATTTCTGATTGGCGGGGACAGTGCAGCTCGCCAGCCGATAACAAGCCTCAACCTAAAGAGGACGAAAAGGCAATAAACTAACCTCCCGCACTTTTCGCATTGCCGATATTGGGACCGAGTACCATGCAGGTCGAGATGCGGATGGCTCATTTTAACTGTATTCAGCTCTAGGGTGTAGCTGGGCGCTGAGCTATGGCTGTGTCGGGGATTTTGGCCGTCGGATCCCCTGCAGGGAAAAGGGGATGTTCCAGCGCCGTCGAGTGATGCCAATGCAGGTAAAGCATGTCCAGGGATGCCCATTTCATCAGCCCATCTAGACCCTCAGGACCAAGGAAATGGCTGACCGGTCGCAACATGACTCAACGAGCTATTCCGCATCTTCAACATTTGAGGTTCTTGTTTCTTACGGGGTTCGGATCCAAGTGACCCAACGACTGCCGGCGAGAATGCATCGTGGAGGCAGGCTATTTGTGGCAGCATGGTGATATGCACGGTCACCCTACTATCGCGAGGAGGCCTGCAGAGATCGGAGGCATCTGCAGGCAACTTGAAATAGTCTAGCGCCAGGTACTCCCGCCAAGTTCCGTCAGCATCCGTGTCCCAGAAAAGGCTGGCCAGGGGAGGATGCAATGCAGCACGTATACACACGGAGCTGAAAGTGTCTCTGCTGTCTCGCGGACCAGCTGAACAACCGCTGCACGTTCTCTGCAATGGCATCGTATCGATGTGGGCCCCCGGCTTCGACTGGTTCCACGACTGCTCGCTTCCATCCAGGAGTTAGCGACATCATGCTGACGGCAAGCATTACCGATCGTCTCCCAGATCTCTTCCATGGACATGACTACGATCTGGCCCTTCCGACCCGCTGGGAAACTCGAACGACGCATGGTGCGATGGTCAACGTTACCAAAGCCATTAGTTTTGCACGATTACCGCGTCTCCGCGCTGGTAGATCAATCGCCTATTCTATATGCAGTGCTGGCTAGAATCTTGGAAGCACACCTGGGCTCTTCTCTTCCTTTTTCGGAACCCTCGCGATTTCGCATTGGGATGTGACCGCACAGGAATGATGAACCCCAATCCGGCCTGAGGGGGTTAAGCGCTTCATCTTCGACATCGTAAAAGATTTCGAGTCTGCTGCCAACGCCTACTTCTTGGTTGGGGCAAACTCAAAAACGGAAAAGAAAGACGGGAAAGTCCTCCCGTGTTTTGTGGCGCTCTCGCTTTCTCCCGTCTCATTTTACACCGTGGCGGCTTTTCCCGTATTTGAACAAGGAAGAAACTCGTCTGAGCAGCTAGGACTTTTCTTGGGTCGTAAGCTAGGATGAATCAGGATTTGCCTACGTTCTATAGTCTCTCTACTTGGATCCGCGAGAAATTGCAGACTGTCACTCTCCAAAAGCCGCACTGCCAAATAGAGAAGCTCCTTGTTCCCCTGAAGTATGGCTGGCAGATGTCACCCAGATAAGCGCTTGTATATGCTCTAAATTGGATCTCAGCCCGATCGGAAACAATATTTCAGGCATGTCTGTCTTGGCATCTTGTAGATAGCTGGCAAATCTCCACAAACTTCTCCAATACCAGACATTTAGAGTGAGGTAGAGTCCGTGCAGATTAGTATATAACAAGAGAGATGCCCACGGATCTTTTGGCCCAGATTGATACCAACAGTGCTGGCATCTAGCTTCTCCCTAACTTTACCTTTTGGAAGGTTTTGGGGCTGCAGAGCTCCTATCTTCTCAAAGTTGCAGCCTGAGGTGCTGGAGGCTTCCGACAACCTCGTTATATCTAAGCCATCTTCTTCTTGGAACACCTTGAACTCTTAGAAAACTGTGGGTTTTCATAACAAAGTTATCACAAATGTTCGTCGGAGGAAACACTTATTCGTCTGGACTACCGTCAGAGGACTGTGCACTTAGATCCGGTGAACTAAAGTTGTCTATTTTGTTGTCCAGGATCAAAGTTATTCTACAGCTAGCTGCATGGCAAGCTCATTCCTAAACAACCATCATTGAAATAATCTGCCTAGGTCAAGATATGGGTATCCGAGAGATCCATGCACTCGCATACCATTGTGATTCATAAACAGCAGTGAAACGAGCGGCCGAGGTCGCATCTCCAACTTTCAATTTAGCGATATCCGTTATTGATCGAGTCCTTCCTCGTGTTGCGATCAGCCAGCTTGGAATAACAAGGTCTTTTCCAAAGCTTCCAAAGGCAGTTGCTAGAATACCTAGTAAAATGCGTAGTTCAGTACCCGCAGAAGTCTGGGGTCAAGGAGTATGAGGAGTAAACCCAAAGCAACTGTCAGATTGTTGCTCACTTGCACGCTCAGGCACAACTCTTCTATACGCAAAGATAATGGTTTTGGGGGATAAATGAGAAACAGCTACCGTAAAGGCTTTTCGCGAGGTAGGTTTATTTCGCCTTTGCAGTAAATCAAGCGAGATGTATCTGGATTGTGATGGGATAGGGAGTTGTTGATATTGATGACGACACATAGTTGTACTGTAGCGGGAAAGTATTCTGCCGAGTCATGTGATAATCATAACCTCATACGTCAAGTCCATCTAGATTTCTATACCTTCGCGAACCGTTTAGTCTCTTTCCATCCCGTTACAATCGGGAACCTAGGATCCTCTATGCTGACTGCTCAGAATGGTTTCTTCATTGCCCCTAAAAAAGATCGATAATCAATTCGGTATCGCTACACTCTCCCTTGGAAACTGGCGAAAGCATAAACTCGAAACTCGTTTGAAGGCAGCCGCGAACGCGGGCTTCAAGTGGATTGATTTATTCGATGAAGACTGGGCGGCCTACCTTGAAGAGCATGGCCTGGACGGAAACCACCTTTGGGAAGCATCTGACGCCAATTTAATGGTCGCCCGGCAACTGGGTGATCTTGTGAAGAGTTTGGGCATGCAAATAGCATGTACGCAGCCATGTCGGGATGTTGAAGGAATCAGAGACCCAGCAGAACGGGAGGCTGCCTTTGCGGGTGTAACGAAGCGCTTTCCATTCATGCGAGCTTTTGATACCGATCTGGTGTTTCTGTGCGCAAACACGCGAACTAATGGTGTCACCTCGGACTTTAAAGTTGTAGCCAAAGATCTGGCAGAACTTGGAGACATGGCAGCGGCTTACGCAAGAAAGGATGGAGGTAGAATGCTGAAAGTTGGATATGAAGGCTTATCCTGGGGTATCAGAAATACTTGGGCTTCGACCTGGGAGGTTGTTCGAGCAGCAAACCGGGAAAATGTTGGTTTGATACTGGATTCGTTCAACATCTTGGCCGTCGAATTTGCAGATCCGTACAACCCAGCAGGACATGGAAGAATCTATTCGACAATGGAAGATTCCGTTGACGTCCTACGCGCTTCCATGAGAGCTTTGGCACTAACCGTGCCCGGAGATAAGATCTTCTTCTGCCAACTTGCCGATGCTGAAAGAGTTGATCCAAGAGAATTTCTACCGCCCAGAGATAAGAATCAACCAATCCTCTTGCCGTGGTCAAGATTCCACAGGCTTTACCCGTGTGAAGAAGACCGCGGAGGATATATGCCAGTCAATCTGGTTGGTGCAGCCGTTTTGGCCACCGGTTATACTGGGCCACTGTCACTGGAGGTCTTCAACGAGTCACTCAATAAAGCAGATCCAAATATCCCAGATGCTCATGCAAAACGCGGCGTCGTTGGGTTGGAAAAACTCCGAAATGCAATCCTAGATACGCATTTACTTTGAAATCGCCAGAGCCGGTACAATAACTGGTAATTATTAGTAAGCCTTTAATCATACTTAGGTGCGGTCCGGGTAATACAACTGGCAGGTTGATATTGAAAATAAGTGATCATTACGGTCTTGATACGCTGTAACCAGAGCTTAACATACGAAAACTCCTCTACATTGCTGATCCAACTTTCTGAGCTTGATCATCCTCCTCTTTGTAGCCATAGTGCACTGTCTTAACGATAGAACCCATTTTAGACTCTCCTCCGTCATTCTGAATGATGTACTCTTCACTCTCATTGTCGCCCTGTCCGTTCACAGTAACTTGATGTTGAGTGCCCTTCCCTGATCGCGAAGGGTCGAAAGAGTGGAGCGGGTATGAACCAGTTCGCTTTCGAGACCCATAACCATGGGAGCCGTAGTGAGGAGATGAGGATCCCAAGATATGCGGCAGGTACTTTCGGAGAAATGGTTTCATAGTTGGGATACAGCCTCCGATGATTGAAATATTCAGTTCAATCACACACCACATGAGAGCAGGCGTCGTCGCCCCTGTGTTTTGGTGTCAGTCCTTTCCACCATCCCAGAACGACCTATGACTTACAAGTAAGATCGCTGCTATTCATCAAATCATATAATGACTTCAATCGAACAATGCTAACAATACAGACACTAAAACACGTCAGTGAAATCCCACTACTAGAGCTGGCGACCTACAATCCACCGGTTGTCAGAATGCCAGCTACGGCAATCTTCTGTCTCGTTGGCATTTGTAGTTTGTACATCATTGGAAGGGGCGTGATGACGGTGGCAAAGTCCGTGAAAATACCCAGGCTGGCTTGAGCGAAATAGAAAACCGGGCGGTTGATGCAGGTTCCTACGCTCGAATATTTGAGATCCCACGACTTTGCAACTACTTTCCTTCAGTAACTTCCTCAGGGCCAATAACACATTTCACTGACCTGGATCGCAACTGAAGATGTTTACAAAGACACTTGCAGTCGAGTATGTGGCCGTAAAGGCAATGACGGCCCAGACAACTGCTCGGAAGCTCTTGTTTGGAAAGATTCGTTGATAGAAAAGCAAGACGGAGCATTTCGCAAAGCCCGTTGCAGCGCAAAAAAGAACTGCGGCAATCACATTGACCTATAGCAGGACTTTAGTATCTCTTCTACGCCCTTCGAAGCACAAGGATGATGATTACCATCAAGAAGTTTGGATATAGAGTCGTCAATGGTACATTCCAGAGATGCTTTGACAATCCATAATTCAATACTGTCGACGGCAAGTAAGTACGAGCTTGTGATAGATCTCAGTTGAGAAAGGCTTACAGTCAAGTATGCTCCCAGTTAGTGCAATTGAAGTTGCCTAGCGACAGAGCGTCAATAAAAAAACACACATAAAAGTACGGGCCCCACGCACCCACGCCAGCACCATCACATCTGCCATCATTAGCTCAGTTCTCAACGGCTATTCAAGCTGGCTTACAGTCATCCAGCGCCAGACTTCCAACAATTCTTGCTCGCGTGTAAATACGAATAACTAGATGTAGTGTGGCGAGGGGAACAAAGACGCCAATACAGGCGATGAGAGCTGGAGCATGCCATGGAACACTTGCGTCGGATGTTTGACCCGCTGGCGGACTCATAGAGTACACAATGGTACTTGGTGACATGTTGACTATAACTCTCCAATCTCTATCTCAACGTTGAAGGAATGACTATGCACTGTTATAACGAGCCAGAAAGAAGAAGAAGGCTGCGGGCGCCTCCAGTGGGTACTGAAGCCCTCATAAGAGCTGGGCACCGATCAACCTGCCCTAATGCTTCAGGAAAGAAAATGGTTGATCTATCCTTAGAAGACTTGCAACAGAATATCATATTATGACAAGGGCCCATCCATCTTAGCTTCAACCCCCTACGTACCTGCAGCATCCTAATCGAATTCATCTATATAGCCGAAAGATATATCTATGAGACAGTGCGTTTGCGGTAACGGGCCCACAATCTCCATTCCGTTTTCCAAGCCTACCTAATCTAGAACTGTTTTAGAATGCAGAAAAGTTCCAATAATCTTCCACGCCTTCTCCAAGCTACATCCCCGTTCTAGAGACGGGATGTACGTTCTAACACGTACGATTTGCACCCTTTTTCTACAGCAAGCAGGAGCGGCATCCAATTCCGAGGTTCAAATACCTGCTGTTGGAGACTAGAGCGAGATAGGACGTCTAGAGTACTGCGAGCTTACCGTTACCATTCGTATCTGAACCCCTTGCCCTTCTTTGCCTGTGACATCTTCTAGAAGGTGCAGCAAGGAGTTGGCCGAATACCCTTGAGGGGACGAAGGCGCAGGGGTTTCTGGCTGTATCTCCTTCCAATACTGAAGATCATAACTTGTTACGGCGTGAACCTCGTGGCAAGAGACACTCCACATTTCAGCGATAGCATTATCCTCTCCCCAGCATAAACGCTATACTGTATTTCTTAAGACCTGCACCACGTGTGGATAGCTTTCCCGGGCATACCTCCGTATTACAGCGGGAATAACAGCCTAAGCCACGCTCGCCACGCTCTGACATTTCCTACGAACACCGCCGTCTTCACAGCTGATCAAATTGGCCCGGTGCAAGAAGCGGTCAAGGGTTCCATATATGATTTATCAGGCAGCTCCCCGTACAATCGAACGAAGAATACTGGTGCTGAGGAGGCATGGAACAGCCTACTTCTGCTACCAGTACATCTTACGTGCTATTCACAGGGTATACTATTTTACATATGGTACAATTTCCGCAGACCCAAGATTTAATGGACCTCACAACACGGATTGGAGGATATGTGGGGAGGTCGTCGCTTAATCGTAGACATGACTGGGATTTCGGCACGAATGGACCGGAGGGAGAACCACCACTCACGACAGCCTGGCCCAGCCGTGGTGTCGTTCCATGCGCGGAGCTGCAAGAGTGGAGTAGGAGCATGGGATGCGCCTGCGCCCCGATGCACGTTGCAGGACATATCTCGGACGTTTGGCTTGTCTACCACGAGAGGTATATTGATATGCGAAGGCGATATTTGGACAGCCGCCGCGGCGCCTTGCCTTGCTTCAGGTTCCGGCGTTACTTTCGCTTGGCCCGCTCCATAATCCAATCGCACTGAGGCGCGGCAAAGAAGCTTTCTGAAAACGTGGAGTATGGCTTGCGATCTGAGAAACGTGTTGGTGGCGTTGACGGTCGACCAGCATCAGATTTGTCACCCAATATTGACCGTCATCGATCGGCACTCCGCAGTCGACCGACCTGCGAACGCCAATACTGCGCGGGCTTCAAGCGGTATAGATCTGTTGCCGGCCGTACTGGCCATACTGATCGGTATTTCCGGGCGCGGTGACAGCAGGACCCATTTGCTAGGGCAGCACGTTTCTTCATCCCCAGGGCAGTAAGCGAGCATCATCCAAGGGTGGTGGGCTTACGAACTGTCAGCACCCCGGCTGTCCCACCAGCACCTTAAAACATGACAGCGTGGTTAGCCGGAAGGTACCGTCGTTCTCTGGTCGCAGAATAGAGTCAAGAACGTACCTAATGTCCGGTTGTGCGCTCCGTTATTATGCCTTCAAAGTAGCACTATTATATTCTCAAGTTTACCTCACGGCCTAGTTCGCAACGAAATTAGGTCTGGTAGAAGTCTGCCCCTCCAGCCCCAGAAACTGCCCCAGTAGGCAACCCCACCGGCGAGAACTCAGGGATGAAGCTTCGGCGATAGATCGTCCAAACAATGGCCATATATAAGATCTAGTGCTGTTGCTCTTCCGTTCGATTGACTACAGGTTTCAATTTCAGGTCACGATCGCCTAACGTCTCTTGCGACACGATCTGTAGCAGCCATGCGTTCTTCATTCCTTGTTCGTGTGCTTGCGCCTCTATTCACTCTCTCGACCGTCTTGGCCCAGGAGGATACGTGTGTCGAGGATGATGCTGCGGCTGGATGTGTTGCTCTCGAGTCGGCCTTCCCAACTAAGGTCTTCTACCCGGGCAGCACCGTCTACACCTATGAGAATTCTCAATTCTGGTCTAACACGGAAATCCTAAGCCCAATGTGCATTTTCCGACCAACGTCTGCCTCGGACATCGCCACCGCATTCACCACCATTGAATCTAACGCCGCTGAGTTCGCTGTTCGTGGCGGTGGACATAGTGAGTTGAAAGTTGAGACCATCGTTGCTGCAGAAATACTAACAACCATATGTAGTGGGCATCAAGGGTGCTAACAGTATCAATGATGGTGTGCTCATGGTTCTGTCGAACCTGACCACGCTTGAGTTGTCGTCGGACCAAAGCACTGTGTTCGTCGGTCCCGCCTATAGATGGGGTGAAGTCTTTGATTTCCTTACTACATATAACCTTTCTGTTGCCGGAGGACGTCTGTCACCGGTTGGTGTCCCAGGTCTCCTCCTCGCCGGTGGTATCAACTTCTATGGTTCGTCCAGCTACCCCAGAGTGAAGTCAACCCATACTAACGTGCTTACAAGGCAACCAGCATGGCTTCGCTGCTGACAACGTGGTCTCGTACGAGGTCGTCCTTGCCAACGGTACTGTCGTGAACGCCACTTCCACCAGCAACCCAGATCTTTTCTGGGCGCTGAAGGGAGGTAGCAGCAACTTTGGTATTGTGACTAAGTTCGAGCTCTCCACCTTCACTTCCAAGAAGGTCTGGGCCGGAACTTGGTCTGTTGCCAATGAGTACCTGCCACAATTCCTTGCGGCCATCGCCAACTTCTCGTCCAACATTTCCGACCCTCTATCTCACATTGTCCCGGCCGTGGTACCATCCGGTCCTAACCCAACCGACACGATCGGCGCGGCGATTCTTTTCTACGATTCCGACACCATCAGCTACCCTGACTGCTTGAAGCCATTTACGGATATCCCCAGTATTGCCAACACCATGGCTTTCAAGACCGTCGCCGAGTTTGCGGCTGAGAATGGACAGGTCGTCACTGATGGAATTAACGACGTCTTCGTCGCTGGAACTGTTGCCGGTACCACCTACGATGAACTGATGCAAGGTGTCCAGATCATCAACGATACTTTCTTTAACGCCCTCCCAGCCCTCTACGATCAAATCCCAACTGCTAACATCTCCATCATTGAGCTTGATTGGCAACCAATTGGTGCACTGTGGATTGATGCATCCACCGCCAACGGCAAGCCAGGCAACGCACTTGGTCTTGACTCTTCCAAGGTCTACCTCTGCTATGCTGAGGTCGTCGAATGGATTGGCAGCGAGTACGACACCATTGTTGCCGACTGGGTTGAGAGCACTACGTATGCCATCAACAACGCCACTCAGGCTGCTGGTCTCTACGATGCCTTCAACTACATGGGTGATTCCGCTGGTTTCCAGAGCATCTACCCAGGTTACGGAGCTGCGAATGAGGCAAAGCTTCTGAGCATCTCCCGGGAATATGACCCCACCCGCTTCTTCCAGACCAACATGCCTGGTGGATTCAAGATCGGTGCGTAGATAGCTTAATAATATATATAATACCCGGCTCGCTTTTAAAGCGGATCTAGAGAAATGATTCGCCGGTCGCTTCTAATATATCCAACATGCCAGGATCTTCCCTACTCGGTCTCAGACATCTTACCTTGAGGACCTTTTGCAGTGGATCAAAATACACTCTCACACCTCTGACACGGTTGTTCTCTGCAATGGTGTCCCCAGCAATTAAATCTTCCTCCTCTACCCCCATAACCCACTTCAAAACCTTACTCGCCACCCCTCCGTCCCATAGCCCTTCATGCCTACTAGATCTCTCCAGCAGCTCAATACACTTCCTCCGGATTCCGCCGTTGCGGCATTTGATCCCACAGGCAAACAGCGGCATGACGATCTGGGAATCAAAAGTGAACGTGCCGTTCTTCGCCGAATACTCCCGATGCGAAAGGAGCTCTTCCGTCAGCTGGACCTGCTCTTGGAACAGATCGAGGAATTGATCGTACGGCGTCTGGGTGGTGGACAAGGCGCTGAGGATGGAGTATTTGGCGGCGAGGTAGTGGGTTTGGATGATGGTAGCTGCAAAGATGACATCTTTGCCTTGTGGTCCTCGCGCGTGCTCGAGAACCGGCTTGAACCGGGCATGCCATATCTCGAGATCGGAGGCATGCCTTGCTTGGTCCTCTATTGCAGATCTTGGTATAGGAGGACTTGTACCTAGCATCTGATCTATGACTTTATATCTACAAACGTCTAGAGGTTTCGTGATCGAGTGTTGGATCGTGTCCGGACTTTTTTCTGTGCTTGTGAGTGGCCGTTTTGCGCCAGGTTGCCGCTTGTGAGCTTTTGGGGGCTGGGTTGCTTCTCTCTCAATGCCTGTAGAACGTATTGTGATCGACCGACGTGGATCTGTCTTGGTGGGTGGTCCGTGACGATGAGAATAACGTATGGCCGCAGCTTCAAAATGAAGTTGCCGGCGCAAGATCAGCTCCATGTAGACGCGGGCTTCCTCGACGTCTTGGAGGGTGAGGGGCATAGAATCAATACTGTCCTGCCCACAAAACTGCATAGATTCGTGGGTCTCTGTAGATCTCATGTCGAGTGCTGTCATGACCTGGATGTCCATTCGGTTAAAGGCTTGTAGGAGATCATCCTCCAATATGCCTGGGCTAGGAGATCGTATTCCAAATGCAGATAAGTCATTGTTCTTGGATGAGCCTTGACTGAAATACCAATCGTCAAGCATCTTAAACCCGCCTTGGACTTGCCCCAAAGCTGAGTCGTGGTTATTACACATGGACTCGAAGCATGTAAAAAGTAGGCAGGCAATTAACATGCTCCGAATATTCCGTTCCCCAGCATCTAAGGTCTTCCTCATGATTCTGATGGACTTCATGTACTCCGCGATCGCGTATCGTTGCCTTTCATGGCGCTCAGCCAATGCCAGTCTGGCGGCCTCAGGATTTCTGTCGTCCTTCACCGCATTAGAGGAATCCGTTGAAGTGCCAATAGACGCCGGGTTCAACGCCCCTAGGGCTATAATCGCGTGGCGGATAGACGGCTCCTGTTCGGAGGCTTGAAGGACCAAACGATTCCAGAATGCTGACTCAAAGCAGCCGGTAAGTTGATAGGAGCATTGGTCGCTAAAGGACTTGAAGAATCGGTGTTGTTGTGGGTTCTCGAACAGGCGCTTGGAAGCCAGCGGAGTGATACTTAATGGCACTGCCGGCGAGTTGACCAAGGCAATCGAACCACTGGCCTCCGAAACTGCAAGCCTCGGTATTGCCACTCGCCAACCTGCCGGATATGTGTTCTGCACCTGGACTTTAGGAGCCAGGGCGCGAGTTTGCGCATATTCTTTTTCGGAGACATAGCCATCACACTGCGTCCCAAACTTTTCGCACCGCAGACAACCATCCTTTCTCTCGTCGCATTTCACGCGCCGTATCCTGGGATCTCGTCAGGTCCCCTCCCGAGTCTCGTTCGCCAACGATTGACTCACTTGCATGTAATGCATCCTGTTCGCACCTTGCGCAAGCCTTTTCGCTGGCTCGGTCTCGGCGCAGTGACTGCGTTGGTTGTTGCCTCCATTCAATATGTGAATTCTCGGAGAGAGCCTGGGGTATTATGGTCAGGATCAGAGTTAAGTCACTAGGGCGCCGTTTCGAGAAGAGAAGATAAGGGAATGGTCTGAGTTTTACGGGGTAGTACTTGCTTGCTTCCTACGTTATGATAGAGGAAATATACCTCTCTCAGACTTTGAATATTATAGATACAGAGAACTTTGTTCGGAGCTGAGGTAAGAGGTGTGAAGTTTAAACGTTATATACATGTGTAGTCAACGAGCTTCGGTTCGGAGTATCAGCTAACTCCGCCTGTTTGTACATGTTCGGCGGCGCTTTGGTTGCTTGGCAACATGGGATTCCGTAGGCGCCCGCGGTTACCCGGGTACATACATAGCCTCAACATGGTTGTACATATACAACACACTCAAGATACACAACCCCTGCCTGGTCTTGGCTTCAAGGGAGTTTGGCCAATAAGAGGATAAATATCGTTATAGGCGAGACTATAGGGCATGGGTTCTGTTTATCAAAAGTATCTTATACCTTTGAGGCTAGCATTGCGAGCCTGATTCCTGGTAGACAAACCTCATCTATCGCACCCAGATCGCATATGCTACAGAACTCGTACATACAATACCATCATTCGCCAGGTGTCCAGAGCGTCAGCGATACCACTAGCCGAAATAGAGGATGTCATTGGATGTTCAGCTGGAGATGACCTTGCAGCCGTTAAGTTCTTGCTTGAGACAGCCAAAGCACTCGATGAAGTGAATGCTGCTGCTAAGAAGTACCGAGATGTTACCTCGCTTTTGCATAGTATTGAGGGGAACCTTAGCCTCTTCTGGGACTTTGCATATTTAGCGATTATCCAGGGTGCAACGACAGGATTCAGGAGCATGTGAATGCCGCCATGACTCCTGTTGCAAAGTTCCTTGGACATGTCGAACCACTCAGTCAGAAACTGAGTATTCTACGCATTGGGTCTCTAAGAGAACTTTAAGAATATTCCGAAAAAGTTAGAGTGAAGTGGTGCCCCAAGTCGAAAGCTGGTGGGACGAGCCAGGATTAGCGATAATCTGGATGCAAGAGGCATCAGATGCACCGACGCCCTCGATACGAGTGACGGAGATCATATCTATGGCACGAACAGCTGACGTGCCCGTTGCGGGGTGCTTTTGCGAACCTTTCGCCATGCATTTCCAGACACGAGTCAGACTGACATTCTCGTTCGACTCGTCTTACTCGTTCGTGTATCAATTGCTCAGTCGTTCAAAGCCGACATGTTAACCGAGCTGGGTTTTGGACGCGAGCAACTCATTCATGCAATCAAAATCGGGATCCAGTATCTATGGCGACCGCCGTGAAGCTCTTTGAGGGTCTGAGCTTAGTAAATCGGATGGTTTGCCGGTGACATGTTATCGACGGGATGCAAGCCATCGGGGCTGTCAAAACCGAATTCGTAGCGAGGAAATTATCGGACTTCTTTGGGCTGCTGAAAACGTACCCATAGCGCGATAACGGCCAAATATCTGCGGCCTTGAAGACTTTGGTGATGGGATTTGGAAGCATGATCGCTGGATCTAGGGATGATCGCAATATTTCCACAGAACTAATTTAGGCAAAGGAGTTAAAGTTATGAAGTGACGAAATAGTCTAATTACGATAGTCCTAGGGAATACTCGGGTGGATAGTGATCAACAGAGTGCCACTCTTGTGGATACGCGGATCACCACCAGTTCCGCTTCAGCTGAAGCTACGACTGACGGCACATCCTTGTTAAGGTAGGTAAGAACGTACCTTGCCATTGAATTCTCATCGGGGTGTCAAATTTACAGACTCTGAACATGATCATTGAAGATACAGGGTGCTTTGGAAGTGGAAGGAGGTTCCGTAGTACTTCATCAACTTGCTGAAAACTGTTTACACTATCATGATGGTGCTACCTCCATAATAGGGATCGCCAGGAAGTTTGCAGTCCCGCTATAGTTGATGTACAATTCAGATCGTCCCGGAGATGTTACGCTCATAAAGTTCACTTCCTTTTTGTGGAGGAGCACGCGATCTCTCCATAAACGCACGTCCATTTTCACCCTGGTTATTGATGCTATTGCGATACCGCAGAAAGCTCTTTCGGCGTTCGAGCACAATCAAGCAGTGATCTCTGTCTATGTCAATCTTTTGCGGGCGCAGATCTAGAATTCAAGCGCCGTGTGTCGCGAGCGCAATAGCTGTTGGTAGTGCTTCGAAACTAGGAAAGTAAGCTTACACTCTGGAATTTGTATCACGTGATAATGTACTATTTCTGATTCGCCGTTCATTCCAGGGGATGCTTCCTACCTCTGTATCTTCGTTGACAAGTTTTGTAGCTCGGTATGATACGGAGATATCACTACTCTCTTTACTTCTTTGTACAGGAAATTCTCTCAGATCTTCTGCTGTGATTTGATATCAAGAGTGTCGTATGTCAGGGTGATAGAAGTTCGAGGAAGGAAAGCGTTGTCTATATAACACTTAGTATCGTACACAAAAGCGTACACAAGATACACACTAAGAAAAGCATATTGTTACAGTATTCGATGTACCATAAAAACACTATAAAAGTTAACAACACAAGATAACGAGCAAAAAGTACTTCTGTGGACGAGTGTTTTTCACCGGACACCAAACTGTTCCTTTCCAATGCCTCTGCTCTTCGCTTTTCTAAATATTCATCAGCTTCATCGATGTGAAGTATGGCATTCCACTTTGATGCTAGGCCAAACCACTTTGACAGAATTGATCCATATCCTCCTCGAAGATTCCAGTGGTCGTCTTGTAGCTTCTGCAACAGATACTGTAGCTCCTGGTCAGTGAAGTTCCTTTATAATAGATTGGCTTCTTAGAATCTTGGCAACAGCATACGTTGTCCGGGTGCGTGGCAGACCTATACAAGTATTCTTTTCAGCCTAATGATATGCAGGTGTTTATTACATGAAGCGGTCTTACCATGCAGCAGTAAGCCCTGCCCATTACCCATCCCCATAACATAATCAGCATTCCATAATGCCCTTCCTCTACTTTTGTAGGGTTTTGAAACGGCTTTGAAAATATGAAGTTATTGAATAGGAAGGATGCTTCGATTCAGTGTCTCTTCTGGTGTTGAAGATTCACTCAAGTTCAGAGATGAGATCAATTTCAAGCTTCCCTATTCTATTTGAAAAGAGGTAGCAACAAGACATACTCTGTATACCATGTTGGAAAGCGTGAAACTAGGTGAATTGTCAATGACATATCGCAGTTTTTTGTTTGCAGACTATAGCCACCTTTTAATCTAGGTAAAAGAGCATACTCGAGCGCAGTTGGAGTTTTACGTCTCCCTAGATCAAATTGATAAAGGGCCTGCGGTAATGAGAAGTAAGCCTCCGTCTCGATAATATCTGTATCGTCACGATCACCGTCGTCGTCATCATCTTCTTCTTCATAATACGATGTGTCCGACGAAATGTTATGCAGAAATGATTCATAATCGTTCATCACTTCTCCCTCATATTGCTAATTTATTTAGTTTAAAGCTTCTACTTTGTATTTTTCACATGCTGATACCTTCTTTTTGTACCAGAGGTAGACTTAGAACGTTCTAAGTGCAATCTTCTTATCATCAAAGTTGAGAACTCTGGCAGGTAGTATTGAGAGCATTGCAATATCTTTGTCAAACTCAGATTCATTGATCAAGTGTTGTCTTAGATATGGCCTCACTTGGCGGCCATTGCTTTTTAGGTCATAGCAAGTAATTTGACACTCACGGGTGCAGAACTTGGTAAATTCATGCCTGATAGGCTACGAGAAGATCGTCATCATTCGATAGTTGATGGTCCTCTTCAGACTCTCACCGAGCCGAATCCCATCTCCCTAGACTTGAATGTGACGATGAGCCGAGGTTCCGTGTCTTTGTAATAGGATGGATTGAAGTCGTTATAACATTCTCTTTTTGTCGAAGTCAGCCAGCGAATATCCACTTTGCGAAGAGATGGATGATAACAGCGCCAGCCTTACGTACCAGCATGGGCAGTCCTATGAGCGGTTGGTCAGTGTCTTTTGTTAATAGATAGGGGCAATGCATGCAATGCAATCATCGCGGCGGGTAGCCCTAGAATTATTCTCGAGCTGTCAAATCTCCAAAATATTTTATATGAATTGAACAAGTAGTGGAAACATCCCAGTGACCGACCTGTATCTTATTTTCATTCTGGAAAAAAGGTCAGATAAGCTCAAGGCCGCCCACCAGAATTTGCAAGGCATAGTTGAACTTGAATGCGTGCCAGTTAATTTGGAATGAATCTATTGATGTTCCTGAGTAGGCAAGAACGGAGAAGAAATAGGAAATAGAGATGTATACACGAGGTGTGAGTGTAGTAGTGGCTACCCTTGCAGTGTGCTAGATCGTTGCGCAGAAAACACATCCGAAGTTCATTCTGACCATCTTGGGGCAGTCGCCGCTAGACATACCGGCTTGGCCTTAAACTACGCCTGTTCTCTCATCTACGGTACACCCAACTCCATGCACAGCCTGGTTGGCACGTCATTGCCGTGTGAGGGAGTAGGGAGTCAGAAAATCTCATCTTTTGCGTTGGAAACGATGCTTAAGTCGGAATCTCAAGACCGGGCGGCATGAAGGCATCGATCGCATGATGGCTCTTATCCACCACTCCAGCCTTATCCGTGCTTCCACTTCCACCTTCCGCCATCCAACGCATTACGGAAATAGAAGTGCCGTGAAAGACAACGCGGCGTGCTCCTCTCAAACTTGCAGACGATATCGTTATCCTTATCGGAGGGACAGGCAAGCTCATCGAGCGCTTAGGTGCGGGAGTGGAGAGATATGCATTACATCCTGGCTATCAGAATGGTGGTGCAGCGGTAGGCTGCACTGCTTTGGGCAGGTTCCTCGACAACCATCTAATATCCGTCTCGTTTTCTTGTTTTCGGCTGAATCGTGAAGGCCACCACCTTGCGGGCAACCTCCAGGAACGGTTACATTTCAGACCTCTCCCTGTTGGTTTTTGGAAACTAACTGTTTTGGAGCTTTTGTGCAGACGACCTTGCATGAGAAATGCGCCTAGGCCTTGAATGACATTCTAATATACATCACAGCATCGCATCCAGGCGCAGAATAATATAGTAGCCTTGCAATGGGGCAGCTTGCCATGGTACAAAACTCAGGAATACACGGCCGGTGACCAACTGTCCCAGCGGGGAAGGTAAGAGATAAGCTTCCATATTTGCGATATATACTGGCCTGAATCTCAAGTGAGATAGGATAGTGCTCGAGTTGAGGTCAACGTCATGCAGTTTTCTTTTATTGCTACCTACGCACTTTTTGCTGGAGCAATTGCTGCTCCAGCACTTAGTTCCAAGCGTCATGTTGTCCACGAACGCCGAGAGAAACTCCCCATTGGCTGGAGGAAGGGTGCAAAGTCTCCTAGCCATGCAGTTTTGCCAATGCGATTTGGACTTAGCCAGAGCAATCTTGACAGAGCTGACGAGTTCTTGATGGATGTCTCCCATCCCTCCTCGCCCAACTTCGGGAAGCATTGGTCTCCACAACAAATTGCCGAGACCTTTGCTCCCACCGACGAGGCTGTCAATGCTATACTTGACTGGCTCACTGAGAGCGGGATTGACAAGGAGCGCATCAAACTATCTCCAGGAATGAATTGGATAAATGCCAATCTGACTGTCACAGAGGCGGAAAGCCTATTGCAGACGAAGTACTGGCATTTCATCCATGTTGGAAGTGGAACGTCACATGTCGCTTGTGATGATTATAGCATTCCGGATGATATTCGCAAACATATCGACTTCATCACACCAACTGTCCATTTTGATGCCAGGATTTCCAAGAAGAAGCAAAAGAGAAGCTTGACCTCGCGAGAGGCGAAGCTTAGCACGCGCCAGACTCTCAAGACTAAATACAAAGTAGGAACCTCAATCGGTGATCCAGGGGATGGATCTCTCCCCAAAGCTGGGGGTGCAGTGGCACATCTCAGTAAAGACTTGGCAAACTGCGATGTCTCAATCGTTCCCGACTGCTTGAGAGCTTTGTACCATATCCCAATTGATTACCCGGTCGCTGCCAGTAGTAAGTCAAACTAAACATGCGCATGCGTATGGCCAAGGAGCTAATAGTCTCTAGATTCTTATGGTATCGTAGAATATACACCACAGGCTTACTTACCAAGTGATCTGGATTTGTTCTTTGCGAATTACTCTCCGGCGCTGGTTGGATCAAGACCCGATTTCCAGTCCATTGATGGGGGTCTGCTTCAAACTATTGTGGAAGATTTCAACTACAACGGTGAATCAGTTAGTGCGGCTTACCTCACTGATAGGCTCGATGCTGACGACCTACCTTGTAGGACCTTGACCTCGAATATTCTATGGCTCTTGTATATCCCCAGAATGTCACTCTCTACCAAGTGGGAGACATCTTCGAAGGAGCATCATTCAATAACTTCCTTGACGCACTCGATGGTACTTATTGTACCTATGAGGGAGGCGACGATGTCACCGAAGATGGAGTTTATCCTGATCCATACGGAGCAGGTTATGGTTTCGTAAGTATACCTATTTTCTCTGCATGCCAGTTCTCGACATGTCGCTGGCTTGCCTGCTCCAGGTGCTCACTTTTCTTGCACAGTACAGCGGACCTGAAGCCTGTGGAGGCTTCGCTGCAGCCAATGTGATCTCGACCTCATACGCTTACAACGAGGCTGACCTCACTGCTTTCTACGAGATGCGCCAGTGCTATGAGTACATGAAGCTGGGGCTTCAAGGTGTAACATTTTTGTACTCGTCTGGTGACTATGGTGTCGCCGGCAACACTGGTGAATGCATCGATCCCACCACAGGCGCATACAATAATGGTACACTATATAGTCATTCCATCCACAGTGAGGCACTGAGAGCTGACGTCTTTGTAGGCACATCTGGAATGTTCGCTCCGTCCTTTCCAGGCGGCTGTCCTTATGTGACTTCCGTAGGGGCCACGCAAGTAAAGCCCAATGCGACCGTGACACAACCCGAGGAAGCAGCTGAGTCAGTCATCTATTCTGGCGGTGGTTTCTCAAACGTCTTTGGCCTTCCATCGTACCAAGCTGACGCGGTAGCGACCTATTTCGCGGAGCATCTTCCTCCTTATGGCGCAGATCAGTACAACAACTCCCAGACATCCCGCGGCTTCCCTGATGTTGCTGCTAACGGTGTCAACTATGTGATTGCAATTGATGGTGCTTTCAGCTATGTTTACGGCACCTCAGCCAGCTCGCCTACATTCGGAAGTGTCATGACCCTGATCAATGCTGCTCGACTGAATGCTGGTAAGAGTCCTGTCGGGTTTATCAATCCTGTCTTATATGCGAACCCACATATGCTAAATGATATCACCGAGGGTGGTAACCAAGGGTGTGGTACTGCTGGATTTACAGCCGTGCAAGGCTGGGACCCTGTCACGGGGCTTGGGACGCCCAATTTCACCAAGATGGTGGCAGTTTGGTTGGCGCTGCCTTGATCTTCTAGCCTCGCTGGTTCCTTTCTGGGAGTTGCTCTTACTGCTTGGGTTGATATATGGCTGCTTATGAGTGAATTGGTCGACGTTTGGGAAGATGCTGTTTTTCCTCAGTATAAGCTCGTTAGAAATATTATCTGCTAAATCCGATACACGATCGAACGAGTGGTTTTGTGACTCTCAATGTCGCTCGTGCGAGTGATCTGTTTTGTCAATGCATTCAGCGTATACGCTCTTTGCTCCCCTGTACAACCATGTACTTCGTCGGCTAGCTTCCATCAAGAATTGACTCACGCCTCGAAGTCAAGCGAGCAGACGAGCTAGTTCCTGTCCTTGAGGATCCAAGTCTCGAACCAATACATATTCCCTCATAAATCTCTCAGGTTGACGGCACAAAGAGATTCTATCTTGAATCCAGGCATGGCGTCTTCTGTCTACCTCTTCCTCAGAAGGAATGAACTGGTCTCCAAATAGAAGTATGCCCAGTACCGATCCACATCCAGACTCATCGTCATCCACGAACCTTCTATCTATGTTTCTAAGTTAATGGATAAGTAAAGCCCTAGATGGAGACGAGTTGCCATTTTGATTGTCATGAGTGAAAGTCTGAAGACGATCAGGGGGAGTTAGCTAAAGAACCATTTTGTCTATTGCTAGATTCTACTTAGCTTATAGAAGGCTCTACTTAGCTTATAGAAGGCTATCGAGTGTAGAGATCTATACCAACCTCTCCTTGTTCGTTTTAAATTCGCCATTTGATAAGTCACATCCTAAGGCTACATTGACGTAGTTAATCACATCGCACTTCTTGTTTCTTCACTTCACCTACCAGAGCCCCGTTTCTACTCTTTCCAGTTCCTCAGTTCTAACACTCCACCTCAACAACTCACTCCATAGCCGCAGACCTGCCTCTCTCATTCGCCTCTAATCTCGTCTTCTCCTCACTGTGCAAGCCAATTTCAACCTCCATAAGCACCTCACTAAGCACCCTCCTTCTGACAAAGACACTCGCCACCAAAGTCGCACCAGCAGTGCCGGCATATAATATCCAACAGCCCTTCAGAGCCTTCGTATATGCCTGCCTAACAACAAGTCTCTGCACCGCATCTAGCGGCTGGTTTTGCACAGCGAGGATATTGGCGGCGGCCGTTTTACCGCTCAATAAACCTGCGATATCTGGTCCAAGGACTTGTATTAGGTATTCGGACTGTGCTTGCATGCCGTTTTGAAAGACTACCCCGCCCAACACCACGGAGATCGCGGTTGCTAAGTTCCGGAGGAATCCCAGGGTGGCTGTCGCAGTGGCATTCTCCGATGATTTTACCCCTGTCTGTAGTGCGATGAGAGGCATGGTGTAGCTGACACCGGCCCCAATCCCGTTCAAAACTTGAAAGATAAACAAATTTACTCTTGAAGTGGACGGGGAGAGAGTGATGAGGAGACTTTGGCCAAGTGTGAGCAGCAGAATACCAAAGTGGAGTGCGTGGGTATAACTGATCGGAAACTTCGGAATGTGAAAATGTAGAAGGGGCCCCGTAAGAGCAGCGCTTAGAGGTAGCGCCAAGGCGAAAGGAAGCAGGTTGATACCAGCTTGAAGAGGTGTCAGCGTTAGCACAGATTGAGTGTACATCGGAATATAGTATGAAGTCGAAATGTAGGTCTTTCAATGATATTAGTATGAGTCTGACCTAGGCAAGTTAAGCCTTACCAAGCTGTGCAAAAATCCAACTGAAAGGGCAGCCACATTGTTCCAGTTCCTGAACAGCCTCAATGGCATCAAAGGATATCTAGCGATCTTGGCTTCATTGTATAAAAACAATGCACCCATGAAACAACCAGATATAATGAGGCAGAGAACTTTCGCCGAACTCCAGGAGAATATGACACCTTCTTGTAGGTTAGCCACCATAGAGACATGATATCCTAGCATTATAAAAGGTGATGCAACGTGCCTCCAAATTCGAGTCCAAGCAGAACTGACACAGTTGTGCCAACGACTGCAAGGCTTCCAAGCCAGTCTACAGCTTTCAACCCTGCGAGCAAAGGCGTCTTTGGTGATTTAAGATCTAAAAAGATCAACAAGACTATGAATGCGGAACCTGCTGCTGGCACTATGGCAAATCAGTCTCGAAATTGAAAACTCCATTGGCAGGACTCACAGTTAATATAAAAGCACCATCGCCACGACCATAATTCGGCAAAGACGCCACCCAAGATGGGACCAGCAGCAGCAGCCCCAGCCCAGATCAGAGACTCGAAAGCAAAGACGAGTACGCGATTCCTGTCTTTATTAGTAAATGCACCCAAGAAAGTAAATGATATCCATCTAGGCAACTGACTTCAGGCTAAACAAGTCGCTTTGGCAAATATTTACAAGCGTCAAAATGCCGCCACCGCCAATACCCTGTACGGCACGACCTGCGATGAGGATAAAGATACTTGACGCAGCACCACAGAGCAGCGAGCCGAGAAAGAACACAGCAACCGCCGTGAGCAGAATGGGCTTGCGACCCCAGATGTCGCTAAATTTACCCCACGAAGGCGTCGAAGCGGCTGTGGCAAGCAGGTATGCTGAACCAATCCAAGTATAACCCGCAGAGGAATTAAAGTGCTGGGTTATGGTGGGGAGAGCTGTGGTTGTGATTGTCTAGATGAGGTGAGCGCCCAATTTGGCTTACACATGGAGGTGAGGAGCACTTACGGAATCTAAAGCCGCAAGAAATACGGAGAACTAATGCGCGTCTTCAGTTTGCAATTTCCCAAGTCAAGTGACAAGGGATAGCTCACCCATAATGAAGCCACGATGATGGCCAACTTGGTCTTACTCTCTCTCGTCGATGCAGGCTCGTCTTCGACAGCAGTCACTTCATCCCCTCCTGCCAATTGAGCACTGCGATCATCGTCACTGCTGGGAGAGATAGCAATTGCATCTTGGCCGCTTGGGTGTAAACCAGTGAGAGGGACATGCACGATGGTTGGGGCTGGGGTCGTAGTCATCACAGGTGCTTTTAAGATGCGAGCTTTGAATAATATCAATGATGAGTATCTGACGAAGTCGGGGTCTAGAAAAAGAAGTAACGATAAGGTATTTAAAGACGGCTGACCATGACTCACGGCTTAAGGATGGGGAGCTACCGTACTTCCAGACTAAACGCTGATTCGTCTGGGCCATGTGCCCACGCCCATCAATGACTTCTAAGCCAGGTGCAGAACCGGGTGACTCGACTGTGCCTCCCCGCAGCAGCCTTAGAAATCGGCACGTTATAGGGTTCTTCATGCGAAATCATCGTCTAAGTCTGCTGTGAGCTAAGACGACGGGCATCTATCGCATCTTTGATGCTCTTGCACAATACCGCATTCAAAAAGGGACCTTAGCAAATCTATTGTCTAGACTATGTGTGGGACATTGTTATCATTTATGGTATCTAATTTGAGCCATTCACATCCCATTCTCTGCCTTGAACTTATCCCAGCTCTCATTCAGCGTCGAAAAGACTGTTGCAGCAATAAGTCTAACCTCAGTTGAAGCATCTTGTGGTAACTAGAATACATCAGTTAGTTGTCCGGCTATGCACGCGAAGGGTAATAAACATACCTTGTCGGGATGACACTTCCCAATAGCCTTCATATAGGCGATCTTGACCTTGGAATTGACGACAAGTTCATGCATCCCGACCTTTTTCCAACCACTGCCTTCCCAAAGAATCTTGTCCAAGCTTCCTAGCAATGCTCGAAGGTTATCACGTTTGCCATCGCGCCATTGACTGATTCTTGCATCAACGCTATCAGCCAAGGCGAACTTTTCGTCATCGGCTTTCTCAGCTGCAGCGTTTGCAGCTCGTAACCGTTCAACCGCATCACTGTCTTTGCTAGGACCCAAGTCGGAAAGAGCCGACTTTGGTTTAGGAGTTATCTGTGGTCTTGGGGTTTGGGTTCGTGGAGTTGCAGCTGGTTTTGGAGCCAGAGCTTTCTCGCACCGTTGCCGACCCTGAATCGACGTGGCTCCACCAACTCCGGCCTCCACCGCTTCTTGCCACACCACTCCAGCGTTCTTCCATTGCTCCATTTGCTCCAGGGCCTCCGCTTTGCGCATGAGTGCCTTGCCAAAGAATTCTTTCATCTCTTTGGTCTCACCGCTGCCCAAGTCAATTGTTTCTCCGTCACCTCTACCAACGCCAATGATCAGAATTGCTTTATCTGCATCTGCAACCGCTTCCTTGGGTATCCCGGTTTTCAGGCTTGTAAGAGCACGGTTGCACAATAAAATAATGACAATAGGATGGGACTGAGGAAGTGCTGAGAGAGCTGAAGTATATGAAGTGTGGGCTGCAGCATAATCACCACGCTTGAAGTGTGTAGTGCCTGCAAGTCGATGCTGATTGGCGTTTGCCAATGCTGTAGGAGACAGAGTTGGGATGTTTCGTATTGGTGCTTTGGGGCGGGTAGGAATAGGGGTGGATGGTTTTGATGGTACTGGGGCTGCTTTTGGTGCGGGTCGTGAGGAGCTTGATCTGATTTGAGGTGATGCTTGGGGGGGCTGAGAAGAGAAAAGCAGGTCTGGCTCCGCTTGAGATGTGGGCTGTGGAGTGGCCTTTTTGCGACGGGCTGGACTAACGTACGCTTGAGCTGTCTGTTCCTCTATGGCCTGCTTGCTCAATCGTGATTTTGCGTCTAGCGGAGGAGTTGCTCGAGCTTGTTGCCATCGTGGTGCTGAGGCTGATCGTTCTGGAAGTGCATTGGAGAATACTGGGGATTGGTCACGAGAGGAGCTCGAGCTTGGTAAAAATCGAGGCTCCGCTGCCTTTGGCTTCCTTTGTGGTCTGGAGCCTCCTTCGAGCATCAAAGCTTCATCTGTAACCTCAAGCTCAGGGCGGACTTTCTCGTCTCGACCCCGTGCAGCTCTCCTGCGTTCCTGTGCTTCGTTTTCTGCTGCCTCTCGCATCCATTTCGGTTGACCTGGGTCAGATTCATACTGGAATTCAGCAACAGCCTTTTGTACCTTCTTTTGCGAAGTCTTCCATAAGGAGTTTGCTGTCTTGAAAATGTTGCTTCCGACAGCCGCAGCTGCTTTTGACAAATCTACTTCCCCAGTTGCCGGTGATCGAGTATCTTCGCGTCTATTTTGTGACCTCTCTTCCACTTCTTCGCGCATCCAAGCAGGAGTAGATTCACTTCTTGCACTTTCTCGGGGTCTGTCTCTCCGCTCCCTTTGCGGTACTGTGCCGTCATCTCCCGTCGTTTCTCTGTTCTGTGACTTGGCCTTCGCTTGTCTATGTGCATCGTTGAGCAGCCACCCCACAGCAGCCTGTACATCCAAACCAGCACCGCTCTCGGTCAAAGCTCGTCGTGAGTTCTCTGCCGAAAATCCCATGTCCACCAGCTCGCTAACGGCTTTGTCCCAAGGATCGGCGGATTCAGGTTCAGAATCTGACTCTGCCGGTGGTGGCGTTGCTGCTCTTACTGGCTTTCTGACCTCTTCAACCGGCTTCCCTAGATCACCCAGGAAATCATCATCATCTGCAGAGACCGTTTGTGGAGGAGGATTATTCTGAGCCTTCATCTGGCCCAATCCAAAAGGATCGTCGTCATCGTCACCAAGATTCACGTCATTAGATGCACTTGTTGGTTGACTCCAAGCCGTAGGGCTGGAGAGGTTGACATGGCTTGGGGCAAATCCTGGCGTGCCCGTCCGGCTAGATGGATCGGGCGGGACGGGGTAATGGCTTGAGTTGTCAACCTTTGTTTCCGCATTGAATGCCGCAAATAAGTCAACATCTTCACCACTGCCAGTAATGCTGGCTCCGTTCGTCGGGGGAGGCGATGGGAGCCCAAACGGCGATGCGCCAGCCGGTGTAGCTGTGCGAGGTGCTATCGGCGGAATCCCCACAGATCCTTGGCTCTTATTGCCTAGTCCGTCCCAGAATTGACCATTGCCAAATTGCTTATCAAACTGCTTCTGCTTCTCTGCCTCCTGTTTGCGCCTCTCCGCCAACAGCTTTTCTTGTTGCTGTTGCAAGGTAAGGGTGGTTGATTTGGAAGATCCAAAGGAAACGAGGTTGGAGAAGCTATCGATGGTGGCAGTCTTCGGAGGGACGAACGCCTTGGAGGTATTAGAAAGTTGTGCAGAGAGAGGGGTGTTGCGCCCCGAATTCGCTGGCGGGGGAGTAGGTCGTAAGGTAGGATAATAGTTGCCCGTTCCTGGGGGTACCTTATTGGCAGTGGAAGAGGAGCTGGAAGACCAGTCTAGGCCATTGAGATCGTCCATAGCAGCAAGATAAAGGCTGTCATCCGGGCATTGAGTCGCTAAGAGGAGCTACAAAGCATTTCATAAGCTGGATCAAGTGTATCAAAGGTCCTTCGTACGCCGTCGCTGTCGTGTGTCCATGGTTTGAGATGTCTTGCTGGCTTCATGATGATTGAATTGCGCCTAGTGGCTGTCTGGCGTGCCGTAACAGGCGCGCGGATAAGACATCTATCTCATCATGGCAAGATTGTGTCACCGCCTCCGAGTCGGCCGGCAGAAGGACGCCATGCCATACAAACATGAGCTTTCGGTTACGATGTACGAGAAAAAGTATCCCCATGCCCTCCTGCCATAAGAATCTAGCCATTGACGCGTGATCCTATGACCCAATATGAAGAGACGGTAAGGGAAGGCAGAGGGCGCTGGAGTTTGCGTCACCCTGCCCTGGACCGTGTTTGGAATGCGAATAGAAGTCAGTTGCAACGAAGGGCCGCTTGCAGCTGTGTTCCGCGGCTGGTGGCCGCGCCCCAGGAACAATCGAATTGATGCCTCTCCGGATAACCCTCAGATGACAGTACGGCAGTGTGGACGTCACGTGCTCGCCCTTGCTCAGCAGCACCTTATTGGCTTGACTCGCGAGGCTACACACCTCACCTGGTCGAGATCTTCTTCTATGAGACGACACTGCCGATGGACTAACGGGCCGCAGATGGATCAGGAGGTGACAAATATGGTTGAAGGACAGACCATCCGAGAGACCCCAGCCCCTCTGCAGTTTTTGCAAATCATAGGCTGGTCCTCCAATGCTTGCGCTGTGCAAAGTTCCGCACAACCTGACATGCCAGTCTCCATATTCGGGCAAGGACTCTGATTTTACCTAATGCATATTATTTCTTGACTCGCTCTAGTCATCGGGCAACGGCAGTGGAAGGTGCAAATCATCTCACCATTCTAGAACGGAGTTGCTGTAACACCGTCTCCACAAGCTCGAGCCAAGCACCGGCTGCAATGGGCAGCTACCATGATCCTAAAGACCAGTCCCTTAGACGAGGATCTCCCGCGGGCCGGCTGTATGGGAGAAAGTGCACGCTACAGGACGACAGTATCACATCCTCCGTAGGAGTGTGGTGAGGGACATCTGTGCATCTGGCACTTATGGGAGTAGCACATACCGTAGCCAGCTGCCGGCAACTAACGCCCGCGGCTGCCACGCTGCGGACTAGAACGGACTGACACGATCCAGGATGGCCATGTTGGGTGCTTGCTGCATCTAGTTTGGCCCGAATCGGGTTACGGTACTCTTGTACAGGACGACGAAAACCCACCCAGCGACCCAACAGTGTACGTCCCTTGCCTGCCTATGCACCCCATATGCTCGACGGGCACGATAGATCCAAAATACAGTACTGTCGACACAGACAGCAAGCTGATTCTCCCCGACCACCGTCACCCAGCCATGGCAGCGGCATCCGAGAGGGCAGCGGCGCCGCCCAAGTCCTGCTCGAGGTCCTTGCCGTCTCGCTTGCTCGTTGGTCCCAATGCAGTGACAGTGACACGCAGCTTGAATCCCGAGTCGTAATCTTCATCTCCGTCCGGGAGCAGCGTCAAACAGGCAGATCAACGGCCGTTGACCACGTTGTCCGTTGTTGCTTGTATAGTGCTCGTCATGCTGGCCACGGTGCTTGGCTGGGCCAAAACCGTCGCATCGCCATCCGCATGCACATGTCACCTCCATCATGCCATCCTGCCATCCCCCATCACGGCGGCACCCTCGCGCTAGGTCCAGCCTAGCTGCGAGCCATGCCCGCCCAAGACGACGGGAGGTCTATCGCAATCTACGCTTGACTCCAGTCTGAGGCCCTAGCCCGTGAAGTCTCTAGAGAGCAAGCCCCAAGCCCCAAGCCCTCGCAGCAGCTGCCCCCCTAGGGCCCTTACTGCATCCAGTTACCTGTATTACGGCAGCCCTCCTGGGCCTGCCCGTACCTGCATTCGGCCGTTCCCAAGCATCTCCATAATATATCAGACTGGGTTCTTCCTCCGAACTTCCAACGCAGTTCTGTATCCAAGCAGCTAACGCTCCCGACTTTTAATTTCTGGGAATCCCATCACAGCGTGACAGACTGGGTTGACGTGCAGCCCGTTACCAGAATTTGCGTCACCCACAGCAACATCATTTGGCAACCCACGAATCGTGGCACTCGCCCAGCACGTCCGCCCCGCCTTTCGAGCTTCCGACAGAATTTACGCTCGCGGTGCCTGTGCGGCCTTCCCTGTCGAGCCCCAGTCTCCGTGCTGTACCCCTGAATCCCTCGCTGACAGGGACCTCTCGGGGGCGGATGAGAGGGTGATTTCGACGTGGATGTGCAGTGGGTGCGGGTAGGTCAGACAAGGTCCCAAGTGTCCAGGTCTGAACAAGGTCCAGTCCAGGAGACGAGCAGAATCCAAGGCGAAGGAAAAGAACAGCGATCCAGCCAGCTCGGCAACGGGGAAAGGAAGAAAGAGAGGTGACAGGTGCTGAGGGAGCAAGCACCGAGATAGACTACGCCGTAAAACGTTACACTCGATCCCATCCCTAGAGGGCAGCTCGTCGACCTTCGCCGTGCAGAACCATATTTCCGCCGAGCTCTTGCTAGACAGACAATCCTTCTTCTCCCACCCACCAGAAAGAGCTTCCAAAGTGGCAACGCAGATATCTCCGTGATCACATTGCTGCCCTCTGAGTCGGACGCTTGCCAAGGAAGTCGAAGACTGCGCCGATCGCCTTTGAATCGTTACTGCCCAAAGCTTATCGATCCACAGATCCACGATAACGGCAGGTGCATACCTACCTACAGCTCACGTCGCGGTACAAATTATCAACCACGATGGGTCTCTTTACTCGCAAAGAGCGGAACAGCTCGACGCCATCTTCACGAAAAGACCCGTCCATTACTGATGGTCATTCCTACGCTTCATCACAGTCCTCGCTCAAGTCGCCAACCACTCCAGGTTACGGCAAGATGTCGCTCTCCCCCACCATCCCTGAGATTCCCCTTCCCAAGGCTCCGGATCCAAACCTTGATCCCACAGGCTATCTACGCAGCATCTACTCTGTCCGTGAACGATGCAGTATCGTTCTAGCCAAAGCAAAACGAAATGAACTGCAACATTTCGAGGTTGACATGACCAAATTTCAAGACACGACTAAATTCGTGTGCTCAATTATCAAGGTTGGTCATCAATTGTTCTAAGTTGTGGCATTGCTGACTCAAGACAGCGCGACTTCGCACCAGACTTTTCACAAATTCCGCCGCATGGACGGTGGCAACATTTTAATGTTGGTGGGCGCGATCGTGTTATGAATCTTATTACCAGTTGGCCCTCCGTCGACTCTTCAGAACGATGCCGCCGCCTACTTGATCTCTTCCTGGTGTCGGTCCTTCTCGATGCGGGCGCTGGCACAGCTTGGTCATACAAGAGCAAGGAGAGTGGCCGGATATACCGGAGAAGCGAAGGACTTGCAGTTGCCAGCTTGGAAATGTTTAAGGCTGGAACTTTCAGTAGCAATCAGAACCAACCTTGCCAAGTAGATGCGGAGGCTTTGAGAACGCTAACAGTGGACATGATGGCAAGAGGCCTGCAAGTTTCCGACAACAATCCAATTGCTGGGCTGGAAGGACGAACAGGTCTTTTGGTCAGGCTAGCAGAGGCTCTGGACAATGTCACTTTCTTTGGAGCAGATGGTCGACCTGGAAATATGCTTGGTAATTCAGGAGCTCACGCTGTGGGGAAGCAAGAAACAGTGCTAACACTTGGTAGACTACCTCATCTCCCACCCAACCACGCACGCATCTTCAGTTCCAATTGTTCCACTTCCGACACTATGGACAGTCCTGGTGGACGGTCTTGCGCCCGTGTGGCCAACATCTCGCACCACCATGGACGGAGTTTCCCTTGGAGATGCATGGCCTCTATCCGTCCTAAGTCCTTTGGCCAGCGCACCTTGGGAGAACATTGTACCTTTTCACAAGCTGACCCAGTGGCTCTGCTATTCTCTCATGCAGCCTATGACCAAGCTCATGAACATCCGTTTCGCAGGCGCGGATTTAATGACCGGACTTCCCGAGTATCGAAATGGTGGCCTCTTCATCGATACTGGGGTGTTAACACTCAAGCCCGACGAGACGAAGCGTGGGCTGGCGGCATTCCACGAAAATGCACATAGGGTTGGAAAGGATGCTCTGGAGGTGGTCCCACTGTTTACACCGGAGGACGATGTTGTGGTGGAGTGGCGTGCTGTTACGGTTGGGTTCCTGGATCTACTTCTCGACGAGGTCAACTCAACTTTGGGGCTTAGTGGAAGTGACAAGTTGACGTTACCACAAATGCTTGAGGCAGGTAGTTGGAAGGGAGGAAGAGAAATCTCAGAAGTATCAAGACCAAACACGAAGGTAAGCATGTCTCAAACACTTGCCCACGAGGAGAAACTAACTCGGAGATCAGGAACCCCCAATTCAGATCCTTAGCGATGGGACCGTCTTTTAATAGCCGAAAAGAAGCAACAAAGGAGGAACGGGGTCTGGGAACATAATCACATTGGCTTTTTCTGCCGGCATGCATGGGGTCCACGTAAAATTCAGAGGGCACTGTTCGTTTTGTAAACCATTGATACTTTTCTCGGGAACTATTTCCTACCCTTCTTAGATGGATACAGACCCCAAATTTAGATACCCTTTAATCCTCTCCTGGGAACCTCCTTTGCAATCTGTGTACCAAATCAACCACGTCGGCTATGCAAAAAACCTCAGGAAACCTCTCTGAGTTGCTCTTTTGGATTTTTCTGCCAATCAATACTCTTGTGATAAACAAACCCATGCCCTGTAATCTCGCCTATGACAATTCTTATCAACTTATTGGCCAAACTCCCTTGAGGCGAAAGACCAGGCAGGGATTTGTCTATCCTGATTGTATCGTAAAGCATCTGCTGAATGCAGGTTTTCAGGCTTCTCATATCTGCGGCTGAAGGCTGGAAACCTTAATTTGGACTTGTGCACTGTTTTCGCTTTTGGTCACGGTTGATGTCATGTTTGCTTTTTGTCTCTACGGTGATTGGATTGAGTGTCTGACATTCATACATGGCTTAGCGAGGAGGCTGAATGCCTTGTGCTGTGCAATATGGCGTCTAAGGTATTATAGTATTATATGTTGTGCAAACATCTGTTTTCGGAATCTGACATGCGGGAATGAGAGTGACGAGGTAGAAATATTGGGACAGCTTGGCCACTGTAGTTTTGGTTTGCCGTGCAGGACGTCTAACTTGGGAGAATAGGTACTACGTATGTTCTGAGCGTCGGTTCTCGCGGGCACTGGTTGATCGCTTGGTTCTATCCGTTGCCAGCCGACCAAACCATTCTCCTACCTTTTCAATTATCAGTCCTCGTCCTCCTCATCTGGCTACAATGTTTGGCCCAGCGCGTGATTTGAGGCTGAATACCTGCCAAGCTACCTCCCAATCTCTAGAGAGATTTCTGATAGGAAGGCGCCACCCGCGCCCTGCATTCAAGCATCCAAGCCCCAAATTCCTTCCCTCTCCACACAATCTTCGGCGACCTGCGGCCCTCTAATAGAAAATGCTTTTGGCCGGAGCTTTCCCTTTTGGGTCTTATATTTTCGTAAAAGAGCGTATCGTGTTGTCGGCTTTCCTTTGCGCCCCATCTTTTGGCTTCAAATGGTTTTCAGCCGCACGTCTTTGGAGTTGAATTCCTAGCTCGTGGGCTTGGAGAGGGTCGCTTCTAGTGAGCATGGAGAGCCTGTGGCTGCTTCTTAGCCAGTATATAATTCCTCTGCTGGTCTCTTGGCAAGGCGGACTGCGGGAGCTTCCTTGGTGGTGCTGATTTCTGGCGTGCGGTTGCGGGTGGTCTTGCAGTGGTTGAGCTGAAGATGGGACAACTTGTGGAACTTAGTAGGGGTACAGTCTGTGAGAAAGCAGTGAGATGAACTGGTATGGAAAATGAAAACGGCTGAAAAGCCCCTCATACACAGAGGCAGAGGTGCCAATAACCAAGGTAGTTAAGGTATAAGAGGAATTCATTCCCTCAAGTTCGTATACCCACCCGTTCTATCTTCAGCAAGCACAGAAAGAAAGGAAACAACCGTCTTCATATTCTTCATATTATCCTCCTTAAGTACCCTTGTCACCACAATATCCAAGATGCGATTCTCAATATCCCTCCTCGCCACCTCTCTACTCGTCATCCTCTCTCCTCTCACCCACGCCGAAGCAGTCCCAGCTCCCAAACCTGAGCCCATCCCTGCTGTCCTCGGTACTTCCATGGGCGCAGCGGGACCTCAGTCCATCAAACGACAAACCACATTATGTGCGGATCCAAACTATGTGAGTCCTCTCCTCTCCTTTCCCAGGCCTTTGTTACGCAACCAACATGAAGAAATCACCACGTACTGCGTACTGACGGAGACGTTGCCCCAAAAGCCAATCAACTGTGCAAACGGATATTGCTGCCCATATAACACTCTCTGTGATGGTTCAAAGTGCGACACTGTCAAGGTCCAAAATGGAGCACGGGATGGGCAGGGTTCAATGGCAGCTAGGGAGTTGGCTCTGGTGCTGGGTGTTCTTGGGGGTGTTTTTGCGGTTATGTGAAGCAGAAGTGCAGTGCTTCTAGCGGAAGGGGGAAAGATGAGTGGGGGGAGATGGGGGTTGAAGTATATTGGATGATTGATGACGAAGCGTTCTTGAATTCCTGTACCTGGGTTTGAGATAGACGATGAAACAGGTCTTATGTGTCTGAAATAATAATACGTAATCGCATGATATGAGTGAGTTATTACATAATTGTCTGTATATTTGACTGCTTGAGAATATAAGAATCTTGTTGATCTTCAGAACGCCTGACCTTGGCTCAAGAAAGCAAAATATGTCATGTGCACCAATGTATAACTCGGTGTACGAGATAAAACTGGCGAAGCTATTATTTTGAAGGTAGAGTTTGTCACTCTTCAGAAATTGTCACTGACCAAGCGCTTTGAAAAGTCTTCAGTATAGCCCGAAAGTATCATTAAGAAGCAGTATCTAAGAGCCATGCAGCTATGTTTCTGAATTGGGCATCTTAAGCACGATCAAAACAGCACATAGACTGGTCTTGGGGATTGGCACCGATTCTCTTGAGCTTCTAGAAAAGTTAAGCGACTTTTGGAATCTCATCTACCGTTCATTCCACGGTCATCATCTAAAGTTCCACATCAACGCACTGGTTTCCATCTGCCGAAACGCCGCCATGCTGCCATTTGTTGCCTCTTATCTGTGAATGCCTCGCCTCTTTGCCCCTGTTGCATGTTTCCGAGAACCCCCTCAATCCTTCCATTTCTGAACAGCAGTTCCTCCTCGCTTGAACTCGGCAACCTCTCCCAGGACCAAACTCTTGTCGCTGTGCTCCTTGTTGGGGAAAGTGGTTGCTAAAACCCATGGTCGACTGTTGCTCCCCGGCTGCGCACGTTCGACAAAGCCGTAAACATCGCCAATCGTGTGGCTAGTGTTGAATCGCGCTGGAAGGCGGGAGCCATCAGCCATCTGAATACGAAGCGTAATGGTTGGTTGTGAAGAGTCAATCTCAACTTCAGGTGCACTTGGGGCTGAAGAAGCTGACGGTGCACTGGGAGTGGGTGCTGCCGCCGGGGCCGCAGACATTGAAGACCCTCCAGGTGTAGGGCTTCCGAGTCTGTGACCACTACCGCCGAATGGTTTGTAGACTTTCGGAGGCTCCTTGTACTTATCTTCGTGTTTGTGTAATTGGACATCAACTGGTTGATCTGATCGTACACCCATAAGATGAAGGGGAGCACGGCCTTGACGAATCATTTGCAGATCAGCTGCGTTTTGAGGGTCATCGAAGCGACGAAGTGGCCCGTCGTCAATGCTGAAACCATCTTCCCAAAGATGAAGGATTCTGGTTTGTACTGGACCAGGCTGGGCAGTGCTGGCTTGGGGATCAGGGATGACTTGAGAAGGTGTATCGTCGCCACCAAGAGTTTGACCGCTACCACGGAATCGAGAAGGTGCTGCTGCGGCTGGCTCCCCGCCAGTACGTGCGGCATTTCTAACAGTGTCAACTCGAGAGGAACTTCCTCTACTCATTGCAGATTGTACTTACGCTCTAGCCTTCTTGATAATGTCGTCCACAACCTTCCTTGGGTCATTCTTTCTGTTTGGATCTTGAACAGCGAGCCCGGACTTCTCTCCTCCAGCAAACAGATCTCTGGGCTGACCCTCTGGTGTGTAATCGGAGTCGTCAGAGTCATCATCATCGTGAGAATGACCGTGACCAGTATGACCTCCAGAAGGTGCACCTTGACCTATGGAACCGAGCGTCTGAATGCCCCCTCTTCGAGGTGGGGCAGCAGCAGCTCTGGAGCTGGACGCAACGGAGGGGATCGATTGTGGTGCAGGTCTGCCATCCAGGGTTCTTGGTCCTGTGTATGCCTCTTCTTCTCGTGGGTCTTCTTCGGCACCCTCTTGGGCGTTTGAGATGCCCTCCTCCTGTGAAGTATAGAACTCCGCTGCCGCACTTGAAAGATCCCACCGGTTTGCTGCGAGGAATTGTTGAGCCTACATGAGTAAAGACGAAGTCAGCGAGTCCGTTATCTAGTTGCGCATATATAACAATAAAGATGAGCTCCACCTACTTCTGCTGGAGAAGCTCCAGTCAGCTCACAAAACTCGGAAGTGAGTTGATCATGAGTGCCTTCGTCCGCCATGGTTGTGTGAGGTTTTTGGGTTGGAGTTGTTGTGTTGAATATGTAAGGGAAGCGTAAGGCAACGCCAAGTAGGTACCCCCGATTATATCAAATTGTTATGTACTGTACGAGAGGCAAATGTGAAGATGATTTGGCAGCACGAATTGGAAGCTTCGAGCTCGGAAGCAACTCAGGCACGAACGCGGACGTCACTATCAAGTGATGCCTCATCGCCAAGGTATCAACATGAATTGCCGACGGAACTTTGGATAGCTTCAAACAACATTGACTTGCTTTCTCCAGGTCACCACTCAAATCTGGGACATTCGAGGTCTAAAGCTTCGAAAGCTGTGCGACCACTGGGCACTAGTTTCTCCCCCTTACAACGCAGATCATGGCCTCCCATGATAGCCTCAACAACATGACAGAATCGGCCATGACCATTCCATCCGATTCCGAGCAATACTCCGGCAACGATGAGCTATCTCCATCACCACCTTCGTCCTCAAGCTCGCCTGCTATGATTTTATACAGCCCGCCTACAGTCTGGAGCTTGCTCCGTGGAGCTGCTATCAATTTGGTATTGCCGTTTGTCAATGGACTTATGTTGGGATTTGGAGAATTGTTTGCACACGAAGCTGCATTCAGGTTAGGATGGGGAGGAACAAAGGTACGGCAGTCTTTCACTTTGTACTGGCACTGCAGAGGGCCATTGCTCTTCTCTAATATCGCCTGGAGCTTTCTGTGCATCATAAGAACGCGGATCAATCTCAAAGGGATATGCTAACGGTCCATTTTCAGGTCTTTCCACTCGGACGAAGCTCAAGAACTGTTGGCCCTGGGATTGAGGTTAGAGATGATCCATTCGAGAAGAGACGGAGGAATGGTCAGCTTGAGGATCTGACGAGCATGGAGTAACTTGGGGACCACTTACGCAATACTGGCGCATCGGAGTTCTTGCAAGCATTGTGCATGGCATTCGCAAAAGGCTTACATACAGACACCTTAGGGAATCCAAAATCGAAGTAGCTGCATATTCATAAGGATTGGGAAAAGCCTTGCCCTACCTTGGTCTAAGATGGGAGGGATGGATTTGTACAGGAGTTACATGATATATATGCATGGCCTACCACTTTGTCTGGAATCTGTCTTATGGTACAACATGTCTACTCAAATGGAGATTTTACCTCGAGCTTAGAAACTCCATGAAAGAGTCACAATTAAAGTAAACCGACAAGGCCTGTTCTCTTGTCGATTGATTCATTCATAAGTCAAGGATTACTCCCCTCATAATTAAGCATAATTTATGCACGTGCACAAAAGTTACAACTCCAAAAAGTTCTCGAACGCGACATTTCGACTCTAGCAGGCAAGATGTTACCCAGCAGAGGATTACGGTGGTCCAGCCAAATTGGCCTGGCTAGAAGGCGAGTCGAAGTATTATCTGCCAGACAGGTAAGAGCCTTGACGGCCCTTGACGGGTTTCCAATTGCTTACATTCAAAGTTCTCTTCTTCCCCAATACAAAATGCCTCCAAGAGAAGCAGTCCACTCCTTTCCAGACCGGTCGCCTCGGGCCTAAGAACTGCTGCGCGACCTCAACTATTGCAGACCTCTCACATCCTTCGTAGTGGAGCTGCTGTACGATTCGCATCAACCACACCCAGTACGCCCGCCGCAGCAGCAACTACTGCCTCCCCTACAGATGCTGTTGCTAGCTCCGCCCAAACTCCCCTCCCAACCTTTGACGCTGCCACCGATCTCACGACAAACAGCCTGCTGTACGATATCCCAGAACATATCGGTTATCTCAAGTCCCTAGGTCTGGACTATGGTTGGGGCCCGACGGCAGTTATGGAATGGTGTTTGGAACATGTACATGTTCTGGCTGGTACTCCATGGTGGGGATCTATCTGCATAACAGCTGTCTTTGTCCGTCTACTCCTCTTGAAGCCGTACATAGATGCCAGTGGCAATGCAGCCAAGTTGGCACAAGTCAAGCACATCACAGCACCCATTACCGAGAAAATGCAAGCGGCATCGCGGGCAGGCAACACGGAAATGACATGGAAGCTCAGACAAGAGCTCCAGATGGTACACAAGAGAGCTGGTATTCAGATCTGGAAGAGCATGGTGCCCATGAGTCAGATCTTTATTGGTTATGGCACTTTCAAGCTGATGCGGGGAATGGCAAACCTACCTGTTCCTGGCTGGGAGACTGGTGGTTTGTTGTGGATCCAAAACCTCACCATACCTGATCCTCTCTTCATCCTCCCCGTGGTGACCGCTGGTATGTTCCACTGGCTGATGCGGGTAAGTAGTAACCTTTCCATCAGAAACTGACCTGAGACTAATGGTTTGCAGAGTGGTGGAGAGACTGGTATTGCTTTGACCACACCAGCAATGCAAACGCTACTGATGTATGGTATACCACTCATGACCTTGGTTTTCACGTCTTGGTTACCAGCAGGTCTTCAACTATCCTTCTTTGTCACCGGAGTTCTCTCCTACATCCAAGCCACAGCTTTCCGCAAACCCTCAATCCGCGCCAAGCTTGGCATGGCACCCCTTCCACAGCCGCCAAGCTCATCATCACCTCTTAAAGGCAGCGTCAAGATCAAATCCCATGCACCTGAGGCAACCGCTGAACCCGCAGAATCGGGCTGGAAAAGCATTGGTGCTGTGAAGGAGGTCATGGGCACGTGGGAAGGAGCTCGGAATGCGGCGAGCGAGGTGACGAAGTCTGGACGAAACAAATTGGAAGCCGGAAAGGAAAAGTCAAGAAAGAAGGAGGCTGAGGCCTATGAGAAGCAGCGACAGCAGCAGATCAGAGAAGAGAGGTGGGAACGTGAAGCAGAGCGAAGAAGAGAGCGAGCTGCCAGGGGTGGGACCAAATAGACGTCGTAGAATTAACGTCGTGCGGAAGAATGATCGTGTAAAATATTGTAAAAATGGTCATAGTTGTGGCATACATGTAAAGTATACCGGCAAGGGAGAGGGAAAAATCACAAGAACACCACTATTACACAACCTGTATTCCTAAACTTTAGGCACCTTATGCATTTAAATGATATCGTACAGATCACTTCTCTGTTAGCCAAAGTCAAGACCACAATGCACTCCCTAACCTTCGTTTGTGCGTGTCGTTTCTTGCCCAGTATTCTTATCCAATGGACAACAAGAGGCAGTCTGGTTCCCCAAACAAATTGTATCAAAGGAAGCCATAAGCAGATTCTTGCCGCAAATAACACCCCAAACCCGTACTCTCTCGGACCTTTTTTAACCAATGCTACCTGCAACACACCTGGACAACAAATTATGATCCAATAAACTTCCACTCTTCCTCCAAGCACATCCATGACGTTATGTTATGTATCGTAACAAGCAGTTGACTCTGGTTCGCCGGGCTAAAATCCAGCCAACATCTTACCGGCCGGCTGACTCTACCTCTATCGTCCCTTGCAATTACTCGGGCTCAACGAAGTGGCTGAGACAAGAGTCCCTTTCTACCAAATACCTCGCACGATGTTTGAAGCTAGGTCTGGGAGACCCTAGCAATCCCCTCCTTCGACCATTGGTATAAAATTACTTCAGATGAGCTTGGCGACTAAAGCCCCTGGACTATATCCAAGCGGTTCAAACCAGCCCGATAGCAATGTTACATCAATGCCATTCTTCGAGGTCTCTCTCCGATCTGCTTGATTCCTCTTGCCTTGGTAGGTTCATTTGACTCCATCTTCGAATCGCTAGGTTGTAATACCATGGACCGGGATCCCTGTCACCAGGAGAGATTAGAGAAGGTTAGCGAATGCACAGTTGCGGATAAGAGCACTTCAAGATCATTTCATTTCATTCATTGAGATCCGAGATCCATGTATTTACCCCTAAATACACCATTTCGGCTAGCAATACGCGCCCCTCCTGCCCTTCCCCGGCGGAGCATCTCCCGTCTAGCGAGCCATTCCAGATGAAGCAGTACGTGAAGGACCAGCCCCCATACTGTGCCTGTCGAGAGAGCATCGCATAGATCTCAGAAGTAGTGCACGCCGAGAGGAACAAGTTGAAAGGAGGGGTACCGTCTTCTTTTAAGTCACACGCAGTAGTGGAAAAACAGAGTGCAGAAGAACGCCAGGAATCTTCTTTCTTTTGTGAATATGACGAACATGTAATATGCCCGCATGTCCGTGTTGCTCTGACCCCTATGCAAAACGCGCGTGAAAGAATGCATTCTTTGGCGAAGCGGAAGAAAGCAGAAACAGAAGATAGAAAGCTACGTAAACGGGGCATCATGTAGGTAACAAGAAGTCGTTGGAAAAACAAACAAGAGAAAGAACGCATGCATGCAGGCTCGTCAAAAAGAGGTAGAAGAAGACACAAGTATGTATTGCAGTAGGTGCGCTCAGTGGCCATGAGCAGCGTCGTGTTGGTGACGATGCAAGTGTCGGGCTGCAGCACGTTTCCGATCGGAGCGTCGGACGTACGGGGTTGAGGTTTCAACAGCTGACAACGTGACGGTGACCGTCTCCTCCACCCACAGTACCTCGAGCACTTCTAGGCCATTGGTCGAGTAGCTCGTGGCCACGAAATCCTCTGTTGCACTGGCGGCTGGGGAGTAAACTGGCGCGATTGTGGTAACTGGGGCGCTGCTGCTTGGCGATGATGAGGTTGGGATCGATGATGAGGATGAGATCGATGATGAGGTTGGGATCGTTGAAGAGCTGGATGGGTCGAAGCTGGATGATGCTTGGCCTTTGAAGACACCACCTGGAAGGAAGGTATCGGTAGAGGCAATGGTCGAACCAGCGGAGTGAGACAGAGTTGGGACGACAGCTGAACCAGTTGTGACGGCTCCCGAAGTAGCACTTGCGGTGGCTCCATCAGTTGCAGAATTAGGTCCTGATTGGATAGCAACACTTCCTGGCAGAGTAGCCATGGGGCCGATGTAGTTTTCATTGGCGAGAGCAGATGGCATAGAGATGTTGCAGTTAGAGCCATCTTGAATGGTGAACAAGGAACAGTCAGCGATCTCACCCGAGGCGTTGGTGCATGTATCGACAGCCTCCTGGAGGAAGCTCTCCTCCCAGCCCATGATGAAGTCTCCGTGGTAACCGTAACCAGTTGGGTCTCCGTTAGAAAGCACGAATTGGCCGTCGACTCCGGCGAAGGCGTTGGTATTGAAGATAGTCTCATAGAAGAGAGAAACAAGGCGGACGGGGTGGGTGTCAGGGCAAGTGCCGGTCATAACCAAGTTAGGGAAAGCGACGTGATCCTTGTGGTTGGCAGAGTCAACATCGACACCATTCCAGCAGGATGGGAACATCAGCTCGAGTCTAATTCCATCCAAGCAGTTCGCATCAAGGTATGCCTTGTCGGGAAGGAAATGACGGTAGAGAGAGCCTTCAGCAGCGACGGCATAGTTCAAGCAGTTGAAACCAAGTGCCTTTTGAGCGAGCGCGTCCTGAGTGGACTCAGCAGCAGTCCAATCTGACTTTGGTGGATCGGGGACTGGGCCAGCCGTGAAGTTTCGGCGATTGGTGCTACCAGAGATCATTTGGAATCCTGAAGGGAAGGCGGACAAGCTGTCGTTTCCAGAGTTGGGATACAGAAGGTAGTATCTGAGAGGGTCATGTTAGTTTTACTTCCAGACAAATTATGATCACCATGGAAGTGTATCCACGTGACCAATTTCGAGAGGATTGAAGTTGGAACTTGAGCTGACTTACGCAAGCATGCCGCCAACCTGCTCAACGATCTGGAATTCACCAGTTGCCGCATTTTGAAAGTAGAGAGAAGGGGTCCAATAAGCCGACTTGTCCTGAGAAACCTGGCAGGAGGTGCAGTCACCGGTCAGGAGGTCAGCAGTGGTGGACGTCTCAGAGAATGCTAGATCGAATGGTTAGCCTATGGTAGTCAAAGGGAACAATGGAGACATGATGTGTCCTCAATGGCATGAATAACGCTTGGGTTGCAACCGCTGATGCTGCTTTTGACTTTGTGCGCAGATGCGCACAGTCGTCGCGTAACATGGTAGAGCAAGGAAAGGTATAGATCGAAGTATAGTACATACCAGATGAGCCGTGAATGGCATGCTCGTGAGTTCCAAGAGTGCCTGGGTTCATGAGGGGGTCAATTCGAGCCATACCGGAGCGGTATCGACATGGCATACGCCAGAAAGCGTCGACGGTGAGAACCGACGCAAGAAGCGCAACCACCTGTGTGGTAGTTGAGATCTTCATTTTGATGAAGAGAGTAAGTGATTGACGAAGTTTTGATGAGGGACGAGAGAAGTAAGGATCAGGGTAACGACTATGCGCAGTCTCAATCGGCAAGGGAAATGGAGTTCGTGTTATGTCGAAGGCGAGGTTGAAGAATGGTTAGCGACGAAGTATATCCTCCCAGTCGCGTTCACGCTCGGATTGGCGAACGATGCCTTAATACCTTGTTGCCTTATTGCCTGGTAGACTCAATAAGATACAAAGTGTCGAGGTCGTCTTGGTCGCGCGCAAAACCCGTGAAATCACAGCGTCAAGTGGTTCACTATCGCAGCCAAAACGTTTCTTCCGGACCAGACAGATACCGATGCGCTGAATGACCACCACCGTTCCTCGCTCTTTCTGGCCTTCTCTGGCTTAAGCCTCCTCTCAGTCAATCCCAGTTACGTCCAAGTCCCCAACCTTCTTCCCAAAGAATACAGTTTTGCGGCAAGGTCGGCGTGGGTATCGAGAATGTCGCAAAGAACGTTACCTTCCCGTGATATGTCGGAATACTGGCCAGCCTCAAAAAGAATGACAACTAGGTGTAGAGTATGTGCAAGAGAATGATAGCAGCTCGTGGCCGGAAGCACGAGACCAAAGGAGTGTGTAAGGAGGGCTGGGGGTTCCTGCGTAAAGGAATGTGAAGGGAGGACAACGAACGACAGTGAGGTTGGGCAAGGGAGGAGAGGGAGGGAAGAGGACGACTAGATGAGGCAGCGAAGAAGAGGAAGAGGACGCTCGAAGGACGGCGAGCGAATGGAGCGCGAGTGGAGCCATGATCGTGGGCAGAGTCCCCATCCGCAGCGCGCAGCGAGTAAGAGCAGCAGCATCTGAGTCGGTCGGTACCTGCCAAGGACGATCAAGGACCTACAAGGGGGGCGGAGGGGGGGTGCATGGAGGGACGGGGATTGGTGGTAAAGGATGCAGCTGGACGGACGACTTCGTACAGTCAGAGTGCAGGCGGCCAGCAGTGCAGCCGTGAGGAATGGGATTATGGAAACAGGAATGGCGCAGATTGCAAAAGGGGAGCAAAGGGTCATGGCATTGGCACTGATGCCGGTCGTCTGAAGAACATGAGACCCTGATCCCGAGCGGTGGAGCCCGGCTCGCGGGGGGGGGGGGGGAAGTTGGCGCGCAGGGTCAAGACACACCAGACGAACGGCGATACACAGACCACCAAACAAAAGGAGGGCCAGCAGTGCGGCGGCGGGCATTTCGGTGCCCAACCCCTCAGCAATATAAAGCACCCGATCGGAAGGAGATCCAGGGTGGACGCTTACGCCTGAGCGACGGGCACTTGCACGCCTCCTTGCAGCTCCGTGTGGTATAGTACCTACCGCACGGCAATGTAGGCGGACATCTGGTCTGGTGTGGGAAGTGAGAGGGAGGGAGAGCGAGAGGGCGAGAGAAGTCAGCAAAGAGAGCGTCGCTGCGGGCACATCCTCCCCTGCACACTTCTCTCTCTTGCAGCTGTCAGCACTGCTTGGGCCCGAGCCCTACGCCCAGTGCCTACGGTACGGTACTTGCAGCACGGTGGCGCATATCCAATACCGACCGCTGAAGTACACACAACCGCAGACTGCAAGCGCCAGAACGACGCAAGGCAGTCTGCAGCAGGATCCTTCGGCCTCATCCGTGGGCATACCGTCCTCATTTTCGCTTTCTTGCCTTTTCCCTTCCAATTCCTTTTCCTCGCGCATCTTGTCGCTCTCCCCCCTGTGCTCCAGTGCAAGCGCTCAATCTGAAACTCGACCTGACGTTGCCAGCGCCAATCACGGCGTGCAGAGGCCACATTCCCAGCAGGGGCTGCTTAGCGCCTTGCAGCCAGCCCCCGGAAGGCAAGGCACACTACGGCCGCATGCGGTTAGGGCTGGAGGAAGGACTGTTCGTCTGTACGTACTGCAGCACGTCCATCAATAGTCCTTTGCCAGTAGATGCACTTTCATGTCCCACCGGACGATGTGTGTACGACAGTGCAGCATACAGTAAGTATATCACGCCAGGTCATGTCGTGGAGGCAGCGTATGCCAAACCAAACATATGCCCACCGGCCGACCAGTGTCCAGCGCTAGTTCTGCTGCCTTTCTCCTTACCAAGAAACGAAACACAAACACGGCATTGCCATACAAGGAGGCGCAGCCGCTGCCTCAGTAGTCAGAGTCTCGCCAACCCTCGTGGTGGCCACCCTACAGCTTCAGCTGTTCCATCTACTTCCTTCGCGGGTGAGTTCGAAGAACTGGTTCGCTGACCCGTGTGAACCGGTTCTGTAGCGACGCCCGACGACAAAACACAACCTGTTTGATATCCCAGCAATCAAGCCATTCCTAAATACATGCTTAAAGAGCTCCCATGCGAACTGGTCGGGGGCGCATTGTGTGTTCCACCAGGTCGTAGAACAAAGGGAAAAGGCAAAAGAGAGGGGGTTGATAACACAATCTCACCAGCTGCTAGTTCTCCCGATAACAGATATACTTTACAAGAGACCTTACCGTCATCTACATTCCTCGGGGAAGCCAGCTTTGCTTCTAGCTGGCGGGGGAAGCCAGTGCTGACCGTTGCCTCTCGTTTCGCTTCCTTTGCTTTTCTTCTTCTCTGCCGCCCTACCGTCCTCTTTCAGCACACGGCGTGTGTCGCAGCAGAAAATTGGGAGCCTGATTCGGGCCAAGTCATTTATGTCAAGCCTGGGACTTCTGGATCTGGTTGGGGCCGGGAGGTTAGTCGTAGATCCTCCTCACTTGTCGTATTCTCTTATCTGCCGCCTTAATCTACCTACAGATATCTGTACCGGATCTTCGTCATCGAGGCTTTCCCTAACGCGAGAGTTGGGGGCGGTAGCCTGGGATCTTCGAGGGAACGGAAAGGGGTGACATCTTCCGAGTTTCTTCCTAATTGTCAAGTGATAATAGATAGAATTCTTATGACGGAGCGCTTTGTCTGGCTTAATTTCTTTTGATTTGCTGTGTTGTTCGTTCTTGTTGTTCTGTTTCGTGTTGAAGGTGGTTCTTGTTTAAGTGAAATGATCCGTTCAATCCGATCAAAATCACGTGTCGTACAGCATCCGGCCGTGGAATTCTTTGGAGAGATGGTGCAGTCTATGTTGCACAAAGCAATATGTTTAATTTTGCCAAAGCAAGTTTGGGAATCTGTGGAAAGATGCTTCAAGCGACGCTCGTCTTGTAGCAATCTCAATTAGCCCCCTGGAGCGTTACTCCTAAGTCAAAATTTCCTTGCTTCTTAACATGGTGAACCGTCCACACTGCTTGATCTTCTCACTTAGATGTCTACTAGCACTGGTGACAGTTTTCAGGATATTTTGTCACGAGCAAACACTTTACATGTATCATTTCTCCTCTTTCTAACATATTTGTGACGTACAGGAGTCAGCTCGAGACGATACTCGTTGGCACACCAATTAATACCTCAGTCTCATTTTGGCAACCCTTTCATGCATTTCTTTCTCGAAGTACGAGGGGCCAGGCCACGTAGGCCGCTTACGATGTCGCTCTTGTCCTACGCCATTGATTCGCCGATTCATAATCTTACTACCTTCTCCTTTAAGTATCGCGTATCACTTCTCAGTATGTCCCAAAATAACAGACTCAGCTGCTCAGAATACCAGGCCTAACATTTGCCACGTAGGCGATTGCAGTCACAGATTCTCCCATTACTTTATGTCTCGTTTGGAGAAGTCTCATCTCGCATTCAATGCATGCCCGGACATAGGAAACGCGAGGCAAGGTAGGTAGGTAGCTGTATGGCAAGATCTCGTCGAAGGAGAAAGCATCTGTGCTCGTCAGCTGGAAAGGACCCTTCACAATCCTGGGCCCCGTATATGGTCCGTCGAGGATCTTGAGGTTGGAGATGTGGAAATGAGAAGGTTCACTCTGTGCCGTGCAGGAGCTGGGACTAAGCGGTTGAATAGTGAGTGGGATCAAGCATTCGAGTTGTCGGACTCATCAGCTGGTGCCCTAAGTAATTCGTTGGATCTTTGACGGAGATGGCATTGGCTATAAAGATAGATGAAGGCTCTGGGTTTCTTTTCACGGGCTAGAGGTTTTACCAATTCGGAAATTGCCATGTCTGGCGGCAGGCTGAATCACGGTCACTTGATCACCAAAGACTCTAGTCGCTGGAACCATCACCAACTGCCATTCGTCCTGGGTCGATGTTTTAGAAGATCATCGAGTACATCCATGGTAGCAAGCAAATTGAAAAGAAAACTCCCTAGCCTAAGTCCATTCCATCAACTCCTGGGTATCCATGCCATGCCGTGCGTTCCTGAGCAATCCCGATCGCCTCGCTTTTTTGTGTGCTTCTATACTGTTTTACAAACTCTCCGTGCCTGCCTTCACGGAAGAGGAACCCCAGCGCCAGCAATCGCAGCAAAAGTGTCTCACGCCCGACCTGCTCGCTCTTCAAGCTTCGCCGGCGCCGCGCTCAACTCCACGACGTGCGGGGCTGTCTAAGCTCTCGAACTCCTTGACGGCTAGTCGAGCATTCTCGAGGGCGCAATTGAACCGCTCCTCTCCGGGGGGGAGAACAACCAGCAGGTAGGTGTTGGTGGTGAACTTGACAATGAAGACACTGAACACGACCATCTTCAACTCAAACAAGCTGAACTGCTCGGCAGATTTGGGGGTGCCGGTGAAGCGGGAGGTCGATTGCTTGAAGTTCTTAATGATGTTGCTCAGGCGCTCGAATCGATCGGTGGTTGGGTTCATGGCACCCACTTCTGACGCCCAGCTAGATACTACCAGGAAGGAGGAGCGCTCAAAAAGCAAGACCTCCTCCGCCTGCAACAAAATGCCCAATGAAGACAAGTGCTGTTCGATCTCGGCCAGGTTGGGAACCAAGTCATGAATGATCTCGGCCCAAGCCTTGTAGAGGGATTGATCCCAGATCGAGGTAGCAAAGGCAACGGGGTCGAAGGACTCGGACTTGGAGCGGATGAGTTGGACGTGGTTGGTGTAGAGCTCCTCGCGTTGTTGAGGGACGATCAAGTCCATCTTGTGAACCAGAATGTAGATGGAGGACGTAGGCGAGAACTGTGAGAGGGCGGTAATGATCGAGCGGTAGGTGAGGAGATCGCGGTCGAAATCCCGGGACTCGATATCGAAGACGTAGATGAGGACACCGACGTTGGAGAAGACGTGCTGTCGTTGTTGCGAGAGGTAGTTCTCCATGAACGCGTCCTGTCTACATAGCTGTCAATATTGGCGCATCCCGATAGATAGCTTCGAGGCACAACATAAGAAGACTCACCCTCCACAATCCCACAAATTGAGTGTGAGGTTTCCCAGGAACTTGACATGGCTCAAGTCGACATCAATGGTCGCACCGAGGCGTCGGGTGTCGCGGGCCACATAGTTGGAGAAGATGATGGAGCGCATGGAACTCTTGCCAGAGCCCGACTTGCCCATGAGCAGCACCTTCTTCTTCTTCTGCTTGCGAGGCTCGGCGGCGGGCGAGGACGCAGAGTTCTCGTCCTGCAGGTTGAGATTGTCCATGGTGCGGTCAAGGTCGCTGGAGTCGTCAGAGTCGCTGGCACTGCTGGAGGAGTGGTACGCAGGGTCGTATCGTGGAATCGCGTTTGCTGAAGCTCTAGCTTGGGCAATTAGGCTTGTGAGCTTGCTCCCGCCAGCCGTGCTCGTATCAGCCCGAGCTGATGGACCTTGTTCCTCGCTTACTTCCTGGCCCATTGTGGTTAATTTGGCGATGTGGTAGTGGCTTCGGCGGAATGTATATCCGAGGATATATGGCTGTCGGATAAATATATGGCCCAAGTTTCCTGGAAAGAAAATAAAGTGAGCTCGTCGAGCTGGATCACATAATGGGGCGTCTCCGGTGACTTTCGCCTTGGCTTCTTCCCTCAACATATTAAAACTTCTATAACATTCGTAAAATTCGAAAGGTGAGCCACACCATATTTCAGACTACTGCAAGTGATTTGCACAAAGGAACCCGGTGAAGAGTTAATTCTCTTCTCTATCGCTATTGTTCAAGGGTCAACCTCTGATGTTTCGATTGGTTCCGCGCTCTTGTTTAAATCTGCTAGCGCATATCATATAGCGAAGCACATCAAACCTTTAGGTATCTGTTCTTGGTCAACAGATAACTCGAACCACTGCATCCTTTGCGGATAATTATATCAAGTAATGATCTTCTCCACTTATCTGCCTTAACAAGATTATTGTAACAGCGCAAAGCCTCAAGGGTACGTCTTCACATCTACAAAAGGGTCATAGGTCGCACAAGGTACTCTTTATGGATTTTCTATAAGTTTTCTACAAGTAGTAAAATTAATCAGCAGTGTCTTTGCGGGATCTAGAAGCAAGTTAATGCAAGGCTTCTTCTTGATGCAGCAACTGTTCTGAATGACAAACTGCTAATGGCGTGTAGATCTGTCCATAACAAGCGCAATTTTTAGCCCCCAGTTCAAGCCTTGCTAGCATATGATATAAATCACACATTAAGCCATGTGCTAGGTTACTGCTTCGTTTTGACGCAAGCCGGCTAACCTTTCTTGTATTTCATGTACTGCCAGGAGGTAGGCATCAATCTCCTATAGAAGATGTTAGCTTCATTTCAAGGGCTTGGAACCTTTGGTGATTAAAGGAGGTGGTACGTCTTACCCTCAAAGCATGAAAATGTGGCGCATGTATAACCCAAACATGGTATCATGTCAGAAGTCTTCGCTCCCTTATGAATTCCGCCTGCTGTATTTCAGTCCTCTTCCAAAGTCGACAACGGGAGAGCCTCATAGCGTCCATCGGCAAGATCTGGTCCTGGATACCTTGCCCACATGACATAAATGACAGTCCCACCAGCCAGGCATATTATAGATCCAAGAGCTAAGAATCCGAAATCTTCGGGTCGGTTCCAGATCACTGTCCCGCCCCAGTGGATAAGTGCTGCGAGTTCGCGGAACGATTGCTCAGTTCCTGCAAAGGTAGAGCGCAAGGAGGATGGGATCTCCGTCTGCTCCAGTTCTTGGATCATCAACTCGAAAGACCAGTGTCCAATTCTTGTCAGGGAGAGGAATGAGAAGAGGATCATGGATACCATGAATGGTGGTGGTCCTTGTGAAGCAGGATTGCTAGTCTTCGACGACATGCTCCAAAGAACTAGCACTACAGGTATCTTGACAACATTAGCCACGTTGTTCCGGAAATATGAGTATGACATACCATGAAAATCAGATTTGATGTAACCGCCCACGACCCCACGGTCCGAACCGCCGCACTCTGCTTTCCCCTGTGCCCAGGACTCGATCGCGCATACTTTCGGCGCATAAATCCGACCGCCCATGGTGTAAGAAACGTACTCAGAAGACCCATAGCCGTACCCGACCCTCGGGCAATGGTGACGGTCGATAAGGCGAATCCAATCTCCATAAGGTAGGTGATAAGTGTCGCCGAATAAGATAGGACTGTCAGTTGGAGTAATGAAATGGCAATCGATGCTGGCCACAGTTGCATGGAAAAATATGACTTCAGCCTGGAGGACGGCTTTGAGAACATTGTCATATGCAATCCCTGCGCCCATGACATGGTCATGATCTGGCTCGTGCTGGTAAATCTTCCACCCGGGATATCATCAATATCATTGTCCCCTTCGACATTTTGCTTTGGCGCAAGAAGTTGCTGGTTCTCTTTAGCTATCACCATCGCCAACCACATCTGGAAGATCCAGTTCACGAAGGTTGAAAATGCGAGCATGGCAATCCAGCCCAAGCGGGAGCTGAAAGCTGCAACCACAAGTGGCAGAAGGGACGGGGCTACGAGCTTGCATATAACGTCGAGTCTCTTCATAGTGGCATTGACATGCGTAAGACTATATGGTGACTCGACCTCGGGGGGTTCGACAAGAGCAGGGACCCAATCCCTATCCATGGATAGCACATTGGCCATTGAACTCAGATCTCGAATGACATCTAAGACCAGGAAGATGGAGAAAAGGATAATGCGGGACGACGACCAGTCCGTTGGCTTCGTACCATCAGATGGGACCGGCCATGACATCCAGCATAAATACATTGCCAAACTAGAACAGTTGTTGACAATGATGGTGAGGAGCTGCGGGCGAAGTCGTTTCGGTGCTTTGTCAATCCAGCTCCCAATGGCCGGAGCACATAGGATCGAGACCAGCGTCGATGTTATGCCCCTAGATTGGATCAACACTGCATATGTTCAACCATGTGTGCTTACCAACCTGATCGAAGTTGCAGTCAGACTTTTGGGAAAAGCCAGCGCTACTAGAATGATCTATTCAAAATTAATATTGGTGGCGACGAGGATCTCCAAAAAGCTCACTGAGGCGTACTCCAACGTGCGGTGGTTCCACATGAACATAACATGCAAACAGTATAGTTTCCACCATTTCCACCGTTCACTCAGCTCGATGGGAGCTTTCGATGCATAATCACCTTCAAAGGGCTCACCAAGTCCACGGTTGTGGTCAAGGCCCTTTCCAGCTTCGCTGCCATGGTCCGAGAGACTGACGCTCCTGTGACTAGACGCGTCCGACGCGTCTCTCGATTCGTTCGAGTCTGAAGAGCCTTCCGAAGCAGTTGGCAACATCACGACGATGGATGATGCTCACATTGGGTTTGAGGTAGGAGAGCAAAGTGGCTCCCGAGTGCTCGACCGTAGATTCCGATTTCAGGGGCCGGCAAGATTGTTTTCCAGGATAATGGGTCTTGCGGTTCATCAGCCCCAAGTGTGGCTTCGCGAGGTCAATGCCACCCCTTCCTTTTGGACGAACACTTCGACTTAGACGCCACACCTACCATCGTACCTCTCGTCAGACATCATAGAGTTGCTTTGGACGATCAAACCAGTGCAGCTCCCTGGGGATGGATGGTGTCGTCTGGATTTGGCCGTCGTGTAGATCTGGCTGGCACGGACAGCTCTCAAAATGTGTTCATCTATCCTTCCACCATCCTCCCTATCTCATGCGTACGAATGGGGCTGCCATTGCGACAGAATCAAGAACACCAAGGGGCTTAGGAAAACCAAGCTCTGTTCTCGCGAGTTTCCCGTCATGAATGCAAGTAGCCCTGGTTGGCGCTACACAACACCTTTGGCTTCTACCCGCTCAACCCGTCAGAGCTCAACCTACCAGAATGTCTCGGGCTGGCTTACATGGCGATGATTTCGGATGACTACGATTGGTTCCCTCTCGTGGTTGCAGAATAAGGCCGTCGTCCCGTCTCTCGGCAAACTTTGTGGCAGCTTATGGTTGACACGGTCACGACGGTAAAGCTGACGGCCTTTCCAAAGATAATCCGCGGCTGAGGGCAGCCACGCGTACCTATTTCGCTGATCCCAATGTTGGGGATCAGTGTCACATGACCCTTTAGAGGTGACACCAGCAAGGCAAGAAGAACATGGTTTCGTGTTATGCGACAATGAGTCTCTTTGGTTACGAGTGAGGGTGTTGCTAAGACCCATGAATCGGCGGGGGATTTGGCCGTATCATTTACATTGGGCTTGAAAACCCAGCATGTCTCTTTGGATTTGAAGTCCCAAAATTGGAGTAAAATCATGTATAGCGGTCAAAATAGCCAGCAAGCTAGTTCCGCTGCTGACAGTACCCACGTAGTACCTCGCGCAAAGTTAATTCTGCTTGCAGGACGGGCGTCAGCCGCATGAGTCTGAACCCGACACCTGAACCCCATCACCGGTCACCCGTCAGCCGATCTGTCGATTGCTATGATATCGCGACTCTGGATAATCTCCATACTATAAATTTTTGCTTCTACCTTTCTGCTGATAGACAGAATTCTATTGGCTGTTTTGTTGTATTATCATTCACCAGGATTGCGTTGTCGCCACATTCTTCACTGCCATTACTTCAAGCTTCGTTTCAGTTCATTTCCCTTTGAGGCGTTTGCACGTCTGGCCTTGAGACGACATGGTGGGTTTCTTGATTCTTTTCGGGAGCTTTTAAAATACTTCTGCTATATAGAACTTTCATCATTGCGATGTTATACCGATTGCCCCGCTTTTAATCGATGATTATTACAACATACCATCTGTATATCATTCAATTCAAGCTAGCCTAGCCTATCCAACTCATACCGCCTCAAGACTTGACCTTTGAGTCATTCTAGACCCATTTACTTGGGGATATATCCAAAGAGGAGCATTATTTCTAAGTTAGCCTTTATGGTCATTATACTTTTGAAAGCAGAGACGTATAGTAGCCCAGGTTCTTTCAACTTAACATAGCCATTATCTTCCCAGACCATCAAAGCACACCCTTCATTTGACTCACGATTTCATGGACAGACTACTCGCAGCAAACATACACTACTCGTAATCGCAAGATACAATACTACATTTTCCTTCTCTTATACCTTGCTATGTGCCCTGTTGCGTTGCAACCGTGCTTACTATCGCACAACCTGCAGTTGAATCCAAATGGTTTACAGCCACCTGCCTTCAGTATTTCGGATTTCAGCTTCAATATGCTTAACTAAGAAGGCTTCAATAGTTCTTTTCCGCTATCATAGAAACAGAAACAACCTCCCTGATCTCCTGCACCTCGCTTCAGTTGGGAATATGGTCACATCGCTTATGCATTGCACAGAAAGGACGCTTTACCTTCATACTGGGAAAGCAGTACATGATCAAACATAAGTATCCAGCTACCGTCCGAACTTGAATTCTTCGTTGGCAGGCTTGCTAGTATGTTTGGCTTTTCACTCTCAGAGCTGCAAGCTGCCGTCACAAACGAAGCAACAAACAGTTACCTCTTCATTTTCAAGATCTCTTATCTTCAGACAATGAAAGCCCCTGCACTCAACAATCTCACGTTATCTTTAACATTTTAATTTCAACTTAGCCATTTGCTTTCTGCGCCTCAAGATATTACTGGCACAGATCTTTCGCAAGGCGCACGTTTAACAAGCTGCGCAATCACAATCTATCAGCATCGAGCTTACAGTAGCAGCAATGACAGACTCTATTATTATTGAGACTCAGCCAGTCGAGCATGACATAGCCCCAAGCCCAGCTTCTGCCAACTTAGTCATCGTGGCACCAGCGAAGAATGGGCATGGGAGCACCAAGAGAATTGCGCATGTGCTGAGTGCTCTGTACGATGATGCGCAGGAGAATCTAGACGATGAGCCAAACTTTACGATTTGGTCCAAAGAGACAAACTTGGACCGACTTCAAGATACGACCATGAAGCTTGACCCATGCAGGCTTAGTACTACTTCAGATGGCAAGGATGACTCCAGCTTAATCCTATGCTCAGGATCTATCCAGAACTCGATGAAAAGTTGTGATGGTGTGGAGGAACTAGCTGTTGATCAAGCTGAAAATATTGTGATTAGTGCATCTGAAACAGAAGTCAACAGCTCTACCATCGAAACCGACATGTCTCAAGCTGATAAGAATATTCGGCAAGAGTGGCTTGGGACTACTCCATTTGCAATCGAAGATCGTATTGATATTCAGAGGGCAGTAAGTTGATCTTCGTTGGTGCGATTCATTCTTAATTTCTGTAAGTTTTACGTACTGAGAAACATCTGTACCATTAAGGGTCATCTTGACGATCTTATCTACTATCAACAAACAATATATGACAATATTCGAGAAACACCGTATGATCCAGCCCACTGGATTGACCTATGCCAGTGCTGCTTGACTCTTGGCTTCGCAGATATCGCTGCTGCTGCTGCTCACAAAGGTCTCATCTTGATAAAAGCTAGCCTAGGCCGGGATTATGGATGTGAAGGAATCGTGTATCCTTCAAATCTTAAAATCTTGACCAAAACGGCCGTGAGCGAGAAATTGCACACTCATTCCCCTGCTATCGTTGAAGAAGAGCTGAAGAGCCTCCTACTCATCTGCTACTCAGGTCTTCTATCGAGCCTTCTGGCGTGTGGTACGTTTTGGGAAGGTCTAAGGGCCGCCAAGGAAGCACTGAGCATTTTCCCTATGGATATGGACCTTCTCGAAACACGAGATATGCTTAGAGACTGCTTCTACGAACGACAAAACTCACTGAAAGCTAAAGCAGCGGATAACTTTGACGAGTCTTTGACTCTAATGACTCGAGTTGGAAAGATATACCAAATGCAATATCCATGGATGGATAGAAGACTCAATGACCGGACCCCGGCTCTGGTTCGGGAACTGAATGACAACCTCAACAGTCAAATTTGTGAAATAAAGCCCATTATACTGAGGCCACATAGAGAATCATTCGACGTTGGACCTCTCGGCATCTTCGCTCTGAGAGATATTGAGGAAGGAGAGTCTGTTCTTGTGGATAAGTGTATAACAAACACGACAGATCTCCATCCCAAAGCCCAGACGTATTGCGATGCTTGCCACTCGTCGTTGTTAGCCCCGTACATCCTGCCAACGCAGATAGTACGACCAGAATGCTGCGAGGATGTTGTATTTTGCAGTCAAGATTGCTGCAGCACGGCGACGAGCGGATACCACCGTGTTCTTTGCGGCAAAGACTGGTCATGGATCTATGGCCGAAACGGACGCCCTAAGTCGACTGGTCTAGCCCCAGACCCAATGTGGCGAGTTCGTCTCTTTCTGAGAATGGTAGCAGTCTATCTAGCGGATATCCAATCCACCAAGACAAAAGTCCACCCTTTACAGCACTCGCTGTTTGGACGAATGTCAGCAAACTACTCTCCGCCAAGTTATCCAGACTTTCCGTTAACACGCGACTGGTATTACTACGAGAACATCGGGGCTCCAACTCGCATACTCATGACGCTTGGAATAAATCCTTTTACAGATCCACATTGGACTCCAGAAGTCATACAGACAATCTTTTGGAAAATGGAGAATAATGCAAACATGTCCAAGATCAACTTGAGCACGACGACGCCGCCAAGTTCAAACTCACCACAGAGAGAAAATTCTACCGGAGAAGAAATTGTTACATCCATCAATACCAACTACCTCTTCCTCAATCACTCCTGCGAACCAAATATATCATGGCGCGGCCCCTCTTCAACTCCATTCGTGAGCACCGACTTACTGGAGGGAATTAATAGTGAGATAATCAAGCCTGGCAGCGCAACAATCATCTGTCGAGCAAGGCAGAAAATCAAAAAGGGAGAGGAATTGAAAATCAGCTATATTGGGGACCCAATGGGCACTTCCAACAATAAGCAGTGGGAGGGTGGCAGGCAAGAGAGACGACGCTGGTTGAGTAAGTGGTTTGAGGGCGGCTGTGGGTGCTCGATATGCACTAAGGAGGCCGAGGAAGTAAAAGCAATGGCTGCAGCAAAGAGCAAGCCATGAGCCCAAACAATGGAATATGCTTCGCGAAACTGACTTTGGTGATACCTGGAGAGCAATCACATCTTCGGCCTGCTTTGAAATCTGCTTATGCTGCTAAGAAAAACGATCAAAGCTGTTGAACACTTCGGTAGACGAAGGAATCTGGTAGCTCTGAACTTGGATGGATTTGGTGGGGAAATCTCTAGAACTCTGCCTGGAAGCACTAGGATTATGACAATCTACCTTAGAGATGAGCATTACTTAAGCATAGGTATATCATTTACACAAAACAATCAATGATTTCATATAGCTTTGCAGCAGGAGTTGAGCATTTTCTGAAAGGACATACTTATATAAGTGAGAACTTGCGGTGAAATTAACCCATGATTCAGCTCCGAGTACAGGTGTGTTATGTAGAAGAATAAGGCGCTAAGAAAGAAATTTGTTATGGGTCATGTAGATAAGGCATGGTATCAACGGCAGTAACGACACTGACCTCGGGTTGAGTCAAGTTGGCGAATTTTGCAAGTGGAAACAGTAAAGATTGCATAGTATGAGGGTGACAGGGTAAAGGGAGGCACCTGGTGCGAGATATTGGCACTTTTCAAGAATGAGAAGATTGATAGAGCGGTATTTGATACCGCAGTTATGCATGAGTATAAACTCAAAAGAAACCCAAAATTACCAAACGCCCCCAAACCTCTTAGTATTCGACTAAGTCAGATACTACACAATGCCGCTTAATCCCGGTAATCACAAACCCTAAATAGTCAAATACACTGAAATTCTCTCCAAACCTTTCCACCAGCCTCCTAGAAGGCCAGTTGGAGAGCGGTGATACCAACAGCATCCGTAGTAGCCTCCTGGAGAATGTCAACCTCTGACGGAGAGAAGATGTGCGTGAGGTTGAGTGCTTTAGGTTTATCATCCGTAACCCAAGTAGGAGCCATAGTCGCTAGTCTAGCCATTTCATCCTCGAATACACCACCGGGAGAGATAAAGTTCTTGTGGATGATATTCTTAAGCTGTGTAAGCTTGCCGTCCTCGTGATGGCTGGTACCATTAACATTCGCTGCTGTGGCCTTCATAGTATTCCAAACCAACTTGATGAGCTCTGGATGAGGCAATGCCGACGTATTGTGGTGGACTGGGACACCACTGTGCAACTTAACACTCCAGTTGAAAGTACCGTTGTGTGCATTCTGGTGGTGGTGCCGGAAGTGGGAGGCGAAGGCATTGGCAATATTCCATGCGAAATGATGGCCGTGGTGGACAGGGCCAGTTCTGTTATGAAGCAACGATACAAACCCCGAGTGCTCCAAGACCTTGTGAAGGAAGGCTGCATTGTTATTCACCCTCTCTTCATAGCCACTAACCGTGGCGTTGATAGATTTGGTGTTATACACGCTGTGATCTTCAACAGCCTCAAGCTGGCAAATCGTTGCATTGGCCTTAAAGGCATCTTCAACGTCGGTACAGTCGAAGAACCTGTGATCCAATTCCTTCTGTCCAAACTGGATGCAGGCGCAAGCAGGATCACGGCAGCATTGTGCCATGTGCAGTCTGCGGTATTCATGCTTCTTGATCACGGTGATGGTCATCTTGCGTAGTGGCATGGCGAGATGAGCGGTGGGAACTGGCTGCTCGATAGAGACAACGCCATTGGGCTCGGGTATGATCTTTATTGGGTCAAGATGGATGGCTGAGTGATCTCCGATTGCACTTGGGATCCTGGCTGCAGCAAGCGAACCATAGACTGCAAAAATCGAAACTGACAAAGCGGCTGTGATCTTCATGGTGACGGTGCTGTGTTGTGTAGGTATAGACGATGTAAAGATGCTGGTTGGCAAAATTGGCTTTTCGTAACTCGTCTCTGCTGATTGTGAATATCTTGAAATAAAGGATTGCGAATGTTTAGCAGACTTATGTACTTAACCGGAAAGACTGTTTGGTTTGCAAATGAACTAGATGGCAGCACTAGAAAACTGGTGCCATTAACGATCGCGCGGCTAGTAAAAGAATTCCAGCTGGCTTCAGTTAGGGGAGTTTAAGTGATACCTCCCGGAGGTGGTGTATGTATCGCGCGGTTCGAATATAAACTAGAAAAGATGTGCCACATGAATAATACATATTGCCATATTATTGGCCTGCTTTCTATACTAGATGTCATGTCGAACAGGCTTGTGATCGGCTAGAGATACGTAGCCTGGGTCGTCTCAAGAGGCTAGTAGAATCGCCGTGGTATATTCCAGGAGCTTGTCAATGGTTCCGAGGCGCTTTAGTGCATGTCAGTCATCTTGGATAATCAGATAAGTAACTGCTTTCACTCCAAGCCTAGTATTTTACCAAACACGAGGGAACAATGCACAGATTTAAATCTTTTCCTTGTATTGGTATCAATATACATACATAGTACAATGTGCTGATGGAAATCTCTACAGCAATCCTTGCTTCTGTAAATCATAGTAGACCTTCTCGGGCATGACATTACCCTCGGCATCTTCCATCTGAACCACACTTCCGTCATTTGCGGTCTCTCTCTTCTTCTCCGACTGGATTTTATTCCATAGCTTTTGAGCGTCCTCAAGACCAGTGATTTCTCTGAAAAGTGTAGTGTTGGTGATTCCGAGACATTTCAGTCCGTAGATGTGACGCGCCTCATTGAAGTGCTTGTCAAATGCTCGCCGTCCCATGTACACGTAATTCCCGCAAATTTCGCACTTGAACTCTACGCCAAGACCATGCAGCTTGTATAACCAGAACGGGATTGGTTTTCCATCCCAGGCCAAAGGAAGCTTCAGTGGGTTGTAAATCTTCTCATCTCCGTCCGAATCGCTTTCGGAATCACCATCTTGGGCAAGAGCCCCAGGTTCAACTTCAGCAAATAGTGCATCAAGTTCCATTTGTCGCTCACGCTCAGTCATGCCTTGTTTTCTTTCCACATTAACCTTCGTATCGGCTCGCTCTTGAGACATCGCTGCTGCTAACCTGCGTACTCGGTTTTCCCTCTCTGCAATCGCTCTCTCCTTCAATCGCAACGTGCTTACTCCGCGCTTTGTTGTGCCCTCTGCTTCACCACCGCCAGCTTCAGCCAGACGTGCTGCCCTAGCCTCAGCCGCTCGAATGTGCTTCTTTCCGTTAAGATGTCCCTTGTAGACGTTTTCGTTTTTGAATTCTTTCTCGCAATCTGCACACCACATACCCTCGGCAGCAGCTGCAGATACTGATGGCCCGACCTCGATCTTCCAGCCAGGTACTTCATTCTCTGCCCAAGCCTTCTCGAAATCCTCATCAAAGCTTGTAAAGATCTTCTCGAGATTCTCGAGAGGCCTAGTTCGTCGCATAAAGCTTTCAAGGTAACTTGCAAGCTGTCCAACATATGTAAAATATTGATCTGTCATTTTGTCCGGTCGCTTTATTGAACACAGAGGTGGTGTAAACGAGTCGAACGCGTCCAGATATTGCAAGTAAGTGAGGCGCTTAATCCCAGAAAGATTGAGGTATTGCTCGTGGATTGTTGTCAGGTCGAGATATCTTCCAAATGCTTCTTCGCCAGTGAACATATTGTCCACTTCAGATGTAGACGGCTCTCCCTCCACAGTCGTCGGCCTTTTCTTGTAGGCTCGCTCGAGGTTTTCAACAGGCTCATTCGGGTATTTCGAATGGAAGGACTTAATCTCCCCAAGCTGCTTGTAGAATTCTTCTAGAGGTTCCCCCGTTGATATGGATTGAATCTCTCTGCTTCGGAGGCCGTCTGCATCCTTATAGATATCGAGGAGGCGTTTAGATTGGTCTTGGATGCGGTCGAGAAATCCTGAAATCTGGTGATCGCGGTTTAATCTCTCTCTGATATGTTTGGGATCTTCAGCCACTCTATCTGCGATGCGTTAGCATGAGTCTGGTGGTAGGTTGTGATGCTCTCGAGCCATACCACTGATGCCCTGCTCGAGCCTCTCGAGATCCTCATGGAGGTATCTCTGCTCCTCCAACAACATGATGATCGACGGAGGCGCACTGCACTCTTCTAATTTGTAGGTCTTGACCAGAAGAAACTCCAATATCCACGAATTGACGGAGACCTTTGGCTGTTACGGCAAGCAGCGATTGTGATGTAGTCTTGTGGTCGGAATGATGAGCCTCGCGATAAAATTGCGCCGACCAATCATAGAAGACGCGCTAAAGAATTTCCCCAGCTTCACGTTCAGCCTGTTCAAGATACAAACCATAACTTCTTGAGTAGTTACACCTCAACGAAACAATAATACCGCAATCATGGCTGAAGGAGGAATCGATCGCAAGGCTGAAGAGCGCATGGAGTTCACGACCTCCAAAGATGTGACTGTTGCGCCCACGTTCCAGGGTAAGTTATAAGTTATTCTTTAATTCCTGGAGGCAATATCTAATATAGAATAGATATGCACTTGAAGGAGAACCTTCTTCGTGGAATCTACGCATACGGATACGAGTCGCCTTCCGCTGTCCAGTCTCGTGCTATTGTCCAGATCTGCAAAGGTCGCGACACAATTGCTCAGGCGCAATCTGGTACGGGTAAGACGGCGACCTTCTCCATCAGTATGCTCCAAGTCATCGACACTGCCGTCCGTGAAACTCAAGCTCTTGTGCTCTCACCCACTCGAGAACTTGCGACCCAGATTCAATCCGTCGTTATGGCCTTGGGAGACTATATGAACGTACAATGCCATGCCTGCATTGGTGGTACAAACGTTGGAGAGGACATTCGAAAGCTCGATTACGGACAGCACATTGTGTCTGGAACACCAGGTCGTGTTGCTGATATGATCCGTCGTCGAAATCTTCGCACTCGGCACATCAAAATGCTAGTACTTGATGAAGCTGATGAGCTTCTGAACCGTGGTTTCAGAGAGCAGATCTACGATGTCTACCGATACCTACCACCTGCAACTCAAGTGGTTGTTGTTTCTGCTACTCTCCCATACGATGTACTCGACATGACCACCAAGTTCATGACAGACCCTGTCCGCATTCTGGTCAAGCGTGATGAGTTGACCTTGGAAGGTTTGAAGCAGTATTTCATCGCTGTGGAGAAAGAGGAATGGAAATTTGACACCCTGTGCGATCTCTACGATACCCTTACAATCACGCAAGCTGTTATTTTCTGCAATACTCGCAGGAAGGTCGACTGGCTTACGGATAAGATGCGAGAGGCGAACTTTACCGTTTCTTCAATGCACGGAGAGATGCCACAAAAAGAGAGAGATAGCATTATGCAAGATTTCCGCCAAGGAAATTCAAGAGTCTTAATTTCGACAGATGTTTGGGCTCGTGGTATCGATGTGCAGCAGGTTTCCTTGGTCATCAACTACGATTTGCCTAGCAACCGTGAGAACTACATCCATCGTATTGGTCGAAGTGGTCGTTTCGGACGCAAGGGTGTTGCTATCAACTTTGTTACGAGTGAGGATGTCAGAATTTTGAGAGATATTGAGCGTAGGTTTTTCTCACTGCGTGCAGTATTTGAGCTAATACCTGGCAGTGTACTACTCAACTCAAATCGACGAGATGCCAATGAACGTTGCGGATCTGCTTGCGTAAGTGAAGCTTCGGCGTCAGGAGCAATATTATGGGTCACATAATCAGACGGTGCACTCGCACGTCAGAATGAAAGACATGTGGAGGAAAAGGGAAATGGGTGTAAAAGTGAGTTCTTATATCTATTCAATCGATCTCGGGCTGACTTAGGTCCCTAATATAGAACAATTTGAAATCTACGAGCGGCGCGGACGTTCAGGTACAGCCTGGACACAACTGAAGCCAAAAATATGCGTTTTAGTAATTGAATCACGTAAAATGGGATCACAATTGCTTTCGTGCGGCCAAACTGTGGCATTTAGGTCAGGCTTGAGTTGTGAGTCCTTAAATATCCTTATGTGAGGAGAAAGGGCTATCAAACTCAACATATCGGGACCTTAGTATCTCAATTGTAGCTCATCATTCAACTGAACCATAATACCTTCTGATTGCATGCACGAGCGGATGACTTCTGAATTGCATATAATCCAATATGGATCGAGTGCTTGGTATACCACAAGAAAACCAACGTTTTTAACGCCCAATGTTCACAGCCATTCAAATGATAGCCTGCTACATTACTCCCGCAATATCAATCCCAAAGGCACTTTTTTGAGATACTCAACCTAGCATTCAGGCTACTGTCCCAAAGTAACATGAAGACGGTTTAGACACCGGCAATACCAAGATATTCATCGCCCATCTCTTGCTGCAAAGCACAATTTTCAAGACCGTCCCCCACGAGTCCAGCTTCTTGAATCAGCTTGGATTCCTCAACTCCTGCAAGTCAGGTTTCGTTGTCGGCGTCTCTTATTGCTGCTATCAGAAAGTTTTACGCGCGGCCCCATGCCGTTTTATGCATTTCCTGAAGCGTTCTTTCTCCTCTGGTTCGGGCGTCACCTGGGATAATCCCGCCATGCAGCATTTCCGTGGTGACTCTTCGTGGTGTCTTGGTCGGGCAAGCTGAGCTTCCTGCGTTCACGTGGCTCGGGTGACTATCATAGAGCACTGCAATTCTATGCTGTTCTAGAATGAGGATCTTTGACTCACATCGAATTAAATTATCACGATAAGGTTGAATCGAAGACTTGCTACATGCCAGTTCGGTAACCTAGTCAAATCTCCACGTTATTTCCCGTCGGTTGGAAGGCTATTTCTCACGAAGGACGTGGCACGCGAGGCAAGGAACATGATATGACACGTTTGTGATTAAAAATGATACTTTTTATGAATTATTGGTATCTCTCAGAACTCCGGTGCTAAAGTCTGCGCCCAGACGCGGTGACGAATCAATGCCTACCTCAAAAATGAAAAAAATTAGAATTGCCCCATTCTCCTGCCCTATGACGCCGTGGCTGTATATTAGAAGTAAGGAGATCTGCAAAGTCATATTGATCACAACAGTTCTCTATTTCAATGACCAAGCATACTCTTCACGCTGTTTCTCTCGTCCCAGCTGCCGCTTCTAGCCAGCGGTGTCCTCCTTGGTTCTGATCTGGAGCCTGATCCGGATCGCGAAGTAAAATCCTCGACGGTGACCTTCACGCTCTCTTTGATCTCAATATGACCAAGAGCCATACCGTACAGATTCTCGGTGCTCTCATTTCTAGAGAGTTCTTTCCTGACTGTACGGCTTGATGATCGTCCATGTGCCTGACTGGTAGCTTGAATCGTCGTCACGTTCCCCATTTCGTGACCTTTTCCAAGGAAGGCGAAGGTCTCGAGGCCCGTTTCTTCAGATGGAGGGGCCTCGGAGAAGACAATTGCACGGCGTGTTGTCGCGTACAATAAGACGTCTAACCACCCGTTGCAAGCAATCATGGATCCAGCAACACAAAAATAGGCCAGAGAGATATCTCGCCCCGCCATCGAAGCGATTCTGCCAGCTGCGAGAGGTGCAGTGCACAACGTGTAGATAAATGGGTATAGCAACATCATTGGCGTTGCTCCATGCGCCAGTGATTGTGTGGTGCTGGTCCGTGATGACGACGGGAGTGCCTGAGCGTTGCGTAAAGAGTTGCGTTGGACATATATGAAGATCATAATGTAGAGTATAAACGTGCTGAACATGGCAACAAATACCCACATATAATGGAGCCACAAGCGTTCTTTTTGATAGTCTTCGTTGACCCAGCACTGCCCAAATGTTAGTGTCACGAATGAGTTGCAGAGGGCTTTTGGCAACCAACCCAAGCTGCTGCTCGTACGTAGAAGGTATCTTTATATAGTAAAGGCCCGATGATTGCCATCACGTAGACGAACAGCCAACAAACACAAACCCAACTGTAGAAAGCCCAACTAGGCATTCGATATTGTCGAACAACACTCATGAAAGTGTGCACGGCAATTGCCAAAATGAACACACTGTTTGCCAACCCGGTTGAAATGAACCACCCTTGGGCCCAGCAATCCGAACTTCCCACGTCGATAGCATCTTTCTGCAGAGCACTGATGTTAAGTAAAAAACCCAGCGATTGTTGAATATCAGCAAAGAGGAGGTTGTAGATAAGAAAGAGGAACTGATTCGTAGGCGCCTGAGATCCGGTTTTCGTTCGCCATACAATAAGCCGATAAGTGAGATAGAGGAACAACGATGCCGAACAGCAGAAGGAAAGTAGTCCCAGCGTCGATACAGCAATGAGTCCATGGGATAAGACTGGTGGCAGTGGTGAGAGCCGTTGTGACTGCTTCGACAAAGCCATGGCTGCGCTAGTCATTAAACACGGGAAGAAGCAAAGAGCGAAAACAATGGTAGTGTGAAGAAACCGGAGGCACAGAGCTCTTCTAGAAGGAAAGGGTTGCCGAGGTACTTGTACTATTTCGAGTCAAGTCTAGGATGAAACGACGACGATGAAGGAAAAGTGAGTTGTGGGAGATGGTGGGGTTGAGATTGTTGAAGAGAGCGTCGGTGCAGACGGCTTGGGATTCTAGCACCTGTCCAGATATTGCCTTAGATGAATCTCAAAACCATGTAAACGGCGTGGTTCCCATGTCAAGCAGGATCTGCCCTTATACGAAACTCGAACTCTATGACCGCAGCTGTTCTCGTTGGGGAATTCCATCTCCGGTACCTATCAGCCAGGGCTGGCCCAGGCTGTCATATCATACGACTTGATCCTAGCCTCTGGAGACATGAAGCCCAGGTTGCTGGCATGCAGCAGTGAAGGAAGATAAATAACCTTAAGAACGTCGCCGAAGATTGGTCGAGAGTCAGGATTGAAGGAGGAGAACACCGGGGGTCCTGGTCAGGGCCTGCATAGGCCCGTGTCAGGATCTGCGAGATCTGAGTTGGGAAATATCTAGCGATCATTGCTGGAGATATGGGGAAGCTGACCACAGCCCTTGACACCAATGGCGTCTGGCCCTTCTCTGGGAGCCACCATTGCCACAAGGTAGGGAGAATGGACGTCAATTCCCACACTTGAGGGCTTTTGACTAGAGTCGTCTTGACGCCCCAATCTAAAAGACCAGCAATGTGCAGAAGTGCCGTGGTGGTGTGAGATGGCGTAAGACAAAAGTAAAACCGAAGGGTGCTTCTAACTCTCGAAAAGCAATGGTCGTGCAGCCGCGAAGAGACTTCTCCCGCCGGGAGTGGACTGCACTGCACTGGACAGTAATTTGAAGTACTGTAATGAAATGATTTGTCGTGCATCCAGGACAACCCTATCACACACCACCTCGGCCAGGCTAACGGTAAAGATGCCGTCCGCCTGCCTGTCGCTGTTCCGTCCGCGGCGTGGAGCAGGAACATGGCGCTGGACTAGGAGCTGAAGAGGTTTGACGTGCCCCTTAGCCCCTGCTACAACACACCTCTGCGGCAACTTCTGCACGTGGAGGGGCGGCAACTGATGGACCAGACTCGACGGATGAAATGCATCGTCGAATCACAGTCTCGAAGCTTGTTTGATCATTCGTGGTGGCGCCCGTCGTCGTACGTGCGCTTGGCTCTGGTAGCCGGGGGAATCACGGTCGAACGATGGGCACAAGCATGCCGACGATAGACAGTCTTCATCAGAGGGCCAGCTTCCCTCCTGTCGACCGAGGCTTGCTGAGTCGGTGATGAAGGGCCAACAGCGGAGCGAGAGGGGGCAGCTCTCACGCCCGAAGGCTGAAGATGGCGTCAAGGAACTTTCGCCGAAATCCTGCCGCTGCGGTATCTGCATCCATCCCTTTCGCGCAAGCTAGGGGGTTTTCCCGTCCCGTGCCCACGCGAGATACATGATCCGTCGTGGTTCTCCCCAACGGCCTCTGATGCGGGCGCCTCCAGTCCTCACGCTCACCGATGGGAAGGGATATATACAGTACGATGGCTGTGCGACTTGGGATTTGTGGAGAGCGTCGTCCTGTTTCGCCATAACAGCAGCGTCGCCAGCGTACGATTCGCGGCCAGCAAAGCCTTCATGCACTGGGTCAGCGCAATAAGCTTCTAAGCTCCGACTCGGGAATCATGCAGAGGCAAAAAGCTTTGCCTTGGCGTCTCGTTGCTCTTTCGCTGCTCTCCCGAGGCCGTTGCTCGTCCAATCCAGGACAACAATATGCCTGGCCCTGTTTCCGTCAGCTTACTGTCATTTGATCTCCGCTTGCTCAAATCAATCTTGCCTTCTGTTTGATATCTCAAGCCGATATCACAACAAGGGGACGACTGACAGTCTGAGCGGCCCGTCTCTATTCTGCAGTACTTGCCGGATGAAACTGCCTATGTTCAGTGAGTTTTTGTTATTGAATTCTGTTCACTGGATTTCACATGCATTCGAGACAAAGGCTTATCAAGGATCCAGAATACTCCGGGGCGGGGACTAGCTCCATACGAAGCAGATGTTGACCCTTCGTACCTTCTGTCATACCATCCTCTAAAGCAAGAGTCACTCAGACCTTGTTTGATACGCTCAAAACCTTTGACGTATTATATACTCTTGGGATAAACCAACCCCGGCCTGCTCTTTCGCCTCCACAGAGTTGGGAATTGGGCCGATAAGTTGGTGAACATCGGGGTGGTGAGACTGCAGGGTATAGGTCTGTTCATCCCAAGGGTATTGTAGCTTGTCGTAACCTTGAATCGGCTAAAGTCTTGAGTGCTTACCTGCAGCAATCTAAGCAAGATAAGTATCACCGTTCGAAATGTCGAACGTTCCTGAGATCAGAAGTGCACCACATCTCAGTAGCATTGGTATCCTTCTCAACGCTCGCATGGGGTTTAAGATCCCCGTGGCCATCAATTTGGTGGTTTTCTTTCAGGCCTCTTCATGTCTTTATGTGTCTCCGAAAAACGTTATTGATGCATACATGCTCTACGCGTGGTCAACTATGGCGGCTCCTTTTCTCCGTTAAATATGACAATTTGTCCCAGAGTGCTGGATATACTTCAGCAAGAGACAAAGGCTATGCTAGAGGGTTTCAAAGACGATTCTGGAAGAGAAAGCTAAGACGTGCTTGGTTTTCTACATAAGTCTTACAGAGAGCTACTCAAGGAAGTCCTGGGTCGTCGATGTGTATAGACATGCAGCTGTGAGACAGCAGCTTCCTTGAATTATACCGGATGTTCTCGAAATGGGGACTGGTTCCATGCAGATAGAATTCATGGAAGAGCGGTTCGACTCTGCCGCCAGATAAAAGAGCTGTATCTAGTTGAAACTGCTTACTGCCTGCCAGGCACCAGCGCCAGGCACCAGCACCAGTGTAGCCAACACAATTCTTACCTAAGTTTCAAGGTATCAACCCTCCCTTGCCCACAAACTCCGATTTGTTACATTCTCCTCCTTTGTAGGCTGTCGTTTCTTGTTTTCTAGTCCCGCATGTAATAGAGCAGCGTCCTCTGCTTCCGTCTGATACCTCAGCCTCCAACCTTGCAAACATGAATGCACAGCTTGCTAAATCCACAAGTGACAGCCTTTCGGTAGACTTATCTCCGTCGGTAGAGGGCATAGCCGTATTATCACTTGTGGCACCATTCCGAAAGTATCCCGAGTTGGCACAGCCCTTTATCGACTGGCTAGTGGCCGGGAAAAGACTACGCAGGGCTGCATGTCACGATAGCTGGTCGACCATACAGAAGAGTTGGCATACCAAGGCACGATCCATCACTGGCCAGGTCGACGGACCCCTGTGAGGCTTTGTGGCATCCGTTGCATATTCGCCTATGATAGATAGCCTTACTGTAAGCGATAAGCAACAGGACATGGAGGATAAAGAGAGGGGTAGGAAGCCGTTGTCTTCAAGCAGTGCCCAAAATCACTAGAGGTCTATTCTTAGTGAAGAGTTAGAAGGCACTTTATACTTTCATCGTTTTCGTGATTCATTTTGTCCGCGGTCGAGGCAGTTGAACATCCGACTTCGAGGAATACCAAGCCCACAGTTTCCTAGCCTAGCCTTTCCAAATCCACCAGTATCATCATGCCTCTACCTTCCGACGAAGTGTTGCTTAAGACAGCGCAAGAGCTGTTCTCTCAGATGCAGACTCTCTTTGGCAAGCACCCCGGGAAACGACCAGGTAAGTGTCCCTGTCAACTTTATGCTAGAAGAGAGCAACAATGATTCATTGACCTACGATATAGCACATAGCAAAGGCATCCTACTCGAAGGAACTTTCCAACCCACTCCAGAGGCTGGTAAGCTCTCTAAGGCAACACACTTCAACAGCCCAAGCACACCCATCCTTGTCCGCTTCTCCAATTCCACCGGCATCCCCACCATCCCCGACAATGATAGCAATGCCGATCCCCGAGGCATGGGGATCCGCTTCACACTTCCCAACACCAGCGATGGGAAGCGATCACACACTGATATCGTGATGCACTCAACACCATTCTTCCCAACTCGAACCGGCGGCGAGTTTCTGGAGGTCTTGCATCACCTTATCGCCGGCACCATTGGTGACTACCTCCCTACTCATCCTGCAGCGCTGGCGTTTGTACAAGCTCCGAAGCCTGCTCCAGTCAGTTATGCTAAGGAAGAGTACTTCAGCGTGTCGGCTTTCAAGCTTATCGCGGAGGACGGCAAAGTCACTTTCGTTAGATACAAAGTTGCCCCTGCTCTTGGCGTGGAATTTGTCGATGCGGAAGCACTCAAGGAGAAAGATGCAGAATATCTACAGGTGGACATCAAGGAGCGTATTACTTCCGGTCCGGTGAGCCTTAAGTTACTGGTTCAGGTTGCTGAAGAAGGTGATGTGACGGATGATTGTACAGTGCATTGGCCTGAGAGCCGGAAGGTGGTTGAGCTGGGAACTATAGAGATCAACAAGGTTTCTGATGATAATGCGGCCCGGCAGAAGACTATCATCTTTGATCCCATTCCCAGGGTTCCGGGTGTGGAACCTAGTGATGATCCACTGTTGGAGATGAGAGCAGCTATATACCTGCTTAGTGGTCGTGAGCGTCGTGCTGCTTGACGAAGGACTTGATTCTCTATGGGTTGACATAAAATTTCTCGTTAATACCGACTAAATTGAAGGGGTCACAGTACGTAGCCTGATTGCGGTATATTTAAGTCTGTAAGAAGCCAAGTTCCCAAGTATAAAAATGTGATATCTAAGATATTCTGCAAGAATGAGCACCTGCTAATAACAATGTGATAGTATAAGTCCCGATGATTTCAAAGATAGTTGGCGAAGAAATCATTGAGAATCTTGTAACCTCGTGCATATTCCGACTTCACCCTTTCATCCTCGAGATTAGCCCTATATAATTGTTCAGCTCTCGTGTTAAGTCTGCAGTTTTGAAAGGTACATACCTTGCAGCCATCCATCCGTGAATCTGGTCCTCAAAGATCTCAACAATTGTTTCTGCCTTCGAGGCCTTGCCGAATGCCACCACGGTATCTTTATCCTCATCCTTGCTAGCCAAAGTGGCGTAAGGAATAGAGATATCCTCAGCCTCCTTGGGGTCAAGCATTGCAGGATGGCATTGTGCACCCGCCTTCCACTTCGTACCAGCACCTGAACATAGGGTAACGACTTTCCCACCCCAGCACATACCAACAGCACCCCATTCCGTAACTCCCTTCGAAGCCGTGATCTCTTCCACAACCTTTGCAATGCGTTCTAGATGTAGTGGTGGGGATGCCTTGGTCTTGATGAACTCCCCCAGCTTGGTTTGGCCGTCGTCAGACCCAGGAGCGAACCACGATAAGTGAGCGGGGGCTCCGTCGAAAAAGTCGGGCATTATCACCATATGTGTTTTGGCGAGGATATCTGCTCCCTGCAGACATTGATCACAGAATCCGAAGATATCGTAGACGTAAAGGATTGCCTTCTTGGAATCGCTGGGACCGGTGATATCTTTCAATGGCGTTAGTTTCATTTCTCCTTTTGGTATAGTAGGAATACCCACACGTCTTCAAACCTGCTACTTGCGAATATGAGCCCTTGGCCTCATATCCATTAGCCACAACGGGAGGGATCGAGCAGCATGCTTTTGAGTGTTCAGACATCATGAAAATATGGTGTTTATCAAAGCTAGTTTGCAATTGGTAGGTATCGTTGAGTGATGTGTTGCTAATCTATTGTTGGGTTTGATGGAGGTCAAGAATCTGGTGTTCCTTGTGGTGTAGCAGCAGCAGGCGTAGCCATCTTATATAGAAAAGACTGAGATGACAATATCGAACTAGACAAGGCTTACCCCAAGCATGACAATAGAAGTATTTGCGAGTTGACGAGGCTTCCGCGATATCGTTGCAGATTTAGAAAAGTCGGACTTTGCCCAGGAGGACCGGACGACTGTTCCCAGTCCGAATATCGCATCCACTTTAGCAGCTTGCCAAACAGGTAGTGCTTCGTCCTGAGAACAGGTATCTGGCTTGTAAATACGTTAATTCCGGGCGACTAGGCCTGAAATGTATTCTACCGTTGTCTGAATATTTCAAGGTCCGTCGCATTTGTATAATGTTGCTTGCCCGGCAGCAGTACCAACTTAAAGACCAATCTGCAGTCGCCTAAAAGGGTCGAGATATAAAGTACGCTGATAGCTAGTCTGCTTTGCGATCGAGGATATATATTACTCCAAGGTTTCTACAGTGCTAGACGTATATATTATTCTACATTTGTGGCGAAAAAAAACTCTCCTTGCAAACTTGCAGTTCCATACCTGGAATTAGTTGCAGGCTAGACTAAGTCCAGTACTGATCATGTGGCCGAATACGATATTCACGCGAGCAAAAGTTCATTTCTGCTCTCGTGATAAGGTCCAGCCACAAATAAGAGAATCCGTCCTTGAACACAATTTGGAGGATGAGCAGTGAATGAACCTTGATTATTGAGCCTCAAGGGCGCCTCGACTGAGCCTCAAGTGGACTGCAAGGGTGCGAGCACTCACGAATGCGGTTTGCGGATCCGATGTGCGGAAGCCGCACCGCAACTGCGATGTCTTTAATACCCTAGCCTTAGAGCCGGTGGAGATGCAGTATTTGACTTGCTAGAACAATGACATGATGCCAATGACGCGGAAACCAGGACGGTTCGCCATTCTATCGTTGTTAGTGAGTCATGTTACTGGTATGGCTTCATATAAGTCTGTCTTGTCCCGGATAGAGTTCAGAAAAATCACACTTACATACCACCCTTATCTACATAGATCTACATTTATACTTTCATAACTTGTCAAAACATTCTACTATATGGCGATGACTGACCCAGAAGCTGGTATGAAGGAGGAGGACTTGTTTGACGACGATGGCACAATGAGATCGGATAGTGGCGACGAAGCAACGAAATCATCATTAGATTCCAACATTGTTATTTTCGACTCAATAAATGATCCTCTTGATCCTCGAAATTGGCCAACTCACAAAAAGGTTACAACGACTGTCCTCTACGGGTTTACGACAGCTGGGGCTACTTGGGCTAGTAGTGTATACAGTCCTGCAACTGCATCCATTGCTCAAGAATTTGGAGTGTCTGCCGAAGTCAGCACTCTAGGGTTGACTTTGTTTCTCTTTGGGTAGATATCCTCCTTCTTAATCTGGATTCAAATCTTGACATTTGATAGTTTTGGCATTGGTCCATTGCTATGGGCCCCTTGTTCCGAAGTATATGGCCGAAGGCTAGCTGTATTCATTCCGTATTTTATCTCGGCTCTCTTCTGCTTCGGTGTGGCCACCGGCAAAGACATCCAGACAGTCTTGATATGTCGTTTCTTTCTTGGATTCTTCAGTTCAGCACCTGTCACAAATACTGGTGGTTAGTCTCTCACGCTTCGCATCCATTGTCTACAAAGATTCTAATATACTAGCTAGGTGTTATGCGTGATCTCTGGACTGATGCTCAGCGCGGAGCTGCTATTCTGTGCTATTCGATGGCAGTAATCGGAGGCCCCATGTTTTCACCTATCGCTGGTGCTGCTATTGTCCATAGCTACTTAGGCTGGCGATGGACTCACTACCTTACTGGTATCATAATGTTAGCTGTCCTTGCTATTGACGTGGTCTTAATCGACGAGACATATCAGAAGGTGGTTCTTGTCAACAAGGCAAAGAAATTGAGGAAAGAAACTGGAAATTGGGCCCTGCATGCAAAGCATGAGGAAGATATCAACTTTCAAGATTTGGTTGAAAAATTCTTGGTGAAGCCTTTCCAACTTCTTCGCACGCCGATTTGCTTTTCCATGGTTCTCTACGCCAGCTTTGTGTACGGAATTGTATACCTGTGAGTCTCAATTTCCACCTACCTACAATCTATCAATACTAATGCTTCGGTAGCATTTTTTCGGCCTATGATATCGAGTTCGCACAAGTGCGAGGTTGGAGTCCTGTCGTAGCATCCCTACCATTTATTGCAATTTTTGTCGGATGCATCTGCGGCGCTGTCATTTGCTACTACAACCAGGGTTTCTATATGAGACACTTAAAGGCGAATAATGGAAAATCGGTGCCCGAAGCACGACTTCCTACCATGATGATTGGTGGGATATCTTTATCCGCTGGTCTATTCATCTTTGCCTGGACCTCGAACCCAAAGATCAACCCTGTCGCGGAGATTATTGCGAGTATTCTGCTAGGTATGGGCTTCTTTGGAATTTTTCAAGGTGTCACAAACTACCTTGTCGATACGTTCGGCGAATTTGGAGCGAGTGCCGTTGCTGCAAACAGTCTTATGCGGAACGTTTTTGCAGGTTCATTTCCTTTGTTCACTACCCAGATGTTCAATAAACTCGGGGTTGATTGGGCTGTGAGCTTGCTGGGATTTGTCTCTGTATCCATGATCCCAATTCCATTCTTCTTCTACTACTTCGGGAAGAGAATCCGGGCGAAAGGCGTCTTGTCATGCGAGAGTCCGTGAAGCAAACTGCTCATACCTTGATATCATATGCATGGCAGGAAAGTTTGGTGTTTTGGCACAGTAAATATAGGCGGATTGATAGATTTAAACTTGGGGTAGAAAGTGTTGCAGGCCTATCAATCATAAATTTCACGAAAATATATCTACCAAAGCTCTTCATGGATTATAATTCTCCTTATTCCATTTATCTCGAAGCTAAACATATACCCAAACAATAGCATGAGAAGAGCTCTCCTAGGTGCTTTACTGGATAAATTATTGTACAATCCAACTATTATATTGCAAAATCGTGGCCTTTGAACAAGCATCTAGGTAGGGGTGGCATATCTGTCGCTTCTATTCCAAAAATATTTCCCTTAAATTATGGACTCGCAATGTACGAATCTGATATAACATGTCGTGCCCACCACTGGCTGCGTATCACCTTAGTCAGCGAGCGATAGTGATCCCGCATTCCGTTACCTGCTTCCGGTTTTCGCATCTCTGTCCGAAATCGATGCGCAATCCACAAACTCCCCTTCAACACCAGCTGCTTGAAACTCAAAGGGATATGAGGGCCAACGAAACCGAAGATGCTTCCTCGGCAGAAGTATCATCGGCCTTAGGGAAAAGGCGTCACGTGGATGATGATGCGCACCAAGATACAGCACGACCTATACCGGCCACTATCAAGTCTTGCAATGAGTGCCGACAACAGAAGGTGCGCTTGGTGGTGTAGATTCCTCTCTTATTTCGTAAGAACTGATTTTGTACTGAACAGCTTCGATGTGATGTTGTTAAGGAACCATTCGAGGCATGTTCTCGATGCAAGAGACTGAAGATTACGTGCAAGATTGATTCGGACTTCAAGAGAGTTCCAAAACGAAAGTAGGTATCCTACATCCTGGTTACAACTACTTTTCCACTAACACATCCTTAGCAAACATGCAGAAATGGAAAGAGAGATTCGTGACTTGCGACAACAGCTTGCTAGGAACACTGAGACGCCAACGTCGTCTTCAATCTCCCCACAGCCAGGGCCGAAAGAAATTACCTTTGCATCGTCAGTCAGCAATGCGCAATTGAGTGAGCAGCTTCTAGAGGACATATCTATTTCCGGTGAGCAGATTGCTGCACTCTTTGAATTGTAGGTGTGCCTCTGTGCTATTCTGCATCTTATGTTTACATCTCTTACAGGTACTTCACGTACTATCACTCGCTCTGTCCTTTGCTAGATCCAAAAATCAGCTGTGATAATTACTTCAGCTTCTCCCCTCTTCTGGCCTGGACTGTGGTAACTATTGCTGCTCGTCGATATCTTCAGGATCCGCTTCTGCTCGCTAGGTTAACAGGCCCATACAAGAAATTGCTATGGATCACGATATCCGAAATGCCTCAGCGATATCATACTTGTAAAGCTCTTGCGTTGTTATGCACCTGGCCCCTACCAATTGTCATGGATATGAAACGCCGCAAGAAGACTGAAAAGCTTGGTGGTGGTCTTGGGCTGAGTGAAACAGATCCTACATTTATGTATAGTGGTATCATGATGCAGATTGCCCTGCAAACAGGGCTTCATCGTCCGATGCACGCCCAAGACTTCATAAGGCAGATCCGAGACATTTCAGACGCCGAAATCAATGACCGTAAGCTTACATGGGCTATCTGTAATATTGTTACCCAAAGGTAACGTTTTCTCACTAGATGTTATATAATCTTACTAAATGTTCTTTAGCTTGTCGAATGTTAACGGACAGCCTTCGGTTACTTTTTTTGACTGGAGCCTTAGACTGGGATTAACTGCGGACTGGAATAGGCTCTCACTTGAGATTGAACATCGCCTGAGTATAGAGAAGTTCTCTACCAAAGTCATCAAAACACTCTATAGCAACCCCGACGATATTGTAGGGTTGATTGCAGAGAGCGAGCAGGAGAGCGCGTTAAATATGCTGACGACCGACCTGGAAGCACTTGACTCTTTGGTTCCACATCTATCTGGTAACATATTCCCACAATGGTATTGTAAAGCGGCTAATAAATTTAGCGCAAAACAAGCTTGCACTTCTCGGTGCTCATCTTCATTTTCACACATTCGCCTTTTTCATACCTCTCGACTCTCCTAGATATTTCAGGAGACTATCAGCAGCATACGATGCAGCAACTACCTTTATTCAGGCCGTGCTAGACTATGATCTTCATTCAAACTCGTTATTCTACTACTGTCCTATAAATATCCTTCGGGCACTGGTCTCAGCCAGTTGTGCCCTATTGAAAATCCTCAACAGCTCTCTGGCAATTCATTTCGATGTTCCTCAGGGCAGAGCCCTTTTCAATACTGCTATTCTTGCGATGCGAAATATCAGCCTTCGTAATAACGACTTTGCAGACCGAGTTGCTGAGGCTATGGCTAGAATGTGGCGAGCTGCCGGTTCTGGAGTTCCGATAGAGGGTGTATCAAACAGTGGAGTTGACCCTCTCCACCTGAATGTGCGTTCTCGCATGAGCGTTAGTCATATCTATGATTGCATATGGGGTTGGCGAAGATGTATTAATCTTCAGAATACGGCACAAGGTGGTAAGTCTCTCTTTCATAATGTCAATATGATACTATACATACCTTGATTAGATGCTAATTACATATATCAGATGAAAGGCCTGTCACACCTGCAGTCTCGAGCATTCAATTCCTTCCTGAACAAAATGCTCTTCCGTATCCGCAAACAGAATTCTTCCCGGAACAGGCAGCTCTGACTTCGTCCATAGAAGACTTCGACCTCTTCAATTCCTTAGACTGGCATTTCGATGGCGCGTCATCGTTTACTTGGCCTTAGTCTTATCCTCATGCAGCATGGTGGACGCTGCTTGAGCCATACCAAGAATAGTAATTCTTAGGATTCAGTCCAAAAGCCCTACTTTTCGGATTGCAAACCAGTCTTAGTCTCAACGTGTATGCTACTAAGCACGGTTTTCTTTACAAACATGCTTGCTACCACAGCGAGACCAGATAAGGAAGTGTAAAATATCCACATATTTCTGAAACTTCCAGCAAAGGCTTCTTTCACGGCTAACTTCTGGATCGGATCCTGAATGATTGCCACCACTGCTACATTTGCTGCTGCTGCTCCATGAGACAGCAGAGCGGTCACGTTCGCAGGCAAGTTGATTGGTGGAAGGGCCAGAGAATTTATGCGCGTGTCCATTGAGTTCTGGAAGATGACGCCAGCGATGACGACTGAGAGGGCCGCTGCCAAGTTTCTTGCAAAGCCGAGAGTTGAGGTCGCAGTAGCCGTATCGGATTGAGAAACAAGTGCTTGAATGGCGATAAGTGGAGCTTGGAATAGAGATCCAGAGCCAAGGCCAAATGCAATTTGAAATCCTAGGATGTGACTTATAGAAGGGTTTGCGTCGAAAAGAATGTAAAGACCACTTCCAACCGCCATTAATACCGAACCGACGTACATCAGCTCGAGATAACGACCTGTACGATGAATGAAAATACCGCCAAGAAATCCCACAATGGCTTGAGTTATAATGATGGGCAGGATGAGAATTCCTGACTTCAGTGGCGAAGCCTCCTCGACGGACTGAAAATATAAAGGGGGGTAATACTCCGCAGCTATGTATATCTATTATTTGTTAGCGAAGAACTTCTATGTGTGGAGGGTTTGACTTGCCAGCCCGTGAAGAAATCCTAATACCAGGCAGGCTACATTGGACCGGTCTTTGAAAAGCCGGAGTGGCATGAGTGGATATTTGGCAAGACGCTTTTCGCTGAAGATGAAAGCAATCGACAGCAGAGATCCGACGATTATCAGACACAGGACTTGTGGACTATTCCATCTAGAGGAGCGATTAGGTGGCTTGCGGAACCGTATAGTGGAGGGATGACTTACGGATATGTTGCACCTCCGAATTCCAGCCCGATAAGCAGCATCAGGGTCATACCAAGAATACTTAAACTTCCTGCCCAGTCCACCGCTTTTAGTCCATCTTTCACAGAAGTCTTGGGGCTGTGCACATCTAAGAAGCAGAGTAGTAAGATGAATGTGCTCCCCGATATTGGCAGGTTGATCCAGAAGCACCAACGCCAACTCAGCTTTTCGGTCAAGCCCCCTCCTAAGATGGGGCCTACTGCGCCAGCAATAGCCCACATTACCTCCAGCAAACCCATGTACAAATTCCTCTCTCTCTGGCTGAACAGGTCTGAGATTGTGATCATGACGAGTTGAAATAGACCTCCGGCGCCTGTGCCTTGCAACGTCCGGCCCACAATCAACATCTTCATATTGATTGCATTCGCACAAATGATTGAGGAGCCAAAGAAGATAAAGACGGAACTCAAGAGCATTGGCTTTCGTCCCCAGATATCACTGAATTTTGCCCAAAGGGGTCCGCTTGCCGCATTGGCGAGCAGATACGCTCCACCGATCCAGACATATCCCGATGCTGAATGTAGGTTTGATGTTATTGTGGGGACCGCAGTGGAAATGATCGTTTGGTCCAGAGCGGCAACGAAGAGGCAAAGCTAGATACAGGTTAGCCGGACTTCTACACATTATCCACCATCGTAAGGGCCATGCAGCAGCATCAATCTTACATCTAGGGCGACTATAACAATTGTAAGTCTTAATCTACTTCTCTTCTCTCCAGTTCCTTGCACTGGTGATATCGCATCTAGTGCCGTAAGCTCCAATTCTGATCCAGGATCATTAGGGCGATTGCCTCCGTCCGAGCCAATATAGTTGCTGCAGTCTGCTCCATTAGAGCTCGGGATTTGGGATATCTCAGCTGCCATCTGTACTGTTTTCACTTGCAGAAAAAATTTAAGTTTACAGGAAATTCGAGAAGATTCTGTAGTATTTAAGACTCAGGCGTTCACATAGTCATGGTGCTCATGCTATGACTTCGCATCGTTATTGGAGTATTCTGGCTCGGCGTCGGTGTTCGGCTTCACCTATCGCTCGTCAAACTGCATGGTGCTATTCGCCGGTCATTCTTACATTTCCTGAGCTCCGGCGATGAGTCAATCGGCGAAGGCGTCTCGGCCTCTTAACATTTCTTTTTGGAGTGTACAGTTCGCTGATTTATTTATAAGAGTTTTCTTTGCTTTAGCTTACAAGGTAAGTCTTTGACTCTCATCAGCTCAAAGGCCCTGTCAATGGACAACTGTCCCAGTAAAAAAATGTTGGTGATGCAAGGCGGGTGGCGCTTCAAATGAGACCCTAGCCAAATTCTCGCGTTGACTCTTTGGCTCCGTCAACCAGCTGCGCAATGAGCTCACCTCGCAGCTTCTTTATCCCCGCGGGTATTCATACCGATCTTCTTGAATTGATGCTGGCCAACTCGAATACTATCATGTTTTTCCTTGAATCAAACTATCCATCCATTGATGAGTCATCTTTGCAATTCAACTTGACCAAATTGTGCACTGGAACGAGTAAGCTTATATATGTGGCTTTTCATCCCCCTGGCAGAGGAGAATGGAGAGGGATCATATGCAGTCGGATTGCTCATAGCTACCACTTACAAGAGAACCGCAGGTAATTAATGACCCGCGGGTTATGCTTATTGGCGATTTAGCCAGAAGGTTTTATCTCAACAACGGGAGAAATTATTTCTACCGAAATAAAGAAGTCAATTGGCTGGTTCAGTTGCGACAAAAAGGTGGTCATAATTTTTTAACCTGTATTGCGTACCTAGGCTATTCTGGCAGAGGTACAATGAGAGCCTCGTCTAAGCTACAGAAATGGAGAAAGAAAATAATTCTCTTATTGCTAGGCATCCAGGAGTACACTCATGATGGATAGTTCCAAAGCTATAGCTGAAGAACTTGTCAGTCTGTCGAGGAAGTTAAGTTGTGCTAAGGGCAGTCTCATATACCACGTGAGTTAAGCTTCCTTGATCATTTAAAGCTACTAGTACTAATAGCTGAATAGACTCATGGCGAAACATTGAAATCCAACAAGACAAAGAGTTGAAGCCTTGTCACATTATGATCTATCATTACTGGATATAATTGATTCGTGCCTCCGACGATCCAAGAATTTCTACATCTGTCAAAATAGACCCCCCCAGAGTCTTCATCCGCACCAGCGAGGCGTCACTGATTCCCCAGCTCTCAGAAGTCGTCCCCGCAGCACAGTTTTCAAACACCACGGAACCAAAATCGGAGAAGTTTAGAGCCGCACCAAGTCCCTCAAAATTCTCCACGATCCATTCCGCGCTGGTCCCTCGCACCAGCGCTGAGGACGAAGGTGCACTCACCGACTGCGATATGCTCTGTCCGGTGGTCACATTCTCCAGTATAACCACACCAGAAGTCGATGAGGTGGTCGTGATATCGATCGCTATCACGTCTCCGGCCGTGAGGGAGAAGCTTGTGAAATCAACCGCGTAGTTGGGATACCACTCATAAAAAGCACCGAAGACGTAGCCGGCCTGATCTCCGGCCTTGGTGATCGTTATGTCAATGCCGGCTTGGAGTATGGCGTTGGTGTTGTTCACTCCATCGATTCCTAACCAGACGGAGGACGTGTATTTCCCATCGGGTTGCCCGGATGGCACCGAGGGTGCTGGAACGGCGAATGTTCCCGAGACCGACGTGAATGGCTTGTCAGAACTTGGTGGGTTGAGTATGACCCCCGCCCAGTTTGAGCTATAGTTAACAACGGAATCATTGGCATCGCTCGAAATTTCCGCTCCGGTTATCGTTTGGAGAGGTCCTTTCTTGTAATATGTTGGTGAGGTTCTTGTGCTGCCACGCGACTCGGCAAGGACAATTTTGCTGCACCAAATTACATAGCAGACAATTGAAGGGAGCTTCATGATGCTGCTCTTTGCACTCGTACGCTCGGTGTTATCGCCAACTCGAGGAAGAAGAAGAGGCCATTCTCTCCACATATATATGACCTTTGTCAGGACCGCAGCAAAAGATGGTCTTAGATCTTCATGGTCATGCACTGATGACCTGCAATACAAGGAATCTAGTGACTAAATCTGGCTCGGTGCATCAGACCTGCGTTTGTCGCCAGGTCCCGACTACTTCATACCTGGATGCTGTGAGGTTACCTCGACTCGCGCTGCATGCTACTGGCTCGGTCGCTGAGATTAATCTGGCGACCGTGCAGGCATTCGGACAAGGTATTTAATGATTCAAGCGCTCGCTACCTACTCCAGTACCATGCCTTAATGGCTGTGTTATACGTTTGCTATCCAGCATCGGCAGCAGACCTGCTATTGTGAGCATCGAATGTGCTTTGAAGCACATCACCAACCTTTGCCTCATGTAGACCATGCCTGTTCTTGACCCGACAAGCCCCAACCTTATCATAAACTCCCCAGAGGCCGCTAAGTATTCAAGCTTAAGTAGCAGATATTTGACGGTCAGGCCGTCCCGGACAGATGACATGCGATTTTGAATTCCCAGCTTCCTGTTCGGGGGTCACTCAATGCATCGAGGTGCAGGTGACACTCATGCAGCGGCACGGCACTTGGGCTGGGTGATGTTTGCCGTTAGCGAATCACCTGCTGGATGTCGCTACTTTACCGCCCAGAATATTGGAAGGTCTTGGTTCTAGGAGGCGCTCACTTTGTGATCTTTTGTTGATCTAATTCTCTACGTCCTGGTATTTTTACTTTCGAGGGGTTCGATGCTCGTATCGCGATCTTTGTGGGTGCGAGGTCGTTGGATTTTGTCTCATTCGGATCTCATGACCCGAGATCTTTCGGCAAGCCAAAACAATCAAGTTACGTTAGAGTCTGCTGCCAACTTATGTTCCCCTACACTTACGAACCGGATGTAGTCATTTGATTCATCAAGAACAGGCATTGTTGCTATTACCCATTGGTAAGACTTCTTTTATCGTGCAACACGTGTAAACGTAATTTTGTAGACTTTGGTGAGCTTACTTACCTTCGAAAGGCTTATATCTGATCAAGTAAACATCGCCCCCCTCTCTCCTTGATTGGCATTAATAATGCAGGTATTTGATTAAATCGGCTTAAGGTATAAGTAGAGTGTGCTTAACTAATACAGAGAATAAAGTTGAAGATATAAGGTCATTGCTTATCTTGTTTTTACTTGTTCTCACAACTTGTATGAGGCCAACGTTGTATGTGGAAAGAATAGAGATACGTAATATATCAGACAATTTGATTTAAAGGAGATGTAATATGTTCTTGACTATCTTCTGAGTGACAGACTCTACTTGACAGCTTCTGGGGATTTTATCAATCTCGGGGGTCTTGGGGGTCTCGGGGATCTCGAAGACCCTCTCCTCTGTACCTGACGTAGACTCCTGAAAGCTTATAAGAGACCCACTACTATCATTAAAGTTCCAATTGACGCTTCGATATCTGGATCTACAGCTTTGATCTGTACTTGATTCATTGCTCTTAGTGTAAGAGCTGGAACATTTCTTTGTCAATCCTTGAGACTGTTTTAGATAGTGGATTCTTTTCAATTTAGCATTTGTACTTATGCAGGTTGGTTAGGAATTCTTCTGCATCAGCTGTAGTCTCATTTACTCTTGCAAGCATCTTTCTTGTAATATATAATTTGTTTACATGTTTGAACCGAAATCGTCCATACCTGTTCAGAATAGATGTACAGAGTTAAATCAGCCATGAATCTACATGCTCTTAATGCTCTCACTGGGATCAACGCCGAGCTTCATATAATTCCAGCAGACTAAATAGTGACTTAATCAGCATCCATTTTCTCCAAAATTATTTGAGGACAAGCTTAGGAAAGAGAAATCAAGACTTACTAGTCCATCCCAAGTCCTCTCCAAACATCATCTCCATCTTATCCCTGCCCCATGTTGTACCATCGTCCGGACCATATAATACAGCTTGCTTACCGACAGCTAACGCAATCATGGCCGGATACTCGTCTAGCGCTACAAAATTGGGCTTCACACCCATTTTCTCGAGCAGTTGCTGGTGAATATTGATGGCTGCGTAGCTGCCCATGTGGAAGGCTCCTCCGCACCGCTTGATGCCAGACCATTTTGCTAGGTCTCCGATTGCAAAGTGGTACTTGGCGTTGGGTGCACCCGGCGCAAAGTTAAGCCTTTCCCGAAGATTAGTAGGATGCGCAAATTCGGGTTCACAGGCAGATTTGGGAAAACTCACGAGGGCTCCACCTTTACATAACCATCGGTATCTAATAGGCTCTCGTCGAGGTATGTGGAGGTTGGGACACTTTTAGATATTGCTTTGATCACATGTCCTGCGTTGATTTGAGAGCCATTCGAAAGGGTCAACTTGAGAAGTGGGCTGCCATCGGCTGTCTCAACCGGCTCTGAGTCGGTAACTCTTAGGCCAAGGATGACCTTGACGCCAGACTCTTCCAAAGCGATCAGACTTCGGTCCTTGAACTCGTCGGGTAGCGGCTCCGAGGACAGTAGTCTTTCTCGAGAATGGATAAGGGTTACGGTTTGCTTCGGCTGGCACAACTTCAGTTCGGAGGCCATCTCGATCCCGACAGCACCTACCCGGTTCCAGTTAAAAATCCGAGGAGAAAAGAAAAAGGGGAAGAGATATCTACCTCCGCCGATGACTACCACTCCCTCCTTGGCATTTCTCACGGCGTCGATGTGGTTTCCCGCTTCGATCAAATACTCATCTTTGGTCAGAGTCTGAGGTACGACCGGCCAGGCACGTCTCAATCCGGTCGCAGCGATCAAGTAATCATAGCGCTCTTCGAAGTCTTTCCCTGTATTCCTATCGGAGATGGTCGCAACCTTCCTCTCACAATCTACCTTGATGGTGCTACCCTGGATCCAACTGATTCCAGGGTCTCTGAGGGCCGGTAGGTCCGCAAATCTCTGCCATGCTTTGGCGGCAAAGTCTTTGGAAGCGAGCGCGAGAGGAGAGCTAATGATATGGTCTTTATGGCATCTCAAGTCAGTCCTCGGACTTGGGAGATGCTCCCTTGTCCTTCTGATAGCAGTTTACAGTGTACCCGAAGACACTTACAGTACCCGTCGCGTTCATCGACGACTTTGATTTGCACGGGAATGACCGGCTTTTTCTCCTCGGCCAGCACGCCGGAGAACCGCGTTGGTTTTCCGTTGCAGAGATCCAGGAGGTTCAGTGCTGCTCCCAGTCCCCCGTAGGAACCGCCGAGAACCAGCACTCGCAAAGGGACAGGGGCAGATGCCATGTTGATTGTCGAGAACTTGCGGTGCTGTGACAGCTGGAAGTACGTCTGGGAGCGGAAGCACAACTTTGGCAGCCAGGACATACGCTTCGTTCAGAACTAGATCCTCATCCATGGTAATTCCCGCAACATACACCTTTTCTGTCTGCGGCCTGCCGTGATCGGGAATGACCAAGGCCGTCGTTCGCATTCACCCCTCAGTGCCCTCCCCAACGACCAACGGCCCCAGCTCCCCGGTCGAAGACAAGCGAGAGCGACAACAGACTTCATTCTGCGCCAGGCCTGCAATTGCGACATCGGTTGGGGATTCTGTCTGGTCCCTCGTCATCGGCCGAAGCCAACGGAATCATGCAATGCCTCACCATGTCCTTTCCCGTTCGGTGCCATATTGACCGTTCTCCCGACATATTATTGAGCCGACATGGGAGGCCAAGGAACAGATTTTTCGCCCATCTGATTAGATTACGGCACTGGTGGGGGCTGCACGGTAGGGGTCGCACTTATCAGATCCGCTGCTCGCTTGGCGTGCATCTGAGTCTGCTAACCACGCACCCCACCGCTCTTGGCATCTCTCCTCTTCATCCGAGGCATTCTTTATGGCCGTTGCGGACTTGCCAGGATGGTTGTCGACTTGATGCAGAATTCCCTCGTCCAGCTGTACTAGTCCTGGTGCTGGCACATGCGGATCTGGTTGACTCTCTCTGCAAGTACGATACCCGGAAACTTCTCGAGCTGAACGCATCGAGAAGGTTGAAAAGGACCGGCCGAGGCCGGCAATTCTACTTGCTTGGTTTGGCTATTCTCTGGCCTCTCGGAGAAGCCTTGGAGTTAATATCAGGGATCCACATGCAGCAGAGTCTGCCAACGCTACACACCCTCGCCGTGAGAGGAAGCTGCTCGCTTACATGGTGGGTTGAGGTGAATACGAGAAGTAAGTCAAGGGAAGATCTTGATCTGATAAGATGATCTCAAGCAGCAGAGAGGCGAATAGTCCTTCTCGATGCTTTGAGTCTTAGAACTTCCGAGCTAAAGATGTTCAGAGTGGGATTGCCGGTAAGCTGGTATCCCGATGACCGATGCTTAACGCCGTCCGATGAGCTGGTCCGGAGAACAAAGGTAGGGTACCTCGGCCGGCGTGCCGCTACGTCTGCTGCGGTGTGATATTCATAGACAGTGACATCCTCCCAGCTTGTGATTTGAAAGACCTGAGACCACCTGCTGCTGCTGTTCCCCACTGTAGAGCATCGTACCCTTCCAATCCGGTTCGAAGAGTAGATCCAGCAAGCTGGTTACCAGTGAGGACAGCTACCATCCTCCATGTCGACCGCCGATGTCACGGCTGTTCGTCGTTTACGACAGACAACAGCACATTTGCGCGTAAATAAAGCCTGGGAAAATGTTGTTCCGGCAGTGCAGCTCTCGCTGATCCATGGCGAAACGACTCCACCACTGCGCGAACTCACACTGGCACAGCTCCTCGAGGAACAAGTAGCGTATTATGGCGAGCGGGAATGTCTGGTCGTCGCTTGGTCCGAGACACGATGGACGTATGGAAAACTGCTGGAGCAGAGTCGGCTGCTGGCCAAGAGTTTGCTGGTAATGGGGATACAAAAGGGAGACCGGGTCGGCATCCTGGCTGGAAACTGTGAGGAATACATTGCGCTCTTCTTTGCGGTTGGCATGGTGGGTGGCATATTGGTCGTACTGAATTCCACGTATACCAGTGTGGAGGCAAGATATGCATTGAAGCATTCAGGTAAGCGATGTGGTCACTTGGCGATCCGGGGCCCAATAGATCTGCGTGATTTGATCTGACGAAGCTTTATCTAGGATGTAGAGTTCTATTCTTGCAGGAGAAATATGGGCCGCACAGTAATTCACAGCTTCTGCGAGGATTAGAACAAGACCGAGATCTGGTGCCGGACGGTGAGCTGGAGAAGGTTATTATGCTTCGAGGCACCTCAAACACTTTCTCCACATATGATGAATTATTGCAAAATCTCTCACCAAGAGTGACGGACGATGAGCTGGACGAGGTCAAGGAGACGGTTGATACGCATGATATTGTCAACCTCCAGTATACCAGTGGAAGCACGGGTGATCCGAAAGCCGCAAGTCTCACACATCAGTATGGACATCTACGATAAACCCCACATGTTGCACAGGCCACGCTAACCAACCACCAGCAATCTGATCAACAACGCGGGATCGATCGGCAGTCGAATGTCACTGACATCCACCGACATCCTGTGCTGCCCCCCGCCGCTCTTCCACTGTTTCGGGCTCGTTCTGGGCGTGCTGGCATGCCTGACACACGGCGCGAAAGTCGTGCTCCCATCGCAGACCTTCTCCGCCCCAGCCGTGCTCGCTTCGCTATCTGCCGAGAACTGCACGGCACTCCACGGCGTGCCTGCCATGTTCGAGGAACTGCTCTCCCTCCCCCGCCCGGAGCGCTGGTCGTGCCCGAACCTGCGGACGGGCATCGTAGCGGGCGCGCCGGTTCCCAAGCCGCTGATGGAGCGCATGCTGTCCGAGTTGGGGATGCATGAGTTTACTAGCTCCTACGGGCTGACCGAGGCGAGCCCGACGTGCTTCAATGCCACGACGTTTGACACCATCGAGCGACGCCTGACGACCGTGGGAAGATTATTGCCGCATTTGCACGCCAAGATCATTGACCGCGATGGACACATCGTGCCCATTGGGGCCCGCGGAGAGTTGTGTATCGCGGGGTACTCCCTCCAGAAGGGATATTGGAAGAACGAGGAGAAAACCAACGAGGTCATGAGACTCGACGAGAATGGAGTCCGGTGGTTGCACACCGGCGACGAAGCCGTGGTTGATTTCTTCGGTTACTGCACGATCACCGGCCGGTTCAAGGACATTATTATCCGTGGTAAGTTTGCCGTGCAGCTCCCTTCCTGGTTGGGAAAGTTGGCGGGAAAGGGCTTTTGTTGATCTTGTATATCCTAGGTGGCGAAAACATCTACCCCCTGGAGATCGAGACTCGTCTAGTCGCTCACCCGTCAGGACTCGTCAGCCGCTGCGCCGTGGTGGGGATCAAGCATCACAAGTACGGCGAAGTGGTCGGTGCCTTTATCCTCCCTCCAGGTCCCTCGTCGTCCGACGACCAAATAAAGCGGCCTACCGATGATGAGTTGAGAGCTTGGGTGCGGGTAGTCCTGGGGAGACATAAGGCGCCGGCATATATCTTTTGGTTTGGGGATGAACGAGTCGGTTTAAGCGAGGTGCCGCAGACGGGGAGTGGGAAGGTTAAGAAGCACTTCTTGAGAGATCTGGCGCAGGTATTGGTTGCACAGGAAGGAATCTAGATATATGCTCTGCAGGAATAGACAAAAAGCTTGGGGAGGGCTTCAAAAGATTTGGTCAGATTGGCTGTTTTCTTGTGGAAAACAGTTGTTGCCTTAGAGTCAGCGAGTTTGGGTGTTCATATCTGGTTGACAGCATGTATCTTGATCATTAAATATTATGGTTGATGAACAAGATTTAGATATTATTGTTGATACTCGTGTTTCTATATACATATATACTTTCTGATTAAGGTAGGTAAGTTAAAGATTTCGGATACGTAGCTTCGCTAGCTAAAGATCATAGCCGTTCTTGTATGTCCTTCTGCTTTCCTAAGTAAGGCATACCCACCGTACAAAGGCCGAAGTACCGCTCTCGCGAGCACTTCACAAAGGCACTCCTCTTATGAGGCAGATCCACGAACTTCTCAACATGGAAGCCATGAAGAGCATCCAATTCCAGAACCCTCGTATTGGTATATTTCGGCTCCCCAATGGCAAATTCGGTCCGCGGATCATCCAGGAACATGTAGTGCAAGAGACTTGACCACCAGGTATGGGCCCGCGCCGGACCTCTGTAGGTCGCATCACCCACCAGCGAATGTCGGCCACGGTCCCAATCACCCGCTTTATAATAAGCTCCCAGATGATCTTCCTGTGTTGTGCGGGTAGAATTAGCAGGCAGCCTTGAGGGAATGATAGGAAAGGTCAAGGGGATCAAAATCTTACCTTTCCCCAGTAAACTTCGAAGTACGCGAACGGCACATCATCGAAGCATGCCAGGATGGTCAGCGTGTGAAGATCTTCATGCAAGTCTTTCAGATACTTAAGGTGATGCGCCAGATCTCCCATCTCATTCCAACCCGCCGCCACCCGGGGATCGTTCTGCCAGGTGTGGAAAAGCTGCAAGTGCTGCTCATTCGTGTAGTCAAGGGCCAACATTGAGTAATGCTCGTCGAGGTGAGGAATATACCGACTATAGATGGTGGATCCTGGTGTTGGTTTCGCAGGTCGGATCGGATGCAGCGTATGAACCCTGGTCTCTGGAAACCTGGTGGTGATGGTCTGGGTGGTCGGAAGGATAGGATAGTCGTTTACGGCCAGCCGGGCACCTGAGCTTGGTGGTAGCCAGGCAGATCGGGGACCGAACGGAGAACCTGCGCCCTGCCAGAAGGCACTGCGCAGAAGGACCAGTTCATCAGATGTCCATGCCGCTGCGTCTTCACTTCCCGCGAATGGCCGTGGATGCGGGATCGCTAACCCAACCGTAATGATTTCTTCAGCGACCAAGGAACATTGGCTTCCACTCAGGGATAATCTGATGATCTCCTCTGTGTAGTGAACCGTGAAGATTGAATATGCCAGCAGCCAGATCTGAGCTATCGTTGGCGCCTCTACGGAAGTCCAGCCGAACTGGATGGAAGGACTTCGCCTCGCGCGCGCCCATGGCGTGTTATTTGCAATGGCGACCTCGTGGCCACCCTCAAGGGTCGAGAAAAACAGGGCGGGATTCTGCAGGGGAAACGCAGGTGCTCGTTGGTGTCCTTTCTGAGCTAAGGCGGGAGCGATGGCCATTGAGTAATGGGACCCGTTATTCGCGTTCGTCGCTGTGCGTTGCGCGTGGTACCTCGTCAGGTACGGGTGGGGAAGGCAGATGGAAAATTGCTCCCAGGGGGAGTTTCTATTCGCGACCTTAGTTGAAGAACCGGCCATGGTTGCTGTGAGAGGTCTTGCTGATCGCATGAAAGTCTACCTTCTCCACCTGGCACCACTGGCATTACTCTTGAGAACACATCGTTGGAAGGGACTGGCCGCTTAAATGGGGAGGCATATCCTCGTCCTGTGCCTCAACGGACGAACTGACACCGTCCTCCGACTTAATCTTCGTATCTCAGCGACGGCTTCTTTGATTGCAAGCCCAGACCCGAGCCCGTGAAGGTGCACTGCAAGGTTGTCGGTTCTCATTACACAAACGTGCAATTTGTGCGTCGCCTTTTGAGATGCGTCTTGTTTCGAATGGCCCGGCTTTGGGCCATGCCAACCAGCGCCAAGCGTGGGGACTAGGTCTGCGCCGTCCATCCCATCCCGTGGGCCCTCGCCATCTAATCACTTGGCACGGGCAAAGGGCTGGCCTGCATTCTCACCCACACCACTCTCTGCTCCACGGTTCAGCGTCCTTCAGTGACATGTCTTGTCGTTGAAATAAGGATACGGCTGTGAGCCACACCCGTCAATCGCTGTGCGAGGAATGTCACGGGCCCTTCTTGGGGTGGTGGCCCCCGATTATGAGGCCATCCTCCTTTCCTCCCACCATGCTGAGCGTCTCTCTGGACGGCATCCATCCCGTCCCATCCTGTGCAAGGGATCAGCATTCGACTGGTTCAATGCAAGCTAGGAAGCCTTTCCCGACACCGGCTGAATGTGAGGACGACAAGGAAGAGCACCAAGGCCTCTCTAGAGACACACCCGCCGCCCCCGCCGGACACGTTCTGACCATCGCAAATTAAGTTATCAGATTGAAATCTTCCTTGCGGGCTTGGTCAGCGTATCCCGGATCCTTGAAGGCCGCACGCCATCCCACTTCGGCGGTCTTGGCCTGGCTCGCTTGCACTTATCAGATGGAACCGTGAAAAGCCACGACTTCGCCGGCGGCCATTCCCAGCATCATCACTTCACTCCTCGTACAAGAAGGCCACTAGCAGGGACGGTGGCGAAGGCTCGGCGAAAGAGAGGCCAGGAGCCATGAGCCAAGAGCCCCGTGGGCACACATGGCAGGGGGCGTACCCGGATTATCTTATCAGATCCTCACACCTCATCGGACAGGCTGGTCTGCATCCACTGCATACGGCGCTTCTCCACTCGTGTTCACGCATCCGCACGCCCCATGGGAACCACGTCGTGCCACAACCGTGACGATTGCCGTCTACGACCAGTCTGTGCCATGGCGGCCATGGCGGAGAAGGAGCGTCTGCAGCATGCTGAGATGAGATTCACCGCAGGCGGCCTGTCGTCTCCGGCCATCTCAGCCCATTCCAGGGCTTCCATCGTCTGATCTTGCCTGTCCGGCCCCGCGTCAGCTTCCTTCTTGCTTCTAGCTTCTTCTGCCCATGACAACCATCCACGAAAAGTCCCTCATCCCGCCACAAGGCATCATACATGTCGCCCTTCTCGATGACGGATGCTTCACCTTAGCGGCAGATGGGACACAGTGACGAGTCGTCGGTCAACGCGCCTTGTCCGGCACTGGAGGGGCTATCCCGGCGTTGACCCAGAAAACAGACGAAGCTCCGACGTCCGATGATCTACACGCGTGAACATGGACCCTTCACTTTTTTTTCTGTCCTTGTTGCCGTGCCTGCTTCTAGTACGTAACAAGCCATAGTTGGGTGGAACGGGGACGGTAGCTCCTGGTGCTCTATTAATGTCCTTTTTCCACATGAGTCGACCGGAGCGGGTACGACTACCTGGACGGCATTCGTCAAAGAACATCTGGTTTCGTTCACCGTCGCAACCTTTCTAGTGCTTCCAAAAGCCTTTAAACCTCCTTCTCCCAAGTTCACCCCGACCTTGGCTACATATCTTCCACGAGATACTGAATCTACGAGCCGAGGAACAGAAACTCCGTCAATAACCAAGTCAGCCAATCCCTAGAACTTGTTGCATTTTGTCTGCACTTGCTCATTCCTCCGAGACTTGTGATCTATTGCCATTGACGAACAAGTCGGGCAAGCATTACCGTCGCACCTACATAATCTGCGCTCTCTTTGATATCGTGCCAAATGTCTTCCGGCGAGATGAACGCCAACATTTCAGCAGATACTGGCGTGTCTGCTAGCACACAGTAAGTCTGAGATGAGACGAGGTTGAAGTTCCTGGGGTTGTAACTTCAACTAACAATTACAGAAAATTGCCTATCATGCCTTCGTCAGATATCCAAGATCTGATCTGCATTGGCTTCGGACCAGCTTCGATTGCCATCGGTGTGGCTTTGACTGATGCTCAGCTCCTCTCCCCAAATGTCACTTTCCTAGAACGCCAGCCAAAGTTCTCATGGCACTCGGGCATGCAACTGCCAGGAGCCAAGATGCAGATCTCCTTCTTGAAGGACATGGCAACACCACGCAACCCACATTCGCACTTCACCTTTATCAACTACCTCTTCGCCAAAGGACGACTGAACAACTTTATTAACTTGAGCACCTTCCTCCCAAGTCGTGCAGAGTACGAGGACTACTTGCGCTGGGTAGCAAGGTATTTCGAGCACCGAGGCGTGGTCAGATACGGACAGGAGGTCGTTGCAGTGGAGCCCCAGAAGTCAAGCAGTGGCAAGGTTTCCCACTTCAATGTTACCAGCAGACATGTTGCAACGGGAGAAGTCACAACCAGATCCTCCAAGCGTGTCGTCGTGGCGGTGGGCGGAAAGGCCAGGCTCCCACCCCAATTCCCCGAAAACCACCCACAAATTGTTCACTCGTCACAATACTCCTCGCGCGTCCACCGAACGCTCCCAGACTCTCAAAGACCATACCACATTGCTGTTGTTGGCAACGGTCAATCCGGCGCCGAAATTTTCAACGACCTGCCATCTCGATTCCCCAATGCTAAGGTGACTATGATCATCAAGGGCGCCCACTTGAGACCCAGTGACGATTCACCCTTCGTGAACGAAGTTTTCGACCCAGACCGCGTGGATGGAACTTTTGCCCAGGACCCCGAGGTGAGAGCACAGGCCATCACCCTAGACAAGGCAACCAACTACGGTGTTGTGCGCCTGGAGCTGTTGGAGCACCTTTACGATACGCTATACTCCCAGAAAGTCAAGAACCCAGACCCAAGCTCGTGGTGCCTTAACATTATTCCAAAACGACAAGTTGTCTCCACTGCGACGGTTGATGACAAACTTTTGTTGAAAATGAAGTGGGTCGAGGGCGGCAATGTGGTTAATGGCGATGATTCCGAGTTGGCTGTTGATGCTGTCTTTGTCGCTACGGGATACTTGCGAAATGCCCACGAGGACATCTTGAAGCAGACCAGAGATCTCCTCCCCGAAGCACAAAGGGAAGGGACCAAGTTCACTGTTAGCAGAGATTACAAGGTCCTGTATGATGAAAGCAAGATTGAGGAGGGTGCTGGTGTTTGGCTGCAAGGCTGCAATGAGAAGACGCACGGTGTAAGTCCATACCCTTCTGTTCTTTCCAATTATGTAACAACCAAGCTAATCCCTACTTTTTCAGCTGAGCGATTCTCTTCTTTCAATCTTGGCTGTCCGAGGAGGCGAGCTGGTTGAGTCTATGTTCGGAAAGGAACTCGCATCCAGCGGCGTCGAGCGAGTACGAGCCATGATCTAAATGCCCCCTTCCTTTCCATCTTCATGATATCCACAAGGCCTGTGCCATTATATGTTGCTCTGGTGTTCTCTTTTCACTCCGTTATCCGGATTTGCTTTTCTCTCCCTTAACCTAGGTTCATGGGGGAAGATATGGGGTTCTGTTAGACCATGTGGTGGATTCCTGCGATTACAAAAGTTTAGGCGGATTCTTTCTTCTCTGAATACATCTATTTTCTACTGATATCTTTACATGAATGCGATTCCTAACTTATATCCCATAGGAAATCCATCATGTCTCTAGCAAGCGGTACCATGTGCTTACAATATCTTCGCCATCTGAGGTAAATAAATTAACCGACGCCTTCAATCTCTTCAGCTCGCCACAAACAAATCTATCCTGCAAAAGCCAATCTTCAGTCACACAAGAACCATTTAAATGGGAAGGCAAGGAGCCCACCTCAAGAAGCTTGTTCGCCAGCGCGCAACAAGAAGGCAATTTGGCGGCTCCGTCCATTCTGGCCCATCCCCACGGCAGAGAAAGAAAAGCCCAAAGAGGAAAGATGAAGGATTGCTGGACGCCCCATCCTGGAAGTCAGATGATCTGATAAGATCCTCATAGATTAAAGTTCCTATCACAAGGTACGGCATGTACGAGTCGGCATTCGCCGCCTCCACTACCGCAACAGCATCTCCCTTTTCCATCCTCATCTGTCCGAAGCTAGCCACGGCTGAGCAAAAGGGGGGGCAGCAGGCGGCCGAGAACCGGAGACGCTGGCTTGGCCGGCATTCGGGGCTGGGAGAGGAGCACGTACATACTTTTCACATCCTTGGCTAGGGACCGTGGCGGGTAAGATCTGGCTATGCCTGGGGGACGGGGGCTAGGAGGCTTGTTGAAAACCTTGCTAGAAAGAAAGGCGGGACTGGGCCTCGTGTGATTATTTTGCTACAGTGCAGCTTGGTGATGGCGGCTCGTATCTGCCTGATAAAGTTTTTGACGTGGAAGGAAGAAAATGTAAGATATAGGTGATGCTGCATTGAGTGCGTCCTCGCCGCGGATTTCTATCTCCCAATCCCATGCAGTGTTCGTATCATCCAGAGATCCGGCATCTTTGTGCCCATTGCTGTTGTCTCACGGGTACAAGGTTGGAACCGATCAAAACTCTCGCACAGGATCTTGAGCGAGACTTGACTAGTTCAGTGTTCTCCCTGAAAGTCTTTCCCATGAAGAATGTTCTCGTGCTGTCCTTTTACCGAAACTCGATTTATTCTTGAGAAGAGTGAGAGCTTGCGATGAGGCTATCGAAACTCCGGCTCGTCCACTGCATGTGGCAAGACGCACTCGAACGATGTTTACTGACGTGGTGTAGGCTCTTGATTAGTGCCCGTTGGCAAGAAAGCCTTAGAAACGTGAAAGACGTCTCGCAGGTATACCTCGCCTTGCCAGTTCAGACAGATCGAATTACCAGCTGTCGATCCCAGCCTATGCCTCTTCGTTTGATTTATGTTGAACTTATTTAAACCCGCTAGCCTGCACCTCCATCATTCGTTGCTGCTTCCACACTAATAAGATGCATCTGAGGCTTCTTCTCACGAAAAAGCGGTCTAGAGAGTATGTACGAGTAATGGGAATTGTTCCATAAGTATGCCTGCTCATCGCATAGGAGCCCGCTCAGAGTGGGAACCGCCAGTGACTTTTTATATACGTGTTAGCAACATTATTAGCAAGGCTCTAATCGAAAACAACCTGCAAAGTCGGCTTTGAAATATGAGGCTTAAGGGGGAGATTGATTTGCCTCCTGATAGCACCTGCGGCTTCAGAAGTATGCCAGCTATAAACAAGGATATAGTCTATCAGAACAGCTGTTAGAGAATCAGATCAAACATCGATGCGGTGTATGCAGCCGCACTTCGAGTTCAGACTCGACCCCTTTAAGTATGGCTTTCAGAGCTTCTTTCAATCACACAGGCTCAAGAAGCAATAGTTCGTCAGGGACATCATATGTTGTAGGGTGTGTTGCTCCAATACCAGTGCACTATCTTTTGCTGTCGACTAGAGTTTTGCTGTCACTGAATCCAATAGCTATACCAAGGCTTGATCAAAGCTCAGAATCGAGTTGAGAGACTATGACGTTCCATAGGTCTTACAAAAGTGCAAAGTGATGTGCTTGGTAACTACTCAAGAGGTGCTACGGCGACATACAAATACTGCTCTTTTCGTGATGTATCAGGCTCAGAGCTAACCACAATTCGCTCGCAAGGCATTGATTTTGTGATCTATATTGTTTGCTATCTTCTTACTGGTCATAATGTATAGGGGAGACTTAGGTATTTACAGTGTGGGGAGGGGGGAGGGGGGAGATACTAGCGCTCATTATCGAACGGTGGAGAAATCACCCCCCGAGGATTCCATGTACATGACTTCTTCAGTTGCTGTAATCTTAAGGTGCGCGTGACGTCGTACTTAAATTGTTTCTTGGTCTTCTTATAAGTATTTCTGAGAGTCTTTCGCCATCTATACCCCCGGCTGGACTGCCTTGATTAGTACGGTATCGTGCTATTCCCACTATCTGACAGGCAAACTTGACTTGCGGCTGCAAACCTAGCGGCCAAAAAGGGTAGAAAAAGAGAGATGCAATGTAAGACCACGACGCTGAAAGCTCAAAGGGTAGAGCACGGGTTGCTCTGTGAAAGGCTATCCACATGAATTTACGTGGTACAGCTTGCAGAAAGGATAAGGAAGTAGAGAAACGATTGCGGACAACTGAAACAGTGTTTAAAGATAATACTAAAGTACTTCCCTGGAAATGCAAGGCTTGCTGTTATCTAAGAACTGCATAGAGAGAAATTCGAAAATAAGACACGGACGAACTCCCAATCTTCGGGATAGTTCTTTGCTATCCCATCAGTTTCGTTGAAGCTGTGGTAGCGTTCATTGACTTGCCACCGGCACAGAATCCATGATACATCAGAATTGAGAAGTGTTAGATGATACCTACTAACTGATTAACAAGAAACTAAGATATTCAGGTAACAACTAGTTCATAACAAGTCACGAATGTTATTCGTAAGAAGACTTACGGTACACCTTGTTAATCATCTCCACTTCTACCATCATTGTCAAATTCTTTCACCTCTTGTATAGAGATGGGTCAGCGACTCCTAGACGAATTATCCCGCTACGAAATCTGAAAGCTCTGCGATATTCAGGGATTCATACCAACCAAAGCAAGCCTTAGCTACACTTGCAAGGTCTCCCAACGCACCATTTTCGATCTCAGTATTCGCTCATGGGAAAATCTCTGTTGTACAAAGGGAACAGGAATAGTTAGGATATAGTCAACCAGGCACAGGATCAGAAACCACAGTTTAGATGGAGCGAAGCCTACGTAGACCTTCAATACAACCAACCTCAAGGACCAAGGATTAGCACAAGGAGAAAAGCGTGACAGAAGACTTACTCTTTCACCAAGTCAGTGCCTGCCTATATGTGGGATGGCCTGATCTCGATCATTGTGGAGAGTAATTATTCATTCTGGGGGCCATTCTGGCACGAAGGATTGTGGTAAGCGTAGCAAGTGCGGCTGCTATTACTTTCTCACTGAACGTTGAGACACACATTGAAACCTCCATGAGCGAGTCTCGCCTCGAGAGTGACATTCCATATCGTCAGGACGAATACCAGTGAGCAGGCCCCTGAATCTTCTATGGAGAACTGCATGTAAGAAGTAGAGGCCGATAATGCTAGAAGCTCCATTACTATCATGGTCCTTTGCTGCTTGCCCCATGGTCTTTTAAAAGCGCATAAACTCATAAGGCTGTCAATAAGTTTGGAAATACAGCATCATCTAGCCTCTATCTCCCTGCCAAAACAGCTGTGCCAAGAGAAAAGCTTATATCATAGTAAAGAAAGCTTGGTGTTACCGCCAATATCAATATCGGTCGCCTTTTTCTTATATATGTAGAGGACACTACCGACGAGGTCCCTTCTTACAGACCTGTGAGAGTTTAAAGGACCCAGTTTTGCTGATTTGTAACCTCTGATTGATTCAATTAGGAGTTTACCACGACCATAGATATGATATGCTCAATATGGGCCCAGCAAATATAGCTTCAACACTACAGCCTTAGAAGAGCAGCGACTACGTGGCAACCACCTCCACAAACGACCTACTTTCGGTTTCTCTAGCGGAAGCACACTTGGCCGAAGCCAGACTCGATTGCTTCAATGACGATCATGTTAGATGGTTCAATTCCAGATCCAGGAGAGAAGTTCAGACACATGAATCAAAAAGCTCCACCCAAAGACGCGTAAATAAAAAGCAGCGAGCTGAAAATTAGTAGACTTAAGACAGCCATCAGCTTAGTAGTGACATCGACTTGGTGTTGTAGTTTCAAATCTCGTAGAGAAGTTTTCGCGAGATCGTAATCAACATCAGGGCCCATACGCCCTGATACGCAGTCACTGCAGTCTGTTCAGGGGACTAGTCACTCACAGTTCCAAGACTTATACAGCACGAAGCAATTCAGATTCGTCATTGACCATCAATCCAAACAACGAGATTCACTCGAATCCCGAACAGGAGGTTTCAGCTCCGAAGCTATCAGTACCAAGTAAGCGCCGTATCTCTTGCCCTGGTCCGCAGAGTACAGTATTCGTCCCAGGTTTACAGCATACACCACTGAACCAAAGAAGCAATTCCTGCATGATAAGTTCAGATGCATGATCGCGCATCTTGACCACTTTCTAAGAGGTACGATCTCATCGACGGCGCCGGTCCGAAACCCCAGCAAGCCACAGTCACGTATGGACAGCTAGCAAACATAGGGAAGCAGGGAAAAGACGAGGTGAAACATCCGCGAACGCAGAGAGCCTTCTGCGGAAAAGACTAGACGCAATACTCTGGGTGACATAAGTGACTGGGACGCCCAGAGGTTTCCAGGCAGCGGAGCCGGAAAGCCTAACGTCTTCAGATTTGAAGAAGACTGGGTCCGAATGACAGCCTGGTCGCAGCCGTGGTGTCTTTTTTTTCGGTTTTCCCGGATCGTCATGTGTGTAACGCAAGTCGGAGCGGATCATATAATAGCCACTAAACTATTCCCGGTATAAATAGCAGGACTTGAGAGCATTAATGATGTGCAGAAACAAAAGGATCACCGTCCAAGGAGGCGCTCGTCCCAAGAACCTCGCGCACTGGACGATTGCTGACAACTCTGTGCCCTTGGTGGTCGTGGAAGCGTAGAGGCCTATCTCGGGCAACAGAGGCAGAACTGATGACAGGCACGGGGCAATCAAGAAAAAACGAAAAACCAAACAGGTTCGGGCAACTGCCGTCGATGGACATGGTTATGAGCCCTTGGCACCGGCTTTGCGAGATTGCCCTCGAATGTCGTTCGAGACATTGATCGGATCGCATTAAGTAGTGGAGCTGTCGCCAACTGCAACAAGTGGTCCAAGTCCTGCTCAAGGACCTCGGGCTTGCCTGCAAACTGTTCCCCTGGCGGCGGGAGCCACAAATAAAAAAAGCACTGTGATCTTATGCCGATGCCTGCTCTTATGAGGGGGCCAGGCCACGTTTGGCAATGCGGTCCATCGGGGAGGAAAGGCGGAAGAACATTGAGCAGAGGGTGGTCGGTACAGTTGGCTGCAGGGGACGAGGAAGGAGGAGCAGCAGTGTCAATGGTGTGCCAAAGTACAAGCTTTTCCTTCTCTTTCCTTTTTTCTCTTTTTCCTTTTCTCTTTAATACCAGCCAAGGTGAGTGAGAGAGCAGCGCAGAGCAATAAGTGAAGTCCTTGTAGAAGAGTTGCCAGAACCAGACCGGCCTGCTCAAGCAACCCCTGAGGGACCCCCGGAAAGCGCACGATTACCACGCGACGTCTGAAACGGCTGACGCGGTCGCCCCCTCGCTTGCGCCTGCCCCCCAGCACGCTCGCCAAACGAACCGTCTCCGTCCCAACTCTTTTTCAACCACATCTGAACATCTCGATCGCCGCCAGCCAATCTACTGCTGTTTCTTGTCCACTCGTGCCGCCCGCAGAGCCTGCTGTCCACCTTCGTGCCAAGTCGTGACAATACGCATGGGAATTGCTCCGAGACATACCTTCGGCAGTATTCTTGGCCCCTGCCAAGACATCCAAGATGGCAGGCAATGCATCAGAGGTCCCTCGAGAGATACTGTGCGTTTGATCACGGCGCACGAGGGAAGGGCCGCTTGTAGTATGGTGAGAGAGCAAACCGGAATCACATAGGGCGAAGGGAACTACTAATGGCTTGAGCCTTTTTTGGGGTGAAACGCGAGAACGAGTGAATTGCATTTCTGGGGTTTTTTTTGGGTATATTTTCTATGTAAGATATGTCTTCGGAGGATGCATAGCTCTGGCGTGCATAGACATGATTGGCATCCCCGTGCAGACATGAAGATTGAAAGCAACCAATAGATCTGGCTGCCGGTGGTAGTGGTGTTGATACAAAAGAATATGAAAGTTAGATATATACTAACTAAGTCTTCCATCCCATCTCACGTGTATGGTCCGATCCGCCTCCCAGTAAATATTCAGATCCTTTAATAGTGTGAAATCCATCGCTTTCTATATTCCCGTCGCAAGCGCGGGGCAGCCAACTGGGCCTGCTCTCGTGGTCGGTATAGCTTGATAGCGGAAGACTGCGCAGCAGCCTTTCTATGGGCGCGAGAAAAGACATCGATTGGCCCGCCTTGTCGCCTTGCTAAGTACAAAAGAAACTCGTCCATCCCATGCATCGTCTTTTCCATGCATGCATGTCTAGATTGACTGATGGAAGCTGCTGCGAGCGACTTTGCTCCTCAGACGCTTTCCAAAGATATACATAGGAATCGAAAGTCCCGACACAGCCAGATTGGCGATGGCAATGACCGTGAAGACGGCCTTCGCGCCACTGGCTTCGAACCAGCTGTTCACGAAATCGGACATGACGAAGGATAGAGCAGCCTTGATGAAGTTCATAGTGACGAAGGCCTGGGCGGCGTGAGTTGGATGGCAATCCATGACGTAGGTGAAGGAGGCACTTGTCGCAAAAGGCACTCCAATGGTTTGCACACCGAGGAAGAGAATGGGGATGGTGAGAGGAGCTCCAGCTGCAACACTATATCCAAAGCCGATATAGGCGACCGAGGTCAAGGAAGCGGCGGCAATCATGAGGATAAGACGGAATTCTGGCTCGTAGACGCCGTTGTTGAGCTTGGTAACATATCCAACCACAAAATCGGCACAATATCCGGAGACGAGAGTACCAACGAGACCAGCACCGAAGAGGGGAAGATTGGTGAGGCCTATGGCAGAGGTGGAGAGATTATAGGGTTGTGCTGAAAAGATCGTGTCTTGGAGAAGGGCAATGAGGGTTAAGCCGGCTGCGTAGAACGTATACGTGAAGGCACTGAAGATGACCACTGGGAATGTCACCAGCGGAATGGGTTTGTAGGCAGTTCGGAAGAATGATGCTTTGGAAATACGCCCTTGGAAGATTCGTAGACGCTCGCGGTAGGTCTTCTTGGTTTCGGGTAAGGCGATCTCGTAGACGCGAAGAGACGACTTGTCAAAGACAACCACGGTTTCTTCTTCAGGCTTGAAATAAACCGTCTCGGGGACGAAGAAGTATAGCGAAGGTATCAGGACAGCATAGATCATAGCACAAATTCCAAACGTGAACTTAAATCCGAGGCCTTGGATGATGAAGGCAGCGATAACTTGACTTGACGCCATTAGCCATTGATTCCATCAACAATCGAGCAAAACTTACCCAAGCTTAACACCACCCATGACAAACAAGTTCCAGACACTCAACATCTTACCCTTCTCGTGGATAAAGAAAAGTTCCGAGACGGTAGCACTGATGAGCGTCTCGAGAGGCGCGGCTGCAAAACCTTGGATAATTCGCATAATTTCGAGGGAGACAAAACTTTGCGCAAAGAAACCCCAACAACTGGTACCGAACAGAGCGAGAGCTGATATAAAGAAGACCGGTCGCTTTCCCCATACGGCTGCAGCTGCAGCGGTGAAAAATGTACCACTTCCCGTGGTGAGTTGCATATCACCCACCACACCTAGCGAGACCGAGTTCACGTCCACTTTGAATGTTGTCGATATATCTTCGAAGGCGGTTGTAATCATAGGTCCGAGAGATACGGTGACACCAGCTGTCATCGACAAGATGAACAAGATGGTATACTTGGTTCCATTTGACCTAATCAAAACCAATAAGCTTTCGTTGGACAATATACTCGCTCCAAGCCATGGACCTACCAGTTGAGCGGATCATTGGGACTGTCCGATGGTTGAGGATTCAGGACGATTTCTCCTCGCTTTTTTGGCTCCGTATATTCCCAATCATCGAGCTTTTCGGACGTGACCTTGTCGGAGAGTCGTACGGTACCCGGTACGTTGGGATACTTAGGATCGTCTAGAACACCGAAACCCATATTGGCGGTTGTTCGACGAGCGCTGGATACGTGCTGGAATTTAGACCCCTATTTCCCAGTTCATGCCTATTCCAAAGACTCCTAACCAAAAGACCGAAGAAGCTGATGAGAAAAAGAGATCACGGACTCGCCAGCGAAAGACCGCAAGAAAACGAGTTACTTAAAATAGGGTTAAAAGAAAGGAACTGCGAAAGAAAGACGAAATGGCCAAGAAGAGGCCATGCCCATATGACTATATGCATATACTTAAATCAGATGGATGGTGGAGCAGCCCTGCGAGAAACCCAACAGGTAGGCCGGTCCCTAGGGAACTACCTCATAGGGACCACCAGAGTGGAGAGTTTCATCAACTATTGTACAGCACCGACGACGAGTACGGCAGTGCCGTGTACCTACAGCCCCTACGCCCTGGAGAGCCGCGTATCCATGACCTCGGGCACTGCTCTATATTAAGTCTTGGCTAGGCCAGGACATCATTGGAACATCGTCCGAACGGGCCTGCACGCAGCTTGCACGCTTTGCAGCCAAACAGGAGCACCATCTGAACGTGAAGATCCACCCGAGAGGCATGACTACCCGACGCGGCCGGGTGTGGCGGTGACGGTGATAACAGACACCACTATGTGTGGATGGACATCTTCGCAGGTGCCGTTTGGGAATGCGTAGATCATGGATTATTCTCAGCATTTGGCGCAGTGCACAGAGGAGGGCTGACGAGGCTCGCGGCGAAGGAGCAGCTCTGAATCGAGGAAAAGTGGCTCCCGCGTGGACCACCACGGGCGCAGGGATGGCCGTGGACGGCCGTCGAGGGCCGGACAGGGCTGGTCGACAGCCGCTGTCAGTTTGTCCACGCCGCCAGAACTGATCAGGAGGGGGCGGAAGGGAGCAGAAAGCAAAGCAAAGCAAAGCAAAGCAAGAACGCAGGTACCGAACCGGCACCACAAGCGAGACAGGGGAAGAGGGGCGCTGCAGGGCCGCGGAACAGGGCTCCGGGTGGAAGGGAGAGCGTAGTCTGCTGTACCATACCTGTACTTGGGCACTGTCGCTCGCCAACGAAATGCGGCAAGGAGCCCGTTGCAGGCACGACCGCTCTGCACCGGGTGGGGAGGATCTTGGGAGGGCCGCTGCAGCCAACAGCCTGTCGGCAGTACTAATCACCCGCCCTCCCAGCGAATCACCCGCCGTTTATCCCTCCCAGCATGGGCGTGGGTATAACTGTAGGGCCTGGCACAGTGGGACTCGCCGTTACAGGTCTCGACCATTTAATTTCTCTCTGGTAGCAATTGTTTTGCTTCTTGGCCTTTCTCAAACACCACTCTCCGTTATCTCTGCGCTGCCGCCGTCGACGCCAAACACCACCACTCTATTCGCTGCGGTCGCCATCCCAACCTGAGGGGAGCACGCTGTTCTGGATTAACGACAGCTTCTGGAAATATCCTCTGCTGCGACCTATATTAGTAGCACCGCCAGCCACGGTCTACGTCAGTTTCCTCCGGCACCAGAAACGCGCTGGTTCCTACGCAATTGGCTTTTGTCCGTACACGACGCGTACCTCGTGGTACGAATGCACGGCTTTGTCACGAACTGCTGCCCGCACTTCGGCGCTGCAAAACTCAGTCAGTCACAATCGGTTCATCAGATGGAAAAGTTTCGAACAGGGCAAACTTGCAGAAAGACCTGTACTTCCGTTGGGTTCCACTGTCATCAATCGTTGTTAGTTTCATCCCGCACAAAAAGTCCCATGGTGAGCGAGGGCACCGTGTTTCAGGTGCCAAGCAGTGCGCATCGGCTTCACTCACCCCAAATACTCTGGTCAGGAGCGCTATGGCGTAACCTTCAATGCCTGTATCGAACCCTAAGAGGCTCCAGCGTCCGATCTCCCGAAGTCTCGGGTCTTGGGGCCAGCCTCCGATTGGAGTCTTGTAGATAGTTTCGACGACGTTGACGAATCCTGAGGCTTCGATGGCGGCTCTCATGGTCTCACAGACCCGGAAGCTTTGACCAGTGATCTCTCCTGCCTCTGTGAAGAGCTATTTTCAGTTAGCAGACGCTGGCGAAGACTTCGAAGAGATCTGGATCTTGAGACGATCGTTGCCCGGACCATAGACGTTGTCGCACTGTGCTACACTTACGGTGGACCACCGATGAAGGGGACTTTCTGCGGTCACGGTACCATCATCGGATTTGAACTGTATCGATATTTCCAACTGTTCAATGTAGCCTCCAGGTTTGAGATGCCTACATCTCGTTAGAAGCTGATACGTAGATCTACAAACCAGGAGGTACGAGACAGCACAGAGACCTCGGCGCCTGGGAAAGAACAATGGATGAAGTCATATCCGCCAGCAAATCTTCATGAGATACCAGAACAAGCAGGAGCCAAGTACTCACCTATAAGCCTGCCGGTACAGTTTTGTCCAGTCACGGATACTTCCAAATAAACTGCGGATGTGGACGAGATCGAAATGATCAATCGGGTATATCCATTCGTCTCTCGCATCGTCCACTTCAAATCTACAGTTTGGTGGGACCATGTCAGGCTGGATAGGTGACAAATCTGCCAGAGCCGTTACGGTTAGCACAGACATGCTGTGAAGTGAACTTGTGCTCCGGATCGAAGCCCGTCCGATTAACACCAATCATGACATACCTGTGCCAAGCACTTGGGCTGATGGGTATTGATCTGCAAAATCAATGGCCCATATTCCAGTTCCAGTACCCAGGTCCAGAACGTGCTGCTAAGTTTTCAGTTCATGTAGACTTCCTCGACTTACGTTATCTCGTAACAGTTATGGCAAGCATCTAAGCGTCTTACCTCGATATCCTCTCGTATGGGAGCAAGTAGAAGGTTTCCTTCAAGGACGAGAAGGTATTTATGGTGACTATCAACCTTAGATTGCACTTCAGTCCCATCGAATGGTCAGCGTACCTGATGTCTAAGTTTTCATTCTGTCTCTCATCATTCGGAGCCCTACTATTCTCAGTACGATGCATCGACGCTGGCCTTCTGCATTACCTACCAGTAAGTGCCTTCTTTATACGCATGGTATCTTCGGCCATTTTCCATGCGATACGCCGTGATGCTAGAGTCAATGGAGAACGTATCGTCCAGACTAGCAGAGTCATTATCTACACCCCAATTCCATGACTATGGACGCCGGTGACTTACTACATGTCGGACGAACCAGTACTTCCATCATCCCTCTATACTGCTTTAGCTGATCGATCTCAGGAATGAAGTTCAAAAGTGTCGCCTACAGCAACAAGTATATCGCTCTGCCCCTTCTCGTTCCCTTCCATAGTAGCAGTAGGTAAGAAAGTCTGTTTCTATCGGGCACCTGACTTGGGTTCGATGCAGAGATAGATAAAAGCAGATCCAAGTGCCAAAGTATTGGTATGGCTTTGCAGACGCCCGATTGGTCTGACGCCGGTCGGTGCAAGGCTCCAAATGCGGACACTGTTTGGTATGGCAGATTATCAAGCGATCATGCGTGTTGACTTGACAGTATTCCTCCGAGGCGTAGGAACTGATCAACCCGCCCAGAGACGTGGGGCATGAAGACTAGATAGATGGGAGGCAGATACATGTGAAGCTGGATATATGTCAGCATGGCGGCCTGACAGCGCTAATGGTCCGTCTAGTCCTAGCCATGGTGACATTGAGGTCGTTGGCGTCCATGAGACCCGGCTATATCAGGCATCGCTTGTGGCTGGCCCGACGAGGAAACTGTCCCGAATTGCGCAGGCCGATTACATACAGGCTTTTCTTATCTAGCCGGAAATGTATCTCATTACCAGCTACACGTGATAGAGCTCAGCTACCTAGGTACCTAAATCACAGACTCCCCGCAGCCAGCGCGTTGCAATCAAAAACCCAGACGGCAGTCGTGTCGCATCCTTCATAAATATCATCAAACATAAGCCAAACGCCCAAAAAGCAATCCTTTGCGACAGTATGAGCGCCCTGTTCCCATCCACCGTCCACCACTTGCTACCTTAATCTGCTCGAGGCATGGCCAAAGACGTATCAAGAATACGTTCCATATGAGCTGGCCAGCGGTTAAGGTCTTTCTCGCTCTTCTCATTCTGTTGGAAAAGTGTCAATCTGGGTTCTCAAGCCGGAGTCACCTGCGAGGGATTGTAGACATGGACTTACACCGATGCTTCTCTTATATAAGATTTCGGCGGTGATGACCGATGCTTGCTTGCTCCTGGGCTGCCTTTCAGTGTGTGCTCAAGGCGGGTGCATTCCGGACTTACATTTCATTGACTGCCAGTTGTATCTTGTGCAACGGGTATGTCAATTCCTTTCTCTTTGTCAAAGCTTCCTGGGCTTTTCGCCGCATCAAATCAATCACATATCTACCATGCTCATCCCTCATCTTCTTGTCCTTCCTATTGCCCTCCGCAGCCTCGATATCAACTACTCGTCGGGGTTCCATGATGTCCTGCCAGGAAGTTAAGGCTAGACGGATGGCCGTATCCCACTCCTCAGCCTGCTCTAAGACGTCCAAGTCTGTGATGTGAATCAGCTTCCCATGAGCCGCGACATTTTCCCTGATATTGTTCGTGGCCTGCGACAGTTTACTGGCCTCAGTGGAGATTCGGTGGAAGTCTTTGGCGTAAAAGCCACGGGTGGCCCAGAGTCGATGGACACAAACTCCAACCGCGACACAGGAGAGGAAGGCAATCACTCCCAGGAAGGAGACGAAGACGGAGCCGGCGTATTCTTGCGTAGTCAGTGTCATCTTTTTTTTTTTCAGCAACTTGTTTTCCTATGAAACAGTGAAGAGGCAGTTCGAAGCTGGAGAAGTCTCCAGCATATAGGAACAAGAAAAGCTTACTACAAGGTGCATGTTTACTCGGCAACGAGTGAGGAATGTATATCGCGCCAGGCGTGTTACTACCACTAGGCAACGCGTGCCCGGGAATCTCATTGCCTGCTTATCTCTTGTCCGGAATGGAAAGGTTATGACCGTCGTCGCGAGGTAGACGCGTGGAATTCCCAAAACGATAGGTGCATATTCTCATGGAAGAAGGCGGGAGACTTCATATGTACAGTACGTTTCGTGTGCTGCGTGACCAATTGGGATGTCCATACTCTGTTTGCTCACTCAATCCACCCGCGGCACGATGCTTGAAAGCATACCAGATCATGGATTGAGATAGTTCTACATAATCCTTGCCGAGGAACCCGTACAGAAACTAGTAGGACTGACCTACGATCGATCTTTAACAAATCAGTAGCTTGAGACAAAGATACCCTTCACCACTTTGCGCCTCTAGATATGCGGCTTATTCGCAGCTTGAGAATTCTGATACCTTAGAAAGCCGGTTTACTCATTTGATCGCGAGCAATATCAAAGCTTGATCCTGCCCCAATGCTACAGATGTTAGTACGGATCACGATAGAAGGGCTCAAAGTTGCATGCAGCTACTCGCTGAACACAACAAACACTGCGAGTCGAGGGAGGCAGCGAGAAGACAAGTAGTGTTGGAAATCACGTAGGATTTGGAAGATCAAGTAGCTGTTCTATTAAGATCCCAGATAGTTATCCCTCCAGCGCCTATGGAATGCAGCGCTATTATGTTCCCAACGCCTTTTCAACGCCAGATCCTCCATGTTTAGAATCTACGATATAGTGAGCAACCGCTACTTATGCAAGGCCCTTGAGAGTGCTTACCGTATTTCATATGATCCTGCCCGTGTCATATACCTCACCCATTTCACACTAGAATAATTGCTCTTCTCAAACACCTTCAAGTATCTGACTAAGAGACCTGAACTGGTGAACATCAGAAGACTGAAATTGAGACTCAATGGCGGTCTGCTCCAAGCTTTTTGGTTGGTCATGCTTGTTAGAGTTGCCTCTGCACTCAAGACGAATTCATTCTGGCCAGTAAAGCGAGGGATCTTCCAAACAATATTGTTCTCGCTGGGTTCATACTTCGCTTTGCCTTGTGTGCACCGTTCTGTAATGCGTGCCGTGTTGAGTGGTGTAGGTACTCGGACGACAACATTCGTTGCGAACAGCTTGCTTCCGTAGTTGGCCCGGATAGCTATGCTGTACTCAACCTTTGTCTTTCCAACTTCATTGACAATTGCATGGACTTTGAAAGGTAGGTTTACATTCTCCGTGGCTCGATATCTCATCAACTCGAATTCGCCGTCCGGAGGAATAAAGGAGATGATTCTGTCCGTATCAAACTTTCCAAGCTTGACACATTGGTGGAATTGACAATCTTCCAATGTGACACTTCCTGCCGCAGCCTTTGTAGCCTTTGTACCCATCCTGTTCCCTGAGGGAAGTGATGACAAGCTATCGCCGTCCAACAGCAACCTGTCGTTGAGTCCGAATTTGCACTCCGGTGTGCCGGAAAGATATGCTCGCATAACAATCTGTCCGTTCACATCCGCTCGAAGGACAGTACCCGTGGCAGACATTAGCAGGTTCACATCTTCGATAACATCGACGAAGGCCTCATTTTTCCTGTATTTGACATCTGCTTTTCGCCATGATAGCGCGCCAGTTGCTTGCATAGTGATCTTCGCCGAGTCTTCCATAGTTCGTTCCGACTTGACACCTTCAGTTGTGATGTACATCTTGAGCGTGTCGGTTTCGGTGTTCTGGGGGTATCCAAAGTCCAGGATCTCTACAAACCCGTCAGTACTAGGCTGATACTACTTTCCAAGATATTGCGAAAATTCGACAGGTAGTCCTACCATCTAGGAGCTCATACACGAGCACGAAGTTATTCTTCACTGCCTCCTCATCAAACTTGCCAAAGTAGCCTTTCCCAAGCGCAATCAACCTGTATAGGAACTCGAACACAAGCGCAGCGTTCGCATTGCTTTTTGTGATAGCAACCAGGTAGATGTTCTCGTGCTTGACATGGCTGAAGGTCGTGCTCCCAAGAGTCAAGATTGGTGATCGTACTTGCGCATTGGAGATAACTTGGATTCTAAAGACGTCGGCGAGTCTCGGCCGGCAGTCATTGCGAAAAGCACGGAAGATGAGGTTTTCGCCCTTCTGGTTGAATATCAGGATCCCAGATAACATTTTGATTGTTGTTTAGGCGCAAGGTGTTGACAGATGCAGGACATGGAGATATAAAGTTGATGTGGGGTGAAGCTCGCGGTTGAGGTCAAGCTAGCAATGACCCCTGGTCTGAATTCGGATGTATTCTTAAATCTCCAAGCAATAGCCACGGTCCTGTACTTCACAACGCCTTCCCGAATCACTACTAAGCTTACCGCTATTATCATCTTAACCATGTGACATTAATGCAGAAATTTATTCCATCTAACAAAGCCGCATGCTCTGCGTTCAATTCGGAAATACACGGGGAATTGATAGCTGTACAGGAAAGAGGTATACACCAACTGAAACCACCAAACAACATGTATTAACACGCCATGCAAGCACCCATACATCATCAATCTAATTTAACACTCATGGCTTAGATAAGATCGCGTCTAACGAACTCAGCGTGTAAAGACTTTCCAAGCATAGCCGGGCTTCGCTCAACAATGACACCAGCTGCTTCAAGAGCAGTGATCTTGGAGTTAGCATCTCCCTTACCACCACTGACAATAGCGCCTATGATCCATTAGCATATGCCACGGTGATTCCTAAAAGTATCGGACGTACCAGCGTGACCCATTCTTCGTCCAGGAGGAGCAGAAATACCAGCAATGAAGCTGACGACTGGCTTCTTCGCAGTGTTGTACTCCTTCAAAAAGTCGGCGGCATCTTCCTCTGCGGATCCACCAATCTCTCCAATCATGATGATACCTTCGGTCTCCTCGTCCTCCAAGAAGACCTTCAAGCAATCAATGAAGTTTGTGCCAGAGAATGGATCTCCTCCGATTCCTACGACCAGCGATTGTCCCAAGCCAGCTTGCGTGGTTTGGTTGACGGCCTCATATGTCAAGGTTCCGGATCTCGAGACGATACCGATACGTCCGCGCTTGTGAATGAATCCTGGCATGATACCAATCTTGCACTGCCCTGGGGCAATCAAACCTGGGCAGTTGGGTCCGACCAACCGGGTAGTGGATTGAGTCTTGAGAATATCGGTGACTCTGATCATATCTGCATCAAATTAGCTGTGTTAGAGACTCAAAATGTAGACCAAAGCTTACCCCTTTGAGGTAAACCTTCAGTGATACAGACGACAAGGGGCATCTCGGCTTTGATGGCTTCCTCGATACTTGCGGCTGCAAGGGGAGGTCTGCGAACTCCATATTAGCATAGAGTCGTGTGGTATTTAGAGAACTTTTCGTACGGAACGAAGATGGCAGATGCATTTGCTCCAGTCTCCTTCATGCCATCTGCCACGCTTGAAAAAACTGGAAGACCGAGATGTGTTTGACCGGCTTTCTTTGGGTTCGTGCCTCCAACAACTTTGGTACCTGATTCTTGAGTTAGATCCGCTCAGGACACAACTAAAACAAAAGTGGTGAACTCACCATACTCCAGAGCGCCGGTTGCATGGAAACTATGAGGATGTTAGCTACATGCTGTGGGTTTGCAAAATTGATTTGAAAGGATGCAGTGGTAGCTGTGGAGCTCTAAGACCAGATAGCGAGATCCCGTAAAAGTCTCCAAATACAACCACTATCCTGGGAATACGAAGAGCACCTGTCTGGAAGGACTCACGTTCCCTGCTTTCCTGTAAAGCCTTGGAAGAGTACTCGAGTGTCCTTGTTGACTCTCAGATTCTTCACGGTCGAGGCGTAGCCAGAAGATGTGGAGTAGGCTTGAGTCCGGAGCGCAGCGCGCATAGCTGGCTTCGAGGATCTAGCGAAGGCCTGCATCTTGACGTTTGCAATTGATAGCAGGAGGTGAAGAGTGATAGGTGATTGGGGTCAAGACGACGTAAACTCCAAGATGATAGCTGAACAAACCACAAGCAAGCTCGGAAAGAGCCGCGCTAAACTCACCGGGCGGTGAAAACTGGCAGTTTTGTTTCTTGTACATCCGAGGCTTCGCCCATCTCATCCAACCCATTCTTGACTCTAAAGATGATTTGAGGATAAGACTTCGGGTCGAGAGGAAAATGGGTTCAACATCAAGTTTTCCAATTTTTATCTTCTAGCAGCACTCCCCAAGATCACCAGAACTGTTGTCAACCTCAATCAGCAACAATTGTCGATGAGTTACGCCTGTCAGAAGAAATCAATAGATTTGATACCGCTTCGGTTCATTCCAGAGAGATCGGACTCTTACCTAGTGTCTCCGCTCTGAGTCTTTGATGTGCAGCATGCCTGCAATAGATACTTGGAAGTTTCCTGTTAAATCTCTCTCCGTCCAGGTATGGTGTCACTTCCAAAGGTCTTTTGGACTTGATCTGTGTCATTTGGTCTCTAGAAATCTATGGCTAGCTTGCATTTATCTCCAGAACTGCGCCCACACCTTTATCTGATTCTGCTCTCCTAGCAGAGCTATTACATCTTAGAAGTATCTTCGTAAGTTTGGATGATCGCAAAGGCTCATCATGTTCATTATAATACAGCTGATCATGGCATGACAATATAAAGCAATATCTAGTAGTTGCAGGGATCAGAAATCCGTGCGCTTTTCTATATTGCATATCTTGACTGGAGGAGAAATATGGATAGCAGTCTGTTGTCTTTTGTGTCTCCAGTAACCTGTCTAAGTGGTAGCTATAGATTGAAAAACATTACGCTGATTTGTCAAGGATAATTAGACGATTATAATTATTATCTAGCTTGGCTTAATTACTGCAACAATCTTGTTCGCTGGTGGTAACTTATATGCAATTACTAGGATTTCATGATCTGCGTCACATTCTCAAGAATTAACGGGTTCAGTCACCTAGAAATCACCAAGGAGCCCTAGGAAAGTACTGTACTATTCTGATTTCTCTTGCCCTGTTAACGCCATATTTCTTTTCTATCAAGTTGGTGCGCTATAATATAGAATTATAGTCGCCAAACAAAGTCTATTCCAGGTAAAGGAATCCTATGAAATTTGCTGTGATGAAAATGTGACTTACTGTTAAAGTAGACTTCTTTCCTGGGTGCTAGTGTGTTACAATGTTCAAAGTTATCCTATTCGTTGCTTTATCAACTCTTATAATACGTCCATTCTGACCGCGAAGCTTTACTGGAGTGATAACTTAGTTATTGTGCACAGCGACTTATTAGCTTCTCTAAGAGCAACGCTGCGTTATAAGAGAGTTAACAATAGAATCATAAAGAGTAATAGTCAAAGAGGTATAGTATTTGATTAGACTAACGATAGAAGTAGAGCCACAGGCGCTGCTTTGGTGACGTATCTAGCAAATTTGGATGTATCTTTGTCTCTTTCCCAAACGAATAAATTTCATCTCTCACAGCAAAAATCAGGAACTGGTACTTTGGGGTACTCTAGATGGTAAAATGCATCTGTAGTGGGGGGTAGTTGGCCAGTGACCGAAACCTGAAGTAATGATTATGTAAGCATCACAAGGCTGAAGATTGGCGATGCTAAAATTCAAAGAATCTCAGACTCGAAAATATATACCCCACCACCTCTCATACACGCTTCTCCAAAGCTCGCCACTACGTGCGCAACCCAGCTCTTAGAATGGCGACTATGACAGAGACCATAACCTTGGAAGATAGGAGGAGGAAGCCCAAAGATCCCAATCTACCACCAGAACAAGAACGATACCTGCGATGCTGCTCCGATATAGCCTCCTGGTTGATCCAGGAACATGAATCGCAAAACGACCCCACGAAGCCAAAACGGGATATCAATTTGAACAGCTTGCGGTCGAAGATGTCGAAGAAACACCAGTTAAACAATATACCACCGCTGACCGCGATTATTGCAGCGATACCCGAGCATTACAAAAAATATATCATGCCAAAGTTGCTTGCGAAGCCAATAAGTATGGTTGGAGATCCTCTTGTTTGCCTGCTGAACTGACCCCATGTAGGAAGTGCCTCGGGAATTGCCGTGGTAGCTGTTATGTGCAAGCCTCACAGATGTCCGCATATCGCATATACAGGAAATATTTGCGTATACTGTCCTGGTGGTCCAGACTCAGACTTCGAATATTCTACTCAATCTTATACGGGCTATGAGCCGACTTCGATGCGAGCTATTCGAGCGCGATACGATCCTTTCGAGCAAGCCAGAGGACGGGTTGACCAGATTAAGTCATTGGGTCACAGTGTAGACAAAGTGGAATATATCATTATGGGTGGCACATTTATGTCCTTGCCAGAAAATTATCGTGATGGATTTATATCGCAACTACACAATGCGCTTAGTGGCTATCAAGGCAACAACGTCGACGAGGCTGTTCAAGCGGGAGAGATGAGCAATATCAAATGCGTGGGAATCACAATCGAGACGAGGCCCGACTACTGTCTGCAGCCACATCTATCTGATATGCTCAAGTATGGCTGCACAAGACTGGAAATTGGCGTCCAATCTTTGTACGAGGATGTTGCAAGAGATACAAATAGAGGACATACTGTGGCATCGGTCGCAGAGACATTTTGTTTGTCCAAGGATGCTGGTTTCAAAGTCGTCAGCCACATGATGCCTGATCTGCCCAACGTGGGAATGGAGAGAGATCTTGATCAATTCCGAGAATACTTTGAGAACCCAGCATTCCGAACAGATGGGCTGAAGATCTACCCTACACTTGTTATCCGAGGCACTGGTCTGTACGAACTATGGAGGACAGGAAGATACAAGAATTATACACCAAACGCTCTTATCGATATTGTCGCTCGAATTCTCGCACTCATCCCGCCTTGGACGAGAATTTACCGAGTCCAAAGAGATATCCCTATGCCATTGGTCACGTCTGGTGTTGAGAACGGAAATCTGCGAGAACTTGCGCTGAGCAGAATGAAGGACTTTGGAACAACTTGTCGAGATGTCCGTACTCGTGAAGTCGGGATCAACGAAGTCAAGAACAAAATCCGACCGTCACAGGTCGAACTCGTCCGAAGAGACTACACCGCAAATGGAGGTTGGGAGACGTTCTTAGCTTATGAGGATCCAAAGCAAGACATTCTAATCGGTCTACTTCGTCTACGAAAATGCTCTGAGAAGTACACTTTTAGACCTGAGCTTACAGGACAGCCTACGAGTCTGGTCCGCGAATTGCACGTATATGGATCTGCCGTCCCCGTCCATGCTAGAGATCCAAGAAAATTCCAACATCAAGGTTATGGAACCTTATTGATGGAAGAGGCTTACCGAATCGCAAGAGATGAGCATGGGAGTAAGAAGATAAGTGTGATTAGTGGAGTTGGCACAAGAGATTATTATCGACGTCTTGGTTATTGGCTAGATGGTATGTACACTCACTTGTTTTGTTGGTGCTAAAAACTGACATTAATGCAGGGCCATATATGAGCAAGAACATCACTCCACGCGATGAAGATGAAAGTGACGGTGGGGATTATTGAGATTTGCATGGCTTTGGGAATGGCGTCTAATTTGGCAGTATATGGTGGCAATGGTGGTACAAAATAGGACACATGGAGTCATTACCTTGGGGCCTATCGATATTAAAATGTAGATCTCCTTGATCCCAGGCTAGAGACTATGGGTCCTCTCGAAATAATCAAATTCACAAGGCATGTCAAATGAAATTCTGGCATCCTTATTCTAGAAAATTCCTATAGGCAAGGTTAGGTAATTTTTCATAACTTTGGACTTTTCCTGTGTAAAGATAAAAGGCATTTATGCTATCAAGTTACAAAATACCCGTCATCGTTATGTACGCAGCAAGCAGGTGAACGATCCAAAGCAAAAGCAAGAGCAACTTAAAAGACTAAGTGAGTGAGATTGGCCTAGGCAGATCACGCCTCGTACTCTCATATGGGAGACCTAGTAAAACATGGCCACCAATGCTGTTCAAAGTTTGTGTATACTCGTACGGAACACTGAATAACGGACCCATTTCGACATTTACCATGCCTGGTCTCACCATGATACCTCGAACTGCTTGATGACTCTGATGACGGCCCAATTGGCGCGTATCTGTTGAGTAAATGCTCGAACAGTCATCTGTTGTCATTTCGGTAGCTGTAGCTGTGCGATCACTGCGCGCATATCGCGGTGTAGGTGATACAGTCGATGATTCTGGTGCTTCTTGGTGCTTCTCGCTCGCCGTGGTGACAGCTTCTTCATCCTCTTTGGGAGCTGCAATAGTGAGAATCTCACTGAGGGCACTAAGTTCACTAGAAAAGCTGGAGGCAGACAAACGCTTCCCATCGGTAGTCTTAACATCCGTGCTTTTTCGGATGCTGTAGTCCGAACCTTGCCACTGTCTTTGGAAGCAAAGGCCGGGATGGAAGATCGTGAGGGCTACTACTGCGAAAGCTACCATGGCATTATCCAGGAGCATGAAAGCTGCCTGGTCGTTTGCCATGAGTGCCTCGAAGCCGTGGCATAATTGCACAACTCGATAGATAGATCGGATAAGAAAGACGAAAGTTGCAGTTGCCATTGCACCACAGAAACAGAAAAAGAGTGGTGTTGTTGCCACGCTGGGCAGCGGATCCATACTATTGTGTACACGAGACACGCGGAAACCGAATTTGGTACAGGCGAGGACGAAGAGGACAAGCGACAAGACCTGGAGCCCAAGTCCAGCAAGCATGATATTGACTCCCGTTTGCTTTTTTTTTTTAAATTAGTCTATGTGACTCGAATGGGTCCACTGGGTACTTACTCTTGTAATCGAGGTGGAAATGGATCCAATGACGCCTCCTGTTACTTGCAACGAGACCGCCACAAAATCAAAGCTGCAAAAGACCATGATGTAAGTCCTCGGACGGACGAAACTCTTCTCCTCGCCATAGACGACCACCATCCTAGCCCAGCATAGATATATAGCCGCAGTCAAGAATGCTGGCGAAAGACTGAGAAGGGCCAAGTTTATCAAGAACCAGGATTCAGAAGCCGAATGACTGTGCATCATTATCCTAGCGACATAACCTGCGATTTCTCCCGCTGTTCCAGCACCGATAGCAAACATGAACCCCCATGTTCTGTATGTGATGCCCAAGAAGAGCTGAAGTGCAAGGCTTAATGCGAATACGACAGCGAAGGCAACATTGCCGGGGATCGAGGGAAGGTAGGCTAAGTATAGCGACATATTTTGGACGCCCACCAAAACATGAAGTATTCTCAGGAAACTTGTGAATTGCAGATCGCCAGATTCCGGGGTTGCAGCTCTTTTGAAAGAATTAAGATTGGGCAGGTGTTTTGCTGGTGTCTAGTGAAGCTCGAAATTGTTGGCAACGGCTTGCATCTACCTACCTTATATCATGCCACCACGGCACCGCTGCTACACACATCACAACTTTTCGCCATGCAAACACCGCCACAGCACTGTAGCCATTGCTCGTGCTCAAAATGCTCTCGTGCTCTCGTGCTCACGACGAGCTCCACGTTTTACATAGCCATGAACTTCCAAGTTTGTACGATTGCGAAATGCGAAGCAGACGATACAGTAGATAGGCGGAAGGGTAGTTTTCTGTGCGATATACTGGCCGAGGTGCAGTCAGGGCAACGGTACCTCGCCAGAACCTGCCGCTGAGCAAATGCAAGTGCCTCGTACCCCATACGCGATACGCAATATAATTGGTCGCTTCGTCTTCGTCGGCACGGTGGTCGGATTTGCGGGTGGCCACCACAATGCTTATTTGTAGCCTGGATGCATCCAATCGTCCCAGGTGGTGTCCTCTCTGCATGATTGCTCTCGACCACGATCACCGACGTCCAATAAGCCACCTGGTCGACTGTCGACGCGGAGGGCTGAAGGGCATGCCATCTCTCGTCGTCGGTCAATGCTCAAATCACTTCTTAGTCTCTTGCCACGAGGACAATGTTCGTCCGAAGCATTATCATGTGTCCAGCAGATCAGCCGTCGGCATCAGCTCGCGCCATATATTGAACATCGGACAGAATTATTATGTTTTGAGGCTTTGGCTATCAACTCACGCACGTTCTACTGTATACAAACTTCTCAGCTTTCTCTCGACCTAATGACCATCTTAACAATACCTGAGCTTGGCGATACTTGAGTACCTGACTTTTTTGCCCCGCTACCATAATTGGGAATGTCCTTGGTGCAGAACGCTCAACTCTGTAGCCACGGGCTTTCTTTGAGACTTGCTAAGTGGAATTTGGTTTTCATTAAAGTGAGAACTTTTAAATTCTTAGCAAGCATAAAGCTACATGGATCGAAAAATCATTCTAAAATACTGCCATCATCCGAGAAATTGGAAAGTAAATGTCATGGGATATGGGATTGGTCGTTCCAGTGTTATCAGGGCGACGTTACTCCTGCTGAATTGCACCGTCAGGTCATGCAGATGTTGGGCTGCGTTACTATTAAAGAAATCATTACAGCATGAGACAGTTTCAAAAATACTCCCAAACAAGCCACAGTACCGAGCACGGTTTGCAGATGAACTTTGCGTCTGCTTCAAATTGATTTGATGAATTCGGCAACTCTTCTGAGGAAAACCAGAGCACGCGGGTGACAGAATAATTGGCCGATTTCTAAACTCGACCATCTTTCTGTCCACGACAATAGACAATTATGTAGGAGAGTTATGTCATGTTTTGTTCGCAAAAGATAATCAGCAACCAAACTTCTCTCTAACAGTAACATCTTTGGGTTGTCCGAGGCTTATGGGTTAAGTTATTGTTGTTGCAAAAGTGCCAGTCTGTTTAGAAATCGGCCAAATATTCTTGTTACCCGCGTGCAGAGCTATGTTGGACTGTATGTCGTCGCTAATGACTTATCTGTGCTTTCGATTATCACATGGAATGTAAACCACCGGAGAGCAACACAGAATTGCCTTATCAGAACTTCCTACCAACTGATAATACTATACACAATTCCGTGCAGTTCTTGAATCCGAACATACTAAAAATAGATAAGAAACCCCCGTCCTACTTACCTATCAGCAGCTAAATCCACACGTGATCAACTGGTCTCGATGCTTCTGGGGCCTTGGTCGAAGTGTTCTAGAACCATATTCAGCTTAGATTTACAGGGTGTCTGGAGTACTGTTGCATTTTGCATTTTCCGGTCGCAGAAAACTCAGAAACCCAGAGTACGTTTATCACGTGTGGGCGGTGGCTGGCTCTAGACCTCCTTGAGCGTTAAGCCCGACGCCTTGCTTCTTCCGTTGAATATCTCGAATCAAGAACATGTACGCGAAGAACATCTCCACAGGCCTGGCTCCCGCTGTAGACACCTCCAAGTCGTGAAATTAACGACATCATCATGCTTACCTCCGAAGGCTCGCATGTCGGTAATAAACGACTTCGACAGAGGCCTGCAACATCTTGCACTGAGTGCCGCCGGCGAAAGCAGAAGGTATGATTGGAGCGGATCTAATGAGAAACGTGTAGGCTGAATTGGTGAAAACAGTGTAACCAGGCAAGAGATAAACCGTGTAACAACTGTTTAAGACGGTATCCTCCTGTGGAATGCGTCTATGAAACTACCAAGTGAGCAGAAAGCCATTCTCTTCACGGCTACGGCGTGAAGGAAATGTCGAACTGAATCTAAAACTGCTATAGAAAACCATCCAATAAATACCCAGAGACGGTAATACAATTCGATGAGACGCCGAATGAGGAACCACCCCTGGTTGAGCATGCAGATGCTGTCGGGGTTAGCCAAGTCACCCCGATTGAAATGCGTGGCGACGGTCACTTCAGGGTTCAGATTCATAACCCGAGATTTGACGCCATTGGGCGATCGTCATCGCAAGGGTATCTTGCCGCTGAGCACCAAGCTGTGGCAAGCCAGGCATTCTGGGGAACGTCAACTTTCCCACCTATGTCTCGACGCAGGCTGGAGTTCAAGAAAGGATGCTCGTCGGATAGCACTACCGCAATCCACAATTGTCGAGGACCAGCCCAGTATTTAAATGGCCCTGACCATTGTACTGAGTCATATTGGGGAATTCTTCAAAACTACGTTGGTTGTAAGGGAGTGGAACCGCTCCGAGCACTACCAATCAAGGCCTCTCGACGCAACGCAGAGCTATTTCATCTTTGTAAGTTCGGCTCTACAGTATGTTGCATATCTAATCTCTTCCAACCAGTCACAATGACTCTGTCCCCATACATAACCTCACTCGATGGCAAAAGCCCACTCCATGCCTTTCATGACATCTACCTGCCATTTATGGTCCAATCGCCTCTAATAGCTTACACTGGCATTCTCACTGCAGCATATTTTCAAGCGACTGCTAGGCGTGAAGATGTTGAGAAATCGTCTAGTATCATCGAAACCAGACTTCTCATTGTTTCTCTAATTAATGGTTACTTGAAAAAATGCAAACGCAATATTAGTGACGAAGCTATAGCTGCAGTGATGGCATTTGCATATAACGAAGTGAGCTTCTATGAGACCGTACTGCTGTATATATTGACTTTCGCAGTGGATCTACGCCAGTGAATGCTTCATTCTCGCACATATGAATGGATTGAGGGAAATGTTGAGAATGAAAGGCGGGTTGAGCTCAATATCATCTGCTCTGGTCTCAATGATGGTTTTCAGGTACGTATTGAGAATTTCAATTTATATCTCAAGAAGCAATCTAAGGAACAACAGAAATGATTATATGGTCTCTTGTGCATTTGAAAGTCCCTTAATTCTGCATGAGAGCGAACCCAATGACATGATTCCTCGGCTGGACAGTTTCCCTCATCACCTTGACTCACCACTTCTTCAATCGTCGTCGCCTTTCCTTGGTTCTGCTATCGAAACCAACTTTTCTGCTCAAACAGCATTGGTCCTTGATGATATGCGCCTTCTTACTACTTCTATGCTCTCTTTACCGAGCTTGGATCCCGATGCGACCAGCAAGTTTACTGCAACGGCTGACTGCATTCTACGTAAATTAAATACGACACCACTACCAGCGCCATCTTCGCCTCGTGAATTCATTCATATTAGCATTTTACATGCGTCCAAACTTTACACTACCGCTCTGGTCCACCGGCAGCCGTTTTCCATAGCATGCAACCAAGAACTCTTCAGTAAACTCTGGATGAACATGTGGCGGGTCCCATTGACAGTATGGAAACAGATTCCTGGTATATTCCTCTGGATTGTTCTAGTGTTCTTACCATTTTCGAGAGATAGACCTGAGGGTAGGTTCATCAAGGCGATGGTGGCAACCAGCATGATGACAATTGGTTTGCAACACTGGGAGGCCATGACTTATATGCTAAGGGAGTTTAAAGCCGTGCAATTCTGGCTGAGTGGTGAGAGAAGTGGTGAAATATAGTGCAATCTGGATTTTACGCTTGGATTTAGGATCCTGGGAGTAGCATTTTGGTGGATAGCCTTGCTGGGGCTGCTGGTCAGCACAAACGTCATTAAGCGTGTGTGCACGTAGTTGAAGCAGATGCTGCAAGGACATGAGCTATGTGGTCGATTGCCATAGGGTTTTCGGCATCACTGAAAGCGAAGACATATGGTATTATGAAATATATCTGAGCAGCTTCTAGCAGATAATGGACGAGGATAGAATGGGATAAGTAAAGTTAGGCCAGCATCTCCCCAGACTTGGGGTTTGTACTTTCAATGGCTCACTTGCGTCAAGAGCAGCAAAAGCTAACAAACGGGTCCAGCTTCGTCACTTGCCTCACCTTTCTCATTGCTAGCTCCCCACCACAGAAATGGATGTTTAAAACGTGTCTATATGTACGTGTTTGAGTATGATAACATCATCATAGCACTCTCTTTGAAGTGCCCTCCACTCTTGATATTATCCGACTAGTAGCCGTGGCAGCTGCCACAGATATGAGAAGTCCATGGCCCAGACTCCCTCGAGATCTTCTACGTTGCAGATTAGTAGGGGTGTGGAAAGGAACATGTCTTTGCCCATGTCGTGGACGACGATCCCCGTCGATGAGGTGAAGAGGACGGCCGCCTTGAGCGATGGCAAATCAGTCGCCAAGGAACTTGCCTTACGGTTCGCCACTACATCATTGGGCAGAAAGTTTTACTTCGTAAGGCACTTAAATTTTTAACTTACACCGCACACTCAACGTCGTCCCGTTCTTTCTCACGCCCACCTCTCTTGTCGTCGAGTTCTCGACGCCATTCTTTGTCACTTCCCCCATCGCATCATCATCTCTGCTGCCGCTCCTGTGTGCGACAGCTGTGACGAGTGACGATCGCGTACTCCACTATCTCGCTTACCGTAACAAAAAGATAACCCCCAAGAGATTTCACTGACCCCGCCATCCTTCTACACCAACACACTCAACACCAACACAATGGTTTCTGCATCCAAAGCCGCTCGCGAGGCCAAGAGAGCCGCTGAGGGCAAGGCCCCCAAGAAGACTGCTGCCTCTCGCAGCAAGGCCGGATCCAAGAATGCCAGCGGCACCGCAACCCCCGACGAGCCCCTCCTCGACGCCGACGGAAACCCTCTTCCTGATGAGGAGCAAGCTGCCACCTCGGGCAAGAAGTTGGATGAAGTGAAGAGACTCGCTGAGCAGATGGATAAGCACGGTCTTTCTGATCGTGTCACCACTGGTGTCCTCAGCTCGCTCAAGCAGAGTCGTGATGTCAAGATCACTTCTGTCTCTTTGACTTTCCACGGTCGCGTCCTCATCACCGATACAACTCTCGAACTCACATACGGTCGCCGATATGGTCTCCTCGGAGAGAACGGTTGTGGAAAGTCTACACTGTTGAAGGCCATCGACAAGCGAGAATACCCAGTCCCCGAGCATGTCGACATTTATCTGCTCAACGAAGGTGCTCCTCCCAGCGAGTTGGGTGCCTTGGAATGGGTCGTAAAGGAGGCCGAGAACGAGATGGAGAGACTCGACAAGTTGGCCGAACAAATTTTGGAAGATGATGGACCAGAATCTCCTCTTCTGATGGATATCTACGAGGTATGATACCGATACGAAATACTTGGATCAAAGACTGATGAAAAATCTAGAAAATGGAAACTATGGATCCCTCAACTTTCTCTACCCGTGCATCACTTATTCTTACTGGTCTGGGTTTCAACAAAGTAACAATTCACAAGAAGACTAAGGATATGTCTGGTGGATGGCGTATGCGTGTGGCTTTGGCCAAGGCTCTTTTCGTCAAGCCATCTCTCCTTCTTCTCGATGACCCAACTGCCCATTTGGATCTTGAGGCTTGCGTGTGGCTCGAAGAATATCTTAAGAAGTGGGACCGAACCCTGGTTCTTGTCTCCCATTCCATGGATTTCTTGAATGGGGTTTGCAGCAACATGATCGACATGCGTCAAAAGAAGCTCATCTACTACGGTGGTAACTACGATTCATACGCGAAGACCCGCTCCGAGCAGGAGGTCAACCAAATGAAGGCATACCAAAAGCAACAAGACGAAATCGTCCACATCAAGAAGTTCATCGCATCTGCCGGAACCTATGCCAACTTGGTCCGACAGGCTAAGTCCCGCCAAAAGATTTTGGACAAGATGGAGGCCGATGGTTTCATTCAACCAGTCGAGACAGACCGTGTCTTCACTTTCCGTTTCGCTGATGTCGACAAGCTTCCTCCCCCAGTCTTGTCCTTCGATGATGTTACTTTCTCTTACTCTGGTAACTCCAAGGACGATCTATACCGCAACTTGGACCTCGGTGTCGACATGGACTCAAGAACTGCCTTGGTCGGTCCTAACGGTGTTGGAAAGTCTACTTTGCTTCGTTTGATGACAGGCAAGCTCTCACCAACTGGTGGTGTCGTGTCTCGCCACACTCACTTGAAGATGGGTGTCTACAGCCAACATTCCTCCGAGCAACTTGACCTTACCAAGTCAGCCCTTGATTTCGTTCGTGATAAGTATTCCGAGAAGTCCCAGGATTACCAGTACTGGCGTCAACAGCTCGGAAAGTATGGTCTTTCCGGAGAGTCTCAGACTGCTCTCATGGGCACACTTTCTGAGGGACAGAAGAGCAGAATTGTTTTCGCTCTCTTGGCTATCGATGCACCAAATATGCTGCTCTTGGACGAACCTACCAATGGATTGGACATTCCTACTATTGATTCGTATGTTTCCCCTCTCATTTGCTCATTGCCTCGAGTTATTGCGTGACTAGTACCGCGTGAAAGGTCATATGAAGTATCGTGTGACATACTCGATATTTCCTTCAGAATATGCCCAGACATTGCTGAAGCCTCCTTGATTGTCTTTGGACCATGCTGACGACTTAACAGATTAGCAGATGCCATCATGGCGTTCTCTGGCGGTGTGGTTGTGGTTAGTCACGATTTCCGACTTCTGGATAAGGTTGCGAAGGATATTATGGTCTGTGAGCATCAAAAGATCACTAAATGGGACGGAAGCATTGGTGACTACAAGAATTACTTGAGAAAGAAGATGATTTCGGCCGGAGCCGTTTAAGCATTTGCGGAGGTGTGGCTAGGTTCAGCTCGCTCCAGGAATTTAGGGCGATGAGAGATAGACTGGTCTCTAATGGCCCAAAATTGCAATAGAATACCTTGATTTTAGGACAAATTTTGAAATCACTACTTAGCTTATAAGGGAAGCCAGGTAAGGCACGCTACTTAACAGCGCGCTCCCCAAGTTCCTGGTCGTGAAGAAGATCTGATATCACGCTAAGAACGGAGCTCGCTTCAATCGTATAGCCTAATTCGAAGATCTTCACACGGAGAATGTATATTGATTTGCTTGGTGTAACACCTCGGCAATGAAAGGCGGAACGATGCTTGCTTACGCAAAGTTCTCGATCTGGCATTTGGTGCTCGAGGGGATCGTCGTTTTAATCCACTTCCGCATATTCAGGGTAGTGCTTTAGCGCTGTAGATGTTCTAAGGGCGCAATCAGTAGGAGGTAGATCTGATGCGTAAGGTAGGTAGGAAGCAGGATTAGCAAAGCTATGTTTTTATGAATTGCAAGATAACAGTAATGGTACATGATATCGTGCCAAGGGCAATGACATCTCCGGAAGTATTTACTGTTAACGTGCTAGCAGATGCAGAACGAGTTGCTTCCCTCAAGCACGTTCCGAACTGGTCGTGGACTACCTTCACCCTCTTGGTATAAGCATACTGGGACGCCTGGAGGCCATTGCGCAGATTCAAATCATCATTGACCGGCGGCCTTGACTCGTCAAAACTGAGTTTGGGAAAGTTGTGGCGACGTGTTGCCTCGAACGCGACATCAAGATGGAGAACCCGCGTATCCGTCCCTCCGTGTAGCAAGCGTGGAGATGCCATATCGGGCTTCCATTGGATACCTCAGATCCCCGATCCACTAGCCTCATCTCGACCTTATGATTGACCAAAGCATGAGAATATCCAGCCCCCGTGAAATCGGAGGCAGTGTGCAATTCGCACTCTTGGCTTCTGGTCGTGCCCCGGCCATCAAGTCCAGATACCGTGGGCGGAATGAGTAGCAGGACAGTATGCAGTCCCTTCTATAGACAGGGGTGCCTCCCGACGCCTTTGTTATCTTCGCAGAGGGCCAAACCTCACGATTTTAAAGTCTGGGGAGAAGTGAGCAGCAATGGTGCTTGAGCCCTAGCTACCTAGCCATTTGAATCCGATTGCCCATCCTCCATTACTTGAAAGTGTCATCACTCAGCCTTCCCTTGCCAATACGCCAACCTATTCACCCATCTCTTTTCTTTCCTTCCCCACTGCCATCGTGAACTCTAGACGGGACCACAACGACCAACCATCCTTATTATCCTGCAAGTACAACTACGGTGCATGCCATCCGAATCCGACGCGGGAAAGAATCGACGAGGTTGCGCACGCCGAACCCAACTCAACCCCAAGCCTCCTCTTTCCTTCATCACCATCACAACACCATCTCCCATCCATCGTAAGCTCTCGAGCATCGCGACTAAGGGCCGCCAGCTCAGTCTACCGTCCGACGAAAAGAGCACGAAATTGAATCGGCGCCTCCTCTATGGACTGGTAATACGTATACTGCACGCGTCAAGAGCTTTACGGCGCAGTGACAGGAAAGCCCACGATGTTTCACACCACCGTGATGCAGAGGAATTCTGAGCAGGAGGATGAGGCAGAGCGCGCTGCGAGACAAGAGAGGGAAAGGAATGCTACGACCTTGCCTCCACCCAATTTCTCACCCACCAACGGCAATCATCCACGGCCTCAATTCAACAACTCCTATCACCCCCCCACACCATCTGCACTTCCAATCCCATCACCTTCTTCCCATATCCCCGGTGCTCCCCCGCTGTCGCCCAGTCGAGGTTCTGCACCTGCACTGCAAGCTGAGTATCAAACTCCACGCGACAGGCCAGCAACATCATATTACGATCCAACCACGGACTCAAGTGACCGACGTCCAGAGTCTGCTGGATGGAGAGAAGGGCAGGCGCAAACACCACAGGTAAGTCTGCGACGGTTTCCGGAAATGCCAGGCCCTTGCGTCATTCTGCCACTAATGAATAATTGTAGGCTCGAGAAGCGTACAACTATCCTACATCTGCAGTTGAACAACAACGATATCCAGCATATAGCGGCGCCTATCAATCACCCATCACCGCGACCTTCCCTCAATCACCAATTTCGCATGCGCATCCGGGACCACAATCCCCGAAGATGAATCAAATGTCATCGCCTGTACGACACAATGGGGTTCAGCCAGCAGCTGTTACCGCTGAGCCAGCCCCAATAGCAGTAGGCAACCATTTCTTACTTCCTTAATTATGGCCTGGGAAGGCTGGCGTACCACATTACCGCGTGGCAGCTGATACTATATCCACTAATCTGATATGAACATCCTTCTAACAGTTTTCAGACTCCTAGCAGACCTGCCGACCCGATGGCATTTTCAAGTATCCTTTCCAATTCAGAACCAGCTCCCATTGCTGCTGTAGCTCCATCTCCCCAACCCAAGATGGCAACGATGGCCGTTTCCAAACCAGCAAAGAAATCATCGCGACTTTCCGCGACTCCAAAGCGAGACGACACAATCTCACGCGAACCATCACCACGCCCATCCTCTCCCATCACTGCAGCGGTACCTGCCACTCCAGTCCCCAGAGTTCCAGCAAAACGGAAAGCAAACGGGGAGCCCAAACAACCCAAAATCAAAGCAGAGCCGAAAGAATCCAAAGCATCGAAAGTAACACCTCCTGCCCCAAAGTTCACTAAAGAACAGGAGAAGGAAATCGAAGTTGAAATGGCTAGACTGGAGAAGATACAGGATGATGATGCATCGGATATTGATATATACAAGGCTCTTTTCAAAGCCCGAGGCATCAAGCGGAAGCTGGAAATCGAGAAGTCGGAGACCATCAGGACCAAAAGTCGCCGAACGCAGTTTGTCGAGGCCACCGCTGCCAAGCTTGTCCGACATGCTGATGCGGGTGAGCTGAGATACAGAGAAATCCATGCCGATGAGGCTATAACCAAGGTGCAGATATCCGAAGTCGAGGCCGAGAAGGAACGCAAAAAGGATATGCAGAGAAAGCGTAGAAGAGAAAAGACTGTGCAGACAAGTATTGAGCAGAAAGAGATTGCAATCGCCAAAGCTCAGGCCGCGGAAGATGAGCAGGAAAGGCAGAAGTTCATTCGTGAGGCTCAAAGGGCCGAGAAGAAGGCACAGCAAACAAAAATCATACTTGCTCGAGGAGACAAGGGTGCCGAGATCAAAGCTGTATCGCCTCTAGAGCCAAATTTCCAAGGCGGTGCCATGTCAACCTTCTCAGCCACTGACGAAGCAAAACCGAAGAAAGGCAAGGGTGGTGGAAGGTTACGAAAATCAAAAGAGCAGAAACAAGCAGAGAAGGACCGATCAGAAGCTGCACAAGCTGCTATTGATGCTGGAGAAGAATTACCAACACTTCCAGCAGCTCCTGAGCCAAAGATCAGAATCAAGCTTAACAAGAAAGAAACAAAGGAATCGAACGACTCCCGAGAAGTTACACCTGCTGTTCCGGGAACCTTCGAGCCTTTCGTGTCAAAAGGCTATAACCAAATCTACGATCAGATCTGGCGAGACCTTGCTCGAAAAGATGTCAATAAGACTTACAAAGTGGCTATGGAGTCTTACGCAATTCGAGCTTCCAATCTAAAGAAGACTGCTATTCTTGCTTCCAAAGAAGCTAAACGGTGGCAAGCTCGAACTAACAAGGGCACAAAAGATCTACAGGCCCGCGCCAAACGTGTCATGAGGGAGATGATGTCCTTTTGGAAACGCAACGAACGAGAAGAGCGAGATCTCCGACGTGCTGCTGAGAAGGCTGAGATTGAAAATGCGAAGAAGGCCGAAGCTGACCGTGAGGCCAATAGACAGAAGAGAAAGCTCAACTTCCTCATTTCACAGACAGAGTTATACTCTCATTTCATCGGCAAGAAGATCAAGACAGATGAGGTTGAAAGATCGACAGATCATCCTGATGTTGCTGTCTCAGCCGAGAAAGTTGCAGGAGGAAGTTCAGACGCCCATGCTATTGATCTACCTGAAAGTGGAGCCACTCTTGGAAAGGTCACCAATTTTGAAGACCTCGATTTTGATGCCGAAGACGAATCAGCTCTCAAAGCTGCTGCCATGGCTAATGCTCAGAATGCTATCCAAGAAGCTCAAAATAAGGCGAGGGCGTTCAACAAGCAGGAGGACTCTGCCATGGACGAAGAGGGTGAGATGAACTTCCAAAACCCTGCCGGAATGGGCGACGTCGATATTGAGCAGCCTAAAATGCTTCAAGCCCAACTTAAGGAATACCAACTCAAAGGCCTTAACTGGCTCGTCAATTTGTACGAACAAGGTATCAATGGTATCTTGGCTGACGAGATGGGACTGGGAAAGACCGTACAATCTATCTCGGTCATGGCTTACCTTGCCGAGAAGCATGATATTTGGGGCCCATTCCTTGTCGTGGCGCCAGCTTCAACGCTTCATAATTGGCAACAAGAAATTACCAAGTTCGTTCCTACTCTAAAGGTCTTACCATACTGGGGTACAGCCGCAGACCGAAAGGTGCTTCGAAAGTTCTGGGACAGAAAGCACATCACTTATACCAGAGATGCGCCATTCCACGTCCTCGTCACCTCCTATCAGTTGGTGGTTTCTGATGTCAACTATTTTCAGAAGATGAGGTGGCAGTATATGATTCTTGACGAAGCCCAGGCTATCAAGAGTTCTCAAAGTTCTAGATGGAAGAGTTTGCTTGGTTTCCATTGCAGGAACCGTCTGCTGCTTACTGGTACCCCCATCCAAAATAACATGCAAGAGCTTTGGGCTTTACTGCATTTTATTATGCCGTCGCTCTTCGATTCCCATGACGAGTTTAGTGAATGGTTCTCCAAAGATATCGAGAGTCACGCTCAAAGTAACACGAAGTTGAATGAGGACCAACTGAAGCGTCTACACATGATTCTCAAGCCTTTCATGCTTCGTCGTGTTAAGAAGCATGTTCAGAAGGAACTGGGTGACAAGATCGAGATCGATCTCTTCTGCGACCTCACCTACCGTCAACGAGCATACTACAGCAATCTCCGAAATCAAATCAGCATCATGGATCTCATTGAGAAGGCTACCGTCGGTGACGATAATGATACTGGTACGCTCATGAACCTGGTAATGCAATTTCGAAAAGTTTGCAATCATCCCGATCTGTTCGAGCGAGCAGAGACTACTTCTCCATTCTCTTTCGGATATTTCGCAGAAACAGCGTCGTTCATGCGCGAGGGACCTAGCATTAATGTTGCCTACTCGACACGGAACCCAATTGAGTATGAGCTTCCTCGACTTATCTGGCGTGAGGGTGGTCGCTTGGACTTACCGGGCCGTGATAATCAGCAGGCTGGATTTAAAGGAAGATATTTGAATCATCTCATGAACATCTGGAACCCTGAGCATATACATGAGCGCGTCAAGGGGAATGAAGCATTCTCGTGGCTACGTTTCTCGGGCAACTCTATTGGTGATCTCGCCTCTGGTTCTCACAAGGACGTCTTTGCACGAGCTGTAGACCTATCTGGAAAACATTCCAGCCTAGGAAGGCTGAACGTCATCTACGATGAAGAGGGGGAGAGTAACTTTACTCCTGCTCAGGCAATGTTTCGTATAGTCGATCGCCAAGATCGAAAGCCTTTGGCAGAAGCTACTACTGAAGGCTATCTCGGAAAGCTGTTCAACGTTGCTAAAGATAATTTCGCACAATCTGGCATGAGCCGGATGGAATCAAGCAGTCGACCAAGAGCATCAGCACCACCCATCGAGGTGACATGCTCTAGCAGTGGAACTTTAACCGAGAAGGAGAACATCATGTTCAATGTTCAAATGCGGAGAGCCTTGTATGGACCATCCCAAGTCGATGAGAAGGCCCTGATTGAGGCCAGGATTCCACCTCCACTCTTTCCCACGAATGCGCTACTCCCCGCACCAACATCGGAGAAGAACAGATTTACTAGCATCCGTGTTCCCTCCATGCATCGCTTTGTTACAGATTCTGGCAAGCTTGCCAAGCTGGATGCCCTTCTCACGAAGCTCAAGGAGGGTGGCCACCGTGTACTTCTATACTTCCAGATGACTCGTATGATCGATCTCATGGAAGAATACTTGACATACCGCAATTACAAGTACTGCCGTCTGGATGGTTCCACCAAGTTGGAGGACAGGAGAGATACAGTACACGATTTCCAGACGCGACCTGAGATCTTCATATTCTTGCTATCTACCCGTGCAGGTGGTCTTGGTATCAACTTGACGACTGCAGATACTGTCATCTTCTACGATTCCGACTGGAACCCAACCATCGACTCGCAAGCCATGGATCGAGCGCATCGTCTTGGACAAACTCGTCAAGTCACAGTATATCGAATGATCACTCGTGGTACAATCGAAGAACGTATCCGCAAGCGTGCCATGCAGAAAGAAGAAGTGCAGAAGGTAGTTATGACTGGAGGTGCTGGTGTCGACTTCAACGCTCGCAGCAAAGAGAATCGTACGAAGGATATCGCCATGTGGCTTGTCGATGATGAGGAAGCAGCGCAGATTGAGCAGAAGGAGAAGGAGCTTGCAGAGGCAGAAGCTCGTGGTGAAGGACCCGTGGCTGCCAAAAAGAAGGGCAAGGCTAAAAAGAGAGATAATGGAGGAAGCTTGGAGGATCTCTACCACGAAGGTATGCTTTTTCTGGCTACGACCGTGAATATTTTGCTAACCTATCTCTAGGCGAGGGACATTTTGACGATGGTTCTAACAAACCAAGTGGAGAGGCAACACCCGTTGGCGATGGCGAGGGAAGTAAAGTCAAAAGACCACGTAAAAGTGGCGGAAAGAAAGCGAAAACTGCCAAACAACGTCTTGCTATGGCAGATGGTGTTGTGGATATGATGTGAGGTTGTATAATGACCTAGGATCAATAGATAGCGTAAAGTGGAGGACCTTCGCACCGATACTTCTGTACTATATGTTTTAAGGTGGAAGGGAAGAGGGAGGGAAGGAGGCGTTTCAATTCTTGTCCAGGAGGGTATGGAAGGTCTGCAAACCAGCAGTAGGAGAAGCAGTCCTTGTGTTTGTCACCACTGGAGTTGTGTTTGTAATCCGATATTGGCAGACAGAAGATAAAAGGGAAGGGAGCCTTGATTTACCTCTGTTGATTTGTTAGGACAGCTAGAGAAGAGAGGAAGACCGGCGCCACAAAATTTCCGTCGTGTGTTTGTATGGTGGGCTTATCGGATAAGATTAGAATTCAGCCATATATCAGCATGCCTTTGCTTGACAAGAGTGCTACTTCAGATCCCCAAGACGTGGCAGTATATTACTTCTTGCACGAGTTAAGAGCAAGTATGGTATTGAATGCCAGGGCATGTTTTTGGCCTTTTAAACTCATGCATCAACCAACAACGGGTCATTTCGAACCGCCTCGCAGTAGCCAACTCCGAAGGAGGTTTAAGCCTGATCCCAAAGACCATTTCCTCCATCAATCCCCCGCCTCATCGCCCCTCAGCTCCGTACCACTTACTATTCAGGAGATCCAAAGTGCAAAGATTGGAGCCCCAAAATGAAGCCCAGGGGGGAATGGACATACGGCTTTAGAAACAGCATCGTTTTACATGCTTGTGTGCGGCTGTGTACGCCAGTTCGGCTTGAGGAGGCTTGGAACTGTGAGCCTCCGGATTGATTTTTCGGCTTTCCTGCTCGGTAACTCAAGCAAATCTGCAGGTTTCGACTTCTAGATTAGCGGTTCGATTGCGGGTATGGAGAGGACATGTCATGAGAGATAGAGATGGACCTTCGAGCTACTCACTGAGCTAGTAGGGTGAGTGGCACTGATGGAGTCAATGAAGCTCGTGGTGACTTGGAAGACTCTCTTCGGTATGCAACATTCATTAACCCGGGGCGGGAGACTGCTGATAATTATCTACAGGACATTAAGCATTAAGCATTAAGCATTATGCATCATGGCGTCGCATCAAACATAGGCTACAGCCAGCTCCTCCTCTTGTTGCTGAGTTTGCTATAGCTAGTCACCGAACGAAAATCTTGCATCTGCCTTCTCCTTCTCATCTCGTAATTCCGAGCCGCTTGTGAAATACCACCTTCTTTGATGTACACATGATTGTTGTGTTCATCCATTCCGACATGGAAATCCACATTGAGCTGATCCCCTTCCGGACCAGCGCCGCAGCTGCCGCTCAATCGTTGTGCTGGCGGACTGTTGATGGCTAATGCGAATAGATTTGGGGGCTCGGTAAAATCTGTGACCAGGCCAGACCGCAGAAAGAAATAAGTGAGGCAGAAGACGTTCATCGAGAAAACAAGTAGGAGGACGAGGTAGAACACTGCTTGCCAGTTCTGTGTATAGCCAGATGTGTATTGTTGTGAGGATATCGAAGCGTTGAAGGGCTGATATGTACCAGGGTTTAGAGTTGTGGCATCATAAGCCCAGTAGTGATAGAAAGTCGAGCTGGTAGTGCTCAGAAGGAGGGTGCATCCAGACAGTACGGACAAAGCTTCCGCAATACTGGGCAGCAATCCATTCAACTTTGCAGCTCCATACGACGGTTCAGCAGTGATAAATTGTGAGAGAAGGCGGGAGGTTGAAGAATTGGCGTTCGATACACCTGTGTTCAAAGACAAAGATAGGGCCCACTCAGAGATCACATTTCTCCAATCCGTACTCGGTGAGATGGGCGAGTCGGTGAACGATTTCGAGTACGCCATTGGATCTGAGGGATCTTCGCAATGTGACCCGAGATTACCACCAACTGTACCAGAAACATTATACCTAGTGCTACAATTTGGCGATAGAAAGGAGCGCATCTGGCATAGAGTGTAGTTAGTAGTCGTGCTAGCTGGTGCTTTGACTAGGATATAAATCGAGTCACTGGAAGCCACGGAGATATTGGTGATAGAATTGTAGTCAATGGGAACCTATTTCAATATTAGCCACTTGTGTACAGTAGAACACCTTTGAACATACCATTGGAAACACTGGCGGTTGCCGGCCATATGCGGCCCCCCATTCGAAGATGTCATCTACCACTGTGCTATTGAGATATTCTTGTCCAGGAAGCAGTTGCACTTCATCTTCATAGCCAGACCAAGCTGTACGTTGTCCCGGAATTAGTGTCGTCGTTGAGTATTGCGCATTAGGCCATGTGACATATGTTAAAGGAGCCAATTCCTCCTCCTTCATGTTTACGCAAAGCACGTTGATGGTTGGGCTAACCACTGACGCTTGTAAGACATACTCTCCTACGCCGGCTAATTCTGCAGGCTGCAATACGCCATTTATAGGGTCTCGAGCGGCAGAAAAGACATTCGCATGTGGCATTGATACGGTGACGTTGTTGATTATGCGATTGTATTTCTCGTAGCTCGCGGTTATATTGCTTGCATTGGCATGTACCCAACTACCAGTAACAGTTGTGTTGTCAAATAGCATGCCTACTGGAGCAGGTCGTTGCGAAATATCGGTCGATTCCCCGACTCCTAAGGCCGATATCGTAGCCCATGTGTCCATATATACCAAAAAATTGTGATATGCTAGAAATCATCAGCATTTAAAATCGACGTATCCGCTGGCAACATACCTTGACCAGCATGCTCGATTGCCAAGCAAGTTAACCCAGCGTTATCCGGATCCATCAGAGTTGTTACAGGAGTCTGACAGTTATCTTTGATGAAATATGGGTTTGCGTAGCTCGTTTCGACCCATCCAGACATTTCTCTGTGTTCCCATTTTCCAAACTTCAGATGAGGAGATACCAGGGCATCAGAAGCGGTCGTATAGAACATCGCAATCAAAGCTGCCAACAATGTAATGCCTCCCAACATCGTTACCCCTACGTGCTGAAGATGGCTCCAATGCGTAATTAAAAAGCCTGGCTGGATCACCCAAGTCCGCATCGACATTTCAGCAATAGTGATTCCGCGAGACGTCTTGACAAGTGATCGTCGACTGAGAACCTGGCCAAGAAAAGTCACAAAAACGGTGACAAATGATAGTTCAATTGTCTTGGCGAAGAGCGCAAATACAATAGATGCCGTGGCCGGAGTCAGGTTCCCTCCCGAATGTATAGCTTTACCGTATCGAGGTCTGACCAAAGCTAGCATCAACCAAATTCCCGAGAACACCGTAGAGTAGACAGAAAGAACCATAATGGACACAGATAGCCAACTACTTCTTCCAGTATGTATATCATTCTTTGTCGTGCATGGTGGTACATAGACACCTAGAAAATCAGCGAGTTTTCCACTAGTGAAGCATATCCTTCGCGTACCATATTGATCATCATTATTAATGCTTGAAGCACTGGTTTTCGGAGTATGCGTCCCCTTATATCCCGGTGGTGTAGGTCCTAGATCTTCACTAAACGTGCTAATATTCCCTTTGGAAATGTCTTGCTCTTGAGTATCCTGCTGCTGATCCCCCTCGCAGCCGTGTGTGTATATTCCATCATCAAATCGCGCCCACGCCGGAGAAGGAAGTAAGGGCTTCCCCGAACCAGGAGTTTGGGGCGAGCTCTTAGTGTTAGAGTCAAACGATATCGTCGAGAAAGCTCTGGAGCTGCCGAAGTGCATAGGAGATGTCCGAGCAGAGGACCGATCAGTGCCAATGGGAACGCGAGTGATGGGGGTTGATGAAGCTGTGATGCCGGTAGTTACATTCTCTATACCAAGTCCTCGTACAGAACCTTCCGCTGCTCCATCCGCCTCGTCCGCTTCCGAAATTGCATGAATACTGGCATGCTGTGAGTTGAAAGATCCATTGGAAGCCATGCGATGATAGGTATGGCGATGATGCGGAGGGGACTTAACGACGGGGGAGTCAATTGCGGTTGAAGCTTCGGATATATCGCTACCCTCATTGCGCAGCAAAGACCTTCGATCCGGAGCATGTCCCGCCATTATGTAGTAATCCAACTGCAATTGCAATTGGGGTTGTTATTCAGAACTCTCTCTTTTCTCCTGCGCGCCTCGTTAAGACATAGGGAGATTGTCTTACTGTACCGATGCCAGGCTACGGCTGAGTTCCAGGGGCTAACGAAAGGTAGGTGAGAGATGGTAAGGATTGCAGATACGGACAACCAAGGCGATCGAAGACACAGGGAGGTCACACAAGGTGATGATGGTAGCAGAGAGGGGAAGCAGAAACGAGCAGGTCCGCGGCTTTTCAGTGCGCACCCCATCGCATCCTACCTGACGCCGAAGATAAGGCAAGGTAAAGCACGTCCAGATGGCCTGGAGCGCAAGGCAGCCAGGGATGAAATGCATCCATGCATGGTGCAGGCATGCGAATTCGTCTGATTCTGGACAGAGACGTGGTGGAGGCCCGCCAAGGCCGTTCAGCTCCCTGAGGAGGCTGAGCCGACTCGACGAAGGTACTTTGTTGCAGCGTAAGATTTTCGACAAAGGAAGCAAATGAGCAGCAGCAGCGGAGCCAGCCCGCTGCGCTTACCCCACCCCACTGTGTCCGCGGTATCCTGACCGCTATAACGTGGATAGGCATCAGTGGCTTGCGGCGGTGCTGGTGCTGCACGATAAGGCCTACTGGCCCACGCTCCGGGGCCTGCCGATTTTGGGAGCAGTGCTGACGCCACAGCTGCGACTTCTTTTGGGACGGACGACTGCTTCGCCGTCAGCTTGAGCCGCTATCTGACCTCTTCCAGCAGAAGAGCCAACCTTCAATAGTCATCATTGACATACTTTATCTGACACCAATTGCCCACTCCAGCGGAGATACCGGTGCCCAAATCTGAACAATATCGCAATTCTAGCTTTCGCTGGGCCATGATCCTTCAAGATCGGCACGGGGGTACGAATCTAATAGAAAAGTCTGAATAGTGGAAATCGGCCGGTGGATGTGTTTCAGGAAGAACTAATCTGGGTCGCATTGGTCAGCGGTTGAAGTATGTAGTAATATTACTTGTATAAAGACACAGCCGTGACAGCCAAGCCTTGCACAGGATGAGAACCCTGGAACCATTGCTCTTCCCTACTCTCGTCGCTTATAAAGCCATCGGAAGTCCTGAGCTGAGGGGCTCTAAAATATCTAGAGCTTACTCATGGCCCAATGGCTTACAGCATCACCATCAATCTTCGCCTGACAGTAGACATGACGGCATTTAATCTTTACCAATCATAACAGAACACTAAGTTACAAACCCCGAGAACTGACAATAAGAAAAGCAATCATCAAGCCCACAACCAAGTAAACAGAACGAAGCAAAAGAATCCGAAGAGAAAGCATGTCCAAAAGAAGTAACAACGCATATAACCAGAAAGCCGCCATGTTAATAACCAAACCTAGACTCCGAATGAGTCAGTAAGCCGTCATAAGTCGTGATTCGCCCCAAAAGTTGAGTAGCCTGGGAGAAATGGCTCAGTCTCGATACCACGTCTTCCTCCCATCTCTACTATACTCGCTCCCGTAGCCATACACCATGGTGTCACCATCCCAAGAATCTTTCCTTCTATGTATTCTGTGCCTCCTCTCCGGCTCTCTCCTGTCATTGTGATGCCTCGACCAAACCTTGTATACGACAGCAAGCAGAAGAGCTACCCCGAGAACCTTTCGTTTACTCATGCCTGAGTGGTATTCTTCTCGCTCGGGAAGTGGGACGTGGTGGTGTGAAGTGCGTGACAAGGGCTCGGAATGAGCTCTGCTCTGTGCTGTGGAGCCGGAAGATCGGGTTTGTGGAATGGGAAATTTGGAATTGACGCGAGACGTCATGCCCTTGCTTCGAGTGGTCTTTTATATTCTTTACAATTCTAGCACTTAGAAGTGATATGTTGTCTTTGCCAAGTAAAGTTTGATGAACGGTTTAGAGCCTTGGGGGATGATAGTCACGCAAATTATGAACGGTAGTGTTACATTTATATTCAGGATTGGACTCGCAACTTGCCAGACCATTAACAATCCAAGTATTATCAGCCAAGAGGGCGGTGCGTGATCGGATGCGGCTCCAAAAAGCAAACCAGAGCGGGGTATAGTTGCATGCTATCCCACCGAGTATAGTCATAAGCAAGGAAGCCCGGGATATGACTCGATACCACAGTCAGCCATCCATACATTCTGGGCGTCACTATTGGAAGGCAGGATCTCTAGTTCTTGGAAGAATCGTTTGTATTGTTCATGGTGCCTTGCGTTTCTGAATCTCAGGCTGTTCTCAGCTTGAGTATTTCCTTGTAAGTACCACGATGGGGCGAGGGGTGGTTAGCAAAAGCGACCAAAACTAGCCAGTTATTGTTGCACAATGCCTGGGCATATTGCGGCTACAGTGACAAACCGGAAGACTTCTCGGCATGCACCGTTCTTGCATGTTAATCAGAGCATTCGAGTACTATCATCGGGCTATCAGGCAGTCGATGCATCACCTGTTAGTCACCTGGAGTCTACTCCAGACCGATTCCCTTTCTCTTATCTTCGGCGAGAAGCGGCTGCACAACTTGACAACAAGAACTTGCCCAGAAGGCATCCGTATCAGAGAGATCACTAGATACGAGAGCAACTCGCCCTTTATTAGGCACTACGGTGGCGCCATTTAACACATGACAAAGAGGCTGTTCCAAGGTCGCTGTTGTGATCTTGAAAAGGTCCTATGCAGAGCCAGGGCCAAAACCTGCCAGGCTTCAAGGCTGACCACTAGAAAGCCTTGAAAGAAGAAGAGGAGAAAGCAGATGGGGGCAGACTTGATTGCATGAACCTACACAAGAGGCGTATGATAACACCTGCTGGCAATCGTAGGCTGCAGTGGTAAAGGAACAGCGACGTATGCTACCGGGCGCGATGACTCTGTCATATTGTTCAACTCGTCCATGAACTGGGATCCCAGGTGTATTGAGAACGCCGTTTCGATGCAATAAAATAATCAACGGATGGACTTTAGCATAGCCTTTCGGCCAGGACTGGTATACCGGGCGTGAGAGCCTGTGCGGCAGCGTGCTCGTGATCATCGGAAAGTTCCCGCAACGGCTCAACAGTGTAGCGATGTAACGGCAATATGTGTGCTATCTTATGTGGTGTACTGTCGTGCAAGTCGCTCTGTGTTTGTCTTTCGAGGGGCGACAATACTCAAAAGGGATAGACTTGAGTTGACTTTGGCTAAGCAGTTTTGGGACACCGGTCCATGCACCAGTCAGATCACACCCAAGTATCGACTTGCCGCTGTCAAACTGCGTCATGTCTACGGGGAATTGGACCCAAGGAGATTATAGCGGTACAAACCCACTCTCACGGATCTGTAGATGCAAGACTTTGTCACTACAATTGACTAAGCGGCAGCTTTTAGTGTTTAATGATGGGGCTAAACATCTGGGCTCACTAGTCTTGATATTCGCGATGCACACCAGTAAGGCATAGATGTACGATATCCCGCCAGGTTTGAGGCTGAAAACGGAAGATGCTAAAATGGATTACTTCATTGAACACAGAGTTAAACTCTAGAGCTAAGTATCGCCGACTTTACTCTACGTCACAATTGCAATTGCAGTATCCTAGGGTATTGTCTCCTGCCCAAGCTTCCCACCTTACTCCAAAAGTAAAACCCAAGAGCACCATCAAATCCACGCCAATAAAGTACATCTTTTCCAAAAGTTTGTCTGATTCCGTGTAAGGATCAATCCGAAAACAGAAATTCAATTGCTCGGTTAACCAAATGAGTCTAATCCTCCCGAGTAACAATGGTTGTTTTCATGATACCGCCATTCCAGTCAATGGCTGGGCTCTCTCTGTCATTACTGCCCTCGCACAACTCGGTAATACTGGATGGCGATCGTTCCTGGGTGGCTTTCGTTCCGGACCGCTTGAACCATGAGGTCCAGCTCTTTTCGGTCATACCCTTAGCAGGAGTTTCTCCAGCGTAGATGACTGTAGTAACTCCACCTGCTTCGATACCCAACATTTCTCGGAACTCGGAGCTCAGAGAATCTTTTCCTCGATAGGAATCGAGGATATGTTGAGTATCACCAGCTTCTCCGCTGATGGGGCGACTGCTCATGGTGCTTTGGCGTTTCTTTGACCCTAAGAAGGTGGTGAAGAGTGGTCGAAGCGTCGCAATGGCTGCAGCGGTGATCCCGATACCTGGCTCGACTATTGACCATTTTACAAGATTAATACCCTCATACGGGATATCAGGCGTCTGAGTCAACCTTCGGATATAATAGATGCGAACAAGAGTGGCGGTGCTCGCGCTAGAGCAAGTCAGTCATGATTATGCACGAGTAACTGAATAGCTTACAAGAAACCAAGACTCAAAACTAAGATCACGGAAAGCTTTGTGCGAGGGCTCATCTTCATTCTCCATACGAAAAAGACTGGAAGAACACCGAAGGACCAATCTGTAACGGCACTCATAGCGGCATGTGCATAGGTGACATTCGCCAAAGTCGTATTGGAGGTACAGTGACCATTCATTCCGTGATAGAATCCCCAGAGATAATCGACCGGGCGGCATTGAAAAAGAATAAAAAAGAAGTAGATGGAGCTGAACACTGCTACTATAGCCAGAGTGGTGTAAATAGTGATCTTGTGGTATCGTCTCGAGGTCAGACGTAGAAAGTAGAGTCCGATCGCTGCCTTCGTGATTGCAGTTGTTGCAACATAGAGAAGTTCACAAACAAAAATCAACTATAATTACATCAGTACATCTGCACGAATATCTCGTGATAGAACTGCTACCTTAACGCCAGTAGGCATCTGATCTGAAGGGATGTCTTTGAGGTGGCGACCCAGCCCAAAGTCGATCGTCTCCAAACATAGTGCAACCAAGGTGGTGAAGAAGACCTGCATAAGTCAGTCCCGAACAGAGCGTCGCTACGCGGATCTTGCCATACCATAGAAACCAGAGTCAGCCAATCCTCCTTTCCGAAGAACTTCTGTATGCCCAGCCTGACGAAGCATCGCAAGCCGACGGTGATCCACGACAAGCACAAAGAACACACTGCGACTCCAATCACCTGGGCTCCACGGCCGATGCCAGCATTGGGATCCACGGTGGCCGACATCTCACTCTGGATTGTTGTTGGAGGTTGCTTGACGAGCTGGAAGAGCCGACATGTTTCTCATATCCCGGAGGGACAAGAGCGTACATAAGGAAAGCCTCTGCCAAGGGAAGGAGGGTTATGGCTGGAATCTCGTCACATCGCACACCACCAAGTGGGTCGAGATGAGGATGGGGAAACCTTATGGTAGGACGACAGCCAAAAATAGTGGTAGCGGAAAGAGCAAAACCATTGAATGGATGGTCATGATTCAATAGCCTATGTCCAAATAGGACTGAGCCTGAGATCCAGCTCGAACTAGACGTCTAGCGCGATCTCGCAGGCGACGTCGACGGACGAGGCGAGTTGGTTTGGGCACTGGGCTGGCGCCCGGAGCACGAGCATCCTGTCTAGATCCAAAGGCCAGTCGAGCCTAGTTGCATGCGGTCATGACTGGAGGCTGGAAAGGGCATTGGAAGTGAAGGACGAAGCAGTCTCCAGCTGCATGATCGAATGAATAGACACGGGAGCACGCCGCCATGAGCCAACCCCTTTATGACAGCGACGGGCCAGGGCGACCGGGCCATGGCACTCTTCGCCATTCGTCAATGCAGTCACAGGCTCACGTCCTCATTTTATGCCCGCCAGTTGCTCCGATATTTCATCAGGAACTGGCAGGCGCTTGCATCTCATTTCACACCTGTCACTTCATCCAATAATCGGGCGACGCACAGATTGGGACCAGCACGGACGGAGCGTCACGGGTCGCTACCGAGACTGCGGGGCTCATTCTTGTCACCACGCCCCGAGGTACTGTTTCCCCTGGGTCCCTCGTCGATCAGTACATTCGAGAGGAGTAGAGGTCGGCGACTGGCCCCGGAACGATGCATGCGTTCTTCTTCTTTTGCCCCTGAAGAACGATGGTGCACCTTGGGACGCGACCAGGTGTTAGTGTTGAAGCATTGGTGTATATTGTTAGTCTCATTACTGGCTTTAGCTGGACGCCAGGAAATCACGAGACCTGTCTACTCCATAATATCTATTTTTAAGTAAATCACCTGAAGCCTTTGTATTTCTGGCTTTGGATTTCTGATGCTTCGTTGCGGAGATGAGAACCAGCCCTACAGTGCCGACTTCATGGACCATAATTCTTCCAGGTATACGGTCAAAAGTGGAGTGGTCAGCATCAAGTGATAAATCTTGACGATAGGCGGTTTCCGAGAGGATCCCACTCTTCTATGGAACACCGGTCGGTCCTCTTAAAGACTCCAGTGTGACAGCGGATGCGTCAGTCAAGTCCGAAAAGATTATTTGGAAAGTTTGAGAACCCAACCTCCCAAAATGCCTTCCGCTGCCTCTGAGTTTGAGGTTCCATTGGTCGATATAGCACCATACATTGCTGATCCCTCTTCATCTGCAGCTCAAAAAATCGTGGAGCAAGTTCGAAATGCCTGTATGACTAGCGGCTTCTTCTCCTTGACAGGTCATGGAGTGCCGGAGGATTTGCAAAAGGCTGTCTTCGAGGGAGCAAAAAAGTTCTTTGCCCTGCCTTTCAGCGAAAAAGAGAAGCTAGATAAGAAACTATCTCTTGGTGCTAGTAACCGGGGCTATGAAGTTCTCGGTGGGCAAGCCTTAGAAGAGGGCAAGCTACCAGACCTGAAAGAGGTGAATCCTTCATTCAATGTCTTGACATCCACTAAATTTTATCAGGGATTCTACGCTGGTCAAGACATACCGGCGGATGACCCTCGGACCATTGCTGGGAGGTTCTACATGGGACCTAACGTTTGGCCAGCAGCATCTCTGGTCCCAGAAGCCGATTTCAAAGTACCCGTGACTGAGTATTATCATAAGATGCACAGCCTCTCGCTCCTTGTAATGGATATCCTGGCCCAAGGACTTCCTTATGGACCTGACGTCTTCCGGGAATTTGTATCGAATGATGCAGTGGCAGCCATTCGAATCCTCCACTACCCTCCCCAGACCTCCGAAGATAAGAATCAACTCGGTGCCGGCGCGCATACCGACTTTGGAGCTATTACTCTTTTACTGCAAGACGGAAATCCCGGACTCCAGGTCTGGAACCACAACACAGAATCATGGCTATCAATTCCACCCACGCCAGGCGCGTACGTTGTCAATGTTGGAGACATGTTGTCCAAGGTCAGTTTATTGCAGGCCCCTTAGCCTCTTACTGCGCATTTCTTATGGTTTTACGCTAACTGAGGACACCTCTTAGTGGACCAAAGGATTGTATCGGAGCAATCTTCATCGGGTATTGAACAAAGGCACTAAAGATAGATATTCTGTCCCATATTTCTTCGATGGTAACCTCGATTGTCCCTTAAAGCCTTTTGATGGAAGCGAGGCTGAAGGAGGTGTTATTACCGTCGAAGAGCACATGAACGAAAGGTTTGCAACAACTTTTGGAAGAGGCAAGGAAGGGGCGCATTAGTCCTTGGCGCAATCCGAGCACGACATTCAAGTAGGAGTTGAGTTGATTCGTTGATATGGAGTCATTAGCACACATCACATCAAAGCTCAATAACTAGTCACCTTAATCAAATAAAATGCTTTTTGGGGTGGCTTGTCCTGCACTAGCTCCCTTCTTATCAATCCCCGTGTTGGCCGTCTTCGCCGAAAAGGTACAAAAGCGGACCGACCGACTCCAAACGTGGGGCACATCGCTTGACTTATTAGGTCTCGAGACAAACAGGGGACCTTCCTCTATGCTATCCAACTATCATTCAACGCAACTTTTAACTCACGCTTCTAACGATTGTTGAGTACCTATATGTACTACAGGATACAACTATCTTTGAGCGTTACCCAAGCCGCACAAAGTCGCCATCGGAGCTCCGTCCCAGCATATCGTTAGTAGTATATCTCTTTCCTCCAAGACCTCACGGCCGTTATAAAAGTCGATTAAGCTTTCGATAAGGTAACTAGCCCGCAGTAGATCCGACGCACACTGCGATAACTTAAATGTCTCACAGGCTATTCATTATGTTGAAGGAGTGCCTATCAAGAGCGCTTGACATGGTCCACTCTACGGCAGCTTGGCCCCAGGAGTTGGGGCCTCCAGATAAGACTCTCCAGACTGCTTAATTCGCATAAAGAGCGGGGTGTCTCCGCTGGAGCATCCAGAGCTCGCTCTCGTGACTATCTTTGAAGCCTCCTGAGCAATTGCCGGCAGACTTTCATACCTCAGAATGGATCTTACGTCGAAATTTGATTTGGTGCCCAAGTCATCGAGTTTCATCTCGATCTTGCTCGTCCTAGCATCATGTATCACATCTTGTGTAAGCGCTACGTGTTCGTGGGCTGGGCATGGCTGACAAGGACAGACTCTGGGTTTTGATGGCTCCATGATGTAGGGTTGTCGTGAACTAGAAGGCAACTCGGTCAACTAACAACTTCATAGGAACGGATTGAACATTCTGCCATCATATACCGATTATTTTCACCTCAATACAACGACTACAGCATTGAACACTTCTGCAGTGTGGCTGGGCGGAGCCATCTCGGGATTCTTCTACGGATACGTGGTTGATGCAATGGGAAGAAAGCCAGCCTTGTTCTGGGCTGCTTTGTTCACGATTTTTGCCGCTATCTTACAAGCTGCGGCGCAAAACGTTGCCATGTTTGTCATCGCCAGAATCCTTATTGGGATTGGAACCGGGGCGTCTGGAGTTGCTGGTAAGCGATTGTGGAGTCTGGAATGAAGCTTGACTAATTTGTTTGGGCTAGGTCCTGTCTATCTTGCCGAAACTTTGCCCTTAAAATGGAGAGCTTGGGGGTTAGGAGTGTTTTACGATTTCTGGTACGTTGGAGGGCTCATCGCCTCTGGGGTCACATACGGAACTGCTGGAATGGCCTCAACATGGGCCTGGCGACTCCCATCAGCACTTCAGGGCGTTTTCAGCATCATATGCATACTTATCTTGCCGTTCATCCCCGAGTCACCTCGTTGGTTAATCTACCAAGGACGTAATGAAGAGGCCAAAAAGATCATTGCTTACACTAGCTGCGATGGAGACGAGAACAATCCTATCGTGCTAGTGCAGTACAAGGAGATGGTTGAGACTCTGGACTTTGAGAAGAATGCGGGTGAGACATTATCCATGATGGAGATTGTGAAGACCCCCTCAGCCCGGAAGAGAACAATGTTAGCATGTTCTGTTGCAGTCTGTACTATGCTGTCTGGTATGTTCATGTCGCTTGTGTGTAATTCAACTTACTGACTTTGAAGGAAACAACATCATCAGTTATTACCTTGGTACTATGTTGGACAATGCCGGAATCACAAACAGCACCACGCAGCTTGAAATTGTGAGTCAACTCACTGTATTTTCCTGACACTGACGCACTAACGAACCTTAAGAACATCATCTTGAACGCTTGGTGTCTCGTCGTCGCCATTTGCGGTACTCTATTTGTTGAGAGGGCCGGACGTAAATCAATTGCAGCATGCAGTACAGGCCTCCTCACAGTCTTTATATTCGTGATCGGCGCACTGACTAAGGGTATGTCGAAACTTCTTGACATTGATGAAGGATGCTTACTTGGAAAACAGTGTATGGCAATACGACCAACACATCTGGAATTTATGGGACAGTTGCGGCGATATTCCTCTTCCAGGGTAGTTACAGCTTTGGGTGGACTCCACTCACAGTTCTTTACCCGCCCGAGGTGCTCAATTACAGCATCCGATCCAATGGAATTGCATTCTACACGTTTATGGCAAACGGTTTAGGGTAAGCTATCTCCGTATATCATCGTGATTTGTTTTGCTGATGAGTACTCGAACAGGTTAATGGTAACCTTCGCCTTCCCTTATGCACTTGCCGCCATCGGCTGGAAAACTTATATGATCAATGGTGCATGGGATATCCTCGAACTTGCCTTTGTGCTATTGTGTTGGGTGGAGACCAAGGGAAAGACTCTGGAGGAAATAGATGAGATGTTCGACGGTGCTAAGCATACAAATGCCCCGGATTTGGAGTCCGTCATGGCTGGCAAAGCTGATCTGGAAGTGCTTGATGGGGAGGAACCTGTCGTTGAGGAGCTACCCGTTACTGCTGGCAAGAAGTGATATTTTTGTGGATGTTGAGCGCAAGGTCTTATCTCGTGATTTTGCTTCTAGGTGGGGCAGACGGAATGCATTGGAAGTCTTAGAAATATGTATGGTGTTTAGATCTATACTTGCATCGGAACCTGTCTCTTTTATCGCGACGGGTATCTCAATTCATTATGCTTGTAACTACAGAAAAAAGGAACTCACAAACCAGTCATTTCAAAAACATGAGAGAAACCAGTCGCAGATTCTAGCACAGTGGAATCTGTATATCATGTGGAAGGAGATCATGTTTCTGTAGACCTTCCTAGTAGACACAATGCGCTGAGGCTAACCATAAGAGAAAACCGACACATGACATCAAATTTCAATGCTGCTTCGAGACGTCACTCTTCGACCAATGACCCAATTCAATCTCACCAGCGTCCTCTACACCTCCTGTTGTCAAATGCACCTCCATCGTCTTCCGAATTCCTCCCCTATCAGACAAATTTCCTTCGAGATCCGCTACCAACTCTTCTTCACTGTCACCCGCACTACCTCTGACTCTCGCCGTCCCCCATGATCCTTCTATAGGCCCACCGCCAATAGTATTCTGTACAGGGGTCGAATTGCTATAGCTAGGTGGCGGATAAGAACTCTTTGATCCCCCAGATCTGCCGCTGCGAGTCGTTCCGAAGTTCGGTACGTATTTTGTGATTAAGGATCGTAATGGTGGAAGACAGATGCAGATTACTCCCACATTGGTTTCGATGACGGACCAAAAACCCGAGTTGACGTCGTCTGAAAATACCTTGTTAGCTACTTGCAGTTGCTTAGGATATGCGCAACATTGAGACTTACAGGTCACATCTGGATTTTTCGCAGACTTCAGTGCGAACATGCGCATGATACTTGTGAATGTGACACTGCCACTTCGTAAGTATGATGTTTTAGAGAAAGGGCTCAGTACCTGGGCAAGAACTCACAAAGCACCTATACCGAAGATGCCATAAAGCAGGAATTTTTCTCTTCGAGATCTTTGCAACTTATACACCATATGCATCGGCAAGCATAGGATGGCGATATCGGTAATGATAGAGAAGATCGCGTTGGCATACCACGCCTTGACTAGGTCATAGCAATATCCAGGCATATTCTTTTGCCAGGCTTTTGCCACTGGGACACATTGCAGAATTCCAGCAATAGAAGTAGAGAATGAGAATAGACCGACTGTAATTAGGAGTCCATAAATCGTCATGCGGTAGGCTCTCTGTGGCATGATTCGTAGGTACAGTAATAAGATCGAAACCTTGTTGAATGCTACGGTGAGCTTGTACGTTATCTGAAAGGTCCAATGTAGCTTTGAGTATTAAGCACATAGTGAGCATTCGTAGCAGTTGAATTATTAGTCAGACTTACAATGAGAACTATCCTCAACTGCTCCTTGTTCAAATTCTGCTTATGACGACCCCATCCATACGATATGGCTACCAGATGTTAGCAATAACACACAGTCTAGGCTATCACCGATCTTGAAGAACTTACCGACAAGAGTTTGTATATTGCTACAGAGAGCAGTGAACTATAGTTACTGATTAGTGAAGTCCTATCAGCCGGTGTCAAAATTCTTACAAGAGATATCAATGCCGCCCAGTCATCGCTACCGAGCTGCTTCGCAAGTATTCGGCTCCAGAAGCGTACGAAGACGAAGAAAGGCACAATGACGCAGAAGATTATACAAGCTTCCTTCTCATAGTCCGCGTGGTGTATATCTGATAGATCTGCAGTCATCGTGTTATACAGCTTCTCACGGCAGTGGAAGATCTAGATAGAGAACGGTAGAGTGGAGAACCCGTTTATGTATATAGACTGGGCTTCCAGAACTTGCCATTGGGGTTTTTGCGGTGAGCATCTACCGGGCAGTTCATATCAGTGCTGCAAAAAAAACCGGTAACAAGGGATGATAGCACAACATGAGGAAGAACTGGTTTCTGACAAGATGGTGGCTTGATGAGCCATGCGGTCACGCAGGATGTTTCTATCAAGGATGCAAACGCGATGCACGCTTGCTCGCCGAGCATGGGACGATTAAGGGGGCAAAGGCTTTTCCATTGGGCATTTCTTACCTCTGTCATTCTCATATCTAGAACTGCCATTCAGATTGCCTGATATCGTACCACGCCTCTACCTGCAATGCATTGCATCAAATCTCTTGGCTACAAAGGTCCAACATGATGTATATCGTGCCCCCTCGCTTACTGTTGGAGATCAAGTCAGAAAGAAGTAATGACACTGAAAGCACCCAGCTGACGCCTGCGGCAACGACCTACTCGATGCCCAATGCGTAGCTATTAGCATCCTCTGAGGGCTCGAAATTACGGGATAATCTCCTCCAAAGCGCTCCTCGCCACAATGAAATTCGACACACCCGGATTTTCGACCGGCGCAATTGTTCGGGTCTCCCTGTCGCTTCACTCGTACCGGAGCATTTCTGTGCATGGCCAACCCCGAACAGTTCCCCGAGAGTTTTTTCTTTTGGCTGCCGGCAGGACAGCCCGCCTCAAACGTCCTTGGCACTTTATTTTCCAACGATGCTTCAAAGCGGTTGATAGGTGGGCCTGCAAGTTCCCTTCGTTCCGTTATTGCTTCGCTTACCCATGCTTGTCTTGTGCTGCTGACTTCCCCGGGATGGGCTGATCTCCACCTCCTTACTGTAAAAGCGGGATGTGATCAGAAAATGGTCAGAGACCCACGGGCGATCTTCGTGTCCAGGTATCCACCCTACTTGCCACCGGGATACCAGCAGACTCCAGATCTTAAAGTGCGCACCAAGGCTTTTTTTTTTTTACCGCGTTAAGTGCATCTCGACGCTGTATGTAATATTGTAGAATTTCTTTTATGTACAATCTTCAAGTTCTGCTTAGTTCCCGGTCTCAGCTACTGGATATACACTCTGCCCCAAATTAAATCAAATCAAATTAAGTTTGTCCTAGCCATCCGAGCAGTGCTGCATGGAATCCAACGGGGTCTTCCACCTGAGGAGCATGGCCGAGAGTAGGAAACTCAATCAAGGTCATGTTTGGAACCCTGGCTGCCGTCGCTTTACCCAATACCTCATAGTGACCGAGCAACGGCTTGATGTTTGCTGGGGCCCACGTCTTGCCAATGGCAGTGTTGTCTTCGTCGCCAACGATCAAGAGCGATTTCATCGTGAGGCTTGGAAGTTGGTAGACGATCGGTTCGGTAAAGATCATGTCAGTCGTAAGAGCCATATCGTATGCAAATGTTCTTCCTTCTGGGCCCTGATACACATCCATAAGCATTTGCACCCAAATATCGTAGGAAGGACTCCAGTTTCCTGAGTAATATGTTGCTTGCTGATAGGCCTTGATGGAACTAAACGTGGTTGCCAGCTCGGTTTGGAAAGAAGTCTCGATGATCTGGTATGGAACTCCAATGGCCTGCCAATCTTCCAGCCCCAGGGGATCAACGAGAACAAGTTGATGGGTCTGGTGGGGAAACGTAAGAGCATATCGGGACGCGATCATTCCTCCCATTGAGTGCCCCATAATAGTTGCATTGGTGATACTGAGCGAGCGGAGCAACCCGTTGGTGTTCGTGGCCAGCTGATGCAAAGAGAACTGGTATTGCAGAATCTTGGATGATTTGCAGAAACCAATCTGGTCTGGAATGATCACACGGAACCCGTCTGCAGCGAGGACGTGTGCAGTGTAGTTCCATGTCGCCCCGCAGAAGTTCTTGCCGTGCAGCAGCGCGATTGCACCTTTGAATGTCGTTCCGTTGGCAGGCGGCACGTCCATGTAAGCCATAGACAAGTGTTTTTGCTGAGAGGCAAATTCATAGAAATGAACAGGGAAAGGGTACTGGAACGAAAGGCCTCCTGCAGGCGTATCATCGGAGGAATACGTATATGGTGAGTACGTATATGGCGAGTACGAATATGGTGCGTTCGTCGTTTTGCTGGATGCCAGCGCTGCCAAGCTCAGCAGGAGGGAGAAAAGCTGCGTGAAGTTCATCATAGTGAAACAGGCCAAGGACATTAAGTTCTGGCAGCAAGAAAAGCGTCCGGAGCAAACATTTTAATTATTTTGAGGCCTGGGAGAAATGCCTTCATGTAGTCGACCGTTTGAAAAGTAACATGGTTGAGTCTTGACAGAATAGGTCCATGTTTGCAGTAACGTCTTTAGCCTATGAGACCAGGTGGCTTGCAGGGTCCTGTGGATGCAGTACAACCTGGTACGTTCTGCCTTGGCACCTCCCTATGGAAGAAGCATTTCCGCACACTCCGGCCACCGAACCAATAAGAGTCATGAGACTGCCAGGCTCAAGGTACCAGTACTTTATTATTGTCTTGTTTTGATGCTCTCGTCTGCGGCCTTGGCTGCCGTGGCTGTCAGTAAACGGCATTTTCAGCGATAGCGAAGGGTCGCTTAATTCTTTTACCAAACCCGTCAAGCTCCCTTCAATATATTGCTGGCCTCTCTTCTTCAAACTTGATACTCATAGCCAATCCATACTGTGTAGCCCGTTTTGAACGGGAGAGCAGTTGCATGTGAATGGCCAGCCTTTCTGCCGAAGTGTTAAAAATACAGTTCATAACGTCAAATTTCCTGTCAACAGCTTCGATTCACGCTCGATATCCAATGGCCTTGATATCAAGTCTTGTCTAGTAAGTCTATCACTCTCAGGCATGGATAGCCAATATTCTGTAGCATAAGATATAATATGTTCTTTTATTGCCTGAAATAAGTCCTCCGAGTATCGGTCAGGTACATTTCGTGCAAGCATAGGGATGCTGCGCCTCGCAGGGACCGTCATTTAGGCATCCGGAATAATGCTTAGCATACGGCACAGCATGGTACGCAGAGTAAAGTGATTGCTGATATCTACCTTGACACTCATCATCCAAAAGCTCCATGGGAAGTGATCAGGTGTAATTATAGGCGCGGAGTAATATTTTCAGAGTGGCCAGGGTTACGGAAGCATCGCGCAAGACATGTATGTGCCCAGGACTCTAATTTCGATTGTCATGTTGTACCAAAGAAGTTTTAAAGGAGTTTCTGCGTCATACCGTAATGACAAAGTCGGAAAGCCAGTTCAACATGGCTCTCTGTAAGCTCAATGTTACTATCGAAAGTCTGGCCACGGCTCAATATAAAGTAAAGAAATGATAAGATGGAGAACCTTTGCTTACCAGGAATATCAACCCGTCATCCAAGCATAAACAGTTGAACCGCATTTATTTTGTGAGAAATGAGAAAATCTAAAAATCCATGTCCATCTTGTAATATTTTAAATCCATCTAATGAATTGGAACATATCATTTTGTGGTGGGATTCACAGGATTTCATGAGACAGCAGTGTCTGACGTTGAGCCGTAATTCTATGCCCCCCAACTTCCTACAATCACTATTGTTGACCTGTTAGATGAGTTTCATGCCTCGAGGATACAACATCGAGACCGGAATTTCGAATTTATAGCTCTCATTGTTGGCGGTTTCCCTTCTGTATCCAGTTCACGTACAGCTGCTCTGGTATGATTTTTGGATAAAACATAACATCGCGTGATTTCCTAGTACCCCAAGCGGAAAATTAGCATACCAATTGACTGAAAGTATCCTTTCAATGGGAGATACCTGGAAAGTAAACGCAGGTTGTCCAAGTTCAATGTGTAAAATATTTGAGGCTTACATCATCTTCAATACCCGCAAAATACGTTACAGTTTGGATATAGGCGCAAATTCTTTAGCAGAATTATAAGGCTTATATGATTTAGCACGTTCAATAATGGGTATAGTAGTCTTAACATGTCCCGCAGCTGTAGCCAATATCCAGCTCCAGGCGATCCAATGACGTAAATTGGCTTGTATTGAAAAGCCCACGATCACTCTTAAGTGTGTTCACTGTATCTAATCAGACCTTGGTCTGTAATCTGCAGCTCTTCGATGGATATGAATAATGGCCATGAGATACCAGATAAAATTCTATTTGATATCGATACTAGGTATGCAAAGCTAAGGACGAACGGCGGCTTGCCGAGGTATCGAGATCCAACTGCTGGTCACTATTAAGTTCGATGGAGTTTAAGGTCGAACTGTCCAGTTCATGCAAAGTAATCTCGATCGTACTTGCGGTCTCCTTGTACACAGGCGGTATTTCCTCCGGTAAAGCGTGTTCTCTATAAATTGGTGGCATTTCAAACTCCTCAAAATCCTCTGAAGCTTCTCTTTCGGATGAGCAACTCGGCGGTCTTTCCTCTCTCTTACCGCAAATGTATGTCAAGATTCTACCCATATATGTGTATTGTTTGCCAGAGCGGCACAGACAAGCACATACCAGAGCTGTGAGACCAACACAGCCGATCACAATTCCTCCGATCGTTGCTTTAGAAATCTCCTTTGGCTTGAGGTAGAATGCTAGATGCTTTGCAAAGTCCCGCGAAGAACCTGAAGCCGACGCCCGGCAGGTATACAACAGAGCTTGGCGATCGGCCTTTGGCGTGGCCTCGTAGATAGCGTCCATTGCTGAACAATCGAAATTCGGATTGGTGCTGTTGACAGAGACCTGACCCCAGAATCGGAACATGGCTGGAAAAGAAACACTAAGAAGCCAATCAGCTATCTTTGATCCAAATCTGTAACTGGCTTGTACGTACTTTGAAAGAAAGCCTTCTATGATTATATCTGATGCGACGAGATCTAGACTCCCTAGATGTTCCACGGCCAACAAAGAGTTGCCTTTGATGAGAAGAGATCCCGTCAGATCTTGTAGTCCTATCCCAGCCAACGCTGCCATATGAAAATGATAAAGATTCACATTATCGATAAACGCCAGAGTTCCACCGATATTCGTTAGATGTGGGAATGTGACGCTGTTGAAATAGTTCCCTTCGATCATCAAATCGCGCACGACCGTTTGGATCTGTGCCATCGACAAGTATCCTATGCTGGAAAGTATGATGGTTCCAGCGGTGGATAGTGAGTCGAAATAGGCTTGTGCTGAAGCTTTATTGCCGTTTCCTGACACAAGCATAGAACCAGCTTGGTTCATTTGTTGAAGAAAAATCGAATTGAGATTGGGATTGTCAGTAATTTTGAGGTCTTGAGCAAACTTCAAGTCGAGAGTGAGAATGGCAGCGGATGTCCTCGAGACAACAACTTGCATGCATTCTGCAGAAAACTGAGGAAGCTGGGCAACACTAATAGAAGGCAGATCTTTCAAGATCAGATTTGTCCCATACTTTAGGGTGGGAAAATCAAAGCTTTGAAGTTTTGGTAGATTCTGGAGTATCAAGCCTCCTTCAATACTCGTGAGGTTAGGTGCTGAGATGGCTGTCAGAGAGCTGCAGGAAGAAATGTTCAAGTCCCCGGAGATTGCGCTGATGCCGTGAAGATTTAATGTATCCAGGTTCGCGTTTATTATATGAACATCTCCGTTTAAAGTATTGCAACCACTTAGCGCATTGGCATCACTTTGGTTATTTATAGTGAAGTGGCCCCCGGAGTGGATGATGCAACTGCTGTTTGCTGCTACTCCTATATGTGCTACACAAAACATTAAAGCCCATAACATGAAGGCCTGGGGCCCAAGGGTAAGAGTCTGGCTTACCGGCGTGAGCATACTGGGCCAAGGCCAACAGTAAGACCCAAAGGAGCAGCATCAAGTACAGTCTTTCCGAAATACCATCTCAGGTTGCAAAGCGGGACGAATTCCAAAGTGCGTAGCCATTGTGCTTATATGAACTTGAGACCGCACGAGACCGACACCAGTGCAATCTAGGGACGAAGGCAGCATTCCTGGTACCAAGCTTAACTGAAAGCCCCTTGGCGACCTTACTGCTTGAGGCGATACTGTGATATGGTGGCTCAATAGCGCCAGTCTTGCGAGACACCATATCAGACTCTATCGGCACATGACGCGGCGAAAATCAGAGCGGAAAGAGTGTTTTCCTACTCTCGTAGTTCGGTCTATCTTAGGTTTCTTTTGAGAGTATGTTTAGATGGACCTTCGCTAAAACATTCAATGAGGCAACGAAGCAAGGAGGTGGTGATCTTTCGCAATGGATGAAGGGTTGGGGTATTGGTAAGGAAGACGTCCAGCTGTTCGAAGTGAGGGCACAGTATGTAAGTGTTAGGAGTGCTGAGTGTGTTTACTTTCTCTCCTTGCTGCTCTTGCGAAGTCACTGTTTGGTGCTGATATACTTCTCCTCGCATTGCATCAGCCAGGGCGAGGTCTAGAATCAGAGGGACTCCAAGTCCGGGACATCAGATGCCGGTCTTTCCGACATCAGATATGTAGTTTAAGTCATACAAAAGGCGGACGACAGAAAGAAAGGTAGTAGAGGCGTAGATGGGCGAGAACCCTCTGAGCAGAGTACAGGCGGCCTTGGTGCCAGAATCGTTGCGGAGACAGTTCTGCTGAGAAATCTCGCCGATTGTCGACAACATTGTGGTCTGGATTTCATGGCATACTAGGATAGTGAAAGCGTCGGCCTTTATTGCGAATCTTCTGGCCGCTGAGATTCTTTGGCGAAGAATTATCTTCTTTCGGTACTTGTTGGCGCTACCAAGCTGTGCAAGTTGTTCATTTGCTTGAAAGTTCTTGAAGAAGGTCATCCACTCACTTAGAGATTGGACGAGAACTGCCTCACATATGTATGCACTCCATGGAAGACAGCTGATTCAGCAAGAGCAATAAGAAAGACCTATAGCAATCGAAAGCACGGCCACGATTATCAGCCCAAAACACATGAGCGATAAGGGGATACAGTCCCCTGCAGTGCAAGAAAGTCCGTATTCAGGCATTAAATCAATAATCCAAAGATGCTTAGTGACGCTTCGCTCCAACTTAGGAGACATACCCATTTTGTTCTTGTGCCAAGCACGAGGGCCGCACGCAGGTCACGTGTTGCGAGGTTATCCCCGCTTTACTCCATCCTTTGCGTATCCTACCTCCCTACCAGTCTATTTCATGAGCGTGTTCTCGTACTGTGAAGGAATGTGGACTGGCATTGCCTACCCTGCCTTACAGGTGCACTTCTCTCACCTGACCCAGCTCTTCTGGCGCCTCTTGCTTGTCGACAGCGCAATCCGGTGTTCGATGTGCCGACAAACAGTCAAGAGGAACAAAAAACCTGCATCACGATTGATGATGACCTCTCCTCTAGTTCTTTTATCGGTGTTCGGTGTCGGAAGCCACAAGATGGGGTTGACACACAGAAATATGTCTTGATTGGGCGTCCCACCTTATCACCGCTCATGCGACGAAGCTGTCGTGAAGACCTGCCATTAGGGATTTTCGTCTGGAAATAGCTTCACTTAGGAGTATAACGCGGTTTCGCGACCGCGTGCGACTGCACTTAGGGGAAATACAAAGGATCACTTTTACCTAACAACCCACATTCCTCCGAATACAAAAGATGCCATTTCCTTCACATTCTAGGTTTGCACTTTCACTTTCTTTTATCATCCCAGAACATTCTCTTTCTTACTTACGCTTCCTACCTTCCTGAACTGCCCCGCCAACAATACCGACGAGTAAGCAGCACACTAGATATCTTTCCATCTCACCCCCTCCCCCCTCTGACTTGACTTCTTCTCAGTATGACAACCACTTCAATGATTCAACCAAAGTTCCTCACGAAGCCTGACGAGTTAGGCGTCGTTGCTGTCGGCTTTTCTGGTGGCCAAGTAAGCAAATAACCCCACCAAGACGGTGCAACACATCTAACAGCAACAGTGCAAACCAGGAGTCGATGCCGCACCTTCTGCACTGATTTCCAGCGGCCTTCTCACCCAACTCCACGAAGAACTCGGCTACAACTTGAACCATGATAACACCGTACATTCCTACAAGGAGCTTATGCCCCAGAACGACCCCGACTATCGCGGCATGAAGAATCCACTTGCAGTGTCTGCTGTCACTCAGAAGCTCTCCGAGCAAGTTTACAACCAGGCGAAGGAAGGACGGTGTGTCTTGACTCTTGGAGGCGACCACTCGATTGCGATCGGAACCATTTCTGGCACAGCGAAGGCAATTCGCGAGCGACTTGGTCGAGAGATGGCAGTCATCTGGGTCGATGCACATGCGGATATCAACACGCCGGAATCATCGGAGTCAGGGAACATCCATGGGATGCCTGTTGCATTTTTGACTGGTCTGGCAGAGGAGAAGCGAGAGGACATATTTGGGTGGATCAAGGACGATAACAAGATTAGTGTCAAGAAGCTTGTCTACATTGGCCTCAGAGATATCGATCGTGGCGAGAAGAAGATTCTCCGAGAGAATGGCATTAAGGCATTCAGCATGCATGACATTGACAGGCAAGTTGCATAAACTGTGTGGTACAGCCGCTTGTACTAATATCTACTTTACACAGACACGGCATCGGTAGAGTTATGGATATGGCACTTGGTCACATCGGCAACGATACGCCTATTCACCTTTCATTTGATGTCGATGCGCTGGATCCAATGTGGGCACCTAGCACAGGAACACCTGTTCGAGGTGGCTTGACGCTGAGAGAGGGAGACTTCATTGCTGAATGTGTTCATGAGACTGGATCCCTAGTTGCAATGGATTTGGTTGAGGTCAACCCAACGTTAGAGCCAGGCGTCAACGATATTGGAGCACAGCAAACAGTCAGAGCTGGATGCTCACTGGTTCGTTGTGCGTTGGGCGAGACTCTTCTATAAGTTGGGCCGATGGGTGCATTCTTAGGGAGCCTTTGCTATGTATTTGGGGTCGTTTGCTCTGCGCGCATATAGAGGTGAATGGGTAGGCATGGGATCAGATGGGATAGAGTAGATACCAATACAGTAGTCAAAGCGCTGCCAGAAATCGGACAAATTTCTTTCACCACCTTCACCGTACATTTTATTTCATAAGAGGTCATTGTTTGAAGCCAAGCTTGAAAAATAGGATGGGAACCAGAATCTATTTCCGTTGAATCGCTGTATCTTAAGACTGATCTACTGGAAGATGTAGATCGATTTCTCGCTGTTTCCACAATATCCAGCCTCAGGTTGGTGCGCCTCTCTGGACCTCGGCGCTCGGGGAGCAGCAACAGCGACTAAGACCAACTTTGTCTGTCAAGGTGGGGTTCTACCTTATTTCACAGAGAGATCATCGTCGAAGATCATGTAAATGATCTTGCAAGTCCATCGGTGCAGCAGTGATGCCTTGGTACAAGGGACAGACGATAAGAGTACGGTGTGATGGACATGGGTCGGGAGTTCGTGTGCCCGTTTGGTCATGACCTGCCACCGACTTTCTTCGTGACTCGCTCTGGTTCCCAGCCTTTTCGCGCAAAACCAACTCAGCTGTCGCCCCATACCTGCTTTAATCCTCGTTCTGTTTGCGCCCAAGGTTTCCAACGCACAATATTCCATTCCTGCCTTACTCGAGATCCCCAAGCTGAGCCACGTCTGCATTCTCCATCCTCTTCTGTTCGGTTCTTTCGAGCAACAGTTCACGCTCGAGTTTGGTCGTTCATTGCCGACCCACTAGACTACCACTTTCCACCGTCCCATTCGCTTGCTTGACTTAAGGTCCTCTCCGCTCTGCTTATCGGCAACAGATCCGCTTCGCGATAGTCTGGCCCAGCCCCAGCCCAGCCAGTCCAGCAAAGAACCAAGTACAACAATACAACACCGCACCGCACCGCACAAGCGATACGACAGGACAGCGACGACGTGGATCCTTTCGGCATTCGAGACGTGCAGCATCCGCGGAAAGTGGGAACTGCTGAGAAAATAATCGCACACCAGAAGTCCGGCGGTGACTTTCCTCGCTCTCAGCGCGCGCGCCAGGTTGGCGATCTGCTTGTTTTGTTCTGTCATTGCCACGACTCAATCCCCATTCGCAGCTGCGTGGACGGGGGTATATATACTGGAGTTGGCACCTTTGAGATTGCATAGCTTTGTTCTTGCAATTGGAAGAGTCGAAGAGAGCTGGAGCTGGTGCCATTTCGGGGCTACAACGAGATCTACCTGCGCAATTCGACACGACACGAGACTTGCGATTTTATCGGGTTTGCGCCAGTATTCATTTTACATTCAATATACCAGTCAGCCATCACAGCTCATCGCGAGAAGTGGGCGCGCAAAGCTATCCGTGATTTGAGTCTCCGCGCATCTTCCATACATAGCCCATAATGGCATCGACAGAGAGCACAATGACGGAAATCGTCGTACAGCGCGTGCGCACGAAATACCACTGGCCGGCCATCCAGCTCAACTTCTGGATCCTGATCATGCTCGTGGCCTCGGCCACGATTCTAGGCATCTTTGCAAGCTTCATATCGGTGCAGACTCAGCTACAGCTTGGGATTCCTTGGTATGTCTTTGTCTCTTGACTCCTTATCATTTCTTTGGAGCGCACATTCACAAGAGCTCCTCACTCTGTTTGAAAGAACTGACCGTCTTTCTCATCTAGGTATTTTCCATACTGGGTCACTGTCGGATCTATAGGGATCGTTTTCGTCTTAATCATGCTCTACCTGATCGCACAACGACAACTCCTACCGGGAATCGTGATCTTAGGTAGTTTTATACTCTTCGTTCTATTCTTGGTCGGCTTGATCGTGACGAGTATCGAGCTCTGGGGCCCTGTCGGCAACGTTGATTCGAATTGTAATTTGCTGCAGAGTAGTACAGGCCCGAATGAAGCTACGCTGGCTTGGTTGGAACAACATAGTATCTGTAGGTTTTGCCATCACTGATCTGAGAGAAACGATTTGGGATTCCTGTACTAACAGCCGGTGTAACAGGTCAAAGCTGGCAAGCTGCTTGGGCGTTCCAACTCGTTGGGACGATCTTCTTGTTCTGGATGATGGTCATGGCCTATCAAGTTTACCGGCAGGACGCCTAAACGATTATGCCATAGTTCCGCCTCCGGTGTGTCTAAGATTGAAGAAGTTAATCACGAGTACGAAGATATGTGTGGCATGTAGTTGTGGAGTATATTAGGTTGGTGACGAGAAGGAGGGGTTTCGTTTTCTCGCATTTTCTTGTAGGGGAAGGTATGAAGTATTGCATATGGCTTGGTTTCGTTTCTCAGCCCTTGATTATATCTGCATAAAATGGGAGTTACTGGCTGGAATTAACGAGTAGATGCGCCAGGAATGTACACAGCGACGGATTTGGGTGTTCATACATATTATAGTTTTGGTGTTACAAGAGGTATATATTCATCTGGGTTCGGTCCCATGGATCGCAGACGAATTTAGGCAGTGTACTACTGTAGAATTCACATGTTCATTCCTACAAAAGTCAAGAGGATCGTGACACGAATCAAAATGTGTATATCAACCAACTCACTCTAGGTCAATAGTGCAAAGTGTAGTGGAAGATACTGGGGACTGTGTCGTAATCCAATAGTCTACATGTGCTCTGTAACCGGGTAGGAGTTCTCAAGTCACAGAAGAGAGTTGGTCAAGAAGTGAGTTGAAAGAATCCTGTTGATTAAGCTAATTTATCCCAGCCCATACCATCCAGACCCAGTACTCCGCATCCATCTGTTTGGGTATCATTGCATCCCACCAAAGTTCAGTAGTCTAGTTAGAGTACTTGGGGTTGACCTTGGATCTAGTTTGCGCATTAGCCATCATGATAAGGTAGGCAGAAGCGGAGCAAAGAGCTTACCCAGTGGCCTTCTCGTAGAGACCACGAGCTCCATCAGTGATCTTCTCGTTGGTGTCACGACCCATGGTGTGTCCGGTCTTCTTCTCGACGAAGTCAAGTCCTAAGGAGATGGACAGATTAGTCTTGATCTTGTGATAGACGCCGGATATCGAGAGAGGATAGCTCCAATGTGCTTACCTTTGTCACCGTAGTCTGTGTTGGTGTTGTTGGCAGCGCCGCCTGCAGCATTGTTGTTGGTCGCGGCAGTGTTGTTGCCAGTGCCACCGGCCATTTGCTTTGCCTTGTTGAGGAAATCCATTGCGTATGTGGTTTTGGTTTGAACTGAGGTTATTTTAAGGTGAAGTGAGGTGGAGTGAAGTGATTGTTGCTTGACAAAAAGGAATGGCAGAGGAGGGAATGACGACCTATATAGCACCCTCCAGAAAAGCAAGAGCTAGTCCTTCCATCTTTCATCATCCCGCCCTCCGTCCTTACCCTGATCCTGACTATTCCAGTGTTTTCGTGCCACCATGATTAGCTTCAGCCCTGAAACTTGGTTCCTGAGCCAATGCCAGCTCTGTTCAACATTCCAGAGCAAGTAGCAAGAGGTCCCTGAGGCGGGGTTCTGAACTGGTCTCAGACGCATTCAGGATACGTCATAAGGTGGGTTTGTAGTGTGAGCTGGGTTGGCTGGTTGGCTGTGCTGCTGCTGCTGCTTGCTCGTTTGCTTGCAGCTTGCAGGGGAGCAGCCTCGGGCACATGCTAAGCGAGCGTGTTGCCGGACCGTACGAGCTGAAAACAAAGCGCCTTGGGTTCGAGAGCCTGTCGAGCTGGATCAAGTCAGCTGCATTGGTGCGATGGGATGAATTGGGGTCAAGATGGGGGGTTAGAGTTGTAATCTACCGGCAATGGCATTTTCATCGAAAGTTTGTCCGTACGAGAGGGTATCTAGAGCCCAACTTGTCCCCTGGGGATCCCCGCTGTTGCTCCATGTGATGTGCACCGGCAAGTTACCGTAACCCTTGTGTGCATATCTGATCTGATCTGCTGCTCCATGTATTGCACAGAATTGCCGCGTGCTAGTCACACGATGGTCGTTGGTACACTGTGCACTGGGCATTGCGAAGAATACTTACGCTCGCATCCTAGGCAAAAGCTCTGTAGGTTCCTCACACAAGTACATGAGTGCAGGTCTTCCAGACCAAATAGACACAGGCACAGCAACCCCTCGCAAGAGTTTCTTCAGCTCTGGGCGGTTGGGCCTACGACATCCCAAAACAACGCTTGGGAACACAATATCGAAAACCACGGCATTGCTCATCTTATACCTAAAGTAGCCTCGTGGTCTCAACCTCTTCTGCAGGCGGCAAAGCCACAGTGGCTGCTATATGCAAGACTATCGCTGATAAGTCAATAACTTGGTGAGAAGGTAATCAAAGAGTTACCAAAAAGAGAACTTCCCAATCAATAACCCCACGCAAAGTGAAAACGCTTGGGTATGTGAGAGCCGTTCTGCAAGATGATCAAAGCTCATGTGGAGAAAGCAAAGATGCTGCTGCTCTGTCACAAGTGAGGTGCTATTTTGGTCGCATCACGTGGCAGTCGGGTATATGACGGGCACGATTGGCAGATTCGACCAATCAACAATGAGGCGGGCAATTAATTGAGCCCCCTGTCTGCGTGTGCCGGTCTCTGTCGCGACAACTTTTGCTGTGTGCTTCAAAACAGTGCCAGCGAAGCTACGATGCCCTTGCGAGGATCCTCTTAACGACCTTTTTATTCTCGACCCTTCTCAAGACCTCAGCTTTGCTATGGTGACCACAATATTGACATGACCCACATGAATACCGCCGTTTAATCTGATTTTATTTCCACCATTTTCTTACTGATGGTCCTAGACAAGTTAGTAACTGGCGCACTACACCCATTCCGACTGCCCCCTAACTAGGACCGAGCGCGTCGCCTCAATAAAGACAACCGCCAGCAAACGCGATTTCTCTCCCACGTCGACTGCAGAAATATATGCCACGCGTTGGTCACATAGGCGATGGCGGAGGAAGAAGAACATTCAGACATGGCGGCCGAGGAGCGTCCTCAGACAGCGCTCAAGGATTCGAGGAAGATCCCAGGCGGGTTTGGCGCAGACGATGTCGATGACCTTTCCCCAACCAAGATGGAATTCGAAGACTCCATCTTTACGAATGCAAAGGCTGTCGCGCAGAACAACCGTATGCCCAGTCTCGGCCATGGTTCGCTGCCCTCCCTGCCCCCTCCGCACGATAGCAGTCTGCTCTACAATCACAGCGAAAATGACGAGCTCATGGAGCTGGACGAGAAGGAAATGCAGAGACACTTGAACGATGTCGAGTCGAGCTTTTTACCCGCATTATCGCCAATTGCGCCAGCTAGACCCGGTGGTGATGATACATATCTTTCGGATAGCGAACCTCAGGAAGTGAAAGGCAGATTAAGCTCAATTGCAGAAGTCAATACCCCAAACAAGAATACAGATGAGGATCTCCCGAACCATGGTCGCAAATCTCCTCCTACACCTGATAATGCCTACCAAACGCCTGGTGTTACAAGACCTGGGTCGCCCGATCCCGAACATAGCTCTTTGGATGAAGATGGCAACACAACCTCAGCTCTGGAGACCATGTCATCCTCACCTACTGCTGCCGCGGCTGCACGAACAATATCTCGGGCAGTGTCAGCAGCAAGTACGGGGAGGGGTTATGAACCTGCAGACGACACTGCTGAGGAAAATCTAGAGCCAGAAGACTTAGAAGCGACCCCAAGGAGACCGAGAAATGTATTGCAGCCGGATGCTGATTCTTCCGATGGACAGTCAACCGTACGCCACCACGCCTCTAGTCAGAGTTTGGCAGATGCAGGAAGCACTCCAGGGCATGGTCTATTACCATCGAGGAGCCGAAGACCAAAGTTCCTGAAAAGTAGGCATGCCAGTCAGAGGTCTTCTCAGTCATCTTTTATCACAAATCCAGATTCTCAAGATGAGGACAACAATTATGGCGCTGATTACGCCCTGCAATCTGGTGGTGCAGTTCCCGGTCATGGCACTTCACGTACGAGTAGTGCCGGCCTGTCACGTTCTGTAAGTCTAGGCAGCATGGCATCTGGTGTTGATGATTCGGGAAATGAATCGGCGTACCAGGGCCATGACCGCAGCTTAGCTACACTGACCGAAGAAGAACGGAATCGGGAACGTAAGATGGATGACGACGAACCTGCTGCACCAGAAACTCCCCGAGCAAACAGCAGAACACTAGCTGCACCTACCGATACTATAATTGCTCGACATGTTCGAAATGTGCATGTTCCTGAATCTCTGGTCAAGGAATACCGTAATAAGAGTGGCGTCTCGTCCCCTAATAAACGCTCCAGCTTTTCCGCCACGAGCTTAGGAAAGAGTGGTAGAAATTTGACTCTCAAGGAACAGAGTAGTACCATTGAGCGTCTTTCCAAGGAAAACTTTGACTTGAAGCTTAAGGTCATGTTTCTGAGCGACAGACTTGATAAGCTCTCGGAGGAAGGCGTTAAAGAGATGATCTCGGAGAACGTTGAGCTGAAAACAGGCTTGGCCGTGATGCAACGTGATAATAAGGCCCTCAGACGCAAAATCAAGGAGCTCGAAAAGCAGCTGAAGGAGAACGAGGGTAGACCAGATACAGCTCGATCGGGTACTTCCACCGAAGATCAAAGTCCTCAGTGGTTCGATCAAGAAGGTGCTCAGGAGCGCGAGGAGGAACTGATATACCTCCGTGAACGAGTTGAGGAGTATGCTACCGAGATTGAAAAGCTGAGGAAGGAGGGAATTACTCGCGAGAACGAGAAAAGAAACCTGGCGGAGGTTGTTCGAAACATTGGCGAAAGACAAGGACAAAATCTTGATGCTAGAGAAGAAATGGATGTCTGGAAGGATCTGCTCGAGCAAGAGACAGCTCGTCGGGAGCAATCTGACGAAGATAACAAGAAACTACGGGACGAGATATTCCGCTTGAAGACTGAGGTATCGGCTAATGGAATGCCTGGGCTCAACCATACAACTAATATTTACAACATCACGAAGAAACGCACAATGTCTCCTTCCCGAGAGTCTAGACCAGGCTCAGAGCTTTCCGGTCGGATTGATGACCGGAATGGTGCTTTCAGTCAAGCAAGTACCCTAGCCGACGAACTCCGGAGGGAAGCTGAGCAACTTCGACATGAGAACGCAGAGCTCCGACGAGAAGTTGGTGCACAAACCTCAATGTTAACTTCTCGTCGTCGGGAGAAGGAACTGCTTTATCAAGAGATTGAGGACCTGAAACTCGGTCAACGAAGGGCAGGCGGATCTGTTGCTGGCGAAAGCATATTCGAGCGATCTGCTTCAAGAGCCGGAGCCCATGTAAGATCTTCATCCCGGATGAGCGCTGCCACTAGACAGACTGGCTTGTCCGATGCCGAACGTGAAGAATACGAGAATAAGAACGCGGAACTCCGAGACAAGATGAACAGCCTTAAATTGCAAAGTCAGGAGCTTGAGCGAGAACTCGATTCGTGTATGGCCGACTTCGAGATGGCTGCTGAGCAAAAGAAGAATGCCGAAGTACTTGTTGAAGAGCTTCAAGAGGCCTTAGATGTCGCGGAGAGCGATTTACTCACCATGCAAACTGACCGCGATGAAGCCTTACAAGGCCAGGAAGAGGCAGAGAATATGTTTGATGCTCTGCGGAAAGAAGCCCAGGAAGAGCTTGATGGTTTTGCTGCTGAAATGGACGAGGCAAACCAGGAGATTGAGCGTCTGCACGGCGAAGTCACTGATACGACCGAGAACTTCAACGCACTACAAAATGAAATGAGGTCTATGAGTGAGGCTCTAGTCAGGCTTGAGGATGACCAGGAAACTCACTTAAAGCGAATTCAAGAATTGGAGAAAGAACTTGAAGAAGCAAATAAGGAGCTCGAGCAGATGGAGACCAATTTGGTGGAGGCGAATGGCAAGATCAATCGCTTGACAGTGCAACAGGAGTCTAGCCAGGGAGAGATTACATTCTTGCGAGAGGAGCAAGACAACGACAAGATCAAGATGGGTGATATGGAAGCTGCCATACGTAATCTCGAGCAGAATCTACAAGAGGAGAGAAGCCGTGGCAAAGAACTTGAACAACGCCTCGAAGATGAGCGGCATCAGAGGGATGTTGTGGCGGCCGAAGAGAAGGAGGAGGTGCAGGCTTTTGTCAATGATCTCAATCGGGAGGCTTCAGATGCCAAAGATGAGGCCAGAAGGCTACGCAAAATCCTGACATCTAAGGAGGTCGAGGCAGCAGAGTGGAAAGAGAGACTAACTGAGCTCGAAAGTAACCTTCGAGAAGCGTTAGGGGATCTTGGTGGTACCCGATCCAGCTTCCTCAAAGTATGCCTCTTTACCTCTTACGTATGAACACTACTAATACTTCATAGTCGATTGCTAAGCTTCAACGAGAACTCGAGAATACTATTCGTGACTTCGACAGCACCAAGGCTTCACTCGCTGAGAAAGAGCGGATTATCAAACAACGAGATGCGCTTCTAGAGTCGCATGGCCTGGAATCCCGCAAACTTGCAGAAATGCTCGACAAGGAACGACAATCTCACAGAACCACCAAGCATACCTTTGAAACGTATCAAAAGACCCAACAGCATACTTCAAGGACTTTGACACAGCAAGAGTCGCGTGTACTCGAGCTAGAGACTTCTCGAGCCCAGGATCGAAAGAAGATGGCACAGTTGGAAGCCACTTTCAAAGAACAGCTGACCGAGCGGAACAACGTTCTCCTAAATATGTGGAACCGATTATCAGCTTTGTGTGGCACTGATTGGACACACAATAATAGTTTGATCAATGGTCGAGCTCTTCCATCTCTTGAGGCAGTCTCTACCATGCTTCCGGGCTTCAGTAAGAACCTCCTCGGGGCCGTGAAGCATCTCGAATCTATCATTACAAATTTCAAGTCGCAAATCCGCACTGTCGAGCGGGATCTTTGGAAAGAGTATCAAAACCTCGAGTACAACCTAGACGTTCGAAGCAAAAGGATTGATCGCTTGGAAGTCATGACCAAATCTGGCATTCCTATTTTCACCGACGGAAAAGCAGAAATCACAAAGCTCCGGGACGTAAACAAGAGTTTGAAAACCGAGGTTTCCTCTCTTCGTGCAGCAATGGAAGTTCAATCCCGTGCTTACGAAGAGCATGGCTCGCCCGCCCCATCCATTCCGACAGGCCCTCGCACCACGGGGTCTCGCAGCAGAACCTCAGACAAATCTCGTGCGTCCACCATGACACGACACAGTTCTAATACAACTGCGGAGACTATCGAACGTCTCACCACGGCTGGAGCAGCCGACGAAGAATACAAGCCTGACCTGCGATGGCAGGTACGTCTGCAAGAATTGGAGTACAAACTCAAAGCCGAGCGTGAAGCACGAAAGTTAGACCGCTCGAGTGCTAGGCAAAGACTTGAGGAGAAGAGTCGCGAAAATGCCGAATTAGCAGCTGAATTGGAACGGGAACGTATACGAGAAGAAATGAGGAACGCAAGCCCGCCGTGAGCGGGACAAAATCGATGATCATGTTTTATGTACACTTGGCTTGGCGTTGTTGGTATGCTTCTTTGGTGCTTCAATTGTTCCTGTTGTAGGACATGCAAATACAGTGAGTGTAAACGGCGCTTGGTGGCTTCACGATAGGTTGTCTTTTGGAAATTGCGAGGCGTGGAACGGATGGAAATGTATAATATTGCTATGGGTGGGATGGAGTCTTCACAGAGTAAGGTCTTTATCGGGTGGGTTAAAGCCAAGGGATCTATGCCAGATGTAATAATTGATCGAAATAATTGATCGAGCTTTACGATTTGTACCACTGGAGTCAAGGTCAACTTCACAGGCGGTGCTCGTGATCGTGACAGTGATAGATGGAGGCTCGTGAGCAAGTGGTACGAGCGACGGCAGCAAATGCGAGACCGGCCTTGTTCGTTCTTCCGGCTCCATGACTTCATCGCTGTCCTCGGTGTGCAGCAGAAGCCATAGCAGAGCTCTCTTGTAGCTGGCACGCCGTTCATAAACCACCTCGTACTACTTTCCGTGATGGAGCTTATACCTCCCGCGCCAACCGCTTGGCAGAAGGGTGTGCTGCGAATCAAGTTGGTGTTCGTACACACGCAGCTTGTCACTCCGCGATGCCAAGATGCTTTAAGCACAAACGTCATCGCAGCGAGGGAGATTCCAGCTAACACAAGCTCAAGAGCTGTACATCCCGCGAACTGGTGTTGCATTAGGAAAGCTGGTTGTGATACTAGCCTTTGCGATGCTGCCCTGCAAGTGCTTCATCCATCGCATTTTCGTCTGGCTGGCAGAAATGGTGGATCGATTGACTTTGTAGTGGCTTAAGCAGCCAAGCAGCAGCCAAGCAGCGGCCAAGTCTTCCAGAAGACACACGTGCTTTCACAACCTCCACTGATTCCTCCATTTCACGTCTTTTGTGCCATGTTCCGGGTTGTAGCTGCGGGCGAGCTCTTGAGTTAGTGCTCGCAGCTCGTCATTCTGCAAGGGAGCTCTTGCTGTGCCTGTCAATCTTCTCCGAACAGCTCGGTGGGACGGAAAGTCTTATAAGAAGTGCAGCACCTTGATGTCTTCTTTATTCATCCCTTCCAATCTCCTGCCAATTGAGTCGCTGCCCCTTCTGGTCCGTTCTACTTTTAGTGCGGCTGCATCATGGTTTCTGCATGTAAACTCGCTCTGACGGCCGCGGCGTCGTTATTGACTTTGACCGCTGCACAGACATTCCAAAGACTGGGAGGATGTCCTAGTGAGTAACAGGGCTCTCCCCACTCAACAGCAGCTTCTGATGAATGGATGATAGCTCTCGGATGTGTTCTGCCTCCCGACCAGTAAGTCGCCGACCCGGGTCGACGGGTCGCTTATTGACTGTTTCTCCCAGGACCGATTTCCTTGCCGGCCAATACTTTGACATCCGACTCGAAGTCCACGCTCCGGTCAATGGATCGGAAGCCAATGGAGGTATTCCGGATCCCAACTTTACCTTTACAATCGAAAAGGTCGGTGGAGCAGCCCAGCCTGCAGCTTCTTATTTCAAAATTGCCGAGCCAGCTCTCGAAAGATGGAACTTCACCTGGTATGAGGATCTCTTTGCGCAAGACAAAAAGACTCCCTCCGTTGTCCGTGTCACTTCCAAGGCATACCGCCGAGTTGCTTTATACGAGCCTGGAGAGTATGTTGCAACCCTTAACTACTACAATGGCACAAAAACAGTTGCAAACTGGGTTGTGCGTGCTTTGCACCAACAGAAAAAAGCGAAAAACGTTATTCTTTTCATTGGTATGTTCGCATGGACGATATAGCCGCTCAACACTAATTTGCTAACAGGTGACGGAATGACCACCAACATGATCACCGCTGCAAGACTGATTGCTCACAAGAGCATCAACGGCAAATACCAGAGTACCATGCAACTTGACAAATTCCCGGTCCTAGGCCATCAGATGGTGAATCCCCTTTCGAAACTTGAGAATATACGTACTAAATCACAATCCTTAGACCCATTCCCTTGATAGTTACATTACCGACTCGGCTAACAGTGCCTCCGCATTGTATTCTGGTCATAAAAGCACTGTGAATGCTATGGGTGTTTATGTAGACTCCAGTCCAGACGCTTTCGATGATCCAAAGGTGGAGACGATTGTCGAGATTCTCACTCGCATCTGGGGCAGCGCAATTGGCGTTGTTTCCACTGCTTTCATTGCAGATGCAACACCAATTGCTCTGACCGGACACACACGACAGCGTGCTCATTACGGTCCCCTTATCGACCAAGCACTCCATGGAATCACGAACTACACGTGGACGAAATTCTCAGGACCCGATGTCTTCTTTGGCGCTGGTGCAGAGCAGTTCATTCCAGGATCAGGCTCATACCAGAACAAGAACTACTACACCGAATTCGCCAACGCGGGCTACTCCGTATCTTTGAACAAAACGTCTTTGTTGAAAGCTTCGAACACGACCAAAGCACTTGGTATCTTCTGTACTTCTAACCTCCCGGTTTGGCTTGATCGTAACGTCTACACTGGGTACCTCAATACCACAACAAACGACCCCTCGGGAAACAAGAAGCCTGCTCTAGATCTACCAGGCCTCAAGGAGATGACTCTCAAGGCCATCGATATTCTTCACGCACGCGGTGGAGACAAGGGGTTCTTCATGATGTCTGAAGCAGCTTCTATTGACAAGCAGATGCACTCGCTTGACTACGATCGCGCACTTGGTGATTTACTAGAGCTTGATGACACTGTCAATGCAACAATCGAGAAGCTAAAGGCTCTTGGCGAGCTCAACAACACATTGATCATCGTGACTGCTGATCACGGACATGGCTTCGATGTCTTTGGCTCTGCTGACACCACCTACCTGAGCTCTCAGTCTGACGACCGCAGCAAGCGAAATGCCATTGGTGTCTATCAGAGCGCAGGCTTGAGCCAATACACTGTCACCAATGCCAGTATCTCCTACAACACTGGTGTTAACTTCCCAGTGAACTGGGATCCCAGGTACACCCTCGCACAAGGAGTGGGTGCTATGCCAGACCACCGGGAGAACTACAAGGTCCACAAGTCTGGCCCTCGTCTACCTGCCACAAATGTCACCGGATTTCCGTCTGATGACTACTTTGTCAACCCCAAGGATAATACTGATGGCTTCATCGTTAACGGAACTCTTCCAACCTATGAAGCACAGGGAGTGCACAGTCTCACAGATGTGCCTGTCTTCGCGATGGGCCCGTGCCAAGAATTGTTCGGTGGTGTCTACGGCAACATCGACATCTTCTTCAACATTGCAAACTGCCTCGGCCTTGCACAACCAACCAACGCAACCGGGACAGCGAACTCCACCTCGACCGCGCCAGCGTCCCAATTTACCGGCGCTGCCTCAGGAATTAGTGTTGAGCGGAAACTCTGGGTTGGACTTGTGGTCCTCCAGATGGCCATTGGGTGGGTTGCAGTCAACATGTAGACAGCGGATTCGCCGTTACGATGGAGTGATGTATTTAAGATGATAGGGAGCTTACATATGGAAGACTTTAAGTCATGAGACAAGATTCATATTCAATTTGGAACAAAATGTTGCCGATTGCTGTTTCACTTCATCTCATGATGGAGTCTTCTCGTCTGAACACAGACTTACAAGATATCAAGACCCCTGCACTGTCTCCTCGCCTATGGCGATTCCTCGTAAGTCATTGGCGGAAATCCCTAAAGGCGAAAGGGTGATTATCCTCATAGTACGAATTCTTGTATGCTGCCTCGCGCATACTCCTGCTTCCTTGCGAGCGGCTATTGCGAAAATCCGACATGGCGTTTCTTGCGGATCATGCCGTCATGTAACACTCGCATACGGTTCGAGTTTTTGAACGGTCCGGATGGAAGGCACACCCATGTCTAGATTCGTAAGCGTCCCGGCAGATCATCTTGGTAAAACGCTCCGCAATGCTCAATGGCTGGTGATGAGCTCTCTGACCACTCTCCCAACATCCGCACAGTCTCAAACAACTGGTGGGCAGCAGCGCCGCCTGCGTTTCGTATGTGCGGGTGTCTTTTCAAAGCATTGCTGCATCAAGCGGACTCATGATTTGCCGTCGCTGTAACGCAACTCTGCTGCTGGCTGGCGAAAGCGCGCGGTGGGAAGTGGTTAAGATGGAGGCGTGTCCCGACCTCTCTTCGTCCCAAGTTTGGGATGGTTTAGTTCTTTCGTTATCTTTGCTCCGTAATCACACTCCTTTTTTAATTTGCCGTTCGTGCTGTGCATTATGTTGCCGTTCTGGATAACGCTCGCTGGTGCTGGGCTGGCTAGTGCCGCTACTAAATTTGCAGTAAGTAGTGGTTCCAAGTCACTTTGTACGAAGCTATGCGGGGTTGTGAATGTCCACTATTGGGAGCGTTGTGACGTGTCTCTAATATATATATGTGCTGTTGCGTTGTCAGAACCATACTGACATTGGATGCAGGGTGTAAATATCGCTGGGTTCGATTTTGGTGCCGATACAACGGTAAGCTCGTGCTCGGTGGTTGTGATTAATTCGCTGCTGACTTACTGCTAGGGAACTGCCAACCTTGCCAGTGCCCTTCCGCCTCTCACGGCACTCAATGGACCAGATGGAGGTGGCCAGATGGCCCATTTTGCTACGAACGACGGCCTGAATATGTTCCGTCTGCGTAAGAGCCCACTCTTCCCCAGATCATCTCCAGCAGCAGCTAACAACCGCTATTTAGCCGTCACCTGGCAATATCTAATCAACAACAACAGCACCGTCACCGACACCTCAACTCTGGATGCCACCAACTTTGGGAAATATGACATGCTCATGCAATCCTGTCTCAGCACCGGAGCCAACTGCATCCTCAACGTGCACAACTACGCTCGCTTCAACAACAAAGTCATTGGTCAAGGCGGACCTACCGACGCCGCCTTCGCAAATCTTTGGTCCCAGCTCGCTACCAAGTATGCCAACAACACCAAGGTCATCTTCGGAGTCATGAACGAGCCTCACGACCTACCCAATCTCTCGACGTGGACAAAGACCGTGCAAGCTGCGGTGACCGCCATCCGCAAGACCGGCGCAACGAACCATATGATCCTGCTTCCAGGAACGGACTTCTCGGGCGCCCAGACTTTCATCAGCAATGGCAGTGCGGGCAATTTGAGTACCGTCGTCAATCTGGATAACAGTACGACGAACCTGGTTTTCGATGTGCACAAGTATCTGGATTCCGACGGCAGCGGGACGCATACGGATTGCGTGTCGGATCATGTCACGGATACTTTTACGCCTCTGGCAGCCTTCCTCAAGACGGCCCAGAGGACGGCTATGTTGAGTGAGACAGGAGGAGGAAATACTACATCGGTAAGAATGAGGGCCTCTTCCGAAATGTCCTGCTCGGATCTTTTGTATCAAGAAGCTAATCCATAGTATAGTGTCTGACTGACCTTTGTCAAACCTTATCGTTCATCAACACCAACTCAGATGTCTTCATGGGCTATGCTGGCTGGGCTGCGGGTGGGTTTGACCAGACGTATGCTCTTGCTGAGACCCCCATCAAGGCTGCCAATGGGAACTATACCGATGTGCCCATTGTTACGCAGTGCATCGTCGGCACGAGAAAGAACAGCACTAGTACAGCCAGCCGGTAATTTAGCAGCAGGACTGCCTCGGCGAACCAGATAATCTTCTCAGTGCATATTTGAGTTTGAGTATTCTGTAGATATTAATACTTTTTTCCTCCTCTTTTGCATACCCTGCAACGTCTATAAGACCTCGGTGAACATGATTGCACCACCTTTGAGCTCAGCCAAAGGCCCCACGTTTGATCTCCCAACCTCGACAAATCCGAACCGTCCATAGAACCCTTCCGAGCCGTATGACGAAATGACTGAAGCACATACCCCGTCCTTAGTAGCCTGTTCAATGCCCCATTCCACGAGTTCTTTTCCGTGATGCTTCCTTTGGTAGTCGGGATGGACGCCCAGGAAAGCTAAGTACCAGGTATTTTCTCTCGACCCGGCCCAGTGATGCTTATAGAACGCGAACGACTCCTCGAATACATTGGCTTTGGTAGGGTCTGCTGCTTTGTTAGGCCACATCTTGAACTGGGCATCCGTCCATTTAGAAGCCAATGTCTGATACAATTTCTCTGTCCATGCCATATAGTCAGTGAGACGAAACCGCGAAGGAGTTTCGGCGACGAACGAGGAGCTAGCCATCCCATCTCTCCCGCCGTAGAAGCTCGACTGGCCGTACTGCCCTGGCGCTCCCAGCTTCCCACGCCAACAATCTTTGCACCCGCCTGATCGAGAGCGACCAAGACTCTCCTGCTAGGATCCAGGAGGTGCTTCCACATCATGTACTCGAAGTACCGCAGGTAATCGTCGGGGTACTCGTCCCGGTAGGGGTGCAGGAGATGCCCAAACAATTCCTCGTGGTGGAAAGCGGCGGCGAGGACCTCGGCCATGGACCGAAGATCCTCATGGGTCGCTTCACGGATCATGATCTTTTACTCGGCGGCGTCTTTCTTTAGGGATGTAGTGGTAGGGTCTTATCATGTTGAAATTACTCCCTCTCCATGGATCTTCCTCTCCACGATTCAGGAAGGTGCTCTACTCGCTTAATTGACCGCGGGGCAGATCGGCGCTCCACTTACGGAGAGAGTTGAATTCTATACTCTTGTGCTGTATTTTTCGGTATTTTGAGTAGTATTAACGGAAAACACTACACTACAGTGTGGTGGCTTCGGTTGAGTGATTCAAGTCCGAGCTGTAGTATCTCGGTTCCACGAAACACAAAAGGAAGATAAGTTTGTCGGTATGTTCACAGGTTGCATGCCATACCGTGAATACCGCGATTCATTACACGCCTAACTCCTTTGCCTCAAGTTTATTACATCAAGGTAGGAAGTTTGGATCCCATCATTCATATTCTTTGAAAGTGTCGTATCATTGAGTATTGTCATCGTAAGGGGATTTTCTTGAAGGATTTATGGCATCGGTGCTTTGAGTATAACTCAATACTACCTAAGCTGTGATACCCGCCAAAATCTGGCTTGCGTCCTTTGTACTCCTCACTGTAGTATAGAAACTTCCTAATTGTACCAGTGTCAGATCCACATTGATCGCTAAACTGAAAACCTGATTTGTTAGCACAGGATTTCTCGTAATGGGAGACCCCTTGAAATGGCAGAGAAGAAACATACTAGCTAGCGAGCGAAGAATATAAAGGAAACGGATGTACAAACAGCATCTATGAAGCGATTGTCAAAGACATTGTATCCTTCTAGACGAGGGGATTTCAGGGTTTGCTGCTTATATGTATGAGCCAAGATTCCTTGCTTTGTCAACTCCGAATCGGAGGAGGGGTAATTCTGTATCCTACCCCGCTGGAGTCGGCCCAAATCACCCAGCGCTGACAAACGCAAATCGGGACGTATATATGGTCGTATAGGCTGAAGGCCTTCCATAATATATCCACTGGATTTATTTCTTTCGATCGTTTCCGACAATGGCAAAGTTATTCACTGTTTTTGGAGCTACGGGTCAGCAAGGCGGGGCTCTGATTAAATATCTTCTTGCCCATCCCCAGTTCTCTACAGAGTACACCATCCGTGGCATCACGCGAGACGCCCAGAAACCCGCAGCTATAGCCTTGAAGGAGCAAGGCGTAGAGATTGTTGAAGTATTACACACGGCCTGAAAACAAGACAAAAGCTCATCTCATCACGGCCAGGCTGATCTGGACGAACCAAGCTCGTTAAGAGGCGCTCTTGCTGGCTCCTATGCAGTATTTGCAGTCACTAACTGTAAGAACTATTTTCTGGTTCGCCTGAACAATCTAATTCTCTTTGCAGATTGGGAGAAGGCGTCCGCCTCGTTCGAGATAGCGCAAGGCAAAGCTATTGCCGACGCAGCTGTCTCAGCCGCAGCATCTCTTCTGATCTGGTCATCACTTCCACGAACTGGGGTGGAGCATTTCGACAGCAAGGCAATAGTAGAAGACCATATCCGCACGCTTCCGATCAAAAGCTTCTATTTCATGCCTGGATGGTTCATGCAGAATTTCTTGGTGATTATGAAGCCGAGGAGGAAGAATGAGGAAGGGCCATTCATCATGTCGAAGCCTTGGCCGAATGCAACTGCTAATTCGCTAGTACCACTTGTTGATATTGAGGATACTGGCAAGTATCTCGAGCCATTCTTATTGGATCCTGGTAGATACAATCAGGCGACCTTCATGGCATCAACTGCTTTTTATACGCCTACAGAGATCTGTCAGACTTGGAGCAGAGTCACTGGAAAGAAAGTCGAGTTTGATGAAACTGCCGATTGGGTATCAACTGATTACATGTCTCCAGAACAGAAACAGAAACTGACGGATAGTAACGTCTCTCGTGGGTCAAGTTATTATGGGCGGAAAGGAAAGGAGGGCCTAGAATGGACCGTAGCCCAGATAGGGAAAGAGCTCACTACTTGGGATAGCTTTGTAGAAAGAAATGAGCCGTGGTTTCCGGAGGCTTTGATCTAACAGCTGGAGAGGATCAAAATCCATTTATTGCTCTGGGTGCCCTAATTAGCAGGTAAAACAAAAGAACCCGAAAAGCTATTCGGATGTCGTGTCAGCCTTGGCAGGTAAATGCGCCACCTTCATATACTTCAAAACACCTCTTCATGTCATCTCTCACAAAGTCACAACGACCTTCTTCGCAGAAACACCCTTCTTCTGCGTATCCATAGCCAACTGCACGCTCTCCAGTCCACTACCGACAACAACCGCCTCCGGCGCCGGGATAAAGATCCCTTTAGCAAGCGCCTCTTGCAAGAACTTCTCAAAAACAAACGGCTTGTCCTTCATTTCCCCAATCACAAACTTAGCGTCCACGCCCTCAGGCTTCTTCTCGGGAACAGGTTGAGCCGACGAGACGAACTTAGCGCCGCTGCTTTTAGCTACGACTTCCATACAAGCCTCGCAAGCTGCGGTGGATGCAGCTAGCCTTTCTCCGCTGCCATCTGAAGGAATGGCAACGCCGGCGATGGAGTACGCACCGGCCATGGTCTTCCCCTTGAAAGCAGCGATCAGGTCTTGCACGACGGTCGGGCTGGCATAGTCGAAAGCCTGCTGAGCACCGAGTTTCTTTATGTATGCAAAGTTCTTGGGTGAACTGGTGGTGATGACTTCATAGCCAGCTGCAACAGCCAGCTGGATGGCGTTACAACCCACGCTGGTCGAGCCGCCCCAGATCTGCACTGATTAGTGTTTTTCGACAAAAGAACAGAGAATCGTAGACAGGATGCTTACGAGCAGCGACTTTCCCGTCGGTTTGGAAGGAATAGAAGGATGCTCCAGCGCCAAGAATTGCTCTCCAAAAAGCCCATTGGAAGCCGACACCAGCCCTAGAGGAATGACAGCCGCATCCTCGAAAGCCATCTCATCAGGAATCAAGGAGGCGAAATGCTCGTAAACGAGAGTATATTCTTGAAAGGCCTTATGAGGATCTGCGCCGGCCATGCCCGAGACGAAGCCTAGAACACGATCACCGGGTTTGAAGCGGGTCACTTCACTCCCAACCTCTACTACCTCGCCAGCAAGATCACAGCCGACTCTGCACGGGAATGTCATCCAGGCGAATATTTTCTGGCCCATTTCTTGCATTGCCCAGTCGGTGGGATTGATAGCTACCGCTTTGTTCCGCACTATGATGGTGTCGGGCTGGAGCGTTGGGTAAGGTGCTGGTCCAACGCTGAGGGGAGCCTTGGCGGCTGTAAGCCATGCTGCTGTGTTGGAGTTGGACATGGTTATGGGACTTGTGCAATGAAGATTGTTGAGGTTCGATGGCACGAAAGTCTTCTAGGGATTGAATGAATCGATTGATCTTCTGTGCTTGCTGAGAGAATTCCAATCCAGACGAGAGCTACCTCTTTCTATATTCTCATCTCAGTGTTACACGAAGTCTAAGATCCGTAGCTTGACCTCGTCGCTTAATTTAATCCTACAACAATGTGGAGACGATGAGATATAAATCCGGATTATCTGTTGAAGACGCTAACCTCTGTTCGTATTCTGTTCATCACCAGTGGATAAATCTGGGTTATCATGCCTGTAATTTGTCGTTCGCAGTGTACCGAGCTAGTGTGCTGACAATAAAAGGCGGAGATAAGCGGACTTTGCGGAGGATGCAGCAAGGGGCTGCAAAGTGACAAAACATCATTTCCGACCAGGTCGGCAGGGAGTAGTAAGTCCAATGAACTCGGGATTTCCGCGTACTAGCACTGTTTCACCCTCTGATCAATTGCTTTGGTATTTGTATAATCATGTCACTCTATAGCGGGAGCTACGTATCCTCCAATTCAAGTTGTAGCGGCGTGCTACAGGAAGCAGCGGGAGGACGCGAATAATAGGACTGGATATCTATGCCTTGAGTAAGAAATTGCCCGTCGAGAGCAGTATACTCTATCTCTTTATCCACGTTGATAAAAACCTACAGCATGCGCAAGTTCTTCAGGAGCTAGCGGTTTACAGACGGACTGTATCAAATTTGGACGATTGATCAAATAAACCAATGAAAGCACTGAAACCTCAGTAAAAGTGAAGAGTGAATGTTCTGCTTTGATCCATTCATGGAGAAATGCCAGATGACAAGATACTTACGCTACCAGTGTACAACAGTCGAATTACCTGAGGAACTTCTCATAGTTGTACCAGAGAGTGAAGTATTTCTCTAATCAGAGAGAAGCTGCTGTGAGATATTGAGACTTTTTACTGAACTGACTTTCAATTTAGACGTCATCTTGTGAATTGGATTCCGAGTTACGTCGTGGCCTCCTCATCACCGGTTGGTATACAAGGATAGTTCCAGTGCAAGAGTACAAATCATTGTCATGCTTTTTTTTTCAAGCCAAGGAAAATCCTCAGGGATGCCTAAGAAACTACCAATACAGGTTTCGTAAGTGAAAGAATTATCTGTGCCAGAGCAACCATGGGAGCGAGCGAAAGCAATGGAGATCAAGCTTCTCCATATTCCCACGCATTCTTTGGGTAGTAATAGATGATACGCCATTAAAATCATTCCTGTATTCTGCCGTCCCATAACTCATACATCCCATCATGTCATGACAATACACAATTAATTGACGCTTAGCTTCCCAGACTGAATCGGCGGCGCAGTTTCCACTCGGGGATTCGCTAGAATATCGTCGCCAAAATTCGAGCTCGCAGTTCGCATGATCATCGGCGCACCGGTATTGCCTGCCATACTCTTCGCCCCCAGACCATAGCCGATCTTGCTAGCCATATCCAGAGTCATCTTACACATACGCAAGAAGACTTGACCTAATTCTGGCTTGTGCAACGGGATAAGACTGAAGTACAGGGACGCAGTGATACGCAAAAGAGTCTTCTTATGAAGACGAACTTCGTATTGGGTCTCAAGAAATTCCCAAAAAACTTCCTGGAGCTCGGAGAGCAAGTTTGTGTCGGCTTCGTCCAGAAGCGGGAGATCAGGTGACATCGTGTGGTGATTCGCGGACATGAAGAGGATGTGGTCGTAACCGACGAGAGATTGCAAGACCTTAGCGAGATCATAGTGAATATCGCCTTCTGGTGTCAGGGTGTTGTTTAATTGACACCTGACATCGATAAATGAGACAAGTTTTTCATCCTTTGACAAAATGGCATTGGAGAAGACCGGATCGCCATGAATAACCTGTGCGTGAACCCCCTTCTCCTCAGCCTCATAGGTATCGAGGAACTCATTTAGACGATTGAAGAGCTCAGCTGCTAATGGACCAAGTGCAGCATACTTGTCTGCGTATTGGGTATAGCGAGATCGCAATTTCGAGCCATAGTTAGCGTAGATGTTCACCCTACCCTTGGCAGCTTCCAAAGAGTGGGAGTCGAACCTCTTAGCCAGTGGTTCAGAGATGGGAAGAACTGCCTTGTCTGGATTTGGGGTAGAATGAATCTTGTGAAGGGCAGTGAGGAAGGTAAGAAGTCGACCTCTAGTGATAGAACGTCCAACAAGCAAGTGAGAATAGGTCAAGCCTTTTCGGTTCTCCATAGTCACGGTGTACGTTGACGTGTCTGGTAGATAGTCGACATGGTATACCGCCGGAAAGACCGAAGTGAGCTGTGGTGGCATGTGTGAGTAGAAGTATACCTCTCCCAGAATATTTTCGGATTTCGAAGACTTGATGACTTTGTCGCCAATAATTTGAATGGTATTGAAGTCACGGGCTGCAATCATGCCGGCCTTCTTAGTGTTTTCATAACCCACAAGAGAGGTTGGATCAGGTTCCTCCAACAGCCAACCAATTTCTCGCATCGTGTCCAAGTTTGCGTTGACCGCAAGATCATCAACATAGACATCTGCCCATGGCTTGCCAAAGTGAATGTCGTCAAAAGGGATGTTGTACTTGGCAAGCTGAGCAAATGTGACGGGTCCAATATCTGCAATAACCGATCCAACATTTCCTTTATGGGTTCTCATACGACGCGCAGTTTGCTGGTTAAGGTCAGTGCTAGAGAAATTGTAGGAGGCAGAAAATACTAACAATAATGATATAGTGGCCAGCTTTGTGGAGTTGTTGGACAAGCTCAATGTTCTTGGTAATTGGTGGGCAAGTGGAGTAATCACCAGCAACAGCTGGCACACCGACAAGTGTTGAATCAAGATCAAAGCAGAATCTCCGTTTCTTGAGCTTAATTTTGTTGCCATCTACCTTGATCAACAAAAGCAAATCCTGAAGCTGCTCGGGGGTTCCAACACAACTGAAGTCAGAAATCCCAACCGGCATACCCAGAAAAGGCACTTTGCCTTCTAGGATCATCGCAGAGATCAATTGACTGGTATAGTATTCTCCCACATCTCCGTCCCGCTTCTGAGAATTCATGTCGATGTTCTTGGAAGCCCATGATCTCAAAATGCCGGCCGATGGAAAGACGTATGCCCCCGTATTCGCCTTGTTGGAAATAGCAATCTTCTCCTTGATGTCGGTGATAACCGACTTCGAGTCGGTTTGAATGTAGGAGAAGATAGGCTTGTCGCCCTCGTCGGGGAAATAGAAGCAGCCTCCATGGCCCTCGGGCATATCTCGAATATCCTGCAGAACATCGGCCCAGTATATAGTATCGCAATCGAGGGAGACAGTTCTTCGCTTGAGATGCTCTGCGTTCATACTCTGGCTTACAATGTACAGCTAGAGGACGCTGTCAGCATTTTGGAATGTCACAGCGGGGTAGTTAACTCAACTTACCGTCTCTGATGCGCCCTTGGTCTGATGTCGGAGTCGCAAAAGGCGGAAATCAATCTTGGGAAATGACTTGGCCACCAGTTGGCCAATTCTGAACTCGTCATCAACCTCCTCGTTGATGGCCATCCACAAGGTATCACCCGCCTTTAAGCTGAGGTTGTCAATCATCCACAAAATCATTGGTCGTCCAACGATATTGATCAAGGGTTTGGGAAAACGGTATCCTTCTCGGGCGAATCTTGAGCCAATGCCTCCGATAGGCACAATAACGTTGAGAGCATCGCGGGGTGCAGCTTGGGCCTCCGCTTTCTCATCAAGCTTCAACTTGGCCGCCTGTACAGAGAGTTCTTCCTCCATGGTGCAGGTACTGTGGATGAGTTGCGATGACAAGATCGATGAGAGATGGTGATGAGGGCATCAGGGGGCGAAGGAGGGCGACCTGGGCAGAATGTTTGAAATATGGAATGGCAGACTATTGAGCTTCGGGGTCGTGACAGGTCAAGTTTGTAAGGTCGGACCGGCAAATCACCCCAGCTCTCTCCAGATTTGATTTATTTTGCAGGGGGGAGGCATGTCACACAGTAGAAACTAGGATTGTGAGCGATGGGGATGGAAATAGCGGAGCTAGACTGGATTGAGGAGTATGCGCTTTATCTAGGGATGTGGTTCGAGTGGCACCAAGCCGGTCGGCACGAGAGTCCAAGAATAGGAGGCGGCGGAGATGAATACGGCCGGTAGGGAGGTGAATTTGAGCAGGCAGTCGGCTCTCAGTCCTCTTTTCTCCTTATTTTTTGCCAATTCTTGGCTATCGAATAGGCACCGCGATGGACGGTCGCATTCACACGCTGCTAGTCTGGTTGGGAACCCGGCCGGCGTTCGTGATGGCTTGTGGCTAATGATCTGTACAAGGTTCTGTGTTGTGGGTGGAGAAGGCTGGATGATCTCATAGCGCGAAACACATATCTGTCCAGTAGGAAGGCGGGGCGGGAACGGTGCAGTTACGAGTTCCAATGATTTGTAGCACCGTAGATCCTGGCAGCTGGCTCTCCGGCATACCTACAGGAACGCGTAAATGGCCATGTCAGACAGTCGCAGATGCACCGGCGGAGGTAGAACACGAGCTCAGCACTACATAAATCATTCATTCAGTCAGTCGATCACCACATGCCGCTTGCCCCATGATCGCCCACGCCCGCAAGGTATATATAGAAGGATGCTTATTAAGGTCCGCTCGCTTGTCTCCCATCCCAGGTGGTGATGGTCGTAGCGCCAGCGCCAATGCCAGAGCCAGAGCAAGGCTGAGGGCATTTGGTGATTCAGTTGTGCATTCCTTCAAGACCTCCCTCTCCGAAGATACAGCAAGGCAGATCGTCGCGGCTAATCTCCCTCGCATTATGTACCCTCCCGCAAGTCTCGTCGCGCGGTTTGTGAGATGTGAAAGGTCAGGCCCGAAGACGACAGCGTCTGGCAGATTTAACCTTATCGTCAATCATGGCACAGGACCCGCCCCCTTCCCTGCCCCTATCCACTCTGCTGCAAGGCCCCGTTGTCCTTTTTTGCTCGTGTACGACTTCGTATCAAACAGTAATGTCAGTACCCGGCCGAGCAGGTCCAATTGCTGCCGTGAGAAACAACATGTGGAAGAGCAGCCCGGACACCGCAGCAAACCCGGACTCTCGTGATGGGAATGATTTGACTTTGCGCAGAGGGACCTCATACGGCTTGTGTTGAGCTGCCGTCTCGGAAGACTGGGGCCTGGGACCAGACTGACGCAGGCGAGGCCAACCACCGCCCGCCCAAATTCCGTGATAATGGTGCACGCGAGGAGCTGCGGTGCAACAGTCGAGCTGCACAGCTGCGAAGAAACGGGTTGGCACTCGAGCATTTTGTCGCAGTCTGCGCCTGTCGCATCCTGTAGCACTGATGGCAAAGTAAGGTAAGGCAAGGGTATTATAGCCGTCTTACGGCAAGTCGTGGCTCGACTGGGCCACAGTCGGCAGACGCCGTGCGTAGCCCCGGAAGGCAAGGCAACCCCAAATCTTTTTTTCTGGATGGGTGAGGAATGGAAGACGCCATCGGGCCCTAATTGAAATCTCCCATTCCGCTTGGCCGTTCTCCCTTCTACGCGGTCGCGGTCGCGGTCGTTGCCATCGTCGCCGTTGTTCTCTCCTTCATCTCTCCATTGCATTCCATCACAGGCAGACCCTTCTCCGTCAGATCAATCGTCGTCTCCTTATACCCACCGCTCCACGCGAGTTACGTTCCGACCCTGCCACCCCTCCCCTTCTCCACTACAAGGAAGCCCTGCCGGTTCACCACAGACCACCAGCTTCCACAGGTGTTTGCGACCAACCACGTTCGTTTCTTGTTTCCCCGACCTCAACCTCGATGATTTCATTCCTGCTCCTATAATCCTCTTGCTGTCCCCGTCTTTCGACTGAGTCTGCGAATCGAACCGGCAACCATGTTTCGACTCTTCAGTCACAACCGCTTGGCCTGGCTTCACGGCCCGCAAGGCGCGGCCTATGCGGCGGCTTTGGGGCTGATCGCGATTCAAGTGGGCATCGGAATCATCATGAAGATTTCGCAGAGCAAGGGGACCTACGACTTCTCGCCCTCATCATCCGTCACCATCTCGGAATTCTTCAAGATGCTCCTCTCCACCATCTTCTTCTACCGCGAATGTAAGACGCGCACTGCCAATCGAGAACCGGCACATACCCCCCTCCCCACGAGCGAGCGCAACTCCTTCGAGGAGACGAAGCCTTTCGCCGAGGACCAGACGTCGGGCTTGAATGGAAATGGACATTCCATGTCCCCAACGTCCGCATATACTCCAGCGGCCAATATGGATATCAAAACTTTCATCCTCTTCATTCGAAATGAGGTCAGCCGAGATACACGATATGGTTTTGCACAACTGGCCCTGTTCTATGCGCTGATTAACAACTCGGTAAGGTCAAGGAGTGGGTTGTACTAGAGTTGGAACTGACTAATGAGGAATCAGATCTTTGTAGCATACAAGCTCGCAGATCCCGGCACCATTCAACTGACCAAATCTGGCGTGACTTTCATCACGGCCCTGGTCATGATTGCTACGCTTGGAAGCAAGATTACAAAGATACAATGGATTGCTATTGTCATACAGGTAAAGCTTTTGAAACTTTTGCTCCCATTGTCATACTGAGTCCTCGCAGATTTGCGGACTGATGGTCACACAATACCACCCAGAAGAGGGCACTGCATATCCGATTTCGACGTATCTGATTCTGCTTTTCCAAGTCTTCCTCAGCGCCCTTTCCGGGGTGTATAATCAAGCTTTACTCAAGAGTGATGGGTCCTCGTTACATGCAGACAATATGATTCTTTACGCATCTGGAGCTGCGATCAACCTTTTACTTCATTTGGTCATCCGGGTGCTAAAGGCAGATGAGCCTGGATTCTTCACAGGATATGGGAGTATTGGAGCATGCCTAGTCATCCTTAGCAATGTCTTTATTGGGCTTGCCATTACAGCAGTGTACAAATGTAGGCTGCCAGCAGAGTTTGGCAAGGATAACTGCTGACCAAAGACAGACGCCGATGCTGTTATCAAATGTTTTGCGACAGCTGTGGCAACCGGTATACTCCTGTACCTGTCTCCCATCCTATTTGGTACCGAACTCGGTTTCTTGGTTCTTCCTGGTACCATCGTCGTCTTTGTTGCCTCGTGGCTCTACATGGAGGGCGCTGCTCCAAAAGATACAAATGCATCAATGCCAAAGCCGGTCAATGAACCAACACAACCTTCGATCTTCTCCAAGATGTCTGCAGTTTCAAGGGTATGACTTTTTCAATCTCTTTTGGAGAGAGTGCTAATTCCAGCTTAGCTTCACCAGCGTCGCGTTCTAGGTATAGCCACGTTTTTTACTGTTGTTGTAGTTGCTTTCTTGACTATGTCGAACTCGATAATGCCGGATAGAGCCAAGGGTAAAACAGTTGGATCTCAGCCAGCTAGCAACCAAGCTGCAGATCTAGTGTTGGAATCTCCTTTCAAGAATACACTGGCCATGGTTCGCTGGAATAGTGACCACCCGGAAAGAATGCCCCTTCTCCAGCAGTATGCACCCTTCTTTCATGACTTGCATTTCAGTATGCCAGGTTATGTCAAAGGTGACGCAGAATTCCACAACCTTACCCATGACTCTTTTCCTTCTGCCGAAGTCATCTATACCCAGATCGCAAAGACAATGCAACTCATCCTCGATGCGCCGGCAGGAAGCGCAACCTCCGAGATCGAAGGGCTTTTCTACTACCATTTCGATGCCTGGATCGATCCTTTAGCCTATGCTGGATCGAATATGCATAATATCTGGTTCCCGGATATTGTCGACCAAGCACCACCCAATGGCGGAGGACCGCGATTCGAGTGTATGACTGATCCAAAAAGATATGATTGGTGGGGATGGGGCCAGAAATTCCACCACGCATCAATGGCTGCAAGCGCTGTCGTTGACCATTTTGACATGGATTACAATGTCAATCCCCATGAATGGTGCATTGGATGGACGGACATCTACTATGTCCCCCGTCGCTTCTTCGCAGACTATATTTTCCTCTCCTCGATCTTTGGTGGGTTTTCAGTCTTTCATGAAGTCGCCGTTCCGACCATGCTACATATCATCGACGAGAGTCGACGCAGACACCCCTCCCGTAGTATCATAGATCGATTCGGGGACTGCTGGGGCAGCTGCTGTGCTTCCAATCCCAATGTTCAAGATATCCTATGGAATCGCTGCGGGCATCGTCTCGACTATGTCAACGAGAAGGTTACAGCTGTACATTATGAGAGGCTTGGGAATCAAACCGCGATGCTTGGTGAACCAATTGGCGAGACAGTCTATGCGCACAAACGCCCAACTTCGCCCAACGCCTTTTCGGCAGAGACGCTGACAGCATTGACGGTCGACGAGCATGGTGTCAAGCCAGCCAATGTAACCAGTGAATCTATCAATGAGGCCAATGCAGAGATGGATCGACTGGCCAGACAACGAGAGAAGAACCTTGAAAAGATTCAGGATGCATCCGAGTCGGTTGATGGGTTTTTGGAACCGGAACCGAATCCCCTGACTGATGGTAGCAGCAAATCTACTGTGCAAGAAGGATGAAACAGAAAACAGAGAACTTCGTCGGATGATGGAATCCAAGAGAGTTCAAAGTAATACGGTCAGACTGGCGTTTTCGATGCTAATGATGTGCATTTTGGGATGAGCGTGGTCGTGGGATTTGAGGGGCGTTTATGGGTGCTGTATTTGACGGGGTGCGAGTTTGAATTATAGAATTCTGAGTATCTTCCTCCAGTGTGCTAGTGCTGTAAAACAGGGTGGTCATTCCGACAGCTGGAAGTCTATTTGCCGAATAATCGGCTCACTTATCGCCTTAGTCAATTGTACGTAACATAAAACCGAACTACATGGCAAAATGTCTCTTCCAGCCTCCTTCCAAGTGAGTATATATGCCGTGCGATCATGCATCGGTTACTCCCTAGCCTGGTTTCCTCTCGACCAGCAGCTATCATAAAGACTCCAGACGTTTAGTACGACCTAAACGACGGTCTGAACTACTGCTACAAAGCCGCCATTCGATCCTCTTTCGGCACGTAACTGAAGCTATATTCCCGCCTACCACACTTGCTTTGAAAAACGACTACCATGGGTGAAAGTAGCTAGCGAGCTAGAGATGATCAACTCCAACTTCCAACTTTTTTCCCTGCGGTTCTCTCGTTTTGTGGCGGACAAACATTCGCCTTCTTTTCCTTAACTCGACAAGACGTGAGGAAGGTGAGCTTCATTTTGGGGAACCGTCGATGTTTGATCTACTGAGGAAGCAGGTGAGTACACGTTGAAGTTTTGTGGTGGTTTAAATACTTTTTATATTTTTATACCACGCGGATTGAAGGCGACTTTTGTATGAGAAGGTCAGAGAGATAGCTATGACTGGTAGGGTAGCTTCCGAGGCTGGTCTCTATCCATCTACAGAACTCGATTTTTCAGGTCGTCTTATAAAAGAAACCCCACCCCCCACCAGAGAGGAAGACAGCACCTGACCATAAACAAAAACAAAAAGCAGAACAATGTAGTTCCTGTCAGCAGCTTCTCGTTAGGCTCCTTCGATTACCCGAGCTCGACCCCAATCGCAAAGGTAAGACGTCGGCGGGGCCTCGATAGTCATTGCAGCCTTGCTTATGTACAAACAAGTACCCGGAAGCGAGTGACAAGGCGTTTGCGTGAGCTCTTCGATACCCCTCCTTAGCTTGCGGTCTCTCGAAGACAGGCCGCGGTCGGCGTGAGGATCTATGCTCGGATCAACGGTGCTGCAGTGATAGACGCCGAGAAGAAAGCGACAGAAATGGTGCTGAGACTTATTTCGTTTCCCAGTGGCCAGTTCTTTACCATCACGACATGGTTTGCGAAAGATGGCCTTGCCTTGAATGGTGACGTGAGCTACTCGACTAGCTATGTGCGTGGTGACAGCTCGACGGAGTGTCTGAAGTGAGAAATGGAAGTGAGAAACGGAAGTGAGAAACGGAAGTGAGAAATAGAAGTGAGAAATAGAAGTGAGAAACGAAAGTGAGAAACGGAAGTGAAATGGAAGTGAAATGGAAGTGAAATGGAAGTGGAAATGGAAGTGAAATGGACGTGAAATGGACGTGAAATGGAAGTGAAAATGGAAGTGAAATGGACGTGAAAATGGACGTGACATAGAAGCCTGAAATGGATACCGAGGGCGTGGCCATTCACGACCGAGGAGCGACTGTCCCCCTTGTCCTGTCAGCGTCCCCAATCACCCGAGCTGTTTTTCGGGTTTGGAGAAGCAAATCCCAAGCGCGCGTGCCCAGCATTTGGGCGTGCTTGGCATTGTGCTTGACGACTCGGCGGGTGCCAACCCAACGCTGGTGCAGGCGGAGCGCCAATCATAAGCATAAGAAGGTATTGCTTAAGCCTCAAGTGAACGGTGAAGGGTTCGGTCGGCTTTCAACGGTCAACTTGTTACGGTAACTTTGACTGACTGTATGCACGCTGCTGGCAGCTCTTCAACGCAGCATGATTCAAAAGGTATATAGCTGACAATGTCCGTTCTTGTTTTCTGGATTGAAGCTCCTGGAAATAAAATCCGTGCGTTCATCTTCCTCCTTGACTATCATCCTGAGATCTTCCCACACAACGGCCACCGTCTTACACCAAACGTGCTCGCAAAGCCATCATGCCATCGGATCACTGGTCCACGACCGCCAACAACGGCTCGACCTCACCACACGGGTATGTAACAACACATGTTCATGTTCCTTTGACATACTGTTCGATAGCAAAGACGATGTGTTGAAGATCTTGAACGATCTCTTTCCCTTCGGATATATACTTGTGCCATTGGCACTACTTGTTTTCTCTACATCTCACGACGGCACACTCATGCCTCTTCTCTCAGCACATGCTACCGGTCAAGTACTAAACAGGCCACAATAGATCGCGTAAGGAATCCCACATGTACAGCTCTGAATTTACCAAAGACGAAGCGACCATCGCATCCATCCAACGCTACCAAACCGATGCCGAAGACATCTCGGTCGGGGGCCATCGCCATGGCGACATGACGCAGGAAGAGGCAATCAGCCGTGGTCAACAGCAGATGGCAAGGAAGATTCAAGACCTTGCTAGACGCTCTGGCATGTAGTCGATGACATACGGCCTCGCCTACTAGGAGAAGCTTCGTTGAAGTACAGGATACACTACACGACCAAGGTAAGCGAGCCGAATCATATTCTTATATAACCTTCTGCTTTCCCATACGAAGAAACTCGTCAACTTAGATTTGACAGGAGCAACTTGCTAGGTCTGAATATGAGTCTGCGGAGTTTGTTGTTGTCTCTACTACAAGACAGACAGCTGCAAAAATGCCTCCGATTCTTGAACGTGTGTACCATACCGCACATGCCCAACCACCAATGTTTCCAGAGGGCTTCAAGAACAGGTACTGTGGAGGTGGATGCATTACATCACTGTCTCATAAGCCGCCAAGGAAAGTAGTTGAGTGCGGAGAGTAAGATCGGACGCAGCAGAGAGGTAGCGTGATCGATGAAGCGATTAAAGTTGTGGATCTCGGGCAGATTGTGTTGTTTGAGGGATGAGATGGAAGAATACAAAACATCAGTTGGAGTAGAAATAGATGTTCATCAATTCGAATCATTCTTTGGGTATCAAGCGCCTCGCAGGATCCGACGAACTTATGCAATAAACATCTACTTGTATGTACCAGGTAGTTGGCCATGATGAAGTGTGCCACGTAGCAGCTCAAGTCAAGAGGGCTTAGCCTCTTGTGTTGAGGCTGCCGCGACCGTGTAACAGGCATTTCCTTGGTTAATGAAATGCTTTGAATGAGTTTGCACAAAAGAAAGATCAAACAACCAACGTTTAACTCGGAAATTTCGGACTATTTCTCAGCGTTCGTTTGTTCTCTGGTACTAAGGTGAAACAGGAAAGATGGGATGAGCGATCTGGTGGCCTATCTAATTTACTTCAATATTATACTTGAGCCAGAACGGACCAGCTCCTCTTTTGGGTGTTGGGGTTCCAGGTTGATTCTTCTGCTACGAATGAGGCCGAGAGTCCAAGGATTATAGCACACCCACGTGACTCCCTGGTCGATACCAACAGACCAACAGAAGAGAATGATCCGCAGACAATCAGGCACTGAACCAAACTTTGACAGGCTATTTTGACGCTCAAAACCAAACGGAATGGGCGTGCAACAAAAGCAAAAGCTCGAATGGACAAGAATGTGCGAGGAGCCTCACTCTGAAACGTGAGCTGCAACAATATGGGTAACGTTATGGAAAGCTGATTCCTGCTTCATCCTAGAACTGGTAGCGATCGGTCGGAGACAACGTCGAGTGAGGCTGCCATTCGCTAAGAACCTACCTAGCACCCATTGTCGGTGAAACAGGCTGCCCTCTACAATAGTAGAGTTCAAGTGACCAACTCTGGAGAAGTGGGTAAGCGCAAGGGTCAATCCAAACTCGTGATTGAGCGATGGAGTGAGGCTGTTGATACGGGAGAAAACACGAGCGGCTGCTACAGCTACCGAGAGACGATCGAACTCGAGATGTGTGAAGGACCAGCAAGAAATGAGGTTACTCTTGACAGCGGAAAGGGATTTGCAGATATCGCCTGTATGTGCAGTGTTGATCTCATCCCCCCAGGAGCTTATATTATTAAGGTTCCCATGCTGCGCATCCCAAGCATGTTGGATTATTACCGTCCATTGTTTGGATATTTCGTACATGGATGATCCGGGGCGATCAAGGTTGAGATAGACAAAGGGAGGTGGGACACGGCCGCCGCCCATCCCGGAAACTTCAGACTGAGGGAGCAGGAGCAGGAGCAGGGAGCAGGGAGCAGCGAGCAGTGCAAGCCATAATGTGACCCCCCCCCCTTCTCCCGATGCCTCCGGTGCACCCGTCCAGCAGGACGGATGGTGGACAGAGTATTTGAGTTCCTCGGCGTGCTCGGGTGCTTGCTGCGAGCAGTGGCGTCACAGGTGGCCGTAAGAAAGGTCGTGGGGGACAGGCCTATGATTGATTAGTACGGGCCCTGCATGTGCTTGGCACCGGCCAAGACTTGGGCTGAAGTGTGGCTGACCGATCGTCTTGGCCTACATGAACTTAGAATTACGAGGTCAACGTCGTACTATGAGAGATTGATAAACCCCTGTTATGTGTAGTGTAGTTTTTAACGCTACATTAACGTTCATGTGCTGCTTTACTCCCAAGATGTTCAAGTTATACGAATGCTAGTAACCTAGCATTGCAAGCTATCTTCGGTGTTGTCGAAAGCATACTATTGTCATAGCGAAACTTCAAACCCCGTCCGACACAGAGCAAGGGTTTATTTCTCCCTAGAGTATTTGCACAAGGAGAGTGCAAAGACTGGAGGTTCTGTCTGGTATTGACAAGATCGTACGTGGATGTCTTACAGTACAAGCCGGCTCCGCAAGCTGCTCGAGTCTAGACGCTGGCTGTTGTCCGGTCGCTTCTTCTCCTGACATGTCCCCACCGGCTGCCATCATCCTGCAGTAGGGCCAGGCACTAGCCACAGCCTGCAATTCCCCTTTTTCATCCTGGCCAACGGCACTCCACAGCAAAAAGCTTTGCCTTACCACGCTGGGGATACCGTATCTGAGATGTGCTGCAGCCGCCCTACTAGAATCCCAAAGGGCCTTCCCGTTCCTAGCCCATCCCCTTCGACACGGTTAGATACTGCAAGGCGTGTCGGCCCCCAGACGCGCTGCATACTTGATCAGCCTTCGCGTGCATCAGATAGAGGGCGGATGGTGGCTGACGGCGTGTTAATTTGGGCAACAGCCCCTGCCCAGACGAATCAAGTGCTGCTCGCTCGACGATCCTCACATCCCCCTCCCTGCCCTTTCGACGTGCCCTTTCCCTTCACCTCACGTCAGGCTTGATATTCTTCCCACATCCACATCCACACGCATCGATCATAGTACACCACACTGCATCCACGGAAGGCCAATCCTCATAATATTAATAGCTTGCCGTCGCTGCTGCACACCTTTCCGCCAGCCCGACGCGCTTCGGCCACCAGCCCATCCCAGCCCATCCGCCGCGGCTGACTCTCCACTGGGCCACTCATCAATCCCAGAACTTAGCGATTCCTCCGCGTCATCTCCTGAATCTCTCAATTACAAACCCCTTCCTCTTCGGCTTCCTCCACTCTTTTCCACGGATCATCCAGCCCAGGCCAATAATATAATTGCGACCGCTGCACATTCCCCAACTTTCACTTAACCGCAACGACCCAGATATCGACTCGTCATGGCCTGCGAATTCTAACTTCCATCATCGTCCTTGGTTTATAACCACCCACACTCCTTTTACGCACCACCTCTGGCTGCCAGTCTTGGGAGCTGAAGGTGCAGTTGCCTGCTGACTACAATCCACCGCCGCCTGCCTCTTGCCACCGCCTCTGCCATTCATTCAAATACAAACGCCCTTCGCCGTCCTAGATCACCGTTCGTCTCCCGGCTGTTGCTGCAATCCGCCTTGCCCATGAAGCTCTCGTCGCCCATCACGATGGCCTATCCCGGCCCGCCGCGCAAGGTGAACAGCCTGATCCGATACATAGCGGTTGCCGTTGTGCTTCTGGCCGGCCTCTTCTATTTCAAACATTCGGCCTACTCGTTGTCGGCGCCGCAATATCTGGGCACAGCTCCTACCACCGAACAAGCACCTCTCGTCCCTCCCGCGGAAGCTGAACATCCTTTCGTTGAAGCACCACCACCTCGACCCGAACCAACCCCAGCCAAAGTGCATGCAATCGACACCCTGATAGCGGATGCGGATAAAAGATTCGATGAGATGATGAAGAAGGAGTGCCACGATCTGAAATGCGCAGCAGCGGAGTACCGAAAGCGCCGAGGCAGACATCCACCCCCAGGATTTGATACATGGTTCAAGTTTGCCCAAGAGAACGGGGCGGTTATTGTGGAAGATTTTTTTGATCAGATTCACCATGACCTGGCTCCATTCTGGGGCTTCCACCCGGCGCAGATGAGAAAGGAGGCGTCGGAGTTCGAGATGAACATCAACATTCGGAATCAGAAGGCAAGTGCCGAAAGTGAATGGTTCTGGACCCAGATCTGGTTAAACCTTACGCAAACCATTGAGCATCTGTTGCCAGATATGGATATTGCACTGAATGCAATGGACGAGCCCAGAATTGTAGTGCCGTGGGAGGAAATCAATGAGTACATGGATATTGAGAGGCAAACTAGAAACATGCCGGCAGTCGCGGATGTGATTCAGACGTACAATAGCCTACCTCCTCCAACTGAAGGAGACATGGACATGGAGGTAGCGAGTAAAAACTGGGAAGATGATTGTGAGTTTTAACAGTCTACAACATTCATGGCTCTGCTAATGGGTACAGTACCATACTGGAAGATCGCTTCGCGAGGTTGCCATCCTGAAAGTCTGGCGCGCAAAGCCGAAATCATGGAGGACTTCTCGCATAGTCCTTCTCTATCTTTAGCTCATGCTAACCCACACACATACCGAGGCTATGTTTCCAACTATTCGCAATCGACCGATTTCTGTCATCAACCAGACCTTCAAGGTTTGCACGGTGCATTAATTCACCCTCTGTCCGTATCAGCAACCTCCCAAATGTTTCCGTTGTTTGGAGGTAGCAAACTTTCCACCAACAATGAGATCCTACTTCCCGCGCCTATGTACTGGATGGGAGGAGAGCGCTTCTCGGGAGGAAATGATCATGGAGGAGCTTGGGCGGAGAAAATGAATCACGTCATTTGGAGGGGCGTAGCTACAGGAGGTCGAAATACGGAAGATAATTGGAAAGGATTCCAACGACACCGTTTTGTGGCAATGACCAACGCTACCCAAGTCTCCAGAGCTGAATCCTGGGAATCTATTCCACAGAACTTCGCTCTACCATCGTCCCAGTACGACCTCGCGGCACAGCATGAGAACCGTCTCGGGGAGTGGATCTCAGAGTGGGCCGACACGGGCTTTGTGGATTTGATGTGTGAGCCACAGCAAGACAATGGGACCTGTGAGTACACCGGCCATTATTTTGCGGTTACACCGGGCATGAAGATGGGCGACCAGTTCGACCGTAAATATTTGCCAGATATTGATGGGAATTCCTTTTCTGGTCGTTATCGTGGATTTCTGATGTCCACATCACTGCCCATTAAAGCCACCCTTTTCAAAGAATGGCATGACAGTCGACTCGTGGCCTGGAAGCATTTTGTGCCGATGGACAATAGGTTCCTCGACTTCTGGGGAATCATGCAATATTTCTTGGGATACGAAGGAGAGAAGACGAGAATCGAGAGTCATGACGCCGAGGCACAGAAGATCGCCAATGCTGGTCAGATATGGGCCAACCGAGTGCTGAGAAAGGAGGACATGCAAATCTATGTCTTGAGATTGTTGCTGGAATACGCTCGCTTGAGCGATGAGCGACGAGAGTTGATGGGGTACGTTCAAGATCTGATGTGAAACTCCATCGTATAACAGCGTTTTTACTGGTTTCTTTTGCTGTCCAAATATTTTCTGGGACTTGGAGTATTACGGGAGTACAACCTTGCATTACTCGGCGCTCAATGGCGTTCACCTACGGAAGATGAAAAGAGAAGACTTCTGACCCGGGAAGATTCTTTCAGTCTTAGTCGGATTTGGGAGGGAAGGCGTCAAGGAAATTACAAGTGGTCCAAGGACCTCGTATGGGAAAGGTGTTATATCTCTCGCCAGCCTTGCTCTCCATCGTGTCAGCGCAGCGCTGCCCGGTTCTTATCGCTTATGAGAACAATTTTTGAAATAAACTATCATTACTTCACCTAGCAGTTCCATGTGAAATGAGCTCAACAAAACGCGTCTCGTCTGACATGATTCATATGTCGTGTCTAATTTCTTACGCGTATGCGAGTGAGGTTGAGAGACTTATGGGTATCGCTTTGCAAGTTCTCCAGCCACGTAGGTTGCATACCTACCAGGCCGCAGATAAAACAAACCCAGTCGAGTGTTTCGTCACTTCAAGAAGTTTGGCTCATAAGTTCATGGACATTGGCATAGACAAGACTACGGGCATAAGTTCGTTTGTCCCCAGGGTATGGTATACCGCTGACAACGCAGAGGAAGAAGACCTGATGGGCCATTCAGTTTCACGTGAACCCCCTAGACTCCATCTATTTGACGACCTCGACCAAGCCAACCAGCAGCACAAATCCCACCGGACAAATCACCAGCGGGGTGCCATACTGCCGCAGCCACCGGCCCACCGTCCCCAGCTGACTCCCCTTCTCACTGCCCTCGCGGCTCTCATCCCACCGCTGGTCCATCTTAATCCAGACCCCGGCGGCCAGCAAGCCCACGCCCACCCACCCGTTGATCGGCACATCCGCCAGATTCCCAAACGCCATCCCGTTGCACACGATGCTGACAAATTGGCGGATCGTCATGATCAGCCCCGCCACCAACGCGCCGTGCGAGGAGATCACATGGAACAGGAGCAGCAGTCCCGCGGTGGCTGTGAGACTGAGGAGGAAGATGTGGAATTGGAGAGTAGTGCTGCTGAGGGCCAGCGAGAGGGAGGGAAGGGTGGTTGAGAGCGGGCTGAGCATAAGCGTGCTGCACGCAATCATGGTGGAGAAGATGTTGGTGAAAATCTGTAGAACCGGGGAAGGTTAGCCCATCCATCCATCTCTCATGACAAGATGCTCGCGCTGGTAGCTTTCGGGATTTGGGGGCACAGGGCCGCTTACCATCTGATCCACAACACCTCGCGAAATCCCCCAGAGCGTCACAGCCCTTCCTCCTCCCTCGGATGAGTCCTTCCCTTTCGCATGGCCGAACAGCTTCTCCTGAAAACTGCTGGTCAAGCCGTCGAAGAACAAATACGCCAGCACGAAAATCACCCCCCACATGCCCTCCTGCTTCTCGCTCTCTTTCTTTCCCTTGCTTTTCACGTTCTCCCCCAGCGAAGTCAGGTACATCCAGATTCCCAAGATCACCACCAAAGCTCCGATCCACTGACGGGGCTTGTACCGTTTCTGATAGAATGTGTAGCCGATGATGAGCACCGGGACCATCTTCGCGCTCTTGGCTAAGGTGGAGGTGGTGAAACTGAGATAGGAGAGCGACGCGTACTGGGAGAGGGTCGCAACGTTGTTCAGGCCCGCAACAATGGCGTAGGAGCGCAATGGACTCGCGGGCTTGATACTCTTCCAGAAGCGGGAAAGCCATGATGAGCTTGCGGTAGCCGTGTTCTGCGGCAGACTGGGCTCCTCGCCCGCATAGTGGAAACTGAAGAGACCGGCCAGAACGAGGCCTGCGCCAAAGGAGACGACGCGATTGCAGAGGACGAGGAGCGGTGGCGAGTGGAATTTGTCGACAGTGCCCAACGACGGGTTCTCGTAGGTCCCTTTTATGATCCGTTCTTGGAGCAGCCCATAGCTGGCATAGATGCCGATCAATGCGATGGTCTTGAGCACGAGGGGGATGAAGTTGGGACTCTGCTCGCCCTTGGAGGCGGCCATGTTGGAGAAGGAGGTACGGGATGGATTGGCAGATGGTCTTCAATTAGTCCATTCTAGTGCGTATGGAACAAAAAGAAACAGGAGCACGGGATGGCAAAAGGAAGCCCGAATTGCTTATTCATGGATCGCAGCGCCATTGATCTCGTCGGCGCGGACGACCTTCCTGTCAAGTGACATACCACAATAAGGTGATGGTCCACTCCCGCCTTATGCCATCCAATGCAATCTGGTAGGCCCCCTCGGAGGTTGAGGAGAGCCAAGCTCCGCCTACCGACACCCGCATACGTATGTCCTCCCGCCTATGATCGACATGTCCTGTATGCACATCGCCAAAACTCAATCCAATCAGGCCGATTGGCGCTCGTCCAGACCCACGTGGTTTAGATGGGGGCTGTTGGCCTCGACGATGTTGGAATAGAGTCCTCTGAGGAATGCTTGTCTTGAACCTTCGTGAAGAAAGGTCGCTGTTTAGCGAGGCATCATCCCGCGGTTGCTGCGATTGACGTTTGAACTTGGCCGTCAGCTGCGCTCGTTATAGTAACCACTTCGGGCGTTTCTTCGCACCGAAGAAGTATTTTACTTCTTTCCCTCAAGCAGGGCGAACCGAAAGGGACAAGACGATGGATGCTGCTGCTGCTGGGATCCTGGTCGGGAATAAGGGGCGGGATGTCACCGACGGTCACTCGGGAAAAGATGGCGACCAGTGAAGCGCGGGCGTGACGCCAATGAGTGGCTGCAAGTTATGTGCGTTCGCTCGCCGGCCAAGCACGTCGTTCACAAGACATACCACCGCCGACCTATCCTAAGGTACAGGCAGGCCAACCCCCATCATGCCGCATTGCAATTTGCAAACACGACCAAGCATGTTGCTGCCCAGGTCCACTCCTCTGGCTGTCCATTTTCTCCAACCCCTGCCTGCGTGACATTGACGGCAAGACGCTCTTATCGCACCCATCTGATAGAGATCGGCTTCTTATCAACGAGGCCTTGACGGAAATTGTTGCGTCTCGCACTACCTGCTGGTTCTGCCTCCGTGTCCGACTTCTGCACGGCGACCTCAACCCGCGTGAGATATAGATCAGACTTCTTCCGCGGCGACGAAGAAGCAGCAAGACCCCATCTATAGCCCACCATGTTGCTGCGAAAGACCCGGCAGCGCTATATCGTCTTCGCCTGCGTCCTGCTCGCCCTGACCCTTATCTTCCTCGCCATTCCCTTCTCCGACACCGAGGCCAAGCCCGCCAACCTGGGGTTCCCCCACGACGTTCTTGACACTTCCAATGGCGCCACAAACGAAGAGCCGCTTTCAAAGGAACGACCCAAAGTCTTTGTGATCGGCCTCTCCAAAACCGGCACAACCTCAGTCGGTGACGCCCTCGAGCTGCTCGACTACCGCCGCTCGGGATGGGAAGACATCCGATCGCGCCTGCTCTTCCGCAGCTGGCTCAACCATGATCTCTCCCCCATGATCCAGGCCACCAAGACCCACGACGCCTTTGAGGACCTGCCCTGGGCTCTCGTCTATGCCGAGATGGCCACGATGTACCCCAATGCGAAGTTCATCCTCACGCTGCGCAAGACCGAGGACGCTTGGCTGCGGAGTATCACCAAGCATACCGCGCGCCGCAAGTGGCTTGGCCACCGCGTGGTCTATGGTGCCTTTCACGCCGAGGGCAACGAAGAGGCGTATCTGAGTGCGTACCGCAACCACACGGACTCGGTGAGGAAGTTCTTCGCCAACGAAGGCGCCGGGAACAAGCGCTATATGGAGTTTGTCATTGATGGGCAGGCAAGCGTTGACACGGAGGAGGCCAAGCTGGCGCAAGAGCGGGAGATTTGGGGTACGCTGCTACAGTTCTTGGAGCTGGATGATAGTGCAGAGGCCAGGGCCCAGCTGGGTGCGTTTCCTTGGAGCAACAAGACGGATTCGTGGCGGACGTCCGGCCTCATGGAAAGTGTCTGGTTGTTTTGGGATCGCATTATCTACGTCTTGGAGGACGTGTTGTGCAATATTCTACAGATGTCCAATCGTTTGTTGACGAGGAGAGCATTATGATCACAGAAATCTACAAGCAAATTCGTCGAGCATAGAGACAGCAAAAAAATAGGAAAACACAAAAATCATTATCTAGCTAGAAACCAAGGTTTCCTAGCTTCAACGGTATCGACTACCACTAAGTGAGTTAGCCCCGAGCTTGGAGATAGATTGCGGAGATGAATTAGTGTTTGCGATGAACTATGATTTCCATGAACTAACACGAAGCTTGATGTTTCTAGCTTCGGGATTAGCGGGAACACCAGTTATGGCACGCCTGGGGAAGAAATTGGAGTTCACTTTTCCGAAATCGACGCCGACGCGCGGAGACGGCGAAAACACTACAGTGTACTCGTCTCGGCGTACGGATTGCATGGTCTCACCACCACCTTCCTTTCCAAGAAAAATTGTTGGCGTTGTGCCCTGAGTCTGACATGCCGACTGGGGTGTCACTCTGCTTGATTTATTGGGTGCATACTTCTGTTGGCATGAAGGAGGTGCGCGATCACGCGAGCGGTACGATATGCATACGAGTCTTCGTTTTCACTTTTCGATTGATAAACCACGCAATGTTCGTTGCAATTAATTTCGCGTCCAACGACCTCTAGCCGGCACCACAGGCCTGGTTAAAAATAGGGGGTCGTAAGTCCGCTTCGCGTGCGTATACACGTGGACTTGGAGACTTTCTTGCAGCGCGGCACTCCTTTCTTTCATCGTTGACGGGAGTGATACTATACCCATCTCATATCTTGAAACCCGATGGCTCGTGAAGCCAATTGACTGGTGTTGACAAGAATCTCAAACCCAGGGGAAAGGGAAGGAAAGCGACAAGGAGACCGATGAGGCTATCTACAGATACTGCCACGTTTGACCGTATCTTCGGCCCGTCAGGTGATGAGAGAGAAAGAGATTAAAACTCATGCGGCTCCACGGCTCTCCGGATCAAGGATCCTAGGGACCCTTTATACCAGAGGGGGTTTTATGACGGCGTACGTGCAGACCACCAGGTTGGTTACTTTTTCCATTTGACGTATCCCGGGAGTTTGGATAATGCAGACCGTAGCCCCTCGTGCCGTTAAGCGAGCGAGGCCCATTACACGATATCATGTTTCAGATGCAAGAGCACACCGGACAAATTAACAGCCCACCCTCTCATGCTGAAAGTGCTCCGAGCTTAGTTCTTTAACGGAGGTAAGCTTATACTGGCAGCTTCTCCTGCCACATGCGTAAGTGGGATAAGCTTAATAGTGAGGCATCGCCTGTTTTCTATGCTTATATTCTGTACCAAGTCCGTACCTTGAAAGCGCGAGTCTCTCAGGCCTAGGAGGCAATGGGCCTAGACTTAGGAGATAATGCTGATGAAGCTCGAGTTCGGATGAAAAGAACGCCACTTGCCGACGACTACACGACCGTATGACCGAATGACCGCTGACCGTTGACCGTTGCCCGCGGAAGGATGAAGCCCGAGTTCTTCTGCCCAGCACTTAGTGGTGGTCTGCAGAGTCAGAAGCCAGCCACCAAATGATATATGTCAAACCGGGCGTCCCTAAAAGGAAGACACCAAGAACCAATCCGTCTCCGAAGAGCAAATATAGAAGGAAAGAACAGCAGTTGTCCAGGGCAGGGACGTCATGGTTCTGCGATACAGCAGCTTGGCATTGGGATCCGAGACAAGGACTCAAACGTCTGGTGCTCGCTTAGCCCCACACATCCTACCCACTCCACTCATCCCAAACGACATCGCCGTCTTGGTTCCTCGTCCGATGCCACGAGGAGTTATCCGGAAGTCTACTTGCTCATTCTGCAGAGCTGTCATTCATGCTTTCGTCCCTTCTTGCGCCGGTGCTGGCCTCGGTCTGATCGGCTGAAGTCTCGAGCGCTTTTTTCGTCGCATCATTCCTGTCAATCCGCTTGACAGTTCATGCCCTGGATGCACCAGTCCATGAGCACCCTGATCCATACGAAGACATGTCCGGCTGGGCGAGGGAGGGAGCGAATGGGATGAGTTCTGCGTGACAGTGTATGGCTGCCGCAGGTCGGGTCGTCTGAAGTGTTGTTCCTGACGACCCGCATACCGCAGCGTTCTTGACGACCTTGGGGAACGGGCACGGGAGCGAGTGCGAGTGCGAGAGCATGGTGCCATGACTTGGCCTTCCAGTGAACTCGTACGTTGGAGGCCTCCTTGGCTTCTCCTTCAAAGGCCGCACCCGTGAGACAAACTTCCTATGCGGCCTATATAACCACACGGCACTGGCCCCTCCTCCACCTTTCCTGTCAGAACAACCAACGGTCTTTTTCCTTCTCTTCCTTCCAGCTCAACATTCTTTTCTGCTCTTCAAGTCCTGGGGATTGTTTCGCTCTCTTACAGTACTCTCTTTAATCTCACGCATTCATTGGCCGGTCCAGTCACTCCGTTTCTAACCTTACTACATCTTCACTTCCTTCTCTTTTTGGTAATTGAATTCTCGACCAGAATCATGCATACTTCTGTCGTTTTACTATTGGCGCTCGGGGCCGCCACGCAAGCCCGGTAAGTCGGCACAGAGCTTCTTAGGTTGGGTTCGAGGGAGCGTGATACTGACATTGGAGGGGAAGATTTAACCAGGAACAAATCCCAATTCCTGCTATCCAAGCTCTATCCAATCGAGGACAGTCAGGCCAAGCTGCTACACTTGCTGGAGGGGCAGTGAGCACCGTTCTTGGGGCCGCAGATCCATGCGCCAGAGTAAGTCCTCACTCACTCACTCACTCGCCACCAATGAATACCCACTAACAGCCTCGACAGTTAACAACAGCAGACAAGATCGTTGCCACGCTAGGGAACACCGCCGATGTGATTGCAGCCGCCAAAGGGCTCGTGGCTGCCGAGCAAAACACCCAGAACGGCGCACTGCCCAAGGCCTGCGCCGATGCCACCTTGCCCACCACGCCCGAGCTGCGCGGCGTGATCCCCCTCGTAGACCCCGCTGTCGGAGGAGCCGCGGTTGAGAATGCCAACTCCGCCAAGTCGCTCACAACACCCTTCGCCAACGCCGGCATGAGCATTGCGCAGATCATGGCTGCCAATGGCTTCACCAACATCTCCGGCGCAGCAGCTGCGGCGACGACAACCTCACGCCGAACCCGTAAGTGCGGCTTCTCGAAAAGAGATGTCCCCCCCCCCTATAGGGCTACCTTACGCCCTTTCCTTTTGTGTTTTATCTGACTTGAATGCCAAAATAGGTTCGACCAAGCTCCGATCTCGTGCCCTCAACCTGGGAACCTGCAAAGATGCGACCATTGCCTTCGGGATCCAAGACCGCAAGCAGGCCTCCTTCCAGCCGACTGACCTGACGGATTTCAACCACGGCTCCGCCCTGAGCATCGACATCATCGCCACCTTCATCTGCAGCCAGCTCTCCAACAAGTGCGGCGCCGGCGCCGATGCCATCGCCGCCTGCGCCAACGCCCAAGTGGCGACAGGTAAGTTGCTCTTGCTTCCCTCATCCCGCCCTAGCGGAGCTATACTAACAGTGGGAAACCCTTTCAGCCGGCAAGACGGGCCAAGCCGCTGCAACGGCATACAACAGCATCATGGCACCAGGCGTGGCGCGCCGAGCCACGGGCAGCACGGGACTCGACTTCGGCCAGTGCACGCCGACCATGGACTTCGTCGCCGGCCGCCCCGGCCGCAAGGCCACCGAGTTCACCTTCTTGCCCACCGACCCGCTCGTCGCGAAGGGACAGCAAGATGCGCTCAACCCGGTCATCATCGCCAATCGCATCTGTGACCAGCTCACCAATGTCTGCAATGCGAGCGCGGCGGCGAAGACGGCGTGTTTGGCCGCCAAGGCGAACGTCAGCCCGACGGCGAAGAATCAGGGTACGGCGGATACGTTTAATGCTGCTTTGGGCTTTTAAGGCGTTGGTGGTTGGTGGGTGGTGGGTGGAGGGGATGGGAAAAATGAGATATCCGAGGATCTTATATAGATGGCTTTCGTTAACAGGAGTTTCGTTAACTGAAGTTAGTGGAATAAGATTCTGAGGATTACTTGAAGCTCTTCCACGTGCACATTTCTCGGGAAAGTATGAGCATTCCCTCTACGTCCAAATGTGAGGTCATATGTTTGCTCAAGTACAATTCGTAGTGCATCATCAACAGCTGGGCGAAGGATTCCGAACTAAGATAAAGCCAGGAGAACCAGTTATGAATCAGAATAAGAATACCGCAATCCTCTCTGCATAATCCTCGAAAGCGCCCCACGAATAGAAAAAGATTTTTTCCAAAAAGCCTTAATAGATGTTGTCGAAAGAAGATTCAGGATGCCAAGCTGTAACTAGTTCATGACATCCATGATCAATAAGGGCGTTGTCCCTACGCCATACCGAAAACAATTACCAAGCCTCAAAAACCAACCCAAGGAACACTCGGGTCCACACTTCCCTCAGGATTGTGGGATGCCGATATTTATAGTGCTATTAAAACCCCAGCCAGAGTCAAGGCGCCAATCATAACCAGATTCATACCTTTGGAGGGTGAAGTGCCACCGGTATACATAGGAGTAGTTGGTTCTGTTGTCGTAGGTTGTATAGCTGGTAATCTCGTTAGATCTCCAGACGTGGACTGGTCGTTCGAAGGCGAGGAATCGGATCCTGGGCTAGAACCAAGGATTGAGCCGGAGCCCATTCCAGATGCACCACTAGATCCACTGCCGCCTGCCGGCAGAGATCCGGGCAGAACGCTCACTATCTTGGTGGCATTTGGCACAGGGAGTCCCGCTTGCTCAGAAGAATCTGGGGCTGGGACTGTACATGTGACCGTGACGGATTGGTCACCAAACGTAGCCACCTTCTCGGTAGTAACCATGGGAATAGTGACTGGATGGGCAGGGGTGGAGGGAAGAGTCAATGTGGTGGTAGTTGTGACTGTCGTCAGACCGGTGGGACAAACATCGATGTAAGTGGCTGTTGGTTGTCAGTTATAAAGCTTTGGTGATGGAGGAGGGGAAAAACCATAGATCACAGTCGTGTAGGCTGGTTTGATAGGGTAAGTAATCGTGGAGATGGGAATTATCTCTGTTGTCGTTAAGCCTATCCGTGCGGGACAGTTCGTCACGGAAGGTGCGCAGGAAGTGATGGTATAAATCTTGGTTGTGTAGATCGTAGAAATCATGTTTGCAGGAGGTGGAGTTGGAGTGGCTTCAGCAACTGGGCAGACGGTCGTGTAGAGTGCGATTGTCTCAGTAGTGACCTGTCCCATGCGTGCAGGACAGTCAGTTACAGTTGCTGCACAGCTGGTGATGGTATATTCTGTTACTGCATAGACTGTTGACGTCGTCATCGGGACACTAGATGATAATCCGGATTCGACCGGCGAGGAAGAAGTAGACGATTTTGAACCAGATCCAACCGAGCTGAATATGAGAGTATTGAATGCACTCACAGTTGACGACGCCAGGGTGGAGAGATCGAGGTTTGAATTGATGTTTGTGGATTGACCTGGAATCAAAGGCGTCCCAAAAGTTGAACTCGAACCCAGAATTGAACCAAGTGACGACATACTTATGACAGAAGAGTGCGTGAGAGACCCTGAAAGATCTGCAGAAGAAGTTGGTGCTGGAGCAGAGGCAGTTTCGGATGTAGTTGAAGAGCTTGCAGGAACAACCAGCGCATACACAACGACTGTCTGAATATTCTGGCGCTTCCTTGAGAACCCAATACCACAGGGAACCTGTGGTGCCGAGTTAATCTCATTAGAGCAGAAGCAAAATCCAAGCTCATATCCTGCATATAAATAATTTTCAGTGCCACAAGCACTAAGACAAGCATGAACAGAGGTTGCCGCAGTACTGTTGCGAGTGAACGTGATTTCACTGGGTGAAAACAAGGGGCCACCATTACTGTGGGGATCTGCATAACAGCCGATCTCTCTATAGACACCAGCAGACGTGGCGAAGTCAGATGGAAGGGTTGATGGCGCTACTAGAACTCCAGATGCCGGTGCTGATGCAGATGTAATGAGAGTCTCAGAAGGGGGCTGGGATGAGATGGCAGAACCACCAGCTCCTGTATCTGATGGAGCGGGCGTGGGAACAGTATTCGAGGACTGAGAAGTGGATGAATATGAACTCAAGCCAGTTTCTCTGGGCAAGGAGGCTGAACTTTGAGCTTCAGGTAGTTGAGTCGAAGCCCCAGAAGTCACAGACGATAAATTCGTAGTGTTACTAGGGCTCACGTTGGATGATGCCCGAAGAGATGAAATAGCAGCGGAAGCCTGGAATGTCAGCTGGAATAGAGACGGTATGGAATGTGAGGCTCACAGAAATGATACCGGAAGACTGCGCTGTTCCAGAAGACTGGAACCCTGGTGGCATCGTAGTTGACTGGCTGGATGAATTGGAGAGACTAGAAGATGATTGAGCTGCGTTTACAGACTGAGATGCAATAGTTGATGAGCTTAGTCCTGAAGAACGACTGACGCTATCTGTTGATTGAGCTGCAGGTGATGGCTGGACACCAGAGCTATTGACAGAAACAGAAGTCACCGAAGCCGAACTTTGTACAGATGGAGATGACAACATTGTTGAATTTGAAGCCACTTGCGCAGTCTGAGTCGTAGAAAATCTTATAGCAGTAGACTGCACCATAGAAGACAATGAAGTACTAAAGTTAGAAATGATAGTAGAAGACTGGGTAGCGGTTGGCTGAGATATAAAGGACGGATCTGAAGCTGTAGCACTAACATTAGAAAAGGGTGCAGAAATCTGAGCTGCACTAGACTGCGCAGTAGAGTTTGCTGCGGCAGCAGTCGTTGAAGAAGTAATAGCAACTGATGACGAAGGACTAGCAACGGGTACTTGGAACAACTTCAGTGATGCGACCTGCCAACTTCTGCAATTGAAAACGAGGCAATCAGACACGTCTCTGCAGCGAATTAAAGGGGGTGCAGAGGGCCTACAATTTCTTATACGCAGTTCCCACGTTCATTACGTAGTCTTGGCAGGTATTGGCCTGAGTACTGCATGTGGAATCAGCCTTCCACGTATTATCATCCACGCCAGCAGCACCATTAACACCACAAAAGGAGGTATCGAAGACAATCTTGTGGTTTTTGAGCTCGTCATCGAGAGTGCAACTGCTGGGCTGAAAAATTGCATGCGGCATTCCCCAGCTGGTAGGATCTGGAGAATCCATATCGATGTCGGATGGAGGAGGGCCCAAACTACCATCGTGAGGGAAAAACCACATCTGGACTTTGTCTTTCGTCCACTCTGTAGCGTAGTAGCCACCGGGGCCGCCGGAGCTACCAGGAGGACTATTGGACAGCCCTGCTCCGTAAGATGTGTCATAGGCGTCCTGTATAGTACATCCACCAGTAACATCACAGGCAGAGTTCAACAACTGGCCACTTTCGTCTGATGAAGTAGGGTTGACAGAGCACGAGCCCTTACTGGGAGAGTGGTTAGTGCTAAGGATTGAGAAGCGGAGAGGAAGAACGAGTAGCCACATACGTCTCGACCGAGTAGATGTTGTTTGTCTGGCTGTTGATACCTTGAATGATGTTGATAGCACCATCATTGGACGTGCTTCCCATCGTACCATCTATAATCTTCAATATCTTGTAATCAAACAATTCAAAAACTGCTTACATTTAGGCCAGGTACCACAGCCATAAGGCATGGTGATGATGTCTGCAATGAGCAGCCCGTGAGTAAAAGATTGCTTTGACTGGATACGTATGCTATCGCGGCCAACTGTAGAAGAAGTTGAAGCACTCCTATCAAAACTGAACTGGTTGTATGACTGTTGATCGGCTGCTGGGAGCACATAATGGCGCTGCAGTCCTGTGACATTGGAGACATAGCTAGCAACCACTGAGCAAGAAGGTGGACAGCAACGTTTGCTAATAACTTACTTCGCATAACCCTTGTCTGGATCAGGTCCCTACCATTGTAAGTACCCTCTCCTAAAATACGGTTGAAGGACTTACGATGATGAAATCAAATTCGTTGAAGAAATCAGTCCCTGAGTAGGCAAACTTCTGTGTGTACGGTGACAGGGCATGGCTGCGAGCAAGAAAGAGTGACAAGACTACCAAAGAAGCAGCGCCAGATCTCAGAAAGAGCAATGAGGCAAGCATGGTTCCGAACAAGTGTAATAATCCTAATCAAGCGATTGACGAAGGCAGAATGTTAAGACGAAGCACATCCGCAGAGCTTGAATTGGCTCAAGTGTAGTGAAGAATGATTGAGAGGAACAGGATCTAGATATAGGATCTACTTCACGGTTGAGCTCGATTGCCTTCCTCAAAATGCATCTTATGCAGATTACTATAGTCTAGCAAATGAGACCATTTACTGAGTTTCCGCTGATCAGACATCAAATAATTGATAGGCTATGCTGAGCATTAGCCAGAGCAAGATATCTGTGTGAGTTCTTTCCGTCGGCTCCAAACGCTTGAAACCCATGTCAATGGTGTTCTCCGTGAAATAACTCCTGACTCCTGGGTAGACTATCAGAAGTTCGGGTAATGGAGAGACAAGATCATTTCAAGTTTGCTAGCCATATCAACAAGACCATCTTAACATTTGCTGAGCAACTTCCACATACCCCAAGGAGGCAGCAGATTCGGATTATGTCTAATAGCTAAGAGCACGTCCCAGGTATATCACGAGACGATTGGAGGAAAAGAAGCCAAAGCAAAATGGACAAGGACCACTTCACTCGGAAATTTCCCAAGCTGACATCAAAGACTCCGGATAGGCGGAAGAAAGGAACGTGCTTTAGAGCTACAAGTATGGCAAACCGGAACAATATATGCACAGGCGGTTGTCTCGGATGGACTGTCTTATTACGGGTTATGAAAAGCTCAAGGCTTTCGGCTTTTTAAAACTTGCTAAGAAAATCCTTTTTAAGAAAATCCTGCAGGGGAAGGTATAGCTTTGGCGGATAACCACAGAAGTCGTAGTGACTGAATGAACTCGAATATAAAATACAGACGTATGGGGAAAGATCAAAATGGAGATTTTGCACTTATGGCTGTGTATTGTCCCTGGGGGGGGGGGGGGGGCGCACGTGATCATATCAGCCTTTGAGTTTGAGACTTAGGACCGTATGTCTTCGAAGGTTGGAAATCGCTTTAGGTTACTATAGGCAACGAGGTAAAGCTAAGAAGGATATCAAGCGATGATCTGTGTTTATTCATATCATTTCAATTTGAGACTAAGTCATAACCAAAGCTATCTCTATTCGATAACCCTCTTGGAATGTAACTACTATGCAAAAGAGAACCAAACACCCCCAAATTGAGTGATCAGGATGGGTGTAAAAAATAATATACAAAGTTCATCCGTCTGCGGTTTGGTTTTAAACGGATCTGCTCGAATAGCACACTCTACAGTTTCATACCAATAGCCTTGCCAACCTTCAGACTCTGCCGCATACTCAGATCAAGCATAATCTCCTCACTTCCTCCAGGAATGGCATAAGCTCTAACATCTCTGTATAATCTCTCAACTTTACCGCCTTGGCCACCTCTTGAGTAACTAAGACCTCCGAATATTTGACTGGCTTCTCGGGCACAGAACTCGAAGGTGATGGTTGCCTGAGCCTTGAGACTAGCAATAGCACCTCCGAGACGGAGCATAGCTTCTGTCTCGCCCATCTTGGAGCATTGGTAAATCAGATTCTCGAGCCATGAGTATGAAGCCTCAATCTGTCGAGCCATGTGTGCTAATTTCATACGGATGACTGGGTGGTCGATGAGCTTCTTGCCGAAGGTGCGACGCTTGTGTGCGTATTTGACGGATTCCTCGTAGCAGACACGAGAGAAACGAATACATTGGATAATAATGCCTATTCTCTCGTGATTGAAATTGGTCATGATGACTAGTGAACAGCATGTTAGTTCTTATCTCATGTCTCAGTTGCCGGCAACTTACCCTTGAAACCCTGGTTTTCCTTTCCGATCAAGTTCTCAACTGGGACCTTGACGTCCTCGAATGTGATATATGTGGTTCCGCTGGACCACACTCCTTGGCAGTCCATCTTACGGGTGCTGACACCGCCAGCTGAACGTTCAATCAAGAGGACACTAACACCGTTCATGCCTTCCTTTCCAGTCCGGACAGCGGTGGTGAAGTAGTCACACCAAATTCCATTGGTGATCCACTTCTTCTCACCATTGACAATATAATGCTTTCCGTCTTCCGAAAGCTTTGCCTCGCAGGTAAGGTTTGCTACATCAGAGCCAGCATCTGGCTCGGTGATGGCCAGACAGATTCTCTTGTCGCCATTCAAGATACCAGGAAGGATTCGCTCAACCAAGGGCTTCTTGCCAAACTTGACAAGTGGAGGACAGCCAATGCCGAAACCTCCAATCACGTTCCAGACAAATCCACCACTGGCAGCACGAGAGAGCTCATCGGTCAACAACATCTCATGGAACAGATCCCACTTCTCGGGAGTAACACTCTTCACTCTGTTGTCGGTGTATTGAGTCGGGTAGTGAACACCCATCAAACCTGCCAAGTAGCCCCGTGTGCCCATCTGCTTATAGATATCGTCTGGCACTTTGCGAGCTTCATCCCACTCGCCCACATTTGGTTCAATCTCATTCGTAACCCATTCGCGAATCTCCTCTCGAAGTGCGGCGTGAGTCTCGTTGAAGTATGGGGAATGATACTGTCAGATCGTTAGCACCCGCCAATCACCTCGAGACATCCTGATATACTTACACTCTGGTACCAAGATGGATCGGCGTATGGTACGAGATCTCCAAACGTATCTTGAATGGTGATTGTCTCCTGCGCAGGCATCGCAGCAACAGTGCCGCTCTCAGCCGATGGCTCGACAACTTCCTTTGCTGGAGGAGGAGTCGCCGGAGGAGTTGGCGGCGCAGCCTGTTTCTTTGAATCTAACGATCCGACCAGAAGCTTTGGCTTGAACTTCTTGAGGATGCCCTCGTTGTGGTACTTCCAGAATTGTTTCGAGGCATCTTTGCCAGCGACTCGAGTCAGAATTTTCTTTCCACCTGTCGCAGAGAAGCAAGGTTAGTATGGGCCTGGGCAGTCTGGGTCGCGAGACAAAGACGAACCTGGATGCTCGTCTTGGAACTTGGTCAGATCATATACATCTTCGTCAACGACGATGTACAGATCGTCAGGCTTGTTGTGCGACGCCACATCGCTCTGGCTGAAAGTCTTAGACATTGTGGTGGGGAGGAACGAGGTGAGGACTCTGAGATGGGATGTGGATGATGATGGCGGTCAGAACAACAGAAGGAGAGAAAGGAGGATGAGGTCAGACTATAAAGAGGACAACAGAGTTTGGTAGTCAGCACACAAGAGCGAGCGGGATTACATAGGACCAGGATGGAATTGTTTTGTACCTAGGCCAGAGCAACGGTGCTATGCAATTGGATTGACTCGGTGTCATCGGATTTGGAAAGCGTCATTACGATAAAAATGACCTTTCACATGCCGACGACCAACCTCCGGCCTGCATCTGTGTCTTTCTCACGCACCCCGCTGTCCCCGGAAAATGCTCCAAAAACATCTAAACCCCATCGAGAAACCGCAGATGTGTGACTACTGCAGCGCCTGAAGCTCCCACTTGTACATTGCATCGACACCCCACAAATAGAAGCCATCATGTGGCCCCAAATCTGACCTATTTGGGCCTGCTCATTGGGCCACGGGCAGCAGATGATGCGGCGCCGCACCGCCCGGTTAACATGTGAAAGCCGTGGCTACTCGGTACAGGAGCGTACGCTGGGTCTTCCAGAGCTCGACCTGAATCGTGCCCGGTCTGTTCAGGAGGCATGAAGCGTGGGTGCTGAGCATCAAGCCGAGGCTTGATCTCGTTTCGGCGTATTCGCAATGCTTTGATGACCCTATCACTGCATACCCTAGGATTTGTAGTGGTGCGCCACGACGGATGGTACGATAGAGCCTAGGGTTTCAGTAATCTGGGGTTCTGGAGCAGAGACAAAGTCCCTCCTTTCTGGGTCCTGACGGAGAGACCCTACCAAGGCCTCCTGCACGCCGTCTCCTCGCTTCTAGGAACTGTGGACCGGCGGCTTGGGTAAGATCTGCGCTGTTCCTACGAGCATGTGAAATACTGGTGTCCAGGGTCTCTCGCAGATTTACCGATAGCCATTCACCTATGCCACCGCTTCGCGGGACTTGTGTTTCTATTCGAGACTCAGCATTGCTTGAATGGTTGGAATTGTTCCTTGAAATAGATCAAGACTCTGCCTAAATCCTGCACCTCGAGTCAAACAGTCCTCTTGGGGTCGAGTACGGCACCGTCGGGTTCTTGGTAGATATAAATTCTGCATGTCACTAAAGCAATAAAGGCGACTTCTCCAAGGCCATTCTGCCTGAATAAACCGCTGCTATTGTTCCTCGTACCTGGCTTCCTGTGACCAAGTCCCCAGCAAAGCACCGCATCACGCAGTTGACGGCTCGCAACAAGAGGGAGTACGCATCTTGCATTTCATGATTCCTAACGTCAAAACTAATCGAATATGAAGAGAAGCCCTGGTTGAATTGCCTGCACGCCTATTTCCCACTCCGATCCCAGCAATAATGACACATAAGAACGCCACTCAAGTTGACTCTCCATGAAAGTATGAGCATGAGCTTGAGTCTTGAGAAAGTATAGCAGAGTCCATTCATGCTATTCTTCGTTGCCGTGAGAATACAAAGCAATGCTCTACTTCTTTTCAAAATAAAACTTGCCCAGGTTGCCATCGTCAGGACTATCCATTGGTCTCTTACCTTCTCCCTCATCTAGTCGTTCCTTTAGTATACGTTCCGCGGTTTCTCGCCCAGGAATGCTTCCCGTCGCAGCAGTGTCCACGTATTCAGGACTAGTGTCATTTGTGAGGCCATCCATCATCCTAGCCTCCCTCCTCTGTTGATCAGCAGTAGCACTAGTTGAAGAACTGTTCGGGGTATGGTTGCTGGCAGCTCTGACCAGGAGATCGCGTCGGCTATACGTAGGACCTGAGACGGTGGAATTGGCGCCCTCACCAAAGCCCACGAGTGATGCGTCGTCGCTCATGCCATCCTCATCCATAGCACTGGCACCAACCGAATATCTATCTCGCTCGTCAATATCGCGATAATTGGTATCCATGCTCATCTCGTCATCATCAGCCCCTCTCTGGCTACCACTAGCCCATGTGGTTGTTCGTCCACCCACACTACCGGTGGCAGAAGCACTCCCCACCGTCGACATCTTGGTCGTGTACACTGGGTTCCCCGCAGCATCAAAGTATCCGGGGATCTGACCTCCGGCGGGCGCAGATGAAGTGTTTGCTGCATTTGCGGGCCGGCCGGTGGACACGCGCTCCAGCCCCGCCAGTCGCGAGATTCGATCCGCACGTTCGGCTTCTAAGGTATTGCTGCTGGGCTGCGAGCGATGTCCTAAACCCAGACGATCGCTCTGGGGCAAAGCATGTCCCCGGTGGCCGTCTTTGATAGCAGTAGTGGAGAGAGTAGAGAGGGAGGTGGTTGCCGAGTTTGGAGTACCCCTGTGGACAACGCGATCAGACTCAAAGATTGCAAGCTGATTCATTGAGCTACTTACGGCATCTCCGTAGGAGTCTCTGGGTTTGATGGTGGTTCGGGCATACCGATTAGCGTTGGAGTGGCCATTCTATCTAGATGAGGAGGTAGATTGTATGTTGTTTGCTAGGTTTGGAAGATGCGTTTTCGCGATCTGGTTCTTCTCCTGCGTGGAAGATCGAGTGATTGTGGGGAAGAGGGAGGACCCTTCTCATAAGGCTGAAAGCGGTGCTGGCTGCTTTCGTGTCAAAGGAAGCTATGCGCCTTAAGGTTGCGTGCTCAATCTCTGGATGGTTAGGGTGGTTACGGAGACAACTCTTGACGAGACATAGGATTTGACTCCAAAACTGGCGTGTAGCGCTCACCCAGCAATCCCCAGCTCTTAACCTAACAATGCCCTTTAGATGCGTTGGCCAACTTGGTGCGTGCCTGACCTATGACGTCTAGCGTCAAGATCTGAGGCTGTGCCGCCTTACCTTCCGAGAGCTATCATTCGTTCCTGGATTCCAGATTGAAGGGCGCTCCTTGTATCGCTCTTATATGAGAGAATTATATATCTAAAGAATAAGACGCATCGCGTGAATAATCATTTCAGAAGTCTAGACGTTATAAATCTACATTTTGTGAATCTTGCCCTGCATCGTGACCACCATCCATCTTGCCAACGCCATTCCCGGTGCCAATATTTGCAGGCAATAAACACCTTCGCATTCAAACGACAATGCACAGAAAAATAATTAATCCTCAAACTCATTGGTACAAGGCTATGTCCCCCCTGCAGCAACAGGAACATGTGGCTTATTAGGAGAAGCACTGTGGTTGCCTGCAAGTTGAGCACTGCTCTGAGCTGCCATCCTTGCTTGCTCTTGTGTTCCTTGCTGCTGCGCTAGTTGGGCACGCTGCCGGTCTGCAATATTCGCTTGCTGTTCTTGTTGCTGGGCAAGTTGCGCACGTTGGCGTTCCATCATGCTTGCTTGTTGCTCAGTAGTCATGAATGAAGAAGCGTATGGGCTAGATGTTGCTCGTTGATATTGCTGTTGAGGCTGAGGGGACATGGACGGAGTTCCATTGGTCATAGAGTTCGAAGCATGAAGGTAAGGGCGATTAGATTGTGCCATCGCCGGAGTGGGAGTCGAAAATGATGTACGACCATGTGGTTGTGCGGTAGAAACTTGAGGGCTGTAGGGCTTTGAAGGAGAAGGCTGACGGCCAGTGATACTGTTTCCATTTCCATTTCCATATCCGTAGTTCACACCATTCTGGGCCGGTTGTCCCTGTTGATAAGATGCAGAATTGGGCACATATCTTGCCTGTGGAGCGGTTTGGGGGACAGTTGCTTGAACAGTGTTATAAGGTTGACTTGAGTGTCGTTGTGGGTAGGCAGGAGTAGTAGGTGTGCCATATTTTTGTGCGGCAGTACCATTATAACTCTGACTTCCTTGAGCGCCGGGAGTATACGGGGCGTATTGACCCTGGACGGGTCTTGGCGCCTGATGCGGATATGTTGGCGTTCCAGCATACGCCGTGGACCGATAGGGGGTATTGGTGGTCGGTCGTTGTGGTTGATAGGCTGGAGCAGTTGAAGGTGGTCGTTGCCAGCTCGTCGAGTTCTGACGCACTGGCGTCTGAGCCGTTCCTGTATAAGATGCAGACGTTGTAGCTGCAGGACGTGGCGATGAGTACTGATTTCCATAAAGAGCTGTTGAACTAGTGCGATGGTTCAAACTAGGCTGTGGACGCGCAGATGGTGTAGAAACATTCATTCCAGTGTTCAAGGCAGCAGTCTTGGTTCGAGATGCTGTCTCATCCTCTTCCATGATACCACTGTGATCTGGCATCGCGACCTCGATCATTGTGCCATCACTAATTTCCCCTAGCCGGCCCAGATCAAGCCTAGCAATAGCATAGTCGGGGAGACTTGAGATCATGATTTTCAACTGGCTCTTCAGTATCTCATAAGTAGCTATCTCGGTATCGGTAGGCTTTGTTGGTGTGCCATTCGGAGGCTCAAACTGTGGAATGAAGGCACCACGGCCGACAGGATTGAGATGCAGATGACGAATACGCTGATAAGAGTTCAATGTCTCAAGCAGTTCTGAGATGCCCTCAAGAATCTCGTCCACGTCTTTATCGTCTGCTGACCTTTCATCTTTTACTTCGGTTGAAAACAGACTAGGGTCGATGGCTTCCTCCTTCCAACTTTCTACAGCTTCGGTGAACTTTTCAAGTTCATCTGCATCCTCAGATGGTGGCTCCGTTGAAGACACCGGTTCTGTAGTATTTTCCCCGCTTGTGACATCGTCAACCATGCGCCTAAAGATTTTCTCCCCGTCTTTCTGCCACCAAATGCGATTCATCGTACCTTCTGGAACTAGAGCGGCTGAGTCGTCCCTCGTTGGGGCGAATCCAGAGTAAGCACCGCGAAATAATGCATCCAACTTCTCTGCTTCGGACTCAGCCGGATCATCTGCAACCTGTGGCTTTACAAGTCCAATGGCACTTAAAGATCTGTCCCGTGTTTTCCTCTTCGTATTTGGAGGTGCAGCGTTGCTGTAATCTAGCCATTGCCCGGTAGAGATTGTCTGACTGGAATAGCTTCCAGTTTTGGGACGAGCATCGGCAGCAGCAGTTGAGGGTTGATACCAACCTACAGTGAGCGATCTTGTGACTGCAATTTTGTTGGGTCTGGGAGGTTGGATGGATTGGGGCGCTGTTGAGGCAAACACTTCCCCTAAAGTCCTCGTTTGTTTCTTGTCCTCTACGAAGTTTGTAGCATGGAATGGGACAACACGAGTGGTCGACAATCCATTAGGCAACCCAGCTTCTCGTAGTGGGACCACAATATCAATACCGTCAACTTTTGTAGACTTCTGTAGACCTGAAAAGACTTGTTTTTGACCAGGGGCACTTCCGTACACCGTCAAAACAGTTCGGTTCTCTTTAAGCCCAGTAGACTTCTGATTGCCTGAGATGTCGTTGCTCGGATAGCTTTTGGGTTCCTTTGCGCCGTTTAGACCTTTGCTTGCCTTCGCCAGGTTCTTCTCCCTTCGCACAAGGTCATGTGCCCTCTTCTTGAATGCGGCAATGTTCTTTGCTAGCTCTGTCTGTGCCGCGGACATGATCGAGTATGGACTTCGTCCATTGGATAATTGCAAGGCCGAAATGATATCAGATGCTGCAGCATCGATGTCCTCGAGAACACTATCACCATCTGAGTATGCATTGGAAGAGAGTCGCGTCAGGATAGTGTTGGTCTCGCTCGAATCCTCGGCTTTCTGGCGTTTTGCATGTGGTTCTGCAGCTAGAGTTCGTTCTGGTAGCTGTCTGTTTAGGATGGACGGGGTAATATCGTGGCTGGTGAGAGGTTAGTAAAAGTAAATTGTACGGTTCATTCCAACATGTAGCTGGCAGTGCCAGCGCGACAAGACGGACGATGGGACTTACCATTTAAGGATTTCGATAAGGTCATCGATTTGGGACTGCGCGGTATCTGCCAATGTCTTTGAAGTTGCTGCGGCCTTTGACTCCGAAAGGCCGTTTGTATGGGGTTGGTCGTCAGCGCTGTCATTATCGCGCTTCCGCTTCGCAGAGAGGCTGATCGCAGAAGAGACAATATCTGTAGTCGGCGGGGTCATGATGCCGTTTGGGGTGGCCATGATCAAATGCGCGGCGCTTCCTCGATACAGAATCCTTGGACGTGGTCGCGTTCGCGATGGTAGAAGGTGTCGTAGGGTGTCACTACCGTACGGAGGCCCGCGAGCTTCGAAGCTCACCGCGAAATTTTGCACCACCACAGATCGTAGAACTCTTCGAAAAACGGGAAGTCGCCCAGATCTCAACTGAATCGGATACGATGTAGAAAAACATGGACTTCTGCGCAGATTTGGCGCAGACCTTGGTTATGGTGTTCAAATTCCAATGAAGCAAATTGACCACCAATCTACAAGCGCCCCTTAGCGTAGCGCTAGTTAGTCAGCCAAAAAATACCCAGCTTGAGCACGAGCAACCGCAACGAGTTTGTATACTTTATTCGTCCAGATTATTTCCCTTCCGTCTCTTTCAAGATGAAGAGAAAGTCACCCTGAATTCCATTCCATACTCACAAACATATCGCTTCAGTGGTTATATATCAGTCTCAACCGATTCTTAACTCTGCGCCGAATTGTAGGCCACGGAGCTTCAGCAATAGCGACTCGATCACACTGAAATCCTTCCGACGCCGGCAAAATGAAGGAATGCAACCGTGTCTGTACTTTTCAAGATTGCACGGTGCAAGATGGTATTCTGGCAGATCTGGTCGAGGTCTTGCAGATGCCAATGGTCTCCTGGTATGCTATTATAAATCTTCATCAGATGGACTGCTAATTAGCTCTCACAAGTCAAAATGCTCCAGTGTCCAATCTCTTAATAGGGAACCGGAACAAGTTTTAAATGCCCAGCGGCCAACAAGACGCCAACTGAGCGTAATACAGACCGAGGGTCGTCTCAAGGAAGGGTTGACCCAAAAGTCAACCGGAATACAGCCGGGAAGTCAGCAGCAAAAGGAGGATACTCCGAAAGCTCCTCTATCGATTCGACGTATATTCGCGACATTACCGAGAGACGCTGCAAAGGACTTTGCATCTAGCGAACCTGCACGTCGTGGCCGAGATCTCGTTGCTCATAAAGTACTGGAAAAGTGGCTTGATCTTTCTGATGATCTGGAGCGACACTGTTACTGGCTTGAGATTCGAGGCAGTCTCAATCCCTATACGATTGAGTATATATTTCTGTTCTTCTTACAGCAAAACAGCCTGGAAAGTGTAAAGGAATTATATTCTTTGTTATCTGCCTTCTTACTGACATAGTCCAGGCTTTATCGAGCAGGCACGAGGTATTGTTGCCAAAGATGTTTCAAAATATGCTGAGTAGTCAAGGCTTCAGCGAAATGGATTTACATGAATGGGCAAGCATAATAAAATGTGTTGATCCGGACGAGAAGGCCAGGAAGTTTCTCTCTGCTGTTTCAGCACGACCAACTTTCCTGCTTCTTGTGGTATTACGCGGCAAAATACTCCAAGTAAGGACTTTAAAGCTTTTGCTCAAGTACACCCGAGACCATGTTCTTTCCGACATAGCCGGCGCGGAAAGCTCGTGGCATGGAAACTCGGACGACGTACAGGAACGAGAGGAGACGGATAATTATCTACCCAGAAATTGCGACGAATCTTTCAACACAGGCATCAAGTGGCAAGATTTATTTGGACGTCTCTTCGACCACGCTCGTCGAATATGGCCGCAGGCGATGGTTACGGTAGCTGAAATGATGGCAGACTATATCAGGTCGGTTGGCACCAATAGTCGACATTCCGTATTAGATCTTCGCACACATACCCGTCTCTGCAGACTCTATAACTTCTTCTTAAGCAAAGTAGCTTGTTCGGCTCGCCAGGAACCCTTTTTCTCTATCGTGCACAACTGGCACGCACAAAGAAAACTTTTGGAAATAGGGAATCAATTTCGCCCTGCTTTGATAGCAAATCATAATAGCTACAGAGCAATTGTGTCGGTACTGGCAGCTTCAAGAAAGTCTGCAAGAGAGTCGAAGGCAGCAACACTTCGCGCACGTAGTTGGCCTCCGTGGAGAATCGAGCAACACGGTATAGATGCGCAGCGATCACGGGAAGAGGATCTCAGCCGGGTGACTTTAGCGCTCTCGAGCGCAATGGAATCAGGCTATCATTTAAGCACAAACGAAGTCGCCGCAAATATATTAGGAGGACAAGAGCTGGATGGAACCCCTACCATTCATACCAGGACGATCAACAATCTCAATAAGGACACGAACGCCTATATCCCTGAGAATTTGCAACCAGATATCTGGGCAGCAAGAATTCAAGCGACCCGCGATGTAGAGGAGGCATGGGGCGCATTCATGAGCTTCACGGAAGCAGGTGGCAAGCCCAATCAATCAATGTTTGCCGTCATGTTAGATAAACTTCTGTTCGAACAAATACGGCACAGTACGCGACGTTCGTCCTACAACAGTGCACCTGGAGATGGAAGGGAGCAGCTTCCTCCTGCCCATGATGGATACAGCGAGTTTTACAGAACCAAACTCCGACCGCCACCTCTGGACGATCTTTATAAAGAGATGCTGTCCATGGGCATTCAGCCACCAGAGAGAATTGCCGCTCTGCTTATTACGAAAGCTACAACACTAAATGATGGAATCCAGTATTTGATGGATGCGGGAATTAGTCATGAAGCGATAAGCTGTCTAAAAGGCCATGGCGAGACGGCAACCCTTGATTTACTGGAGGAAATACCTGACAACATATTTTCCGCTTTCATAACCTTGCTTTGTCGATATTCCCCACGAGTAGGATCACGGCAGCGTACCAGTAAGCCTGAGAAACCTCGGCGTGAAGGAGGTAATGATGATGCTCCAGCTGTCTCAATACAACAGGGGCAAACAGCGAGAAAGCCAACAGTTGTCTCTGACAATGAGGACCTAACGATCATCGAATTGGGGCCATCCAATCCTGCGTCTTCACGATTTCCAAATCCCTTGCTCCTAGCAACAACACTCATCATGAAACGCCGACCCACCTTTCGACCTGCGTGGTTTGCTTTGTTTTATGTTCTTGCTCGTGAAGGCTGCCTCATCGACCGTTGGGTGAGTATGGCAAGAAACGACTTATTGGCATGGTGCGTATTACAAGCTGTCTTGGGAGATTTCCACAAACTAGGCCTGGAACTTGACCCAAGAGGCTTCCAAACCATTTGCTTGGGAGTACGAAAGGCTCTTCTGGCCTCACTGGAACCCAACCTCTCGTCTGACGATGAAGAGCTTGCCACACATGCTCGAACCGGATTGACGACTCTTAAGACCGAATTCAGAAAACTCGCCGAGACCAGTACTGAGATTTACGCACCAAGACTTTTACATAGCATTCGAGGTGTCCATCTTCACGCTTACATTCGAGCTATCTGCGTCGTTAACGATTACGAAGAAATCTTATATGTGCTGAGATGGATGGTCGAACATTGCGAGACTCTGAATCAAACTGCATATGAAGCTGCCAATGGGTACTCGACTCTTCGGCGAACGCTTGTCTCCATCAAGTCTGCTCTAGTCAACGACATGGCGAGTTGTGCTGAGGCGAAGAAGCTGGTTGAAAGTGTCGATAGCTGGGATGGATGGCCTTCTGATGAAGAAGTGGAAGAATACCTACAACGGGGAAGAGCTTCTCGTTGAAATGCTCCAGTGAAGCCTCATCATAAGTAAAATAAGATACCCAAGAACTCAGCTGCCCGAAAAATTAAAGATAATCCGCCCATTGATGTTTTAGGCCGGCATGCTCGAAATCATTCCCAGTACCTGTATCAAGAAAATTGAGATCTCGCTATAAAACTAAGCCATGCATTCCACGCTGTTCAAGGACTGCAATCGCGTACACGGAGTCCACTAGTAGGTCACCTAAAAAAACAGTTCTTGGTGCAATCTGCTCAGGATATGCGCAATCGCCATCGGCAAACCATGCAATAGACAAGAAAGGGTCCATGATACGAGAGAACAGAGCAACGCTCTTTCAAGTGATTTTCATGGTAAAGGAGGATATATTTCTATACTAGGTAAGTACTTCATACAAAAATTTCCATGCTTGTTAGATATTTGTCAAGGACTAGTTTCAACCCCCCGATTTCCTCCATTTCCCACCACCATCGACTCCAAGGTATCAAGATTCCAAAATCCAACACCTTCCCACCCGCTCTCCCTGATAATGCCGTATTTTCATCCCTAAGGTAACCATCCATCCCTCCGAATGCCCCTAAACATGTGAAACTTTTCGTTAGTTCGTAGCTGCGTGTCCTTCGTGGGGCCATCGTAGCGTTCATAGCTGTGTATCTATATAAGAAAGCATAGGAAAGCAAGAAGAAAAAGAAAGTGAACAAGGGGAAAGGGAAGAAGGAAAGAGACTATGGAATACAAAAAGAGTAATGGTTTCGAATAGACATACAGGCCGAGACATAACCGAAGGCAGTAGCAGTAAGGAAAGTATATCCAAGCCAAAAAGAAAACCCAAAAAAACAAAGGGTGGATTCAAAAGAAGTCGGGCCCGATCAAAGGTCGACTCTCTTCTCCCCATCCTCACCATCCCTCAGTCTCCTGTCTCTCTTACTCTCCTCGGCAGCCCAACCACTCTTCAGACCAAGGACCTGGAAATCCACCGACGCGCCAGCACCCAGCCCATCGATCTTCAGATCAATGGTATCCAGCTTGCCGGTCGGGAAGAAGATCATGGAGCCCGCATCCACGCCATCGTTGATGAAGGTTTCCAGGATCGTGCGATCCATGATTCCAGTGATTTTGTAGGTGTTGGTGGGGGAGGAGGCCGTAGCGTCGCTGCTGGCGAAGGGAATGAGATTTGTCAGTGACGTTATCAATGGGGCGGTCGTCCAGCCCTTAATGTTGGAGCGATCCATGGAGAATCCTGCCACGGGTGGTGTGCTAGCGGTTGTGCTGGTGACCAGATTGAACGACAAGGAGACCGACTCGCCCGAAGACGACGATGTGAAATCCAGGCCAATACTTGCGTTTGCGGTCGTGGAGCCGTGGGTTGGCGCGGTCAGGGTGATCTTGAATTCGACAGCACCAGATGCTACGGATGAGTAGTCGATCACCATCCCGCCATTTCCAAGTCCCTTCTCAGAGGCCACCATACTTCCAGCCATGGGCAAGAGACTGAAGGCCTCAGAGACCAGGTCGTAGCCGGCGGGCGTCAGGTTGGCGAGGTAGTGTTCTCGAACCACGCTCATGGCGGAGATCCATCCCTCTGATGTTCCACTAGGCACAGCTGTGGCATATTGCAGGTTTACGGCCCAAGACATAGAGAGGGGTTTGGGACCGTTAAGCATGTCGTAGAAGAATGCGGTTGCGTAGGCATCTGGTCCGAAGTCCATCACGCGAGTGGTCAGAGAATCGAATGCTGTGAAGGTCGTGCCATTGAAGGTGCCAGGAAAGTACTTCACAACACCTCCTCCGTTGGCTCCTCCGCTTTGGACAGAAACGCTGAGAATGAAGTGATCAGGTTCTGATGCACTCGTGCTCGCGACCGAAGGTGTAGACCCAGAGCGAAAAGGCATGCCTTGCAATTGAGGGCATTCCAATACGCCCTTCACGCCAGGGGAGAAGGTTGATACTTGGGTCCAGTCGATCAAGTTGTGGCTCGTATAGAAAGCAATGTAGCCTTGGGCTGCATGGCTCACCACCATGATCCATTTTCCGGTCTCGGCGTGCCAGGTGACTTTGGGATCACGGAAATCATGCTGGTTGAGTGAAATGACGGGGTTGTGTGCATATTGCGTGAAGGTATAACCCCCATCAGTAGAATAGGCAATGGCTTGTGCTTCTTGGGCATCGGTATATGCTGTATAGATAGCCACAACTCCATTGCGTTGATTGGGAAACAACCCAGAAGTGTTGTCCACGTCAACTACGATGCTGCCCGAGAAGATGGAATAGAGCGGCGATGCTGTGCCAGGAATGGCTATTGGCTGGTTGATCCATGTGTATAGATCCTTGGACGTGGCATGTCCCCATTCTTTCAGATATCCTGGATTGATGGTCGGCGCATCTGCTCTTCAGTTAGTCCTGCTCATTGTCCTTTGAAACACGGCACACGTGACCGTCATAGATGTACAAGGTGGTACAACAGCATGGTTATGGAAACGACCAAGGAGTGGAAATATAAACATACATTGATAATACATATGAAAGAGGCCAGCCTCGTCTCGGAAAAGACCATTCGGATCATTCATAAAGTTTTGCGGGGGAGTGAAATGCACCTGTGGCCTCCACGGGTCCGAATAACTCACGGTACTCGCCGCAACATCTCGTTGTGCCATGTTGGCACTTATCGAGGCTGTGGTACTCCGTCTCGCCGTGGTATCTATGGCTGCTGCATCTGAAGCCAGGTTCTTGTGGCAGGGGATGTTGAGTTGTGAATGCAGTCCTAGGTATCCCAAACCGGCACATAAGAAGTTCTTTAAAGGCGGCATGCTGAAAGCTGAGGAAGGAAACTCTACGTCAAGTAGAACAAGGAATCTATTTCCACTAGCACCGAGAGCGTTGCTGTTCGTTGGATGGGAGAGGGCTAGCTGTTGGCTTCTCAAATAGTGTTTTGAAAGTGTGGTGCTCGGTCGTTATTCATATGTCTCAGGAGCGGTACAAAGTATAAAGTGTATGTACAGGGAGCCGTCTCGTCTAGCAGTAGAGGGGAGAAGGTGAAAGAGGAAATGTATGTATAGAGAAGAACAAGGCCGGAATGCTGTCTTTTCTGTCTGGTATCTGTTTTATCTCGTCTGTCTTTTCTTTCTTGACTCCACAAAATGCAAACACGAAAGAAAGCAGGGAAAATCCGGGGTATATAACGTTGCGGGGTGTGGGCGAGGGAGGATCAAGAGACAGATTCCGGAATGAGACCGAGCAGCAGAACTAGAGATGGCAGGGAGTCGAACAATGTGAGGAAATGACGATGGTTTCATGGACGATCTCCAGACAGCGAAAACTACTCCCCTTTGCACATCACGCGAGACCCCCCGTACTACCAAGCGGCCAAACGGTGTGGCGCGTGGCATTCAGACGAGGATTTGTCAAGGATTCATCGTTAGTTTGGGCGACCTGAGGATTAAGGTAAGGTCTGGTTTACAACGGGCCAAGGTTGGGTCGTGTCGTGTCATGTCCAGCCCGAGTCAGCCAGCAAGTCGCATCGGGTGGTCGGGCGGTGGTGCTGGCATTGGTACGAGAATCAGGGCGTCGGCACTGCAGCACTGTAGGGTTGCCAGTGCTGTGGGCAGTAGGGCCGGGTGCAGCGCCGGCGCAGGGGGCTCAGCCAGGGAAGGGAGCTTGCGGGATCCGACAGTCAGGTCTCGTGGTCCCTTTGGGGCCACGACCTGTGGATCTCATGTCAGGGCTGCAGCCTATGGCGGGTGCGCACCTGCCAATCCAGCGGTGGAAATGAGCACGGCCGAGGTTCTGGCCGGGAGAACCTCGCTTGCGCTTCCCGCGTCTACCCTCCTTAAGGTCCCTTTGACCATACCTTCATCCTGTATGTATGTCTCCATGGCCCTTGGAGAGAGAGAGAGAGAGACGCTCCGGCTTGGATCTCCCCTACCGCACACCGACGGGTGCGCACATCGGATGAGACCTCGAGTCGATCCTGCAGATCATGGTTAAAGGTCGATGGCAGCATTTCGTCATTTTCAACATGTCTCTCGTTGGCTTCTAGGACTAGCTACGACTTCGGCTTGGTGATCGAAGCTTGTGTCGCCAAAACCCTTCCTGAGGCCGGCTCCGACGAATCATCTACCCACCCTTTGTCATATGCTCTACGGGCTCCCTGCAGTATGTTGTGCATTGTATACTACTTTACTCCTGCTCCGAGCCTACTACTACTCGTGGCCTCTGTTCCGATTACCCTTACGACAAGACTGCCACGAGACGGTGAGCATGCGCTGGTGCATCCATGCCGATCATTCGAGAAGTCACAAGTAAGTCGAGCGTGCAATGCTCTTTTCTACATGATGTGACGTCAAAACAAACAACACCCCATGGGGTAAAACCCGCAGTGGCGCTGAGACTTGAGTCGCTTCCTTGACGTACTCGCTGGCTATCACCATCATTGGTGCTCAGATGCCCATTTGCGAATAGCCTCCACCGCTTCATCGACGCCCTTCACGACAACTGTTGGTTTCACCCCTCCACAGAGTTCTCCTAGTTGATCATTCCAACCATCCGATCCTCGATGCCCACCAGCTCTGTTGACCCATGCAGCTTGAATGCCAGCAACCTTCGCCCCTACGACATCAAAGGGGTTTCCGCTAACCAGCCAGACCCTGCCCATCTCCTGGCCAACTCTCCTTGCAAGGTGCTCGTACACCCTTCGATCAGGCTTGAATACGCCGATCTCCTCAACGGTAATAAGGTTCCTAAAGATGTGCGCATGTTGGGACAATGACGGTGACTGCTTGACGGAAGAAGCAACCATGGCATCTGTGCCGTTGGAGAAAACGTACGCCTCGATCTTTGGATCACTCGCTATAGATTTCAGCCCAGACTCGACCTCTGGGAAAGTATCCAGAGAATCGTATGCCTTCATTAGACTTTCGATGGCATCCTCCGAAAGCGAGACTGAGTGCTCGGCAAGAGCATGTTTGAGGGAGGCATTTGTGATCTCACTGAACGGCCTATACAATGCTGGGTTCCTGTCAGTGGTATGCCCTTGTAAGGCATCTTCACACTCACACATGCTGTTCATTCTCCAGGTATACTCCAGTTGATATCTTCTCCATAGCGCCGCGATTGATTGTGCTTTGTCATTGCCAAAGTGTGTGGCTAACTCTTTCGCGATTGACTCAGTAGAGAGCAGAGTCCCATACAGATCAAATGCAATGATGATCTTGTCTGTTGAAGCCATGTTTATTGCCTAGAGATTCTTTTCCGAGCTGTAGTATCCTTGCTTAGGATCAATGACACCTGTTCGTTTTACTCTTGACAATAAAGTAAGTCTTTCAGCCAGCTAGTCGAGTGACATCAGTGGGGTAATGTCGTTCCTCACGTGATTATCGCATCCAGATCTCCAACGTCCTTTTGACATCTCTGCGATTAAGGATATCTGACGACAGCACACGAAGCTGGGATCTAAAGGCCAGCCGTTGCGCCGAGGTTGTTATTTCTCTGATTCTCAGCATATTACCACTGTACTTCCTTTGATCCATTTCGTCCTCCATTCTCGATTGTGATCACATTCTCCATCAGCAGTGTCATCGTAACACACATTCAGTAATGGTCCCAGATGAGGAGCTCTCCAACTATCAACTCTTCCGGGACTGCCTGTCAACGCCACTGATTGAGAAATCAGTGGGGGATGAACCCAAGAAGCGTAAGGCCCGGAAGTATGGACGAAAGACTGCCATCAAACCTGTCTCGACTCAAGTAGCCGGTGAAGTCAATGACGCAGATGAACTGGCCGAATTCATAGATGTCAGTGCGCCCAAGTTTTCTCTTCTACCCGCTGATTAAAAGTAGTATATCGCAACTGAAGTGTTCAGCGTGTTACCGTCCGAACTACGGAGATTAAGCTATTCAACTTGGCTGAATACTACCCAGCTCCAGAATGACTATTCCTTACCATTGGACCTTGATGCGACAGACGACATCCTCAATGTGCTCTCTCCATCAATCATTGACTCGTTCCAGACGTACTCTCTCCTGCCTCCAAACCGTACACCGGTCGAATTCTTTACCCCAATTCTCAATACCTACCTCACCGTACTCACAACAGCACCCCCTCCACCGTCGATGACCAAGAACCAAGCATCCGAATGCGAGATCTGCGAGCGTTCTTGGATTCCACTTACCTACCATCATTTGATCCCACGCGAAATGCATACAAAGGTCTTAAAGCGTGGTTGGCATACGCAAGACATGCTGGAAAATGTTGCTTGGATATGCAGAGCATGCCACAGTTTTGTGCACCGAGTGGCGAGCAACGAAGAGCTCGCAAAGGATTTGTATACCGTCGACCTTCTTAGGGACCGAGAAGACGTACAGAAGTTCGCGCTCTGGGTTGGCAAGGTCAGATGGAAGGCGAGGTAGGAATAGTGCCATGGCTTATGACTCTGTAATCCAGGATTAGATCGGGAAGAGATCTTCTTGTCCAATCGATATCTAGGCAGACCTGTCAGGTTTTGAAAGCTTTGGGCCTTGACAATGGCCTGTGCAGAAGGAATGACAGCATTATGTTCATGTTGGGCTTTTGGGCCGAAATTGCTGCTTCCTGGGGTGCATTCCTTTTTCAAGGGTCGTCTTATGAAAATGGGACTCGCACAATACTTGAATTTTGCAAATGCTTCACCGCCCATCAAGGCGAAGCCAAGGCCTCAGAATTTCCATCGCTCTGCTGCTCAAGCTCACAAGCTCACCGGCGGGCGAGGACTCTGGGGTACACGAGAAGCCATCTCCATGTCTTGCGATGTCTGTCGACACCATGCAGGTACCGGTCAACCTCCTTGTTTTCTTTCGCCACTCTACGGCCACGCAGCTCCACCAGAGTGACTCTACGCGTTCATCGCTGTCGTCCTCTCGCCCAATCGTTTGGTGCGTCCGACAAGGTTCCAAACCATAAGCGAGTAGAATGCCTTGAAGCGAGGACGCTTTCTCCGGATTGGGTCCTATGTAAACAATACTAGACATGGTCATTTATATGGCCTGGACGAGATCTTCGAGACCCGCGTTGCGAAGATGCCAACTCCATATTTCAATCTCGCATTTCTCTTCTTTTTTGCAACTCATTTCGACAACCATTTCCCCCCAGAAAGTTCTGAGCAGAGCCATAGGCTTTTCATGCCCAGCGCTGTCCACGTCTAATCGCCCTAGCAACCGCGGGAAAGATGGTAGACCTGGACAACCCAGCCGGAGTTGATCTCGACGACGATCGATCGATTGCTGTCAGGAGAAAACGGAGGAGCAGCAGTGGCCTTGTTATCAATTCAGCGTCGAAAATTAGATCCGCAGACCGCCATGGAATATCTACGCCACCAACAACACCAAGCCGCGCGAAAAAACGCGTCCGGTTTTCCGATCCAGGACCCGCGATACAAGACGATTTTTCCTCGGGCCTGACTCCTTTCATTCGACGGACATCTCTCTCTACCGGCCCCAAGCGTCGTCACTCGACACCGGCAAACCTATCAAATCGAGCCCAGTATGATGAACCGCTTTCAGGCACTCTGCAGTTCGCTCCATTGCGACAGGTATTGGATGGGAGAGTCAAGCGAAGACTTCGACGGAATCGATTGAGCGAGGAGATCAACAACATCGAATCAGACAAAAGACGCAAAGCAAAGAGTAGGAAGCAGGAGGTTGAGAGATTGAGACATGAATTGGAGCTCAGGGATGCAGAAATGCAAAGTATGAGAGACGAACACGATCTCGCCAGCCAACTGGAAGGAGAGGCAGGATCGTCCTTCACAGCAAACTCAAGGCTCAGCAGTAAGGTCGAGGAGTTAGAACAACAAATCTCGGACCTAAAAGCAGAATTACAACAGAAAGAAGAGTCTAGTCAATGGGAGAGTAATGATTGGACCATGGCCGCCCAAGATCCTTTCGATAACAACGACGACGAGGATGACTTTATGACCACGAATTACGATGAGGATTTTACTATGAATGATGACGAGGTTATGACTACACCTACCAGACTCAATACTTCTTTTCTTTCACCACCGCACAGCTTACCAAATACACCCAGCCGACCACCTTCCTGTTCTAGCGCAGGGATCCAAGCGGATCTACCTATCCTGGACACTGAGAAAGACTCCTTGAAGCAGCAACTTGAAGTGCTTCAGTCGGAGGTCTCGAAGCTCAATGCTGCAATTGCCTTCAAGGAAGATAATCACTCAAGGTTGGAGGATAAACTTGCAGAGTTCATCCCACTGGATCAGTCGCATGATCATTCTACTCTTGACTCGGCCCTTGACTCCGTATTGACTCAGCTTGCTCTCGTCCAATCACAGGTGGTGGAGAAAGAGGCCGGCTTTTCTGCACTGTCATCTGAAATATCAACTCTTGGATTTGACTCGTCAGGCCCGGAAGAAACGATAGCTACCATCTCCAAGCAATTCCGACAAGCACGGCTAGATCTTGAATATCTCACTCCGGGAGAGAATTCCGAAGGTTTCGAAAACTCAAAGCTGCTTGAGATGCTCGTATCTCGCGTTCGTGGCTTGCTCAAGAAGGTCAAAACAAGAGACGAGAGCATCGATCAGTACCACGACCAAGAGATTTTGCTTAGGCAACAAATCAACACCCGGGTCGACGCTCTCCAGGACTGTCAGAAAGAACTTGACACTGCAACGGTTTTGGTGACCGAACTACGCACCGAGGTTAATGAGAAAGATATTGACAACGAACGTCTGAAAGAAGCCCTGGTTCAATATCGAGCCGAAGTAAAGAGTCTTGAAGACTTGGTTCAGCAAATCGAGAATGAGAATAAAACAACCAAGGCGTCCCTCGAGGACAAAGTGCAAGACGAAGTTCTTAAGCATGACATTACTCGCGCCGATAATGAAGGCAAAAAGTTCCTCATTGCGGAGCTTGAGCGTCGTTTGTCGGCTGCACTAGAAGCGTCCGCCATTATCAAAGCTGAACTACAAGAGAAGGACAGCACCATCGAAAACCAAGAGAGCGCCATCTCCACTCTGCAATCTAACGGAATAGAACGAGAACGCGAACACGGAGATGCACTTGCTCTCCGCGACTCTCAAATTCTCAGTCTGAGGACCGAGCTCGACTCGGCCAACTCGGCACTTCGAGAAGCGCACGCCACGATATTAAGCCTTCGTCGCGATGTCTCTGGACTAGAGATACAGGTCAAAGATGAGCGGAAGCGTGGAATGGATATCGTGCAAAGGATGCGACAGCAGCTTAGCGGCGTCCTTGAGATGGGGATGGGATACCTGGCTGGCGATCCTCCGACCCCGCGAAACACTCACAATTTAGTGGGTGTTAACAGTAGTCCGACTTCTATCGCTACGAACGGAGAGAGTGAAGGCGAAGAAGGATATGTAAGACGCGGTGGTATGTTTGATAGTGGTTCGGCGAGAAAGGCTTCGAGGGGTCTATCGAACATTACTCCGGTGGCCAAGATGAGGGGTAGAAGGAGATATGACAGTGGACTTGGGTTCTTGGAGGAGTCTGAGGCTGAGGAGGCTTTTGGAACCTGAGCGATGGTAGGCGTTAGTATAGACACCCCCTTCATCATCCATGGTAATGAGTCTGGAGTTTGATTTTTGTTCGCCTTTTTTGCAGCGAGTCAGGAATCTATGTATGGGGTTTGGGGGTTTTCCCTTTGGATTATCTGTTTAGTATACCTACCATATGATATATCAGTAAATAGTTTCACTCAGCTGTGTTTTCCTTCTTGCAGCGGAGAGTTTCTTGTACCACCCTCGGAAATTCTTCCGAAAGAAGGCCAGGGCTGCTATATATATCCGCGTATAGGCTAGGTATGGCCCTGCGTTTCGGCAACGCTCTCCTGATCGCTTAGCATGAGATCGGCATGCCGTTGCTGCCTATTTCACGTACATCTTAACACCTCATGTGGCGGGGGCGCGCAAAGCTGTCTCGACTTTCAGCGCACGAGATGTATACCTCATGTCTGACAAGCAATAAAAGACTTGAGAAATGTTAGAACCTCCTCTCCTCTTTCTACCCGCCCCATCAGCGACCTGCATCCTGAGCACCATAACCGAGGGCGTGCCGACCAGTTTGCATGTCACGTCCACGCATGTCCTCACCACCCTCTCCAATGGCCGTCTCTCCATAATTTCCCTGGGCCAATTACGTCACCCGGCCTCAGTTGGCCCCGGAAATGAAGGGGCTGGAAGTAGCAAGATCTCCCCCTCGGGCCTCTGGACGCTGGCTGCACACCCGTCCGGACAGTGGTTCGTCGTCGGTGGCATCGGCGGTTTCCTTGAGCTCTGGGTCCTCGCTGATGGGGTGGGCTCGGCTCATATCGAGAGGCGAATGGTGTTCGCGGGTTTGGCTGAACAGGAGAGTACTCGTGTGTTACGCATCTTCCCTGCTGCTTTGCCAGGGGGACAGCGTGCGGACTTAGTTCTCAGTGCTGGCAGGTCCGGCGAAGTCCGTATCTGGGACTCGAGCAGTGGAAAGTGTCTTGCGGTTCTTGAGGGAATGGTGGGTATGGTGAGGTGTGGCGGGCTGTTCGAGTGGGAAGGTGGAGATCCACATGCCACTGTGAGGAAGGTTGTAGCTGCTGGGCATGAAGGCGTGATTCGTGTTTGGGATCTGAAAGACCTAAGCGCTGTTGGCGAGACGGCTTTGGCAATTAGACCGGAGAGGCAATTGAGGTGCGGCGGAATTGTTTCTGCTCTGTCACTTGATGCCATCAGAGGGAGGTTGATCAGTGCTGGCGCCGATGGCGAGTTGAAAGTTTGGGATGTGCGGGATGGGTAAGTCCTCCAGCCTGCATCTTCATCAATACGCTTTTTTTTTTCTTCTTCTTCTTCTTTCTCGTTTTCTTGTCACTTTCTTTACCTTCTTCTTTGCGAGATGCTGAAATGAAGCATGCAGTTCCTGCCTCGCCGACCTCTCAGGCACCAATAAAGCTCTCATAAGTCGCCTCCAGCTCTTACCAGACAACACACTCATCGCAGGGGATGCCTCCGGAGGCATCTCAATTTGGGACCTCCATACGTTTGAGCAGAAAATGTCAATATGTGCACATGGTTCTGCAGCGGTTGTATCGATAGCGTGTTTGGAAGAGCAGAGGTGCCTGTTGACTGGAGGTAGTGATGGGATGGTCAAGCTTTGGGATATTGCCAGTGGGTCGTTGGTCAAAGAGTTCCTGACGGAGGACGCTGCTTCTGCGGTTTGGCAGGTTGGGTTGACCAAAGAGAATGACATTGTGGCATTGTTTGAGAAGGATGGCCAAGTGGTTCTTGGTGTGAGTGTTTCTCCTTCTCGTTCAGAGATCCCTAATGACTTGCTGTTTTGAACTAACCTATTCCTTTGACATGTAGATCTGGGATGCTCAGCCCGAGTAGTTGAGGTTGACGGTCTATAATCATCGACAAGGACCGGATGCTTTGCAAGTGAAGACTCTTTACATAGCATAAAGATAATGTGCCATGTGGATAAAGCCAATACTTTGTACGTAGGATCGATTAGGTATATAGACTATTTTCAGAATAGCAACGAATCATACTATTCCGCCGTGCGGCAGAGAGCTCGTCTTGCGCACGAGATCCATAGCCATGTTATTTCGAGTTTGCAGAACGAGTACGAAAAAAGTGACAACACGATCTCGGCTAGACTTGGTGACATAAGTCTTGTCTGATGGAGAATCTCACAAGAGACGAAATAATGCCATTGCGCCTCAACTCACCTCTTCCTTCAGTGCTATGCATTGCCTCTTTCTCGCCTCTACGGGCACCTGAAGGATTGCTGGCCAAGGGCTCTTAGCATGACGCGTTATTCGCGTGAAAGGTCTGTGACAGGTATACAGCTCGAACGAATTCGTCCGTGTGCCGGTCAGAATCCCGGCGAAGATCTTACTTGCTGCACGGGACCTTCGGGCGAAGGATTCCCATGAGACTGATATAGATATCGAATTGTTTACTCAATACCATGGGCGAGTGCTGTCCCAAAACGTCGCAGACATGGCAAAGCGTACTCCAAGCCACCCGCGCAGTTCCCTTAATCGCACCGAAGAAGTCAGGAGTATGGCGGAGCTGCTCTGCTCTGAGTCAGCAACTGACGTGAGTGAGTTGTCCCTGCTAATTGCATCGCCAGCAGCGGAGAAGGATGCAAATAGGACGTCCGTTCAGTTTGGAAGAGAGGGCTTGTGAGTGACATCCATTCCTGACACAGAGTTCAGGTCGGTCTGAAGGCGGGGTGAGGGACTGAGAGTCGTCGGTCGGTGGGTCGCAACCTTGCATTTTCGCCAACATGATGACTTTCTCCGTACAACGTAGCATCACGAACCCAGGCCTCCAAACACAAGCGGCACGACAGGGAAAGTCACCAAGCCCATGTTGGAGAAGATGGTACGGAGTAGGAGAAGAGATGAAGCAAACTCAGAACAGATCTCCACCGACGGGCGCAAGCGGGTTCCGCAGTGTGCTTTAGTCGACTGGACGGCGTCCATTTCCAGCACAGCCACCAGGAGGGAAGGCCAGTGATTGCCATTTTCCTTCGTATTGGCTCTCGCGCACAACCCGGAGTTGTTGCAATCTTTGACAGGTCCTCCTGCACCAAAGGAAGCATCTGGCCCAAGCTTTTGCTGGTCTCCTGCTCCCCTTACCTGCCGTACAAAGGTGTCCGTGTTGATAAGTATCCACGCCAGCGCCGCTTTCGTGCACAGAAGTCCAAGTCTTCTTTCTTAAATCCTCCCACACCCTGCTCTCACCCTACCTCTTCTTGACCAGCAGTCTTGGATGCCGCCCGAGGATTGTTCCTTTGACGTTGCTATCGAGTCTATATTCACAATTATCGTCCGCAACATGGCGAATTGGCCCGCGCAATCACAATACCCGCCCAGGACGTCGTCTCGACGGGTGTCTCCTCCCGGTGTCTACGTTAATGTTGAGTTTGGCATAGCTTTTTCGCAACATGACAGGGTGCATACGACATCCATGAAATATGCATCGAAGAACATGGAGCATAGGTTTCGTGAGCAGCAGGCACGAGCTGCCGTCCCAGACATGTTACGGTCGGGTTATCCACTATCCGCTCGAGAAGCACGAGCACAACCACAATTGCCCCAGCATCCACAATCATCGAGAGCACCGAGACTGGTGATAAGGCGAAGAGACCAGGAGAGGGGTACTTCTGCTCCGCCGTCTTTGCAAGAACGGCATGTCGATAATTCGACCAACTCTATAGACGGTACCCGAGTTTCGTCTTCTCAAGATCGAAGAGACCAGCCGCTACCCCCACTGCCCTCCGAGTTTCGTCTGGGTGAACCCGATATGCCATGGTCAGCACCCCAATTTCTTCCGGTAGCAACTTATGAGGACCCGACCACGCTTGATATGGATTTCCAGAGTGAGAGTACGCGAGGAGAAGATCCGCAACGGGTTAGGGATCTAGGACAGCTGCAGCAAGCGATGATGACGGTGGACAGTTTAGAGGAGAATGAGCTTGATGCTCTCACGTCTGAAGGGATTGGGGGCCTCCCCAGAGGGCCCAGAAGTTTAGGATGGGCAATCAGTACCAATGATGCACCAGAGACTCCAAAGTCACCAGCACCTCCGCCTTACGTCGTGAGTCAATGGGAGGAAAGATATGGGGGATACTTTCGACCAGGCCGACCAAGAAGCTCAGGTTGAGTTCTAAAAGATGGCGATATAACCACCTCATTCCGATCATATTCGTGCCATCCATCTATCACATTCTCAAGATACAATTACGAGGATTTGCGCCAGACTGGTACCGCTTCTCGTATCATGGGAATTGGCACCGAAGATCGATGGGCTTGTAATCCTCGCAATCAAGGGTTGGATTGCAGTGTGGATTATGTCGCTCAATAGATGCCTCAGGAGTAGTAGCACCAACGGACACAGTCGGAAGTCCTGTGCGCCCCTAGAAGTCCCCACCATCAAGGGAAGAAGAGAATCTAGAAAAACGGTAGCAAAATGGGAAAGGTGCTTTACGGGGGGAAGGGGAAGAGTGATTTGGGATCCTCTTAAAATGTTGTTTCAACACTGTAATTTAATATTCATTTGTGGAAAGCCTCACTGGACGACAAAAGCGTCTGTTAATGAGATAAATGTCTTTACATACATACGAAGTAAAGTACATGAATGTTATAGCAATCCATCGTCGAAATCATTCAAGAGTTACATTCCATTCCCCGAAGTATCCTATCCGTCCAAGCGCCGATCAAAACAAGCCCGCGCATCCCCTGTTTGTTTCCAATTAGCCTACAAGAAAGCCTCACGTCCAAGTTGCAACATTCCCACAGAGAATCTAATTTACCGTGCCTTCACCAGGCCGCTCCTCTACCAGCTCCGCCGTATTTCTGAAAGAAGTTCTCCTTATCCTCCTTGAGACTTTCCCTGCCTCTCGACAGGATTCTCATCTTCTTTGCCGTGGAGCCTCGTCATGAATTAGTAGCTACGGCTCCGCTACGTTGTGCTGCCGTCAGCAAAGGATATTAATTTGCTGGGGATGCTTATGGAGGAAGTCAACGAGGTGCTGCCGTGGGATCCACTGTGAGAGTAATCAGTCAAGGCGGGCCGTCATCTTCGGCGGGCTTTCGCCGGCAGACTGGACCGTTGCTTCGGGATCCCCGTTGCAAGAGCAGTAGACGGAGTTTTCCCACCTCTGCTTATCATCCTTCGAATTTATCGTCCTGGTTCCTCCCTCTCAGACCGCTGGCTTGGAGAATGGAATCTACAAGGGAGCTGCGGTGTCCCGGTGTTCTCCCTCGCACACTGTGGAGGGAATGGTAGCACGCTGCTCGGTAAGTTTCTTTGACTTTGTTGCTGGGTTTTGGCGAGGGGGTGTTTTTGTGTCTGGAGACCTTACAGCTACGCTGTGACTTGTGTTGTTCTTGTGGGGAAGAACACCTTCGTGCTTTCTTGAAGTGCCTGCTGGCTTGTGTGTTCGAGCTTCCATTGATGAAGCTGTACCTAGTCAGTCCACTGGGAGAAGCGGCATGAGGCGTGCTTGAGCTTGCTGCCGCGCTGAAGTCGATCAATGGGTTCCTGGCTTGTGTCATCTACTTAGCTAGGCAGGAATGGCAAGTATTCCGACGCGGAACGTTCAACACATTAAGAACCCAATCCAGAAATCCAGGAACGATGGAGCCAGGACTCGGACCCTTACTGGTTCGAAGTACGAGTTAGCAGTACAGGGAGAAGCGTAAGCGATCAATCAATTATCATTAAACCCCATTCCTAGTTATACAGTACATTCTTTGACAATCATTAGAGGCCTGCCGTCCCCTATGGAATCCGAACCCTGGCCATCCATGGCCAACCCACACGAATAGAAAAACCTTCAACACCCACCGTGGTCACCGATCAATTCGCTGCCTTGTATCCTCCGTACGTATTGGGTGGTGGGCCTGGCGGTGGGTTGTAACCTTGCTGGTACGGTGGATTGGCTCCATAAGCCCCATTGCCATAGTTCGTCTGGCCATATTCCTGCTGAGGCCCGTTGTTATAGCCGTAGGCCGGTGCGGGCGCGTGCGCGGTATTAGCTACCATTGGGGTAGGATTGGTGCTGTACCTGGCTGCGCGACGACGACGGCGGCGAGTAAGGCATCTATTTCGGATAACGTGATTAGCTTATCGTCTTTCTGCTCTGGGGGCTTTTTCGGTGGATGGATTGAGGGAAATGCGTGGGGTAGGTGGTGATCAATTGTGGGGTACGGGGGGCTGGAGAGGGGAGGCGGGTTTTGCTGCCAGGTACGTACAGGCAGGCAAAGATAAAGATCAACGCGAAGAGGATCAAGATTCCGGCCAGGACCCAGCGGCCCCATACGCTCCAGCTCGAGCAGGTATATGTGCGATAGTAAGGGTATCTGGATTATTCCGTCAGATGAATTCCAATACCAAAGCGGACGTTGCGATGAGTACGAACCCTGTGCGGCAGATTGCGCGCTTGTCAATGAGAGCTCTTTTGATATTATCCATGCTTGCGAGATGAGATAGAAGGCGGTTGAAATGGATGGCTTAAATCAAGAGGAATAAGAGGAGACGAAAAGAGAGAGAAAAGATCAGTACTTATTGGCAAGGCGGCGGGGACCCTGCGATGGGTTTAAGGCGCAGTGGTCTGTTGTGAATGGTCATACCAAGAGAAATAGCACCGCCTCTCGAGCACACGATCCATTGGCGCCGGGCTGTGGTTCGCTGCACGGCTTATCTGATTCTCGGTAGCTCAACTTCTCAGCTTAGCTGGGGGGGCTTAGAATGACGACGTGGTGAGATCATCAGGGTCCATCATGTGACGGGGACTTGCTTGTTCTTGTTCGTGCCCTGGCTGCATCTGTCACGCTCTACTTCCCTCATAATACCTCTAATGCGACAGCTAAGATCAAAGGAATGCCTAATATTCCTCTTTGGTGCTACTCTGCCTGCTATACCCTATGGTCAATAGGCCATATCATTCATACCCGACGATTCCGTACTGCTGTCGTGGATGATGTCTAAGCCACGAAACGCCGAGACAATCGTGGTATTACTTCTCACTGCCCAAGGCTTGGCTCCCAAACCTTCCACGTATCTGTACGGAGGCCGACATGCCGATCTTAGTGCAATCGATATAATTCCAAATATGCCTATACTTAGGGACATAACCCCTCGCCCTACCTCGCAAATCTTGCAGTCGAGTAGCTGAGCAGGTTTTCAAGCAGATGTTCGATTTGATGCCATTGGTTTCATTGATCTCTACGAGCTGCGCCAGTTTGTGCAAAGCTTAGCGACTGCCTACGGTGCTGTGACCTATCTACATATATGTGTAGCCAGTATGTTAGGCGGACACCAAAATATGTTACAATACATGTTTAGGAGAGAGTTCGATGGTAGAACGTTGTGACATGATCTTTCGAAGCCATGTCTAGATCTTGCTCTGCGTGTGCTGATTTCAAGCTCGATTCCCTCTTATTGCCCATCTCACATATCGTCTGGTGCTGCTTGACTCCAATAACCTAGCCCGTGCCAGGAAAGAGACAATAATCGCAGTCTCCATGGAACTGGGTACCCTGGTCCGATTAGACCTGAGAACGTATTTCGGCAATAGGCGACGAGCGAATCTGTAGTGTCACGTGTATTGTGATATTTGATGCATATGTGGAGGTCCTTGATGCTGGAGCAGTTCCTCCAAGGGAACAGAGTCTCAAGGTAGCTCTGGGATAGTTTTTTAGACTAAGCTTGTTTGTGGCGTTTTGCAAATCGACACTTTCTACTCTCTGCTCAAAGCATATTGTATTATTGTCTTGTCTCGGGAAGCCTGTCAAAGCGACTTAATAGCAATACAATTAGATCGCAACTGAGGGTAATGGAGACATCATGCCTACGAAGTAGGTGGCATGAACTCGTGGGAGAAAAACTGAATGGACGTCTTGCGGTGTGGCAGGAATAGAAGACGCCCTGCAGGGTGATGTTGCTGGTAGTATATCCAAAAATATGCCACCATGATCTTTCCGCCCTTGCCTGTCTTTCATACCAAGCTTATGTCGCAGACTCTCCACCGAGGAAGTTACGTGGCTCTCAGAGTCACTCTTGACATTGATCTGATCCAGAGATCAAAGACAGGTTATTTTCATATCTCCTATACCAGCACTTGCGGTACTGCACTCGATGTAAAAGTTGTAGGCACGCCTACCGTTCTCACTGCTCCCACAGAGCTGAGTAAGATGGGGGAAATAGTTCGACAATATGTGCGAAAAGGTTATTTGACTAAGAAGATGAGTATCCAGTCGAGAGGCCAGTAGGAATAAGCTACGGCATTTGCTAGCTAGAGAAGCCGTACTAACCAGGCTTACTTAAATACCGGAAAGTCTTATATTCGCAATAGACAGACTGCTAGAACAGACAGATTTACGTCGGGTCTTTACATGCCCATACATCTGACATTATAGTCCAACTTTTACAATTGACTGTAAATATGCCGAACTTTAGGTCCACCATCCCTTAGTAGTAATTAAATCCCACAGGTCTAGACCGACGCATAATCAAAGACCAGTGCTTCCAGTCGCAATCAAGTTCAACCATGCAGCAAGTCTGCAATAAGAACGCATTAGCAAATATCGCAAACGAGAATTCGATTCTTGCATCCCACTCAGATGACGAAGATCAACCTGGGTTCGACTTACCGATATCCAGCTTTGGCGATTTGTAGCTTCACAATCGGAAGGGCAGCGGTGTAGTAAGCCCCAGAAAGATCAACCCCCTCGACCGCAGTCAATCCATCAACAAGCACGGTCGAGCAGACATAAGAGTTGGCGTCTGAAGCCCAAACCAAAGCGGACGCTTGAGCATCGGTGATATCCATGCCCTTGAGCCACGAAGCGGCAGAAGACTTGTATGTTCCGGTCTTGATGGCGGTCGTGAGGGTGGTCGCCCATGACTTGGCATCAGCCAAAGCATATCCGCCAACATACTTTTCGGGGATCTCGGTATCCCACTGCAAGTTGGTGCCGGTCAGTACTTCAAAACTAACAACGCTTAGGCTTCAGCTGCAGGGGGTACTCACAATATGGTGCAAATTTGTCGATGTTCCACCAAAGGTGACCGCGATTCCATTTCCGCCGACCTGGAGCTGTTCGTCATGGAGTGGTTGATGAATGTCACCAAGGAACTGAACGCAGATGCGTGCGTCAGTACCGCTGGCATACTTTGGCCCATGATGGCATTGCGAGACAGGTGACTGCTCGCGAAAAGGCCGTGCTCCATGATCCCCGATGATACTTGAGATTAGGACTTACGTGAACAAGGAACTATGACAGTGTCAGGGGTCATTTCAATATCTTCCAAAGCACATGCTTGGGGACTTACTTTTGTAGCAATGACCTTCTCGGCAGCGCTTACCTTGCTGCTTTGCACCCTTGAAGTCTAATGTACTGATTAAGAACCATTATTAAAACACTGCTTGGGGATTGCTCACATAATTCTTGATGGCACTGACCACACAGCCGGTAGAGCCGCAGTCTCGCGAATATTGAACGTCGCATGTTTTAGGCGGAGCATCATTGGCGTCAATGTAATGATAAGGAGCGGAGAACTTCCCAGCGGTGGTATAACGGTAGGAATCGGCCTGTGTTAACATGAGCAAGCTGATATCAGAAGTGGCCCGGTCCTGGAGCCAGGAACTCAACTGCTTACCCAGGTGGCCACGGAGGCGAGATAGTTGGCGCTTGTGTCGCCGAGGATATTTTGGAAGTAAGTGGCGGTCTCGGCGGTAACTATCCCATAAGATCAGCTTGGATTAAAACCCAAGTGTATATCTGAGAAACGAACCAAAATTTGAAGCTATGTATGCAACGGTATCGTGACCAAGAGTTCCCCACGCAAAGGCCCTTGGAATAGCTGCCAGGACGACGAGTGATAGGGAGGCCTGGAATTTCATCGTGACGAGAATGACGAGCAAAGGCTTGACTGAGTAAAGTCTGGACGGTGCGAACTACTTGATGATCGAAAACAAGAAACGTGAGAACGGAATTGTTTTATAGCCTCGAAGGGATATTTCTCGGGCACATATTAATCACTGCATCCTCGTTCGCGGGCCTTCCTAGATCAAGCAGGTGTAGAAACATTTGTAGGCTAGATCCTGAATATACAGCTGCCAAGAACCCAGCCCACAAATCCCAGGACGAGAAACAAGTTTGGATAATGTGAACGCGTGAAAGGATTATGGATAACAGTATATCAAACTTCCTCAGGATGACAGGTTCCACGTCTGATAGGTCCGGCAGCCACGGCCAATGATAGCGCTTGAGCACCCACCTTCCTGATTGTGCCCGGCGGTCTAATGCCGTGACCCTGAGCCATACACTAAAGTCTAGTCTAAGGGGAGGTTGAACGGTGAATGGCTAATGGCTGAACATTGCAACGCTTAGCGGCGAGTGCCGTCGCGACACCGATGCCTCGATGCGAGGAATCGATCTCGGAATCCTGATGTTTAGCGAAAGTTTAATGCGCCAAGTCTGGGGGGACCTGCCTCGATTAAGAAGGACGGTACGCATGGCATGTGTGGTTGGCGGTATGTGATAGGTCGTTTCTATAATGCCGAGTTATCTACACTCTGAAAAGCAGCCGGACAAGGCCGAGTTTGGAAGCAATTAGAAGGCTTGGAAGTCTCTCTGAGAGTGGGATCTCGCTAGTTCTGACGTTTCTTGGCCCTACGAAGCGACGAAGCTACTTACTTATCTTTGCTATCATACAGCAACTATAGGTGCCAATTGTTGTGCGCGCATCGACGATGTTATCAGTGGGTGAAAAAGTAGAGCTGTAAAAGGTGCTTGGATATTTCTATCTACCAGCACTCTGTGATTTCATTTTTCAAGAACAGGTCATTGCAGTACAGGTCCAGAAGAAGTTAATCTTGTATGCAAGTTCGGACATCCATTGATGTAGAAGTATCTCATTGATGACTGATCTGGTACGTATTTTTGTCATTCTTCTTCCATGAAACCTGAAATTCTGCACAAAATCCGAGATATCCACGCGACTTGAAGTAGCACGAAGGCTTCCCATAGGAGCCACACCAGAAAAGACAGTAGAAGATCATATGCCGAGAAATTTAGCCTCAGCTGGCAATTATAATTAACATTTATCTGTTCTAGGTTATTCTTATGCCGTAATGTTCAGGATGTTCTGGCTTAAGCCCAGGAGTAGCACTGGTCAACAATTGGGATCGCGACGCTGTAAAGAGTAGTGCTATACCACTGAGTGGCGAAGGCATCCAAACCAAAGACGAATTCGGAAGCCAGCTCAAGTCCTTCAGAGCAAGTGCCGTTGCTGTTAAGACCCGTAACACCTGCAAGATCAACACCTCCGGAGGCCGTCAAGGTCAGAGTGTTGTTAAGACCTGGCTGAGCGGTAAGTCCAGCTGACAGATCAACGAGACCCGAGAAAAAGTCGATGGCCACCTCGACAGTGAGCGCGACATAAGGGTTGACTTCTCCCTCGACGTTTCCGGTCGCATTGATGGAGGCGGTATATTCGGGGGTCCAGCCAGTGGTGGAAGACGAGGCTGAGTCAAGGAGATCGAGATGCGCACTTCCACCGGTCAAGGCCAGTCCAACCTCGGTCGTGACATCAACTGCTGCGTTGACAGAAAGATCAGCACCAATCTCGAAATTGAGAGCTGGGCCAATGGTAAGTAGACCGGGCACAGAGACCAGGGAGTAGGTGAGAGACGGTGCGGTGTAAGCAAAGCTGGTTGAGTATGACGCAGCGAGATCCAGGGAAAGAGCAAGGTCGGCTGAGAAATCGGTATCGATATCGAAGTACAGATCTTCGACTTTGAAGAGAAGCCAGCTGTACTTAAAGTAACCAGAGAAGGTGACGTTGGCACCAACAGTAGCAGTGTCGGCGGTAACGGTGACGTATGGGGCATATTGGTATAGGACGGTATTGTCGGCCAAAGGCGCCGTGAAGTCCATAGTGTAGGTAGGATTGATGGTCATACGCTTAGCGATGGCTGTTCCAGCTAAGTGTCCGAAGGCGATCTCGGTAACGTCTGCAAGATGTCAACCAACCCAGCCCTGATCACAAGAACTCTCTCGAACTTACTGGCAGTAGTGGACACATCCGTCTTCTCGGATGCACAAGTCACTTCCAACGTGGTGTTGTTGAAAGACAGACTACTGGCAAGGAAAATACCTCGCTCCAGCTGTGCATCGCAGTCTCCCATGTGGTTGGTAATCAAAACGAATGGGGACTCAACGGCCCAAGCACTTTGAGCAGCGTTAAACACAGTCAAGTTGGCAAAAGTGACTACGACTGAGGTTGCATCGCAGTCAACAGCAGTGACCGCAGCAATGTCCTCGAGCACTACAGTTGGATACTTCATGGCATGAGATACTTTCATATCGCCTTGGGCCAAAGTTCCATTGACACCATAAACGAGGGACACATTTGTGGTTGGCACCACATTCTCCAGTGCAACCTTGTCGATGTTTGGGTTGGAGACAGGTCCAAGGACAGTGGTGGAATTGGTGGCAGTTGAACTTCCTTGGACATTGTTGTAAGCTTCGATTGGGATGGAGGCAGCAATGTCGGCCAGAGTCAACACAGCAGCTGCCTTTGCAGCAAATCTCAAGGGGAAGAGCATGATGAGTGAGAGGATGTATTAAACGCGAGGGCTTGATTCAAAAGAATGTAAGGGCGTGAGGGCTGGAGTTTCAACGAAGGTCGGGGCAGAGGCTACTTTATCAGTCGCTGAAGCCAGAAGGGCTGAAGGTGCAGCTGAACAAAGTTAAGGCCGACAAGCTGGCGCATCTTACATGTGCCGGTCCGGCTATCTTTTGGTTCGAAATACTGCCCTTGGAAGTCATAAAGATACGCACTATACCGACCTGTGATTAATTTCATTCTGCAAAGGGCCATTTCTGTGACAAATACCCCATATGCGGACCCCCGGTGCAGTACTGAATCATACTCTCGTAGCTGCACATACCGCAGATAATTACTTGCTCGCCGCTGCGAGGTTTAGCCATCGAAGTCATGGCCGACGGCGGTAGAGGTCACTATCAGGGCATCGGAGCACGACTTCGAGAGATGCCTGACTGCAGCGGGACGTGTCACGGGCAGATGTGATTCTACAACCTTACGCGCGGAGATCGTCCGGTTTGGAAGCTATTCTCCGACTGTTAAGATCCAATCGAGTCACCGTGCTCGGGCCAACGCTGATAAAGTGGAGACCCGCCTCGACCCTAACGGCTAACATGGACAGCTTTGGGACCTGACCGTCCCCCTCGAACCACTGCACTCCACGAAATCTAGCATGATCCTTCCAGATCAGAGGCCCACTCGCTTGCTATTTGCTCGTGATTGAAACGGAGGGACGATCGTCGAATAGTACCTCAACCACGCCTTTGTCCTAAGAACCAGGACCGGTGGATAACTTATGGCAAGTACGCTGGCAGATACCCTTGCCAGGGATAGACCTTGTTACACGTGTACTTGTCCTTCATTTGATTCGGTCTCCTCACACCGTGCCTGGCTGAGAACGTCCGGCTGGTGTTCGGGGAAAAGGACGAGTCCACTTTCAGACAGGTGGGGGATGGAGGCTCGCATGGCAGTTCAGCATTGCAAACATTTGCCAAGTCATGGCATGCAGTGGAAAGACTTGAGAGAGTCCCTCCTTGGGGCCCCGGGTGAGATGTCAGCTAGCACCAGCCTCAGCAATCTTTGTAGAGTCCGAATGTAAATGGCTTTGGGGATTGGTGACGTCTAACTCAACTCTGAATAGACGATCCCATATCTCATAGTCATGTCACTGATAGTCCTACTTAGTCTCTCAGTCATTTCGCCCACCCATAAGGCCGGCACAGCGACGTTCACCCACGGGCCCTTACGCTGTTCAAAAGCCCCTGCATCCACCCCGACTACATCACACAGCAAGCCTTGACTGCACAGGCTCACAATTTCGGCGATGAGCCACATGTCTCAGCCATAGCCTCGTACTGTCACCGCTCACTGGGTGCATGCGTTTGCATCTAACTCTGACTAGCGGAAAGATTATTGATCCTTCATGAGAGTCATGTTCATGTGATGCCCAACCTTGCGTTTGCTCGGAGAAGACGGCTAGAAGTATGTCGCGTGTCTGGCAATGATTTAAGATCCGAGCTTAGCTTTCATATCAAGCTTTTGCGGATTTCCTTAACAGGTAAGGAGATAGAGCTTTTCTTCTCGAGATGTCTGCCTTAGGCACGTTCATGTTTTCTGTTTTGGTAAAAATATATTACAACTGGCCCCTTGGAAATTATCTGCCAGTTCTAGTTAGCGACTAGCGACAACGAGCATGCTCTGGCAATATATTAGACCTTGGTATGTCCCGAGCGTTTCGTTACGCCAAATATAGTCGCGTGGCTTCTGTTGTAACGTGCTGTAATGCGGCTTACTATGGGAGATTCAGGGGTATCCAGCACAGGAGACGCTTGCAGGTTGTGATAAAGTAATATTGAAAGAGGCTGGGTAAAGGTTCAGATCAGTTAGGTGGGGTGTGGTGGAGTTGCAAACGTCCTGAGCAATAGATGAGGTTTGAAAGGAAGCCCCAGAATTATGGGTCTTGGCAAAATTGTGCTTAGTCACGTGTAAACAAATCATCGAGGCCCATCGATATCCTGCGGCGTCCCTCCGGTAATCCTTTTTCAAAGTATTGATCAGCATAGTTCACTTTGATTATCCTTCGTAGAAGACGTGATCGCCCTTGCAACTTACTTTGGAGGTCTGTCATATCTTCATAGTTCGTGCAACTGCATGTTCCATCCGGGAACTGCAACCGTCTGCTGTGCATCGTCCTCCCATACCTGGAAGACTGTACCGATGGCATACAATATGGAATTATCAAGACAGGTCAATGGTCTCTTTTTGCGGATCGCGGCCAATGGCCTTCTTGTCATGCTTCGCAGTCAGACTTGGCCGTGGGCTGTCGGGTCTCCGAGATAGTTGGCGTCTATCCCACCTTTCATGACGCCTATCTCTATATTGCGATATCACATTTCTGTTGCAGATGTAGAAATCAATTCCTTTGAGACACCAGAACGATTCAAAGTGTCTTGAAGCTCGTCAAAATCCTTCGTTTTTAGGGATTCTCCCAGCAGTTTGTCGTATCAAAATTATTCACCTCTTAGGAACCATGTCGGCCTCAATCACTACGGAAGATGTCCATAAGCAGGCCAGCAAGATGGGTGTCACGATGAAACCTGCGGAAGTGGAAGATTATCAGAAATTACTCTCCGAAGCAAACACGGTTTTTGAGCGTCTTATGTCTATGCCAGACTATCACCTCCCAGTCGACACAGAACGCTTTCCTCGACAAAATGTTAAACAGCCAACAGCAGACGAGAATAAGCTAGGCGTAGCATGGGCCCATACCTTCTCTGTTGGCGGGGCAGAGAAGAATCCATCTGGTCTCTTAGCTGGAAAGACCTTCTGTTTGAAGGACAATATCTGCGTGGCTGGTGTCCCGCAGGTGAATGGATCCGACATGATAGAGCCCTGGATCCCAAAGGCTGATGCTACCGTTGTAACGAGGATTCTCGAAGCAGGCGGCGAGATCATTGGAACGGCAACTTGTGAGAACATGTCGTACAGTTTAATGAGCCATACGTCATCCACGGGAATAATTCATAATCCTTATCGTGAGGGCTACTCCGCTGGTGGATCTAGTAGTGGCGTGGGTGCTCTAGTTGGCAGTCCAGAAAACTACGTTGATATGGGTGTTGGAGCTGATCAAGGAGGCTCGATTCGAATACCGAGTGCCATGTCTGGATGTGTAGGCCTAAAAGCAACGCATGGTTTAATTCCTTATACAGGAGTAGTGACCAGTGAAGCGATCATGGACCATGTGGGACCTATTTGCAAGAACGTTATGGATGTAGCGGTCCTGCTCGAAGTCCTTGCTGGTAGAGACGGAGTCGATGATCGAGGAGTGGGAGCTCAACGACATGGCGAGATTCCATATTCTTCCAACCTACAGACCTGGTTCGATAACTCATTACAACCGACTGCAGGATTGAACAAAGTGCTCAGCGGCATGAAAATAGCCTTGATCAAGGAGTCCTACGAAACACCACTCATGTTCCCATCAATGAGAGAGAAGTTTCTCTCCAGCGCTTACAGGCTACGTGAGCTCGGGGCCGAAGTCACGGAGATATCAATGCCCGCGCATGATACTGCGCGTGACGTGTGGATGGGGATTCGAAGACTCGGCGGCAGCCTTTCTCTGACAGGCAAGGCGTCAGGTAGGAGACAATACTGCTTGACACCGTTCCTGGAAAGGATGTTGCCAATGACCCAAGAGAAGTGGGAGAAAACTCATGCAAATCTCAAAAGCACGATCATCAATGGAAGCTTCGCATTGGAGAAATATCCTACCCTTTACGCGAAATGTCTGAACATGCAGATACAATGTAAGTATCCTGTCACAACTCCAAAACTAACAACCGAATTAACAGCGTACAGTATCGAGAGAATACGAATCCCTTCTTAGTCAATACACCCTCCTTTTAACACCCTCTCTCTGCCGTACGGCCCCCAAACTATTACCGCGTTCATTACCGGTCTATGAAAAAGCTCAGTCCGAAGGCGGCATATCTATCAATACTTCGCAATTCGACTTGACCGGCCATCCAGCACTAACACTACCTATCGGGCTCATGCCGGATATGGGCGGTGACGACGAGACTGTGAAATTGCCCGTTGGGATGCAACTTATTGGACCACTACATGGCGAAGAGAAGATTCTAAAAGTCGCGTATGCATACGAAAAGAATTGGGATTGGAAAAGTGAGGTCGGCCAATTAGCGAATGCAGAGCAGAAGGAGATACCTCCAGGGGTGCAAGATCCAATGACCACAGCTGGGCCCTAGACAGAACTTATGATTTGCAACTTTGATCTCTTTTTCGGAAAGGACTCTAGCTAAGTACTTGATGCTTATTTGGTGGTTCAATAACGGAAGCATCCTTCAACCACTCGGGGCAGTTTGATCCTTGAAATGCAATCACTTAGTTACGATTTTGACTGCCTCTCATATGACCTGTTTTCCAATACCCATAATCGACTTCTATGTTTTTACGAATGTACGTGAGTGCGGAAGAGATTGTGCGGACCGCCGGGAGTGTGGCAAAGTATGCACCAATCTCGATTTCATTTCTCTTGATAACTGGCTACATAGACACATACGTGTAATAGGTAGGTCCCTCATAAGTTCTTACGTATTTAGTGTGTACTATAGAGCTAAAGCAGCTCGGCTATTTTGGTTCCCACCAGTCGTCGTCTTCTGTATTCGGAGAATCAACGTGGTGCAGCGAGCCGCCACTTCTCAGGAGCAATTGCGCTCTGGAAGGACGAAAAGGCCATCTGACCCAGCTCTCCATGATTTCTTTCAGCTGCTGTTGCGTTAAGCATCTAACCTTCAGTTCATCCAAGTCTCGTGCACCACCCTTGGCTGGGTCGGTAAGACTGGGACATTCAGGAACAATCCAGTCATAGGCACCATGAGCCATAGATTGCAAAGCTCTTTTGACCGACTGTGTGGGAAGGGTCCAAAGTAACGGTTGAATGAAATCGAAAGCGTCCAATTGCCCTTTGCTGCGCAGAACCGGCCACGGCGGTTGGGGGTGAAAATCAAGAAGAGCAAGGGGTTGTGCTGGCACGAAGTCCATCTCTTTTGTGATGATTGGCTCTGCTTCTCGTCGATCCCATGCTAACAACGACGGGCTCTGTCTTATAGCCACGCGGTCTTCATAAACGTTCCAGAACATAGCTTGGTCATTGTCACTTTTGTGGTCATATTCATACTGCCACTTCCGTTGACGTTGCTCAAGAGATTGCTGTGCAGTGATAGCCGCGTCGCCTTCCAGTCTCGAGATTTCGTCCTTCATTCCCACAATACCTTCCCAGTCTAGTACCAGCTGATCGATACTACTGCTTCGTTTTGCCTCTTTATTTACCCTGTGACGAAGATAGCAAAGTCGTACGTATTCTGCTGTCTGGAAGTCACGTGAAGTTGTACCTCTGGCTCTTTCGGCTTCAGGTTTTCTTAGTTCAAGAGGAGTGTTGATATCGTCAACAAACTTTGGAAAACCCCCAGCAGCGTAGCGGGCTTCCATTTTCTCCAGCTCCAGATAGAAATCTCTCTTTGGTGGGGCGACACCATTTTCTGGTTTAGACTGCAATCCTTTTCTAGCTTCGATCTCGGCCAAGCTTTGACGACCCTCGACCGGTAAAACTTTTGAGTTTTCCATACGTTCGATGACAGAGAGAGTACTCTCTAGGTCGGCAGCAAGGGCTCTTTTACGACTAGAGGCAGAACTGTCGGCACTAGCAACTTCAAAAATGTCGCTGCATGAAATCTCCGCATCAACAGCAAAACTCCTTCTGTCCATGATTGTCCTTGGCAAGACGTGAACCTTTTCATGGTCTGCCACCCATAAGAGCATCCTGACAAGACCATATTGCTGAAACATAGTCCGAGCTCTAATGTGTCCTAAAAGCTGGTGAACAAACAACTTTGTAAAGTTGGGGATTCGGCCGAATCTTTTAGGGACAGTATACCCGAGATTAGCAACGAAGAGAAGGGTGTTGTTAGGTTGAAATCGTCTTGGATCATCTTTGTCAAATTTCTCTTGGTGCGGCAAGAACTCTTTTGAAAATGCCTTCTCTATATTGTCCCATAGCATTCCATTTTCAGGTAGTAGCTTGTACGTGGAGCCTTCGGCATCAAGCAGAGGACGTAAACACTCCTTTTCGTATAGCACAGGGTCTGCTTCCAGCAGGACGTGAGTTCGAGGTGATAGAACATCATGTAGTTTTGAAGAGAACACGCCGGCGCCGGGGTTCATCTCAACAATGTCACAACCAATATGCCTTTGTAGGGATGGCTTCAGCCGGTCCATAATGCTGTCTAGGAAAGTTTCAGTTTTCATTTTCATGATCGGTATTTAGGACTTACTGATCAGAGCTTCGTTTGTGATATCAACCCGGGTCCCATCCAGCGGTTTAGGATATCGATCAGCGTTTCGAGTCTTTTCCGTATCGGCGTTATGCCTAGTCATATGAGCTCTGACGAGATAATCTGCAATAGGGGTTCCACGAAGTTTTGCAGTCGCTGGCTTGGCCTGAGAGATTTTTAACTTTTTGGGGGTGGCATGTTTTGGCCGACGCAGTGCTGACGTGACAGGAATACCTTCCTCCGAAAGAACTTCCCCCTCCGGGATTTCACCATTCACTGTAGGCGTCCGGCGTCTTATTTTCGTAGCTGACTTATTTGCAGAGATAGGATCTTTATCCTTATCCTGTATGATTTTTTGTGGAGTAGCAGAAGTAGACTTGCGAGCTCGACGAGTACTCTTGATCTTTAGAGAATTGACTTCTTTTTCAACCAGGGGAGACAACTCTTCTTTTCGCTTTTGTCTTTGACGTTTGCTTGTACTGGCAGGAATTCCGTCATCTCCACTGTCGGCTTTCTTCACCGTCGTCTTCGATATGGATTTGCGTACTCGTCGTTTTGGTTCACTCTCCGCACCTGCAGCATCTTCTTGAGGCAGTGCATCTACCTTAGCAGATCCGCCGCCGGAATCTGGACGGCATTGTGGCTTAGCAGAAGCTGCTGGTAGGCGTTGCGAGGAGATAGAATGGAATGTCCTTGTGGAATACAGAAATCGACTGCTTGCGGATCGAAGCAGAGCTGATCGAGCAGGATGCGTGAGACTATGCAACATCAATCCAGCCAGCACCTAAGCATACGATGAGGAGAACAGACTCAAGTGGGATCCTCGTGGTTCTAAAAATGGGAAAAAGGGAGTGAATTAAAATTATACAAGGAAGGATCGATTCGCAGCTGTTACTTTGTTGATCGAAAGATTTCGTCAAACATGAATGCTCTGAAGTCCAAGGCTGAGGACAAGGCTCTGGAAAATAAAGTTGTGGCGTCTTTGGCATGGTCAGTCCACCGTATCATGCACGAGGACGTACGAGGTACGTAGTACACGATCCTAAGTTGCGACAACAGCACAGGCATCAACATTCGGCGCACCCTTTATCACCCCTTTTAGTACATTGAAGCAAACCACTTTTGCAATTTCAATGGGAACCTATACCTAAGGTTCTCTCAGCCAGCCTCTTTGGCTGTTGCATTTTCCTTCTTACCCTTCAGAATCCGAATAATCCACCAGCCATGGCGGGGTCATTTCAGCTCTCCAAACCGATGACCGTGAAGGAGATATCGGCCAAAGCACAAGACTTCGAATTTAATCCGTTTGTTGCCCTGAAATTTTGGCTGCGGACTGCTGAGAGCTTGCGGCGAGAGGTAAACACTTCTCCTGGTTTCATTAGTTTTACTGGGCTTTTACTAATGTCACGCAGGCGCAAATATATGAAGCGGAGGAGAATAATCAACAAGCCTACCTTCTTTTGATGCGATATGCGATCCTCATCACCGAAGTTCTTCCCTCACATCCCTCCGCACGAGATCCTACATATCGCCCAGCTCTGAAAGAGGCCCGCAAGTCCTTGCAAGATGTGTTTGACAGGCTAGAAGTTCTCAAACCGAAGATTGAGGCAAGATACGCACTTTGGCTGAAGGCGCTGGAAAGACGGAGGCAGGCCTCTGCAGCAGTTGACGATGAGCACCCACAGTCGCAATCACGAAATGACTTTTCTGCCTCGGATCCGGCAATTGCTGGCAATGCGACAGCCATCACGGCTGCGGAACATGAGGACTATGCGGTGAAGGTAGCACATAAAGAGATTAGGAGGAGAGATGCAGCCCGAAGAGCTACTCGTCAGGCTGGAGTGTCGGAAGAAGAGGAACAAGAAAGACGGACGGCTGGCTTGTGGGATGATTGGGAAGCTGCACTTTCTAGGGACACGCAATCTGGCCCTGATAATGAGATGCAGAGGGCCATGATTGATTCGAGACGGCGATTGGAGGCTCCACACGACATTCTACCTGATCCTGCTCGTAATCGATTGACCAAAGCAAATCGCACCTCCAGCTTTCCTGCCCAAACAACACAAAACGGCAGTGCCTACAGATATCCGTCAATAGCAAGATCACAACCTTTACAATTCGAGGAAAGTCCTAACACTCGGCGTACAACATCGATCAGACCAGCGAGCGAAATAATGCCGTCAAGACCACCAAAAGAGCGCTATGACAAGCCGACCACGTACTCAGACTTAGTACTACAAGATGGACCTTTGCAGGCAGCACCCGAACTTCCACCAAAGACCGAAGAATCCGACCCTGCATACACCTTCCGACCTGCTGCGTATCTCGAAAATGGCAATCCCTTACGGACTGTCTGGATCAATTCAAGGTTACGAGAGACATTTCTCAAATACGCATCGGCAAACACCAAGGCTAACCTCGAGACATGTGGCATGCTTTGTGGGACCCTCGTGTCGAACGCGCTATTTGTGAGCAAGCTGGTGATTCCTGAGCAGACATGCACAAGTGATACATGTGAGACGGTCAACGAAAGCGCATTTTTCGACTATTGTGCTAGCGAGGATCTCATGGTCTTGGGCTGGATTCACACTCATCCTACGCAGACATGTTTTATGAGTAGTCGAGATTTGCATACCCATTGCGGCTATCAAGTGATGATGCCTGAAAGCATCGCCATTGTCTGTGCTCCAAGCAAGAATCCGAGGTGAGTTTTGGACGTGTTGACAAAAGAGCCTTATAACTAATTCATGAGTAGCTGGGGATGCTTCCGCTTGACAGATCCTCCAGGCATGAAGTCTGTTCTCAACTGTCGGCAGACGGGTGTCTTCCACCCCCATGCTCAAGACAACCTCTATACCGATGCTCTCAGACCTGGGCATGTGTATGAAGTTGAAGGTCTGAAATACGACGTGGTGGACATGCGGCCTTGAATATTATTCCATTCATTTCTGTTTGCACGGCTTTTGAGATATAGTATCACTTTTAACACGTAAATCATTGCACTTTGCGCAGCATGGAGTTAGGTTGGCAGGTCCATAACTAAGGCAGGAACAAGAGGCAGGAACGGGAGACGGGGCATTTCAATGATTTCTGATGAACATGATACCCGCTGTCTCGTTATACGGCGACGAAAGGTGCTAGAGTAGTATGATTAGATGCAATTCCACGTGCAGTCAAACTTTCCACTTGAGTTAAAAGTCTCATGATCACGAAGTCAAATCACCAAAACACGCCTTAGCATTTCTCAAAATAAAGCCCTGCGAAACGACCATCGCAGAGTATGCTCTGTGATGCCGATATACGTACAGATTCCTTTTCTTTTCAGTTTTGTCCTGCATGCCCTCATACATGGCTTCACATCGTTGCCATCCTTGCAACTCCAAAATCGACCTCGTCCAGCCTTGGGCATCGCCCGTTCCTATATAACCACAAGCGACTCATATCCTTCACCTTGAACCTAATTTTTTCGTCACTGGACTCCAAGTGGCCATTTGTTGCACCAACGCCATTCGTAGCGCACTCCATCTCCTTGCAATCTTGCGGTGATTCTGCTTCCGTCCTCGGGGGTGTAATGCTACCCACTAGGAAGGCCTTGATAATGTTACCGTTTTCGGGACGTTTCTTGAACGACTCGCCATGGGTACCGCAATAACTCGTCTCCAGGCCTTCCCTCTCATCTCCCGGCATTACTTCATGTTTCTTCCCCCTGCCCACTTGGATCTCCAGGTACGATTCCACAAACTTGTTGTCCTCCTCATCTGCACCTAAAAACCCAGTATTTCCAATCCCACCGCTGCCGTCCTCCGTGCGCTTGAGCGGGAACATGGTGTCAAGGTAATGCTCGTTTAGCAGATGTCCTCGGCCGGTCTGTTCGAAGACTCGACCCATGAACCGGGCTGAGGCTGCGGAGGGGCTATAGGATCTGATAAAGCTGGACACACCCCATCGTGCGACGTAATCGAAGGAATTGGCGTAGTGCTCGATGTAGCGGATGGCTTTACCGGACGTGCTTTGCCGCGAGTCTCGTACATTTTCCGGCGCTGTAGATGTGCCGTTGATTCCATTTGGAATGGCGTCATGATAGTGGATTAAGTTCCGGCTCTCTGTAGTAGCAGGAATAGAGGGATGTGATAGAGCGGCATGTTGAGACATGAGAAGTGTGTGTGGGTTGTTGAAGTGGTTGGCAGCATTCCCAAACGTATAAACTTCTAGTTTGGCAAGGAGATCTTGCGGCACTTCTTGCAGAAGCCAGTCAATCACCATGCCGCCTTCGATACCTCCTTGGCTGTGCAGAATGAAGACAATTTTGGTAAGGTCAGGCCTGTACAGCAGCTCCTTGACAGTCAGATAGCAGTCTCTAATGTCCTGTGTCGCGTAGTTGAAGTTCCTTTGAATCAGGCATTGAATGACATCAAAAAGTATTCCGTTACTGAAAGGGTCAGGCCGACAGAACAAGATAGTGGCTGGATTCGACTCACCTCTTGTTATGAATACCCAAGACCGGGCGTCCAAATGTCAAAGCTAAGCGATTGACATTGCTTTTCAACCAATGACGCCTTATAAGTTGTCAGTACCTTGCAAATCTCAAAGGCAGCTTGGGTCTTACCCGACGGCAACACCGTTCAAGAAGACCCATTGTTCATGTTCATGCTCCTTCCGAGGAACGGCGTATTTGGGATCGGATTGGTATTCTATCTTGGAACCGTTGAGAACATAACAAATGCTTTGGTTGACTGTCCAAAAGCCGATAATTCCAAGCACGAAAGTAACCGGAGGAAAAGGGAGTAATATCCAAAAGGGGACCGAGATGAGAAATGGTATCTGGATGCAGAGGAGCAATAAATGCAAGAATATATCGAACAAATTCCCTGCGGATGGGTATAATTCGCAAAGCCGCCCTGACGACATGGGTCTCAGGGGCCAAAGAATAAAGGGAAGAAATCTATACAGGCAGAAAGCAGAAACAACATCCTGGCGAAGCAACTCGAGAGGAGAACCCGTGTAGCTATGCGGGACGACTCCCTTCCCTCCAACTTGGGACCCGAAGAACTTGACCCGCGCCATGATTTGGTGCTGAAATGATGGTGCAGCCAGGAGGCACCGCGCAGAGTAGAGAAGAAAGTGAGCGCATTAGACAAGGAGCATGGGGCAGGGAGGATAGAAATATGGTGCACGAGATCTCGATCAGATCTCAGATGGCAGGGCGCATAATTTTATTCTCACCAAACCTGGGGTACGTCCGTCCTGTCTTACACGCGGCGGCTGAGCCCGCCTGACTCGGATGGTCACAGAGAGCTGAATGAGCGGTGATGATGATGATGCTGATGGTGGTGTGCCGACCCTGACCTGGTCGAGAAGAGTGCGAGGTGGCCATGTGATTGGCATCGGCCTTCAGGCTTCCAATTTGGCGCAGATCGGTTAAGCTGGTGAAAGTTGCCTGCCATGTATGTAATGCTGTTGCCCTGGGCAAGATCGCCAGCCACCTAAACAGCGGCTGAACAGTGGTGCTGACCTCAGCCAGATTCTTCACTGGCAAATCTATAATGGTGAAGCTGCTTAGTCTTGCTGCCTTCTCAGCATCATCAGCCTGTGTCCAGGTATCTGCGTAGGACGTTATCGGTTCCATGTGGTGGAGGTGCGCTGACATCAGCCTCGATGTGAACACAACACCATCCATAGCAACAACCTCCTACCACATGCATCATCAAACTCTGCATCATTCATTGTTTCAACCATGGCTGCAAAGGTCTTGATCCCTATGGCGGATTATGGCCATGACCCAACAGGTATTGCCGACTCGCCGTGGAGCGTATGAAGCGGGACGTGATGCTAAGCATGGTGTGTAGAGTCTGCGGTTCCGTATCTTGCTTTCAAGACGGCGGGCTTCGAGGTAAATTTTGCGACTGAGAATGGGAATGCTCCCGCATGCGATCGTAAAATGTTGACAGGCATTACCCAAAAACTACTGGTGAGCTCTACCAATACCCAAGGTCTCGGAAGCCGTCAGCTTATGCGGTGATCTTGTAGGGAGCAACACAGCGAGCCATTGATGCGTACAACCAGATGGCCACGACACAGGAGTTCCAACACCCTTTGTCCTGGTCCTCGCCAGAGTTCAATCTCGATTCTTACAATCTGGTCTTCTTTCCTGGAGGTCACGAGAAAGGCGTGCGACAGGTTATCGATTCGCCAATCATGCATCAACATCTTGCGAAATACTTCCCGTTGACCGCTAAGCCCAGTGAGAAGGCCGTAGCGGCAGTATGCCACGGTGTAATGGTGCTCTCGGAGACGAAATTACCCAATGGGAAGAGCATTATCCACGAGTGTGCTACTACAGCCTTGCCCGCTAGATTCGAGCAACTTGCATTCTGGGGTACAAGGGCTTTCCTAGGTGACTACTACAAGACTTATGGTATTGGAAGTGATGATGTGGAGGTATCCGTCCGCAAGTGTCTGGATGAACCTGAGAAGCAGTACAAGAATAGCCTGGGGTTGCTTCCATTTGTTGTGCAGGATGAGAAGTACAATTATATCAGTGCACGATACCCAGGAGATGTAGAGCGGTTGGCAGAAGAGACGGTTGCCCTAGTCAAGAAGTCCTTACCAAAATGATAGTTAGACGATCTATAGAGGTCCTAATTCTCATCTGATTCGTTATGCAACACTATCGTACAGTCCATAATGAGCGGGGAAAATGCCCACAATGCGCCAGCAGCCATGTCTTCATAATACATGGTCATGTGTAGACACATGCTCTAGCGATTCTGATTATTACCTAGATACCAGCTTATGGTAGTGAAGCGCCATAAAACCTTATTTTCGGAGCAATCTTGTCATCTGAACCGCCCTGGAGAAGCTATGACTTCATTCATCCAAGATGTGCGCCCGTCACAAGATCCTCTTGGACTCTGAGAAGATCAAATGCGAGCACGCCACATTCTCAACTGAATTGGCGTTGGTTACATGGCAGGTGGCAAGTGGCAAGTGGTTGGATACCCTTAGGTCCAGGTACAGCGCTAAATGGCTATCGAACCCAGAACTCGGAAATAGAATCGTGTGTACATGTACTAACAGCCGATGAAGACGTCTAGAGAGCAATTTCTGCGTCTCCAGACGACATTTGTGAGAGAATCAACCACTAGTGTTATTGCCTTAACCCAACGCATCCGAAAACCCTATATCGGAATATTGTAGGACAAGTCGCTTACCCTTCCTGACGGCTCTCCCGTCTGCATTGAGACAAGGGACAGGTACATATTCAGGTCCAAGCAGGCAGGGCTTGGGTCTAAGCATATGCGGTGCCTGTCTGGAACAGAAGCGACGCATCTGGTCTAATGGTAGGAAACGGGCTCTCGATAGCTGTCAGGGTTGGGCGCTTTTTTGGGCTTCATGTTCTTCAAGGCCATGCAAAGGCCGTGCTTTCTCTGCTTATATTCTCTTGCATCTCATCCGTACCTTCTCTCAGCCCGCAGTACATTCCAGACATTCTTTTCCGTCGGGTCCTTTCCGTTTTCTACGTTCTCTACATACACACCAACGAATACAACTCTCCTTTTTGTGGACGATACGATCGCCTTCGTTTCCTTCCTTTTTTTTTGAATACAGTCCACTTCTATAACTTCCCATCAGCGGCAACACCTCGCAGTCCCGAGAATCACCACTTAATAAAGCAAACTTCATACCAAGCAACCATGCGTGCAACAACATCCAAGAGCAGCCTCCAAAGCCTCCTCATCTTCGCAATCTCTCTCTCCACACTCCCAATCATTTCCGCTGCACCCGCAATATCACTAGATTCATTACCTGCTGGAACAGTAGTACGGCTCATCCATCTAGGTGGAGCGAAGTCAAGCGAGCGCTTGAACACATCAGCCTACACCGACATAACCGCCCCGTATGCCGAGTCCGAGGAACACACGGGTACGATTGGCGAGACGAAGAAGGTTGAGGATTCGAGTTCGGAACCCAAGCATTCGCTCCCACCACTTGATACAGAGGTGGAGTCCCATAAATACGTCGCGCTCATGAAGGAGATCCAGAATAGACAGATGGTGATGAGTCGTATGGGTCACATGAACGAGATCCAGCCAAGAGACATTGTCAGTCCTGGGTGGAGGGCAAAGGTCCCGTTAAAAGGCCAAGGCGAGGGGTAAGTTTGTATTCCGCATGGTTTCAAAATGGCCGAGCTTAATACTGACTACCGAATAGGTTCGTGCAGATAGACATGGAGGATGCCTCATATTATCAAACTCTTCAGGATGCTTACTTGTAGGATTGGACACTGTGTACCTGAGAGAATATGAGAGGGCTTATATTTTAGGGGCATGAGAGGAAGAAGACCTGCGAGAGGTTCTGGGAGCAATCGAGCGGCAGTGAAATGCCAAGTGTATATAATCGTGAGGCGTCTTTTTTGTTCAAAACTCTGCATGGCGGTGTTGGGATATACCTTGAATTCAGTAATAGTTTTGTGTTTGACCTACTTATCCCTACCAGAATAAAAAGGTAAAATAAAAGCATCTAACACTTTGTAACACTTTCTAGCTTATCAAGTGCTCTCCATCACCTCACTCTCAGCCACAGTCTTAGCCTTCTTCCCACTACTATCCTTCACAATGCCTTTCGCAATCATCCAAATAGTGCCCCAACTCTCAACAACAGGCCAGATGACGCAGATACACATACTACACCACACCCAAATAAAGCTAACCACGCACCAACCAATAAAGAACCTTCTCGAGAAAATCCACTCGCCTCCGAAGAGTAAGAATGGTACGAAGAGGATGGCAACGACAAGAAACAAAATGTTGAAGCTGTAGGCTAAGCGAGTTGCTCGTTTGAGTTCTGGGCCTGACATAGGCTGAATGTGAGAGACTTCGAGGAAATCTACAATTGCGTTGCCGGTGGGAACGATGGTGTCTGGTGCGGGATCGGAGGGTGGTTCGATGCCTGCGTTGGGACCTGGAGCCGTTATAGTAGTCTTCTCGTCGCTGTCCATAGCGAGTTTCTCCACGCCAGCTTCTTGATCTGTGGCTGGAGGAGTCGTCATCCCCGTGCCTCCGGGAGCTATCCCGTTGATCTTGTCCCTTCGCTTGATGGCTTCTTCGTCGGTAGCTTCCCATTTACCTGGCGCAATGAATGATATTATTACTGAACAAATCGCACCCGTACCCCAACTTGTGATATTACCGGCAACAGCATTTGTAGCATCTCCAGTAGTGGCCACGCTGATCACCCCAGAACGAAGTTTAGTAACCACAAACCAGGCAGTGAGTCCGGCAAAGAAACCGATCCAGGGCGAGATGATTGCTGCTAGTGTGGACATGCGATCCCACAGGAGAATCAGACCCACACTGATACTTGCTCCCCCCACTATGATTCCGAGGACAGTCAGCAGCCACGTTAGGTTGATAGACGCTGCATTCAAGATACAGCAAAATGACGCAAGGACAACTGCGTATAATATGATGCCGTAGTGGGAGATCTTAACCAGCTCGGTGGAGGTGGCCTTGGGCTTGATGTAAGTCTTGTAGACGTCAAACGTCAACAGCGACGAAACAGCGATCAATTCTGCACTCGTGGATGAAGTAACCGCCATAAACAGGAGAAGAAGCATCAGCCCTGCGCCTCCTTTGCCAAGAAGAGCTATGGCTGTAGCAGGAGAGGACAATCCAGCTCCATTCTGAGCGGTGGACAGTGGATTTGGGTAAGTTGGGAACTTCACATTTCCGGTCAAGGCGGCACACCCGAGTCCCATGGCCGTTGCAAAGCCGAAAGGAATCCCATACCATGCCATACCACCGAAGATATAAGCCTTAACACTTGTCTCCGGCCGTGAAGCAATAGCCCGTTGCCAGTATGCTTGGTCAAGCCAGACAGTCGAGAAGCCAGCCACAAAGAGATCTATAGCAAATATTAAACCATCGTTGGATTTAAAGGTGAGGTAGGATCCCTTGTGGTTGCCAGCAATTGGCATGTTAGCGCTCGCCTCGACCAACAAATCATAAAACTTGCTAGGACTGCCAACCTCGGAATCCGTGGCGTAGATGCTGAACCCAAAGGCAAATATAGCGGCGAACAAGATGGCAGTATGTGTATAGTCGGCAATGAATGTTGATCTGAGGCCACCTGCGATGACATATGCCGCCACGACCAGCGGGATCAGGAAACAAGCAGCGTACACGTTCACGCCGGATAATGCCCCCACGACCTGACTCCCTCCTAGAACGAGACATGCTCCAACTAGCATGTTTGTTGCCCAGCCGTAGAATAGATAGATCAGATGGGCGACCTTGCCGTGTCGGGACAATATGATTTCGGGGAAGGTGTGTGCACCCGGAGCATTGGCCTTGATTTTGATGGCAATCAGTGCAAATAACAGAATTTGCCATGTTCCCATGGCACCATACCTAGACGCCAATAAGCTTATGCACGAAGGTTTGAGGAAGATCAATACTCACCACATAGGACCGCATATTCCATAACTATATGCAAAAGTAGAACTGGTCAACAGGGTGGCACTCCAGGTCCATGAGCTAACAATGCCGGCAGCGATCAGACCTGGCTTGACGCTCCGAGATGCCGTATTGAATTCTTCCGCTTGCTTTGTAGAGTAGGAGGTATATCGATTTTGTAGGTAGGTTATGGCCAGCCTAAGATTGTCAGCGCAAACTGTGGGGCATAGGGTAGCACTAGGGATCTCTGCTCTGGACTAACATCAAAAGTGCAAAGAAAGCACCAATGCCAACAACAATTCCATATCCGACGCCTTGGTCAAGAACTTGAATACCGTCGGTGACAGCCATTCTGAGTTTGCAACTACTCTGGTATAGTAAGAGCAAAATGACCCGATGTCAAAAGTGTGGTATGTAGGTGGTGCAACGGAGGAGGACGATAGAGATATACTTCCAAGGCTTACCGTTATCATAGAAAGATAGGCAATTCTAAGGAGATAAGGAGCCATAAAATATTATGTACAGATCTGATCTGTGAGCTATCTGCTGCAGCACCTACCTTGTCCAGCCTGCACGATTACTGTAAGCCGTGGTGTATCGGCGAGCTTAAACGATGCTGTCGGCCAACTCACTACTGGCTGATCCACTCAGATATTGATAGCGCAACTAGAATCGTCAGAAGCCAACTAGTTCTCCACCTTCGTTGACCTCTGCTTCTTGACTTCTTCAACCATGTCACTTCAAACATTTCACTCCATCACACTATGAAATCTGGTCTGGGGTTTCAATCGTATGATGTCGTTACGTGACAGTTTTTCATACTCTTGCGATGCTGGTACCAAAGTTTTGTCTGATAAGAGGTAATTTTTGGGGTAAGTCATGCTTTTGGGGTAGGGCAGGGATCAGCTGCATATCGCAAGTATGACCTCACAGCGATAAGGCTCTCGACGTGTAGTATCTCCCAAACAAAACGATCATAGCTATCTTAGGAAGTTTCATGAGGGCTCTTACGGATTTCCGCGGCCCTGTGATGGTGCTGTGTGGACATATCTCCAATTGCGACATGACCAAGGGGGAGCACTAACGGGTGCAGTCTTCCCATACCCCAAGAATGAGGGGAGGTTCTGCTTCGTACGCTTTCGAAGTCTTCTATCTAACTCGACAGTTGCTAAGACACCAACTGTTAAGATTTCTGCATCACTATTGCGCCGTCGCCTGCCGCCGGCACATAGCTACCATGCATATCTCCTCGGAATGTGGTTTGCCTGTCACAAGCCACAACCAGTGTTCCTAACAACTCAAAGTCAATTTCAGAGTGATAGAGTGACCGAATAAGCTTCGATTCCAGCATTAATAAACCGCCGGAGTTAATTTAGTGATTCAAGCTAGTGACTGATGACTGGTATAAGTCACTCTGTATGTCGATTATGTTCTACTCTCCTCTATGATATGCTCTAGCACTTCTCGCGCCTTCTGTGGATCTACCTGGCCGTCCTCACCCATTTTCATCATTTGCCCAACGAGGAACATGATCTTTCCGTTCTGACCCTTGAGGATCTGCTCCACGACCTTCGGGTCAAGAATACTGCGAGCAAGATTTTGGTACTCCTCGGTTGACATAGGTCGGAACCAAAGATCATTCTCCTCAATAATTTTCTCTACATCGGTCGACGCGCCAGATAAAGAGTTTTCGAATAGTGTACGAAGTACTTTCTTCGACGTCTTACCCGTGATTTTCCCTGCTTCGAGAAACTTGATGAGGGAAACAAAGTCTTCTAAAGGCATCAAGGAGTTACCCGAGGCGTCAAAATTTAGATCACTTGCAGTCTCTCCAGATTCGAGGGTCAGGCCACCAAGTTCATGAAGCACCCAATTCCCGCACAATCTGCCAAGTGTTTGTTTCGCAGATGCCGAATCTCCAGCAATGCGATCTACAGCCATCCGAAAAAACTCAGCTCGGCCACCATTGTCCAGTGATACAAGTGACATAGCGTCCTTGATGGTCAAACCATACTCCTCGGTCAGGATCGTGATTTCTGCATCTGGCAAGACCCCTAGGGTGTTCTGCAAATGCTCAATCAATGCTGGACTGATGAGCACAGGACCGAGTTCTGGATCAGGCATATACCTGTAATCCACCTCCCCTTCTTTACCTCTAAGACGTCGAGTTCCTGAACTTCCAATAGTCCAGCCTCTAGTTTCACCTTCGATCTTCCCCCCTGCCTCTAGAACCTCAATTTGGCGATCACGTTCAGCGATGATGGCATCCTCGACGGCCTTGAAACTACTCAGATTTTTTATCTCTGTTCGTTGGCCTAATCCTTCCACGCCCGCGTAAGTATGGCCAGCATCCGAGACCGTTCCATCTCTTCTCCTTACTGAGACATTCACGTCTGCTCGAAGGCCTCCAGATTCCATCCCCAGAACGCAAGCATCGACAGCGTCTAGGAGAATCTGGACTTTGCGCACAAATGCGGCAGCTGTGCTTGGATGATGGATTTGAGGAAGAGTGATAATTTCGATCAGAGGTAATCCAACTCGATTAAAGTCCAGCAAATGGATTCCCCCTGGTTGTGTCATGGTCTTTGCTGTATCCTGCTCCATCTGCACCTGCTTTATGCCAATCCGTATTTCATCACCATCCTCCTTTGCGATTCCGTCATGCGCGTATAAGGTCATATACCCATTTCGTGCAAACGGCTGGTAATATTGCGTAATTTGATAACCAGCAGGCTGGTCCCAGTGAAAATAATGCTTGCGATCAAAGCGGCTGGACGTGGAGATTTGACAGTTAAGTGCCAGAGCAGCTCGAACTGCGGGAATTAATGTCTCCTTCTGGAACTTTGGCTGTGAGCCTGGCATCGCAAGATCGAACAATGCGACATGGGTGTTCGGCTCTTCATTGATAGTCGAGGCGGCATTCGAAAAAAGCTTTCGTGGTGTGTTCAATTGCGCGTGTATTTCAATTCCAACAGTTAATTTCCACTTCTCCAAGACTTGGTTATTGATCTTCGCCTTCTTCGACCCCAGGCCCTCTGCTTTCCTCTTCTTTGCTTCATCTTTGAGCTGTTTTCGGAAGGCGACTGTACCTTCTGGTATTGCCGTATTTGCGTCTGTGTGCAATAATCGCGTGCCTTGAGGAGTCACAGGACTGAGCGCCGTCGCCCTTGCTCGCGTCGTCTTCATACGAAGGCATCCTTTTGTCGGAATATGGCCCCCACAAATGTATCTGCGAAGGACCATAGGAGGGATTCGAGCCATGCGAAGGAGGTGGCAGCTGCGCGGCAATTGGGCTGCGAGGGAAGACTTCCACGGGTATATAAGCTGGAAGCAGGATGCGGACGTCTGCGAGGCTTAGGTTGGGGCCATAAATGGAGAAAACTGGCTCGAGAGCACCACCTGATTCGAGAACCAGTCTGCAGTTCTAATGCGTGGGACCTATGGCATGCTTCGCAGCATGTAGTCTCACGTCAACAGAATTTTCGCGGCAATATGCGGATGTCGCTATGTGTTGTCCAAGCATTGGTCGCCTTAAAAGGCATGCGAAGTGGCGAAATATGTTGGGCAGGAGATCGGGTAGAAATAGGAGTGATGTGCCCGACGGATGGGGTGGGTTGGTTCTTGACGCTCAAAGCTCAAAATCTAGGACGACCTCGGGAGCTTATGGTGTTGGATGTTGATGAGCTCGAGCCTTCAGCAATCCAGCTCAAGGTCGCGGTCGCCAACCACAGTCGACGCTACGTCCCCGAGTGCGGGCCGCTGTCTAGGGTCTCCTTTCTCCCCCGGAATTTCATGAAACAGCTTGGAACTTTGATCAGCACTTTGCGACCACTACCTCCCGGTGATCATTCCACGCGGACCGCGTCAGACTCAGATACTCTCAGACACACACCCCCTCGACTGTATATCATCCACTCCAACACCTCGGCCACGAACATGATCTCCTTCTTCTCCCCTTCCTGCAATATTCCCACCTCTCCCATCAGCGCAGCATGGTCGTCGTACAAGCCTGACTTTAGCATCGCACGGGGCTCACCGCCACAAGGACTGCCAAAAGCACGCATCGACCGACGAAAGACAAGACACAGTGACAAGGTACTGCGCACAAGAACCACATGTGTATCCCAGTTACTTACTCTTGGGTCAGGAACTTGCTTTTTGAACTCAAATTCAGACGACCCCTCGCAGGCATAATCAACTCAACGCTTCAGCAATTGGCTATCGCATGCCATGTCCGGAGAGTACATCGCTCCGTCGATTGGCTCCATTCTCGAGACATGCGAGGACGAAGCAAGGGCTGCAGCGAGGTTTAAGGAAGACGATTCGCACCTCGACTCTCGTCGATCTAAGCCATCCCATGATCCTGCGATGTCTCCCACGAAAGCCAACACGGGCAAAGAGAGAGACAGCAATAGGCGATCGCATAAAGGCTCCTCGTCCACCAAACACACCTCTAAGTCCTTATCCAAAAACACCAAACGTACTTCGGTGGTTTCGACTCGAGAGCAGCCCGCCAGCATGTCGCATCTCCGGCACCGACGCATGAGTGCTGGCAAAAGTGAGAGCTCATCGTCCTCCTCGTCGGAGTCATCTGCAGAAGAAAGCCGCAAGCAAAGAACCTCGCTTACTACGGCTCGAGGGCGTCTTACATCGCCATCGATGATATCAAATCTTACCAGTCTGACTTCGTCGACCAACAAATCTAGTGGATCAAGTGGAAGTAATTCCACTGTGACTCAAGCCTCCATCTCCAAGCGATCTAGCATCGAGAATCGCTCCCATATCTCTGACGCACCCTTGTCTCCTGCTTGCCCTGACCCACCGAATGTATTTGCATATCTGGAAAAGGATTCGGACTCAGATGACAACCACGTAGAGTTGCATGAAGCAGTTCATGATGACCACGAAGCCCAATGGTCTACCAATATGATCGGTGCATTTCCAGACGCACCTCTACCTGCCCATCTGCGGTCAGAAATTGCTTCGTCGTCAGCATCTAGTTATCGTGGCGACGACACCTTTTCTGAACCCGCTGCCGACAACGATACAGACCGAAGTACAAGTCCCGAGAGAAGTGTGCAAGGGCGCAATGATGCGGCTGTGCCCGATACTCCTCAAGAAATGCATTCCCCCACAGATAGCGCATCCGCGAAGGTAGCATCCCAGTTGGCAGCAGCTCACCAGCGCCAGGATTCTCATGCAAATCTCCATTCTTTTGGGACACCTGATATGCGAAGAGGCAATGCAGTTCACCCTCACATCCCAGGATCTGCACTAAGTCCACGTTACATCAATCATAATCCGCAACGAAGTCTGCCGCGTGGGGAGAAACTTCCGGTGACAGGGTATGAGCAACTTGCTTCAACGCTCTCTGCGCATCGAAGTGATGAAGCAAATATCAATGGTGAGATTATCAAGCCAATGTACCGAAAGTTTGAGGCCCTCAACCATCGACTGCTCCTCCATCTCCAGGACGAGATTAGTGAATTAGAGGAACATCTTCACCGGCTGGATACTACTGACACGCAAACACGCCGCATGCAGGGTAAGATTATGCCAGCATCAAGGCGAACATCGGCTCAAATTGGCGGTGAATTGCAGTGGCACAAAGTAGATGTCCTTGGAAAGATTGGCTACAAACTTGCTCAATATAGTATGTACTTTACCTCTTTTGCCTCAGTAACTAATCCCAGCCCAGATCAAGCACTTACTGCTTTCAATACCACGCAGCAACTCAAAGCCCCAGCTCCAACGGATATTAAAGAGTATCAAGCATATCTGAGCAAGGAACGCCTAATTGCAGAAAATGAAACTAGATTTTTGGAACAAACAAATGATCTGGTATTCGTTCGCAATGGAAACCTCAAACCACCACCGAGTCAAACAGATGAAAAGTCAGCAGGGCCATTCTCAAAAATTGTGCTCCCTAACCTGGACCTACTATTTCTGGACGTGAACCCTGGTTTACTTGGGGTTGCAGCCTCCTTGGCCATGTCAGTGTTGGTTCCCATCTTGACATTCTCTGTTATTCCAGACTTCATTGGGAGGATGACAGTTGTTTTGCTTGTTGCATTGGGCCTTATTGGCGGGTTGTTCCAATCTGGAATTGTGGGGAGACACACAATTAGTAAAGAAGGTATGATCTGCTGTGTCATCTATGGCGGTGTTATGGTTGTAATTGCGGGTATTATGTCTTGATTTGGGGATTTGGCTTGGGGAAATTGGGCTGGATTGGACGGAATCCTGGAAGAGATACCCTGTGGCGTTGGATGAAACATTTGGATATCTGGAAAACATATGCTACCGGTAACTTTCTAATGTAATGTGGCCGTAGCACATTGATTTTCATGTTTCAAGGCATGTTTTCTACTATATTGCTGTTTTCCAACTTACTTGGCTAGTCAACGCCCTCTCATTATCAATGTATAAATCACTGGTAGAAGTTATGACAATGATAAACAGAGAGCAGAGATACTTAGTTCCGTTTGATTTGCTCAACGTTATTATTTACCAAGTTTCCCCCTCTATCCTATATACGTCACTTATTGAGCTTGAGCTTTACTGTTTACCGTATGATTCTCATGTATGTTCTATCTTTTGTCTAACAGTAAGCATTAAAAGTCTTTTCTTTCGTAATCTCCCGTCCCGACTTCCCCTCTAGCTTCCTGGTGTGTATCTGCCACAAAATACACTCACAGGTATTAACTCTGCTGTGACACTAGGCTGGTACCGCTTACCTATATTTCTATTGTCAGTATCGGACTACAGCAGACAGGGTAGAATGCAGAACGAACCTTTTACCTCATGATCCCGCTTTCTTAATATTGCAGCTCGATCCTACCTTGCACGTCTCTTTTATTTGCTTAACCTGAAATAGCAGCTGATGGCATCGTTTGAAGCCCAAGATCTCGATGCCTTTTCCGGCGACAGGTCTAGCGATCGTCTATTCGTGGTGATGCAAACTTCGTCCTGTGTGGTGCTTCAGCAATATCCCTGTGAAAATAAAGCGGAAGCGAGGTGTACAGGTACTTTGTGATTATATAACTACTATATAAACGCCACAAATAACAAAGTGCCTTATACTTATGCATTGCCTAGCTGCACCACGTATAAAATAATGTAAGCATTTAATGTTGAAAGAAATGATCATGTGACCATGCTGCAAACATGTAAATAGACCTCCAGGTTACCTCCTCACTTTCATCCTACATAGTCGATGATGACCTTCTATTGACCCCCCAAGATTCCTTCCTTGGAACATTTAATGCTTGCTATGTTAGACTCGGTGCCTTTTGCGACCACAGGCCGCCATAGCTCTGGCAGATTCAAAACAAGGTTAGGTCTCTGAAGTCACTGACAATAAGACGGAATCCTTCAACAATCTCCGTATCGGCATACGCCTTTGCTTCCTTTCGAATATGACTATGCTTCCACACCACGGATGAGTAAGTCGTCTGGGTGGGTGTGCGCTATGAAACAGTGTGTTGCCACTCTGGACTTCGCGTTTCATACCTAATCCTGTTATCCATTGCATGCTATTCTCACATGAAGATTTTCAGCGCAGTGCTAAGAAAAGCAAGACAGCCTGGGTCAACCGAGTTCCTGCATTTCCGGTCACGAAGAGCTCTCAATTAACGAATAAGATATAGGGCGGCAGTCCTTTTCACGCAATGGTTTCAGAAAGAACCAGAGGAATCACATTGATCAGATCAGAGTTATATTTATCTTTCGAATTGTCTGTCAGAACATTCTTAGGAGGAAACTTGGATCTTGCAGGCTTAGGATCGGAGGTGCACCAGCCATTCCAGCCCCCTCTTGATGCTCGCTAAACGATTAGAGGTGTTCCTCGGCTAATTTACTTATTTTGGGCTCATCAACACCACGCCCTTGCGTCCCGATAGTATTTTCATGTATATTGACGTGTATTCCCAGTTCCATGCTTTGCCACCACAGCGGCGGGAGGCGAGGAAGGGAGGGGTTGCGAAAGTTACCTGCCGTGTCCATTCTGTTAACACCACCCATTTTCACCCTTGTTTGCGAGTTAGTGCGACTGCAACTGTGCTTCCCATTGGCTAAATGCTTCCTCGACGGGGGTGGTGGTGGTACCTGAGGCTACTCGCATGTCTTGTCAGGGCGATTAGATCAAATGTCTCGGCACTGTGCATGTATTTAAGACCAGGCCACGATTCTTGTTTTCCTACTTTTCTCTTTTACTTCTTCATAACACACAACCCTCCAAGCTTTCACAGTCGACAGACTCCAACTCCAAAATCTTCTTCCACTCTTTCCCCACCATCCAATCACAACAAACACCTTACATCAATCCTTCGATATGTACGCTCTTACTGTTGCCAAGATGGTTGTTGGTGGCTTGGTCATTGGACAGGGTGTCCTCGCCTACGCTGGTCCTACCATTGAGATCACTCTGGAGGAGTATGCTGAGTTGAAGGCTCTTGCTAAGCGTGATGGTAAGTCACCCTTTCACCCATTATTTCTCTATATATTCGATCTCTTTATCGCTGAATCATTATTCTCGATTCGAGAATTTCACCTTTCATGCTCAGCGCGAGGGTCGTATTACCTCGCGCACTTCGACTCTTATTCCGACGTACTGACTTCTACGTAGCATGCACTCCAGCCACCGTCACTCTCTGTGATACCTCTGTTCCTACTCCAACCAGTGTTCCCAGCACTGTTGTTCCAGCTTCCTCCGCTCCAGCTGCTACTACCCCCTCTCCTGCGGCAACCAGTAAGTTCAATATGATAGATCGATAGAGTTTGGCGCTAACCCCCCTACAGCCCCGGCTGGAGTTCCTGCCACTACTCCTGCCACCACTCCCACCACTGCGCCCATTGTTGTCGCCTCTTCCAGCGTTTCAACTACTGTAGTTGCCTCCAGCACTTCTACCTCTACTGTAGCTTCATCTGCGCCTCCAACCACTGCGTCTACCTCGGCCGTAGCATCCGCTACCCCATCCACCACCCCTTCCAGCTCTGGTGCAGCTCGTAAGGTTGTCCCAGCCACTATGGCTTTGGTCTTAATGGCTGCCATTGCTTTCATCTAGACTCGGTAAGTCCACGTCACTCATTCCACTCCAAAGTCTAATCGTCCCTCACAGTCATTGACCTTGCCTTGTGTTTTCTGAGTTACCCCTCGACAAGTCACAGTAACTATGGCAAGGAATATAGCAGGAGTTTATGGAGGATCATGGTTGGTTTTGCGTTCCTTTTTAACTGTAACTAGATCGCGCTTTGCTCGATACATTGTCTTTTGTTTCACCTCGGCGAAACTTGAAAGCTTTGTTGTTCATCAAAAGCTCCTAATTGTCTTCCTCGTTGCGAAAGATACCGGCGCGGTTTAGATCTTGTCTTCTTCAATGAAAAGAGGCTCTCCGTATGTAGTGGTAGCGACTAGCTTTCACATCTAGGAGTGGATCCCTCAGAACCAAATCCCTCTCTTTACCTTTCTTGCTTGATGGTGACTCTTTCTTCCTCGTGGCATTCTTTGAAGCCCTGGATATTGACAATATCTTCTTGTCTGCAGTAGCACATAACTCATGAAGATGTAGTTCAAGTCTGAAGTGCAAGGACTTAGCTCGGGCAGCAAGGTTACTTGATTGTAAACACTAACCTCAACAGTAAAAAGTTAAGTTAAGCGATGCCACGTAAATCTACCAAGACCAGCAACATATACAAGAATCTTAAGCAAGTAATTAGAGGCTTACTGGGTATCTTCGGCTTCTTATATCGTCGCGTCTTTTAAGGTGATCAAGTGGGTAGGAGTAAAGAGCTACACACCAAAGGTTGAACAGTAATGAGTGTGTGTTACCATTGAGCTCGACCTTAACTAACAACTATGGAGCAGATCCACAAGCACATTCCAAGATCGTACTGATGTCTAACAGGGTGGTTGGAGTGGGGCGCTGGCTGACGCCGTCTCTCAACATGCTTTCGCGTGGCACCATGGAATGATATCTGCAGGGACGAAATGGTAAGCTATGCGCCCTGCTCAGGAAACACATGGCTGTCAAAAGAAGATAATTTCCACTCGTAAATCAGGAGATTCGTAGCGTAAGTTGGACTGACACATGCAAACCCGTGTCTTGGAATCCTCCAATAGGTTCCGTATGAAGTATAGTGCAGCAGGTGCAGCAATCGTGTCACTTTGCTTGGCATAGATCAAATCAATGGAATAGCACTGTCAAGTAGAGGTAGATGTTCAAGTCAGTGGGTGACACGAGCTATAAACTACATAAAACACAGGACAAGTAGTGTCATGCAATCATTCCAATATACTCATTCTCATATACTCAGTGATCCTCTTGATTATGGCATGAGCGATTTTTGGAAGCCATGTCTCAGGTAAGTGGGTTTTATTTGGTCTTACTGAAGTGTCGTCATATCTAGAAGCCAGATATAAGCACTGGCGATCATACTGATCCGTGGCTTATGGCGCCCTGGTGAACGGAGATAATGTAATGAACAAGGTGCTGCTGATACTGGTGAAAGGCAGAAGCTTAAGGAGCAGAGCGTAGAAGTGATCTTTATTCTGATTAGGGTCCACAAAAAGGAGAGGTCTCAGCTAGGTAAAGCAGAGTGGGTATTTCAACCAAACGCCATTCATGAACAAATATCACATATTTTCAAGGCGTTCCCTCGCCAAACGCTCGCACCGTTCTTTCCACAGTCGTCTAAGCTCAAATCCAACTTCTACAGCGATAAGAACGATGATGATCCATTCCAAATCAACACTGTGCTTCTGACTCATGGTCTCTCGGAGAATACTAGCAATCTCTTGTGCGTAGTCCATCTTCTCATTCAGAGTTTTGATTCTGACTCCTACATCAAGAGCCCGTCCTACCTGCTCATAGTAACCCTCAAGCCCCAGTTCATGTCTACTATCCCAGAAGAGATCAGGGAGAGAATCAGTCAGTTCGGAATAATGGTTGAGCTGGGCACGAAGTTCAAGAAGCTCGCCTGTCTTCTGGAGGACGAAGCGACTTTTGAATGGGAGACGGGATCCTCGGGAGAGGAGGGTTGGAATAGTGCGTGTGGATTCAAAATACTTCCCCAACATGGTCTCAAGAACAGCCAGTTTTGTTGATCTGGCAAGGCCAGAGGAAAACGCTATTTTGGCCAGAGTAGTGTCTACTTTGTGACTTAGATAGATTTAGTAGGATACGTCATGAGGCAAACAGTGCAACTTACTTAGGTCCTACTTCGGCTTTTAATTCCTTCTTGGTACCAAGTATAATAATATCTCCTTTGATGCTGCTGTTGTCGCGGGTCGGATCTTCTACGTACTCAAAATCCTCTAGCTCAATCTGATCCATATTGGGGCTGATGGCTGCGGGAAGTAGTGTTTTTGCAGCCAAGTCCATAGCAACATCTTCCGGTAGCGACCAAGCAACCAAGGATCCAGAGGGAAACACGAATATATCCCCATTATTAACTCCTCGTGTATGTATAACCTGGTCCGTTTCAAAGTCCGTGCCATCCGGATTGATCGGAAAGCCGTGGGACCGCAGAATACGGGACACAGCTTCCATATCAAATTGATCTGCTACGCATATTGCCGTCACCCTGTTGTTGCCTTCTCGAGTGCTACTTGCTTCTGCTTTTCGCAATGAGCTTTCTCGCGATCTCTGAGCTTCTACTGCAACTCTTCGGAGAGATGTTTTCCCAGCTGGTGATCTCAAATTCTTCCGTTTCTGAGAGGTTCCAGGATCTGCCAAGATCTCTGACGTTATATTAGACACATCTTGCCGCAGAGCTGTATTCGAGGAGAAGAAATTCCGTTTTCTGGGGTATTGATTTGTCGATGAAGTTCGTATGTACCGGAGGGGTCTGTTGGTGGCATCAAGGCCAATTCGCCGAATTAGAGGACACGAAAGTTGCTTGCAGCAACTCTGAAGGAGACTCATAAGGAATGAAGCCTGTGTATAGAGTAGGCGGTTTCTTGGAAGCTTTCAAGCTCTCCAAAGCTTAGAGCTTCAAAGCTTACCTTAAAAATCTGGGGTTTGATCCATGCTGCATACCCGTGATTATATAAGCATGCATGCCACTGCTGTGCTGGTGCTCGGAGCTCCAAAGAACGTCACTGCCGACTGGCGATAGAGCTTCTTTCAACGAACGCCCCATGTTATGAAAAAAGTGTGGCGCCATGGCAGAAGGCTCAGAGGATCCAGGCGACACCGACAAGAAGCCAGATGATGCAGATCCGACACAGAGCGGAGACGATACAGTCGACGCAGATGACGAGGATGCCGACGACAGCGAACCCGACGAAGAGGACGATGACGACGAAGAAGAGGAAGAACCCAAGCTGAAGTATGCTCGTCTTACGAGCCACTTAGCACCTGTCTATAGAAATGGAGATGCTACCAGTGCTTTCCTAGTTGCGGGTGACAAGATGGTATGCTGTGCTCCACGCGCGTCAGCAGTAATGATACTGACTGCAGCTAGTTCATTGGCACCCATAACGGCAACATTGTGAGTGTGCTCTATGGATAGTGTTGTATGAATGTTAATCAGTATATTACTAGCACATTATTTCCCTCCCATCCTTTCAGCAGATTCGTAGCTACAAGGCACATCAGGCGTCGGTTACCAGCATATCGATCTCTCCCTTCCCCCCTCCACTACCCAATGCTTTGCCCGAAGCTGTCACGCGAATTGCTTCTCAATCACATCATACACCGAAGCGGACACCTTCCATAGCTTCCGAAGCTCCGACCAATTCTCCTCGAACGCCGAACATGAAATTGGTATCCAATACCCAATCAAATGCCATTTACATCGCAACATCATCCATTGAAGGTAAAGTCTGTATATCATCACTGGTAGACGTCAAGGATGTCCAGCTTAGAGACTTCCAAAGGCCAGTACAGGCCGTATCGCTGTCCCCAGACTATAAGAATGATCGGTCGTATCTTTCTGGAGGTCTAGCTGGAAGTTTAGTTCTTACAGTTGGAGGAAGAGCTGGCACAACGACTACCTCAACGACCGTTAATACTACCGCAGCGGCAGCTGCAGGTTGGCTTGGATCAATGGGCTTGTCTGGCAATAACGGCAAGGACTCAGTCCTGCACTCAGGTGAAGGAACTATTAGCACAATTAAATGGTCGCTTTCTGGTAAATATGTTGCGTGGGCTAATGAGCATGGCGTCAAGATCATGCGCTCTCATCTGCATCTCGAGAGTGCTGATGCAGAATCTGCTTGGAAAAGAGTCGGCCATGTTGATCGGCCACAAGAAGACGAATGGGAGGAGATGGCTAGCGTTTGGAAGGCAAGAATAGAGTGGATTGACGAGAAGAGCTTGGAGACTGATGAAGACGACAAAGCTCAGGTGATTGCAAGTTCGTCTCCTGTTGCTGCAAAATTGCGACAACAAGTCTTGAAGAGTAATGGTCGCATCGAAAAATTGCTTGTTGGATGGGGCGGCACCATATGGATCATACATGTCCACCCTGGCGGCACTGGAATCGGAAAGCATGTCGGCGAGAGATCTGTTGGGCGAGCTGAAATCATAAAGATGTGAGTAATGAACCGTATCGAGATAAAAGTTACTGACATATTTAGACTGCGGATGGATTGCATTATTTCTGGATTGTCGTTATATACCCCAACTTTGCTTCTTGTACTTTCTTATATCACACCTGACAACGACGAGGTCAACGAATCGTCCAAACCGAAAGGGCATAAGTCAAAAGACTCAACCGCATCATCGAGTAGTGAGCCTTCTGGAGGAGTGCGGCGCCGTCAAAACGCACTCTCGCCCGAGCTCCGCTTGATCGACCTTGGGACTTCCGAAGAAGTCGACACAGATAGTTTAACAGTCAGCCGTTTCGAACGGCTATCAGCTGGAGATTATCACTTAGGTGTACTTCCCGCTCCGCGTGCCCTTCCAATTGTACCAACATCTCGAGGAACCTTGGAGACACTGACCGGGATGGGCAGCGGAATGTGGAATGCTACAATAAACGCCACGGCGTTGCTGAGCTCTTCTCAAAGCGTCCGTAGCAGCGGCAGCAAGAGCGATGCTGACTCTGCTACTAAGGTATCAAGTATGGCTGGAAGTCTTAGGAATAGGTTTGCAGCACCTAGTCATGTCGCCCATCCAAATATTACCACGCCAAGCATGAAAATATTCATTCACAGTCCCTACGACTGCATTCTGGCTACCAAACGAGATCTTGCAGATCATCTTTCGTGGCTTCTAGAGAACTCTCGACTGAAGGAGGCTTGGGAGCTTTTAGACAACAACCCCGAGATCATCTCTTCATCACCAGAGAGGCTGGCTGAAATTGGTCCTGGAGTTCCTGAACCTAGGCGAGCAGAAAGTGATGATTTCGATGATGATGGTACGTCTGTCGCCGAATCAGCCTCCAAGCTGATCAACTCTTCCGTTGAAAAGGAGAAGCGTCGTATTGGCGAACTCTGGATACAGCAATGCATTGGAAAGAATGACTGGACAGAGGCCGGCAAAGTATGTGGGCAAGTCTTAGGCACCTCGACGCGCTGGGAATACTGGGTGTGCACCTTTGCTGATGCCAACAAATTCGATGAAATCACAAATTTCATTCCAACAACACAGATGCGCCCACCTTTACCTTCTATCATTTATGAAGTTGTTCTAGGATACTATATAGCACATGATCGCCCAAGGGTAAAGTCTCTGCTAGAACAATGGTCCCCTGATCTTTTCGAGATTAAGAGTATTACCACAGCTCTCGAGAACCAATTGAAGTACCGAGACGTTCGCCCAGATAGCGTGGAAGATGGCGTGAAAGGCAGAGATTGGCGAATTGTCATGGAAAGCTTAGGTAAACTGCATATCGCAGACGGTCGACCACGAGAGGCATTGAAGTGTTACATGCAGCTCCAAGATGCTGACACAGCAATGGCCTTGATCAAAGATTCACACTTGGTTGATGCCGTTGCAGATGATATTCCTGGTTTAATACTATTACGAGTATCGAAAGAGCAAGCAAGATCAGCTTCGGTGGAAGAACTCCAGGAAGCAACCTCAGAAGCGATTGCACTTTTAGTCAATGAAGCACATCACGGACTCGTTAGGCCAGAGGTTGTTGTCGAGCAGCTTGAGGAGAAGAACATGCCTCTTTATCTCTTCTTCTATATTAGATCTCTCTGGATCGGAGACGGAGTCGAAGAACAGCCTGGAGAAAGCCGAGACAGAGTCATTACCGAGAGCAAGTCATTTGTTGACAATCTCGCAGACCTTGCGGTTCACTTGTTCGCCACCTACGATCGAGAGCTACTCATGGATTTCTTGAAGTCTTCAACGTCTTATGCATTTGAAAAGGTCATTTTCACCAGTATCATGTCGCGCCGATCTGCTAACAGTGTACCCAGGCAACTCAAGAATGCGAAGAGCGCGACTACGTACCAGAAATGGTGTACCTGTACTCCAAAACTGGACAGACTAAGCGAGCATTATATTTGATCATCGACAAACTGTCCGATGTCTCACAGGCGATCTCTTTTGCGAAACAGCAAGATGATGCAGATCTATGGGAAGATCTTCTCAATTACTCCATGGACAAACCCAGATTTATACGTGGCCTCTTGGAAGAAGTTGGCACTGCCATCAACCCGATTACTCTTGTACGCCGCATTCCGGAGGGATTAGAAATCGAAGGATTACGAGAAGGGCTGAGCCGCATGATCAAAGAACACGAAATTCAACATAGCATTAGTTCTGGTGTTGCTAGAGTCCTGCGAGGAGAAGTTGCCATGGCCCAAACTACGCTTCGTTCAGGCCAACGGAAGGGGGTCAAGTTCGACGTAGTACGAAAGGAGCCTGACCATGTTGATGTCAGTCCATCAGACGTGCCTACCAACACAAATGACGTTCCGGCTGCTCAGACTGCAAAGGAGTTCTCCAAGGATAAAGTTGCACAGCCTGGTCATTGTGTTGGCTGTCATGAGCCATTCTCGGAGCACGAGATCGAGACCTTGATAGGTTTTGCCTGCGGCCATGTCTTCCATCTGTCTCACCTCTTGAGCTATTCGAAAGACTCCAGACCAGTGACACCTCCCGATGTTGAACTGGATGAGAATGGAGAATTTACACAAACGCATAGCATTGGCGCAAAAGTTACGCATGCAAGACTGCTTAGAGACCAGATAGCTGATGGATGCCCTGTTTGTAAAGATATACCCATTTGAAAAATCAAATTCGATTGATGAGTTTCTGAACCTGCTGAAGGTCACGCTATCCGCAGCTCGACAGTATATTTGTGCTCTTCGCCTTGATGCTAGTTGCCTTACATTGCGGTCACGAAATATCGTTGCGATATTTGCTGCCAAGGTATGCAGAAGTGCGGTAGGCTTTCTACACAGGGTAAATCAAACGTCTACTTAAGCTATGCTGATATTCAGTGAGGTATTATCAGTCATGAATTATTCTAGAATCCATCCCAACATGTACGCCAGAAATTATACTGATCTCCTGAAAGATCCTGAACGCCAGTGTACCTGAAATTACTTAGCATACTTAGCCCGTTGCTTGTGGACAAACGGCCGTCCGAGAACAAGTTCCATGGAACCTATATTGTGACGCACGACAGCACAGTGCATTGTGAAGCCCGCACTATCCTCGGTGTCTTCTCTCCATCGGAATGAGGCATTTCCGATGCTCGAAACTGACCCTCCGTCACTCAGGGCAAAGGTGAGTGGCCCTGTGAGCTCTCCTAGAGGATCAATAACCACACCAAGCTCTCTCGCTAGTCTCTCTGCGATGATGTTAGATTCCAGATCAGGAATGACTGTTCCTATCACCACTTTTCCTCTTATTCTACCTGTGTGGAATCCTCCGGCTCGTTTAGAAAAGATTGTTGGTTGGCTGGGTATGGCTGGCCCTTCACTATTCCTGGACCGTCGACCCGAGTCTCTAGTTTCTTCGTGGTCGCGACTAGAGCCTTCTATTGGACTCGCATTTGGCGGTTGCTCAAATACAACATGAGGCCTTGAGTTGTTTGTCGGAGCTGATGGACTGTCTACGTCCTCGACGACTATCGTTGGTGTTCGGGCCCTCTCACGTACACTTTGACCACTAGCCGGTCGACTATTTCTGGAGGAAGTCCTCGACCTCACCTCATCGGTATGAGTGGTTGACAGAGGCGGGTCTCCGCTACTAGGCGACCTTCTTGATTGTTGCGGTTGTGACCACACCGAGTACGAAACGTTTTCGGGCGGGATCACAACGGGTGGAGGCGTTACCACTACGGCCGGAGTCGCTCGCTGAGGCCGGAATGAAAAAGTTGGGTCTCCAGGAGTAGCTATTGGGCTCCGTCTCCTTTTATGGCGCTTGGAGTGCACAGAAGGCGCGTGTACAGAAGACGCCGCTCCGCCACTCCTCGTCATACCTTCAGCTAAGTCGATCATCGAGCTTTGGCTTCCATACATGATGTTAAAATCATGCTTCATGTCTGGAAAACGCATCATTCGCCGGCGCATCATTCGGAGACCTTTTACCAACGCTTTCAGCTGCATCTTCACAACTTTTCTAGAGAAGGAGCGTCAGTCATCATGCTTCCTGTCCTGGAGCGAGCAGACCTACACTTCCAAGAACCTCCCATTCCTCGTAGCTGCTTCAAGGTTCACCACCAAATGAACAATAAGTATAGTCGTCTTCATGCTCTCCATTTCCAGTTTCAGTCCCTGTACTTCGGCTCGCCTTGAAGACCATCTGACTTTGCCCATCCAGCCAAGCTTACTCCTCAAAGCTTTGAGTCTCGGCTTGATTCTCTTGATACTCTTTTCCATCTGCCGACTCTGATCTTCCAGCCTCTCGATGATTTGGTGCTGAGACAAATAGCCCCAGATGGATGTTAGGTGTGCTCGCTGCCGTGGACATTCCAGCAGCAGGGAGTTCAGGGTGAGCGATACCACCGAACTATAGTCTCCGATGCAACGTGCGAAATCCTCGACCTCCGGTGCAGCAGCGCCGACCTGCCCTGACAGGCGATAAATGCTATTCGCTACGCGGGCCGTCCCTGAAGCGATGGTATCGATAGACGAGATGGCCTCGGCCATCCCCAGGTTATCGGCCATGATTTGCAGACTCTCTCGTAGGCGCCAGCTCGGTCTTCTTCACATGCGACTGCGATTGGGGATGAAGATGAAGCTGGAGCTTGCACGATGCGTCTTTATTCACCATATCTGCCTTCACTTGACTCTCCATCCTGTCTTAGTATATGCTAGGGTGAGGACGCGCACCTGACAGGGCCGCTCTTAGTGGTGGGGTCACCCCCTCAGCCTGCGGCTCTATGGCCCAATGCAGGCAGCTACATGCGCCCGCCCACCAATGGCCGCCCGCTTATGCCACACCTCTGCCCCTCGTAGGGTCACGAGGGCGCCTACGGGCCGTCGAGCATTTACTAGGGCAGATCAAGCATCGCTGCGAGGCTATCTCATCACCGGACAGCCACGGGCGAGCTGGTAGCTGAGACCACCAGTAGATAGGGTGGATAGTGAATCAAGACTCCGTGGCTCCCCAACAATTCTCCTCGGGGGCGCGCATTTCCCTGGCCATCGGAGGCACGGATTGCCATCCCACGGGGGCTATCGACCTGCATATGACTGGGGGCTTCCGAAACTTGTTTCTCTTAGCCCTGTACGTGCAGGCCAAGATGCCATCATAAGCTCCGGCTATGTGCCTGGGACTCATGATCGACGCGTGTGGTTCGCTGATCAGGAATAGAGGTCGGTGGTAGTGCTGCGGTCCGTCGGATCACACTACGAGAATCTCGCTCTCACCACCATCTCTTTATTTAACCCTTATCAGTCTCAATCGAGCTAGCTGGGTGATATAAGTATCGTATTCTCGCCTCAGCCTGCGGGTTCGTGATCCGGACTACACCCGTTGAACATCCCGGTACCAACCAAGCATGGCATCTTCACCACCAACCACCACAAAGGAGAGACTTGAAACTAGCATCCTGTCCCCACGTCCCTCCAGAATGAAGAGGGAATTGACCGTGACTTAGACGATTCGGATGCGTAGACGAGGAGATGTTCCTACGAATGCTGCGTTAATGGTGGATGCCTCTTACTATCGCTGTGGCAGATGAGACAACGTTGACCGACAGCCGGCAGCCGACGGATCTACCTTGAGATTCGAACATTGTCGGATCAAGATGGCCCTGTGATCTTGCCGCCACCGAGACAACTTTGAGGACAACCTATGCTGCTTTGATGCACGGCTTCGGAGGTTCTTGAGTCTGAATCGCGGCCAACTCGGGTTTCTCCCAGTTCTCACTGACCAATACCGACCAAGCGACTTGACTTGTCCTGTCTGATACTATTTAACATTAAAAGAGCGGCTAGGTGCAAGCAATCTGCTAACTAAATACAAGAACAATTCCGACCAACAACATGATCTTATTTCAGAGGCTTGATAAAGCGTGAGGCACGAGTACTATCTTCGTACGCAGGTGGAGGTTCTTCCGAGTCAAAGTCCCCTTTGACTGCATCCTCGTCATCACCGTACTTGTATTGTGCAGTCATCCTCCATTGTTTCCGCATGGAAATATCACTTTGTGGTGAAGCAGACGTAATGGGCCCATCCCAATCCACCATAGTATCGAGAGATTCGAGGTCATCAAATGCAGCAGAATGGTATATGGCAGTTCTCCGCCACTCACTCCTCGACGAAGCCTCTGGCTGGGTTGGAGTAGGAGGGTCTTCCCGATAGGAATCCCAAATGTCTTCAATATCACCCGCTTCATAAGCTTCTTCATCCTCGTATGGTGTGCTGTTCCGTTGATCTGAACTTGTTGGTCGCCTTACTTCATATGTATTCTGCTCGTAGAATCCAGGTTCGGTCATTCGGCGCTGTATTCCCGTTGATGGCCCTGCTTGAGATCGGTTAGACTCAGCCATGGGAGGTACCGGTGGAGTTGGGAGTGCCTTCGTGTATCGTCGAACTGGCTTCATGGTGAATGGTTGCGTGTCAGCCTGTACTGGGTTAAAAGAGTCAAGCTGATTCGGCTGGTACAAAACGGTCTTACGTCGTGGATTGTTCGCCGACTCAGTTTTTCGACTGGCGGAAACGGGCGCCTCATCGAATCGTCCGAATAATAGACCGACTATGCCTTTCCCCAAGCGGCCTCTTTCCTTCTCCCTTTCAACCTCTTGCCCTAACACCCGCCGGCCGGCTAACGCACTAGGTGGCGGAACCTCTCCATCAGGAAATTTGATGTAGCCAGTTTTTGCATTCTTCTGTCGTTGCTCGTGAGCTAATAGGGAGATCATGTCAGACTGTGTGTGCATTTGCCAAAAGTGGTTGAGATATTGACACCGCAGCCAAGATCCAAACACTGGTTGGATGCACCATGGACTTTTCACCTTGGACATAAGGCATGGATAACAATGTGAACATACCTTTCTTCAACAGAGAGCCGAACTTCTTCTCTTGCTCTGCTTTGTACTTGAAGTACCCCTTCAAAGCCGCGGCCTTAGGCCAGCCAATCTCAGAGGCTGGGAAGTTACACGCGCGGAGTCCGGACGGGGGTTTCAATGGGAACAAGTATCCAAAGCGGTCGACTCGGTGGCGAATCATATGATCGACGAAGGGTTCGAGAGGATCGCCAGCTCTGCCAACTTGACCAAAAGACTGGTAGTCATCCATTAGTCAATCAAATCTTAGCTTGGCGGTGCTTTACTCACTGCCGTCCCCATCTCGCCATTGGATGTAGCATCATCGTCAAAATCCTCAATCTCGATATCGGTTTTCTGAGCCCTGGCAAGAGCCCACGCGGCAAATTGCGCAATGGATCGATACTGGTATTTGGCACCTCGCGTGTGGCCCAGCGTAGGAGCGGCGTGCGGACAATCGTCGAAAATGAGGAGTTGCACGTCCGTTGGGGGGTACTTGTGGACGTCCGCCTCAGTTTGGCCGTTGTTAGCCAAGATCTCCGCACTTGGCGAATAGCTCTTGGGGTCGGCGGCTTTGTGGGCGAGATAAATCTGCTCGTCGCGGAGGACTTCGCCTCCGCCTGCTATCACCTGGATGGGACAGAGTCCTGCACATCACCCGTTCGTTTAGTCACTTTACGTGCCATGCCCGGAAGTTGTTACTTACCACCTAACGATGCTGCACAGATTCCTGAAACTAACGGAATTTGCAAATGTGTGTTTTGCGCATACATCTGAAACTGATCGGTCAAAACGACCTTCTCGCCATCGATTTCGATCTCATGATCCGGCTCGGCTCCGGGATGGGTGGGCCAGTTAAGGCTTTTCATCTCTTGAGTGCTTGGTGGAGGCCAAGATAGGGACGGTTTGGCGTGGAAGCCATGGGCGGGAACGTAGTCGAAATCGGTGTGGAGAATAATACTCGGGAATGAATGGGTCAGGTCGACCCAAGGCGAAATGAGACTTGCTCCTGCTGGCAGTGGCAGGCCTTGGTCTCTTAGAAGGATCAGCAATGCAACGCAAAGCCCACCTCCAGCCGAGTCTCCTGCAATCACAATATGACTAGGATCTCTGGCAGCGTGTCAGTAATGATACCAAGATATATGGGCATGGAAGGCCGTACTGGATCGTCAGTAGGTACAGATATGCCGACAAAATATCTTGCACCGCGCACGGAAATGGAAACTGGGGAGCGAGGCGATATCTGGGAGCAAAAACTCTCCCCTTCAACCTAAATAGTCAAAATTCAGCGCCCGTCTTAATCCCCAATAAGGTTCTCAAGGCATCCTGGTTCAACCGGACTTACTTCCGCGCATGTCTCTGGATTTGCGGCCCATGACTTATACCTCCGAAGAAGTAGGCGCCGCCGTGGATGTAGAACATCACCTTCTTTCCCTCGTCCCCGTTGGCCTTCCTCTCGAGGTAGTCCGATTTCATCTCTACCCACTCGGCTCGGACGACACTGCCGGGCCTGCGCCATTGCCACCAGGTCTTTCCCACTCGATTCAGATTTACAGGTCCAAGGTTTGCGGAGATGTGTTCTGCTGCTATGGAATAGAAGTCACTGGGAATCTCGACACCAGTTACCAGAACTGATGGAGGAGCAGGCATCCATGCCGTGGTAACGTGCTGGACGTCCTCGACCGTGTTGACGGCTGTAAAGTCGATAAACCGCCGCATGAGATCGAGAGTTTCTTTGTAGCCGGGATCATCGGTAGCGCGGCCTTCATTTCCCATCTTCTTCGTGAGCTACACCACAGGATGTTAGTTACGGGTATTTGCGAACTGGCAATCGGTAAGTCGAGAGCAACTAACAGAAGCTACAATCGTGCGGGTCATCGCGGGCCCGACAAGATGCGCACCCGCAAATAAATCGAGAACCATGGTGCCCGATTTCAATCTGTTCAAAAGCTATGGGGAAAAAGTTGATGTTGGACACCGTTCTCCCCGAGCAAGAAGTCCATGTCATATACTAGCATGCACCCCAGCTCGCGAACGGTACTTGCAAGCATTGCGGCAGTCAGACCTCTGCGCTGCTCGCTTAAGGGGCCATTTCTCGCGAGAAGCTCGCAACGCTAATGTCACAGGTCGTCGCTGCTGGTGGACAACAGCACAACCGTGTTCGGATCGAGCTGTCAACGGTACTAAGCCGGCCAATGGTCGGCAACGACGTTTCTCCCTTGATGCTTGTTTCACAACTCGAAACCTTCGCCCACAAAAGATACATGCTGTACCCACCCGCCAGCATCCAGGTCGCAACCCCTCTAAATCCTCCACGCGCCAGCACAAGGTTGCTCAATGTGCGCCGTCATGCGTGGCGACCTGCGGGGCATGGGCCATGGCTTCCCGATATGCTCGGCTGTCACGTCCAGCTTGTTCAACATCCCGAGACTGACACGAGGGTCGGGAAGCCTCGAGGGAAGCTTCGTGAACTTACGGACCGTTGAGGCGCTCAGACATGTGATACCGAGTGGCAGTGGGCAATGGCGCCCTGGAGAACCCTTGGTTCCGCATCGCATGAGTTTCATTCAAGGCTCTGGGGAACAGCTATCAATGGCCTGAAATGCAGATGGAGAACGCCTGGAATTTATACTTAAGGCCCCGGGGGCTCAGCATGGACATCGGCAAATATGCTTCTTTCTCGGGCAGGCTGGCGACCTCGCAAGGCTCTCTCCGCGGGAGAGACATCCATCCTCCCGAAGACATCTCATGATTTGGTTGGCTCCCCTGCAGGTCAAGTGTGTACCCCAGATTGCCTGCGTTGAACCGGCCAGAGCGCTGAGGTCGCGAACGGGGAAAGAACAGGTATCCTATAAATGATCTGGACTGGCTTGTATAGTTCCAAGTGATCTGCTATATTTATTCGATACCTCGGCGTGATCAAATCTATGGCTTTGTATATTCTCCACCCGAATGGGATATTGACATACCGCAACCAAATAAGTAATCATCATCTGGCGCGATTTTAGCGACCAGAAAGGAAGAAAACGAAAACCTCCCCATACCAGTTCTTGCGATCCTATCAGTGGATCTAAGGAGGGCGGTCCTATCCAACTCACAAGAAACCTTTCTTGTACATAAAGCTACCATAGTGAGATCTTGAAACCCCGGCGCAAGACTCTGTAGGGACTTCAGACGACCTTTAGCACCTGTCTCAAACTTTGCTGTCGGTTCAATCTCCCTTCGACCCGCTCGGATATTTTCATCTTGGTTTCTGACAGACGGCAAACAACAACCTGCCAGCGCTACGAATAAGGTTGCCAACGCCCTAAGCATAGATGCAGAGTAGCGGTACCCAGCGACGGAACGAAGCGTTAGCTTGGGCCTCGGGGAGCCGATCTTGTAGGCTCTGAAATGTCACGGTTGGAGGGGTAACATCATGCACCGAAGAGTGAGAGAATGTAGAGACAAGCCTCTGGTCTGGAGTTGCTGTTATCAGAAGGGGGAAACCCCACGAATACCCAGAAATACCAAAGATGTTTCCATCAGCACCCATCAATTCCACTAGACTAGCGGGATCAGTCTCGATCAAGACGATTTGACGGTTGAGTCTGTTATCTTAAACGGGGCCGGGTAATTCCGCATGTATTTCCCAAACTAACACTAGAAGCCACTCAAGCAAGGTAATGGAGCGTACGCGCTACTAGCTTTCCTTTTTTATGAAGGCGAGAAGCCATGCACTTACGACCAATTCAGCCAGGAAATCATCCGATACTTTCAAAATAAGAACAGCGTATGTATGAAGAAACGTCAACTTACGAGGTCATCCTCTTACCATTGAATCGAATGAACGTTAGATATCTGTTGGGTTCGAGTAAGGTAAGGCGCCGTGTGCGGCCTTTGTTGCTTGCACTCCGACTCAACCATCTGCTTCAATTCAATTTTTAGCCTCAGAACCCTTGACTTTTGTCTCAGGCTGTCAAAAGAGCGATGTTAGTCTTCTCGTATATGCAGTAAAACTCTCATCGGGATGGAAGTATACAAGTGAACAGTTATCAATGCAGCTGTCTTCAACACGACTCGTGACGAGCATAACAAACAATAGCCAAAACTGTTCAAGCATATACTCGTCTAGGATTTCGAACACCAGAACTACCCCATGTTAGCCCCAGATACATACATCCAGGAGACTATTTGCGTGCTGATCGATGACAGCGTTTTGCTCCGCTTTGGCTTCGTCCATGGAGCAAGACGACGTTCAAGTTCAATTGATATCCAGCATGGAGTAGACGGACGAGGATAAAGCTAGACGATATTCAAGTCCGGACAATGTCCTGCCTAGGTAGAGCGGCGGTAAGAATAGGGGAAAGATGAGTGCCAGGAAGTTGTTCGTTCGGACCGTTGCCGGCTGCTGCTGGCTCTCCATCCACTTTTAAGCCTCCGTGCAGTTTTGGAGCCAAAATCTTGATGCACGGCTGCATTATGAGGAATAAAGCCCGAGAGGTACGCCGTTTAGGTGGGGCGGCCTCATGATCTTTGATCAAGATCCAGGATAGAATTTGGTTTAATGTAAGGCCTTTACGCGGTAGGGGAGCTCCCAGCAATGCGTCATGGAATGCGGGCTCGGAGTTCCAAAGTTTGGCTGGTCAGAGAACATTCCTTTCGAAGCAATCGCTAAATGCTATGGTATACAGCAGTTCTCTGGCATCAAACAAGCACGCTCGTGGCGGTAGCTAGACGTGCAAAGCCAGTCCGTCGAGGTGCACTTTGACACCTTGGACGTTGCAAGCAGCCCCGACAGAAATAGCAAAATACAGTCGGGCGTCACAGTTGTATTGCTCGGGATCGAAGACGCTTTAGAAAGGACATCGGGGACCGTCGCGAGTCAACGGGATCTGAGTAACTCATAGTGGAGCAGCTCATTACTAATGCGAGCGCAGATGACCGCTCAGCCAGGGGCAGAACGGCACAAGCTAGAAAATTGAGTCATCTACGAAAATAGACATGTCGTTGTAGATGAAGAATTGGCAGGCGGGAGAGCATGCTGTCGGAAGGAGTCGCAAAGCCATCAAGCCGGGCCCATCCGAAGGCCAAGCAAAAGAAGATAGGCTGGTCATCCGGTGGACCGGACTGCGGCTGGTAAGGCTGAGGGCGCCCGGGGACAGGCGGGACGCTGCCATCAAGCATCGCCGTCCAGCTGTGCTGCACCTAAGATCCTCCCTGTTGGCATGCTCAACTCTGCTGCACTGCATGGCACTTACTGTACTGACATGGCCGTGCAGCAAGCACCCTAGCTGCCCTCGAGACCGTGCTCATGGTCGTGGTCGTGATCGAGACTTTCTCGGCCGCATCGACGCGGCGGGACCAGCACATGGAGTGGCCATAGCCCCTCCAGCGGAACACTAGAACCTCCTGGGAAGCTGACGGCGACGGTGCCAACAACGTCGCCGAAAACCCTACTATGGAACGCAGCCGCCTCCCTTCTCGTCCTGGACGACCCGAGACTGTGACGCTCTCTGCTACATTCTTGTTTGGATCCTGATGAAGCTTCGCATATAAGACCTCGCCCTGAGGCACGCTGTTGCTTACTCCCCCTTCTTTCAGCATCCTACATTACATACGGTACATTGCTACACAAAGAACAACCCCTCTCTCATTAGTCCCCTCTACTCCCTCTACCCCCATTACTCCTTTTACTCCTTCTACCCCTTCTACATTTGCCTACATTCTTGACCACCGCTCAAAATGTATGCAACAAGGATCTCGCTCTCGAGCAAGCTTCCACTCACTAAACCAGTCTCTGCACAGCTCTCTAGGGTTGTGGCAGCACACTCCGCCTTCCCAACGTGCACAGCATCAGCACGGCAGCATGCTTCGGTGACGACGCCCTCGCCTCGCAGAGAGTTCTCCTCGACCTCGCGAGCATCTCTACGCGAGTACTTCCCCGAGCCCGAACACAACCATGCGATCCGTCGGACGGGTTCAGCCTGGCCCCATCCTGAGTAAGTGGCCTATGTTTGACATCTGCTGGCTCGACGGCTAACAATCCCTCCAGGTTCTCAGCGACAGACATGCAGAAGAAGATCTTCTTCGCACACCGCGACCCCAAAGACTTCTCGGACCGGTTTGCTTTGTTCATGGTCCGTCTCTTGCGCTGGGGAACCGACCTGGCAACGGGCTACAAGCACAATGTCGAGAGCCCCAAGACCGTCAGTGACTCCAATGCCGTAGCCGGCACCAAAGCCTATGGAATGAGTGAGTCCAAATGGCTGGTGCGCTTTATCTTTTTGGAATCTGTTGCCGGCGTGCCCGGCATGGTAGCCGGCATGCTACGCCATCTCCACAGTCTGCGACGCATGAAGCGGGATAATGGCTGGATCGAGACGTTGCTAGAAGAAGCGTACAACGAGCGCATGCACCTGCTCACTTTCCTCAAGATGGCCGAGCCAGGTTGGTTCATGCGGTTCATGATTCTCGGCGCGCAAGGCGTCTTCTTCAATGGCATGTTCCTCTCCTACCTGGTCTCCCCTCGAACGTGCCACCGTTTCGTCGGCTACCTCGAGGAAGAGGCTGTCCTCACCTACACACTAGCCATTCAAGATGTCGAATCTGGCAAGTTACCGAAGTGGTCCGACCCCAATTTCCGCGTGCCTGATCTGGCGGTCAATTACTGGAATATGCCAGAGGGAAGCAGGACGATGCGGGACTTGCTCCTATATATCCGCGCAGACGAAGCGAAGCACAGGTAAAGAACCCCCCTTCCTCCCCAACAATTCGAATCTGTTTGAGTTTTCTACCTACCAAGAAGAGTAATTTACTGACACCAAACTTTCAGAGAGGTAAACCATACTCTCGGCAATCTGGATCAGAAAGTCGATCCCAATCCCTTTGTCAGTTCCTACAAGGACGAGACGAAAGCGCATCCGAGCAAGGGCATTGAGCACACCAAACCAACCGGATGGGAGCGAGAGGATGTTATCTAAGCGCTGCTGAAATCCTACGAACTCCCCTCCGGTTTCCAAGTTGTGCCCCCCAGACGAACCCAACAAGGGCGCAGCAACGATTCTCTTTTGTAATCTATATTGTCCGTCTGTCTGTATTTATTAGAGTCACTAATGTGACGTTTTGGGAGGTTTCTGTCGGAGCAAAGATGCTCACGGTTATGCACAGCAAGGCGTTGGAAGTCTAGGCTCAACTTCCCATGGAGGAGGATTGAGAATCAAAGGGATATGAATGCCCAGGTCGACACGGGAGAAACGTTTGGGTGGCAATAGCGGATGATACCCCGTGGTGGCCGACTTTGGAGAAAACTCGCCACTTTACTTTTTTGTTTTTATTGCTTTCTTTCGCATAGCTCCCACATTTCGATCTGTATTACGACCAACGAGGATGAACTAGATGATTATGATCATATGCTGAGGACCGTGAAAAGTACTTTTTGGTCTTTGCCCCGAATCACTACATCATTCAAAAAGCGGATCGTGGTAGGTATCATTCCCACCCCGTGAGTTGCCTTGATTGATTGTCTAATAAGGTAGATACCATGCCAGCATACAATGTATACAAGAGGGGGCCATGCACCAGAAACTGAAAATAGGAAACAGAAGGTTGATGCCGAGCTTGGCATGTGTCGCTATCGTGGAGAGAATGAATATACAAATCAGAATACTTGAACGCCACTGAAGTGAGGATGAGCTCTGCAAGGCTAAACCTCTCGGCACCTCATGATGCAATCTGGAACGACAGAATTAAATAAAACCGAGCGCTCTATAATGCCCCTTGATGCCCCGCTCCCATGTCCAAAAAAACGCCATCGAATGATTCGAAGAAATGCAAACAATGCTAATAACCATTCCCGGAATTTCTCTGATTACCTCCCCTTCCTTGAGGATATTGTTGCTGGGAGAAATACTGTTGTTGTGGTACACTTCTTTCCGCAGGGCTCTGCACCGAGGGATGCATCCATCCTCCCCCTTGAGCAAACGCATTTGCCGTTGGTGACACCCAGCTCTGTGGCCGAAGCTGCGGCGGAATCTGAGTAGGGCTTACGCCGTATTGAGACTGAGGCGCGCGATAATCGCCTGGCGAAAGGTCTGGATACTGGCTATAGACCATCGACTGACGTTGAGCAATGGCATTCTGAACAGCTTGTGACGTTAAGCCTTGCTTCATCTGCTGCTTCTCTTTCTCTCGAAGGTCAATGGCTCCAACAAGACCAACCCCAGGGCTTGTCGGCTTGTTGCTCGCCATGTTGATTAGTGGTTGACCTGTAACTCTCGCTACATGTTCTTGCTCTCGTGCTGATAGGTGAGTAGAGTAGTCCCCGCTTCCTGACCCAAGAACTGCAGAAGGACCTCTTGAATTTGGACGTTGGAGAAGATCAGCAGAATTGTTGCGGGAATGAGCGGGAGGTGTGGGTGTACTAGGATGCAGTAGGTTTGTCGATGAATGCTGTCTTTGGTGAGCATACATAGGTGTGGGATTTGCCCTCTGTTTGACAAACTGTTCTGGTGTCAAGATATGTTGGTTGTGGGCTGCCTTGTTTATTGCACCCATTCCTGGCTGCCAAGCAACGGTCCTGGACTCGGGAGGGTCTACCTTTTGAGGCCCCTGATTCGGAGCGAAAGATTTCTCTCCTGGTGACCGAGATGGGCCTGGAAATCCTTGTGCAGGGCTGGGACCACGTTGATCAGGTGTTATTGGAGCTGGTGTTTGTGGCAGTGGGCGGTCCGAGGCGTAGTTTATAGTTGGGCCAAAGTTTATATCGGGTAAGCCCAAATCTGCCATGCCCAGAGGAGCTGACATCTCGGGGTCGCCCACAGTCCGCATTACTCCAGCTCTTGGTCGATCTACGGACTCCCGCATTTCAACAGAACGTGATGTGCTAGCATAATCTGGGGAGGCCGTTGATGCTGTATCATCCATGCTGCTTATCGTGCTATTCTGCTTATGTACCTGACGGTCAGGAATAGTTTGGCTATCACGAATTCGATCGAAAGTGGCTTGGTCAATGACTTTATTACCAAAGTCGGTAAACGGAGCGATTACTACTGGTGTGGTTGCGTCTGAACTTGGCATATATGAGCTCCGCTGCGGTAATGGCTTCCGAGCAATATTTAGTCCAACTGAGTTTCGAGATGGCTGACTGAGATTGTAATCCGTGGAAGGCTTTTGAGAATGCGGCGGTACTTCGGGCTGTTGTTCAGATGTATAGGAAGAGGTGTTGTCGGACGGAAAGAATTTAGATGATTGTTGTTGGGAATAGCTGTGCCCCCCGTCAGGCTTTGGATCGGATTTGGAAGGAGTGGGGGGTTGTTCGAAAGAGAAACGCCGATTTACTGCTACCACGCCTTCTTCAGGGTCATACTGGTTAGCAACGTCTTTTGTATTGGCGTTTGACAGTAACACCTCTCTATGATCGTGTTCCTCGGGTTGTCGACCTACGTTTTGTCGCCCCTGCTCGTCGCTCGCTCTTGGACTAGTTCCATCATACGTTACGCCGCCAGCGCCAGCTAATTGAGTCAAAGTTGCATTTGACATTCGACTGTTGGCTCTGCGAAGTTCTGGTGAATGGTAAGGTTTGCTGATAGGTAGCGAACCCGGCCCATGCGCGAAGGCCGGTGGAGCAGCCACAGGCTCTGGGGTGCTAGTGACTTGCAACTCCTGCAACTCTCTGATGGGCGTGACGCAAGAATCATCCTCAGAGCTGACCCGTTCAGGAGTTGCAGCCATTTCGTTTTTGTATTTGACGGGGGCGTGGTGAGGTGGTGGCGGTGGAGGTTGAGGCTCGCCATCATAGGTGCCGTCATATGACATCGCGCTCGTCGTCTGATATTGATCAAGGCCTTGAGTTTCTGACACGGACCGATTGTGAAGTACAGCTTGCTTCTTAGGTGTATCAAATGGTGATTGGGCAGGTGGTGCTGAATCTGTTCGAGGGATTCCACCATAAGGGGCTGCATCGGACGGAGGTGAGTTCCACGTCATTGAAGGTGAAGACCGTATGGAAACTGTATCATCGAAAGCCACTCGACTGCGAGAAGGTCCAAAGCTGTTGCGAGTGTTCCTTCTGCTGCTATATCTGCTGTTTGATCGACTTCCGCTCTCGATTGCAGTTATACGGCGGCCGGTCAATTCCTTCATCTTCTTTCTCCACTCGGATTCTTTCCACTCACCACTGCCCGGTTCGAGGACCAACGCGGACACATCCAAAATCTCGAGATAGCCATATCTTCGTTGCTTGGGCATGGCAAACATCAAACTCCGGGGATCCAATGTATCAGCAACTAAGCGACCTGGTCGTCCGTAGAGTCCAAACGTATCAAACACGGGAAACAGCCAGCGAAGTAGCATCTCAAATCCCGTTACGGCTGGGTGCACCTCTGGCATCACGAACACGAACCCTTCGGTTGTGGACTCGGGGTTTGAGTGGATTGTGATGTTTCCCTCAACCTTGACCAACGTGGAGGCATCGATAAGTGGCTTTGACTGTGGGTAGATAGCAAAGGCAGAATATGCGTTGGTGATGGTCGCGATTGGCATGGTCTTCTTGGTTCTCTTGGTGTCATAGAACTTGATATCACCCTTGAGTAGAGGAGGCTTCGATCGATCATATACCGACTTCTTCTTGAGATCCTTCTGCAACTTTTGGACTTCTTTCTCATCAGGTGGTGATATTACACACCAGCAGCGCCTCCATGGTGTACCAGCTCCAAATCGGACTCTGGCCCAATCTTCGTGTTTAACCCTGGAACGGTCCATGATCATGTTGATGTTATTAAGAGTCTTACCCTTGCCTGCAATCAATGCTCCGGTATAAGCCTCTTGAAGTGTCGAGTGCTCGTACATGGCCAGCCGAATGCCAGCCGTCCACTGTATCAACGAGTGATGAGAATTGAAATGCAACAGATAGCGGTTTTTTCCAGCGGTAGAGATACTGAGAACATTTTGGAGAGGGGCCTCGTTCTGAGCGCGGGTGGGGAGGGATTCAATCTGTATTGTCAGCACATGAACGACGACAGGGGCATGAGACTTGCCATCTTGATAGATGCGTCAGTAAGGTTGATAAATTTCGGTAAAACCTCTCCATCTTGACCTGCAGCATCCAGTTCCTGAGCATCCCAGAGCGACAGGACTGTGCCAACTAGCTGTGCAAAACATTCGGTCCACTGCGACATGTATTAGCAATGAAATTAGGATATAAGACTGTCTATTTTAATACCGTTCGATCAGCGTTTGCGCGGCCTTGGACACTTTGATCGTCAAGCTTCAGGAAATATCCCTCCTGGTACAGCTTGTTCGCATGCGAATTAAGGAAGGTGAAAATCGGCTGTAGCTCAGGACTGTACAAGTAAGCAGGAGTCCCTCTCTACCAAGTTCTAAGCTTACAGTGTATCGTGTGACAGTTCCATCAAAGGAGGTTGGTAGGTTTGTATCATGGAAACTGGCCTTGATCCTGCCGGTGCAGACGGCGCGCGAGCTCGTCCTGATGCTCGAGGCTGTGATGATTCTCCATCGGTCGGTTGTTGAAAGTTAGGAAAGACTGACGTCGGAGATGTCGCCGAAGGGTTCGGAACTTCTTTCTTGAAAGTTGCTTGTCGTGTATTGATTGGGGAAGGAGCTGAAGTGGGTTCTGGGCTCTTGGAGTCTCTGTTTGAGAACGAGGACATGAAGGAGAAAACTGCAACAGTTGTCAGCGTGTGCCAGAAGATTGAACATGAAAAGCTGTAGACTTACCCCGACTGCGGTTCCCCATCTTGACAGACATCAAATGCTAAAGATCAATGAGTGTCAGGAGTAACGAAGATAAGATGTATGCGTCCGACGTTTCCGGAGCTCCAACGGGCCTTCACGTCGACATACGAATGTATCGCTTGGCGGTCTGATCTTAAGGTGATGACGCGATACAATTGGCTAGAGACTGAAGTGCAGTCTCGAACCACGACAGGACTGTAAGACAGGAGGCTCCGAGGGCGAGGAAGGGATGAGGTTAAATTTCGCCGGGAGTGGAGAGGACGACAATTTGAACGAGGTCGTTGAAGCTCGACCAGGAATGCAGCGAGGTTAAGATGGAAATTATGGAGCCGGGCAGTGACGATTACGATACGAGGATACCGCTAGAGTCGTCGCCAACTCGGGATCAGCAAGTCCGCGATGGGCCGGTTTCCCAAAAAGTTGGGAAGTACGGACGTGGGGAAAGGAGATGGAGAAACAGGATGGAGAGCTGGCAGGTAATAAGATCCAGGACAGCGGCGATGAGGTAAGGCCAGATACGTTGTCTTGCTGTGAGGGGAATGGAGTGAGAATGCGATGCTGTTCTATTCTTATGACCTGGGTACAAAGACAATTAATTGGCATGCGAGAAACCGAGTGGCTGCTCCGTACATGCACAAAAACGACACGGAACGCTCCAAGAACATTAAGAAACCCACAGTTGCGCTTAAAGAGGCAGGATAGCGCAGGCTATTATATCGAGCCATCCCAAGTCAGGCAGAGGTAATGTGTGCTGGCGTGCTGGCGTTCTGGCGCAGCACTAGAGGTGCGTCGCAACCTCGAATAGTCAGTCGTGCGTCGTCGTCATCAAGACTGAGACTCGTCAAAGAACTTTTTCGCAGTCTCAAGACCTCTTGTGCCGGCTTGGGATCTGCAGCACAAAACACTTGCGCTCGAGCTCGCCGAGAAATACGATACCGCCTTCTCATGGCTTTAAGAGACCTGACATGTGTGTCGAGCAACAGCACGACGCGTCCGCCACCGTGAAGCACGCCGTGCAGCCTTTGCTGGAGCTGCATTCGTTGGGTGCTGCGTGAGAAGACCGTCGGACCGCCCTCGCCTCGCTCTTTCGGAGGAGCTGGCGGGAGCAGAAGTATTGGGTGGCAGGTCTGTTGCAGGGCATAGACTTGGCAGCAATTGACGCACACTTCAGCTACAGGATCGCGGACACCGAGAGCATGGATTGGTAAGGACGATCACAAAAGAAGCCAGCTCTGTGACATGCGCGCTGAGGAGCATCAGGGTTTCACCAGATCCAAACATCAGTCAGCAAGGGAGATCTCGTCTCCTGCTGGGAATATTGCAGCAATCCTCCCCCAGCCGGATTTAGACGGCATTGGGCTGGGGCTGGGAGCTCAAGACTTTTAACAGTGACGGCGGTCTCAAGGTCGTGTGTCTTGGCCCTTGAGTGCTGGGATAGCACTTTTGCGACCCCACCGCGCGCCTCGAGGACGAGGAAATCGGGATCAGAATATCCGGGTGCACCACTGTCACGTGGAAGTGCTTCCGACAACCGTAGCCCTTCGTGCCTTAATTTATGCCTGACAATCCTCGTCGCCCAACAGATCCGATAAGCATTTCCCTATCAGAGGAAACATCGTAGCTTTGTTGCCCCAACTTGACCCTCCCTCTACTCACAAGTAATCCCCGCAGTATAATCCTACACGACGCTGGGATGAGGAGGTCGCCCTCAAGGCCACATCTCGTGCGTGCAGTCTTTCAGCAACGCCGGTATTTCCTCCAAGGCCGCCACCGATCCTACCCTCCTGACTTGGCTGCCTCCAAATCTCCAGAACCTGATGGATTTGCTCCGTCGCAGAACGACCTACTGCCCTTTCGGTTCGAGACCGGGTTGGCGCTCTTTGCCAAAAGAGCTCCCAGACCATTTCCTCCGCCTTTTCTATCCCCGCCATCCGGCTCATTTTCAGAACCTCTCAGTACTCATCACAGAAGCCGTGATCGGAGGGCGTTCGTTAATGGAGAGTTGATTCGAGGATACACAAATGGGGATGACGCTGTTTACTCTAGTGACAATTTCATCGGTGCCAATGATGGGGTGGGAGCGTGGTCGACCAGGCCAGGTGGTCATGCTGGGTACGTGCTATATTCTCTTGTTGAGAAACGAGCATTCTCTTACTGTACGTGCAGATTATGGTCCAGATTAGTGTTGCACTTCTGGGCCCTGGAGGCTGAACGTGATGCAACAAAACCGAGGCCACTTGGAGCACGTTATGAGCCCAATCCCGTCGAATACCTTCAGAAAGCGTACGAACAGACAATAGAAGCTACGTCTCAGCCCAACAGCTGGCAAGGAACCACTACAGCTGCTGGAGCGCAACTTCATTTTGCAAGAGCCAACAACGATCCGAATACGCCGGCAACCCCTCTCCTATATGTTACTAATCTCGGCGACTCGCAGATTCTTGTGCTTCGACCCCGCGATCAAGAGTTGATTTACAAGACTACCGAACAATGGCATTGGTTTGATTGTCCCCGTCAACTTGGGACAAACAGTCCAGATAACCCGCGCGAAAATGCGGTTATGGACAAGGTTGAGATTGAAGAGAACGACGTTGTTCTCGCAATGTCGGATGGCGTCATAGATAATCTCTGGGAGCATGAAATCATTGAGAATGTTGTACGCAGCATACGTAAATGGGAAGATGGTGGTATCGGGAATTACAATGGGAACAGGAGTGGCGGCGCTGGAGGAGGGATGCAATATGTTGCAGAGGAGCTCATGAAAGCTGCAAAGACAATTGCTCAAGACCCATTTGCTGAGAGCCCGTTTATGGAACATGCCATCGAAGAGGGATTAGCTATGGAAGGGGGCAAGTTGGACGATATTAGTGTTGTTGCAGCCCTGTGTCGACGAAGCAAGACTTAACAGTCTGCAAAGACTAAGCATCGACAACAAACCCCATCCATGACATGTCCGGCAAGCGGCAAGCGGCAATCAACATGGCAAATCCAGCATCACCTCGAGTCTTTTGTGTCCGATCAAGAGGACGTCCAGAATTTCACGAAAGACCGGCGTAAGGATGAACACTGCACCAAGGAAGCTCGGCGGGTATTGTATGCCAACATTTGGAGCATGACCTCTGCTCTATGTGGTTATGGAGGATTCCTGATGGTTGAATAGTGGCTCGCTGCTGAGAACACAGTGTGAATGGGACATAATGATGCGCAAAGTAGCATCAAGATGCATGCAGAGCATGTCCCATGGCGAAGTAGAGTTAAAGCTACTAGGAGGCCTACCGTGAGACAGCCATCAAAAGTTGGGATTCTAGGTTGGAATTTAGATTGAATGCAGAAGTGCGATGAAGACATGGTGCAAAAGCACTGGTTACACCGGATCTAATGTCTTAGGTAGTGAAGTGGGAAGGTCATTGTGTCGCCAAGGGCTGATTGCATATTTGGCCAGTGAATGTAAAAATACCAAACCACTATCTGACGTCGTCCAAATCAATCAACATTTCAGCTTGAACCATGTGGCTTAGCATGCATCACTCCACACGTAAGCTTCTGGTGCGTGTTCTAGAGCGCACAACTCCAAGTGCCGCCTTCTCCTGTACCTTGAATGGATGGATGGTGGATGGAAATCGGTGGATGCACTGGCCACATGCGCCACAGCGTTATCTTATCGCAATCGGAAACACGTTAAAACTGAGGTCATCATCTCTTAGGGAATTGGCCTACGGGCGCCCTAACCTAACGAGTAAGTTCTTGGCTGGCAGACCAAGTCTCGCTCACGTTCAAGTTCCGCCTCCAGGCATCTTCAACTTCACCTTTGTTGCTTGTCTGTCCCGGATGGGCTCGCTCTTGTATGTCGTTACGCAGCTCAACCCTAGTCTCAATCCGTTGTATATCTCTACCTGACTCTCTATCATCCGGAAGGGAATCGAGCTCCAATAATAAACTATGCTCTTGCTGTAGTTGCTGAGATGCAGCGAATAACCTCGAAAGCGCTGGGCTCAAGGGCCCAGCGACCGCGATACAGCTTTCGCGCATTCTACATAACAATCCTTCTGTTATCTGCTTTCGCTATTCTCAGTCTGCTAGCTGATCAGACTGTACGATATCGAAGCGGTACGGATTACGGAGCGGCGCAAAGAAGGATGTTACTGGAGCTTGATGGCACGCGACTTGTCAAGAGAGATGAGGAGGTACGCAAATGCGCCAGAAGCAGCCTGCACAAAGTGTGCCTTCTTTTAATTATGCTAATCCATACTTATCGCCTTAGTGTCGTCTTGTCCATCACGCCGAAGACCAATGCGCCTTTATTAAGGCCAATTGCCCCGACGAAGAGGCCGGTCTCGTATCCTACCTCTCCTTATACTACTGCAGCCTAGCAAAGGCACAGCCTTTGGCTTTCACCATCCTAGCAGTATGGCTTGCTCTGCTCTTCACCACGATTGGCATAGCCGCAAGCGATTTCTTTTGCATCAACCTTAGTACTATAGCGAGCATTCTGGGAATGAGTGAGAGCATGGCTGGCGTTACATTCTTGGCTTTTGGAAATGGAAGTCCAGATGTCTTCTCTACCTTTGCAGCAATGAGCTCGCATAGTGGGAGTTTGGCAATTGGGGAGTTGATAGGAGCTGCAGGATTCATTACTGCCGTCGTTGCCGGATCAATGGCTTTGGTACGAGAATTCAAAGTTGGAAAGAAGACTTTTGTGAGGGATGTAGGTTTCTTCATTGTGGCAGCAAGTTTCAGCATGGTGTTCCTCGCGGACGGCTTTTTGCACCTCTGGGAATGCTGCGTCATGATTGGCTTCTATGTCTTCTATGTCATCACAGTGGTCGTGTGGCACTGGTATTTGGGACGAAGGCGCAAACGCAGGGAACGTGAGGCTGCAGCCCGAGGTCACTTCTTGGCACCTGGCAGCGAAGAGCTAGAAGTCACAGAGGAGGATGGCGATGATGAAGACGCACCAGCGGGCGAGCGACCGTACCGTGATGAGGAGGATTTTGATGCTCTTGAGCGAGCAGCTAGTCCTGCTTTTGGGTCGCAGGCTGAACTTGAAAGCGATGAAGATGGTGACGAGGGAATGCATCTTGCAGCAGAGATGGCAAGCAGCATGCGAGTCACGAGGCCGAGAGGTCTCCGCAGAAACACTATAACTCCTATTCGACCCAGCTTGGTGGGTGCTTTAGAGTTCAGATCAGTCCTCTCTTCGCTACAAAAGTCAAGAAGCTCTCAAAGACCGATACATCTACGCCGATATTCTGACGACCCGGCGTCATTACTAAATACAGTTAGTGGTCCTTCTTCAGAGCCAGCTGCACCATCTGATTACGCTTCAAGCGTAATTATTACACCAGCCGACAATGGCGAGGAGGCTTTGAGACCCATGCCGACACCGAGGACTCGGGCTGTTTCAATGAACGATGTTGGAGGACCGGCACATCTGGACCCGGCCGCTTTCAACATCGCAGTACCTGATATTGGACTTGTTGCTGCAACACCCACATTTCCTCGACACTTGGATGTTGAAGGCTCTGGGGGTGTTTCCGACTCGCTCATAGATATGAGTCCCGTTTCGCCAACCCTGTCTATTTCACCAGCACCCTCAATAGATGGCTCTGAGCATCCGGACCCAATGATGTCGCCTGAAAGATCAAGAAGCATCAATCGGAACTCCTTGGCTCCACCCGCAGAAGGAATACCAGGTGCACGGCACCTACGGGTAAACCGCCTCAAAGATAGAATGGATGGCTCAAACGATTCGCCGGACCTATCTCCCAAAAGCAAGCCTCGTCAAAGACCACATCTTCAGATTCCCAGCTCCTCTAGGGATAGTTCAACAAACAGAACAATATCACCCATCCTGCAGTTTCCAACATATACCGATTCCCCAATGCCCATGTCTGGATACACCTCTCCTAGTGTTCCGAGTATTATCTTACCAGAGCCAACATTGACATCTGACTCGATATATGCAGGTATGGAGGAAGACTCTACGGAGGCGCCTATAAGGTGGTGGCCATATCAGGTTTTACCCAGCCCCTATGTGATCACTTCGAGCTTATTTCCAACACTCTGTACCTGGACGGAAAAGAGCGTTTGGGATAAGTTTATCAGTATCATATCCGCACCCAGCATTTTCCTGCTGGCTATCACATTGCCTGTCGTGGAGTCCGACTCACAAGAGGATGGACCAGAAGAACATGACCACACTGATGACAGGCGAGATAATCTGGGTCGGGAGCGAAGAAGAAGTACCGCTCCTTTATTATCCCCCGTCAGTCCATCATTACTGGCAAATCTGGAACCCGAATGGGAAAGATACAGGCGAAGCACCATTGTAAGTGAGCACCGAAACTCACGAACGTCATCTCCGCAGCCTCGAGGAATTAGTGGGCATAGCGGAACTGCTGGTGTAGCTGTTGAGATTGAAGATCATCATCACCATCACCATCAGCACTCGATGCCTTTGAAAACGCCATCGATAACGCACATAGACAGCAAAACAGAGCCATCACGAGACTGGAATCGCTGGCTCGTTGCCGTACAGATATTCACCGGCCCGCTCTTTGTGGTCACCATTATTTGGGCTAATAGCGCGGAGGGCCCTGACTCATCAAGACTTCTCCTACACTTGATCCTATACTCTTTATTAGGGTCGCTCATTGTGTTTGGTATACTGGTCTTGACGACGACTCCCGAGAAACCTCCACGGTATCGATTCCTGCTATGCTTCGTCGGCTTTGTTGTCAGTATAGCATGGATCTCTACGATCGCCAATGAAGTCGTCGGAGTGCTAAAAGCATTTGGAGTAATCCTAGGAATATCCGATGCAATATTAGGCCTGACGATCTTCGCAGTTGGAAATTCGTTAGGTGACCTCGTAGCCGATATCACCGTGGCGCGTCTTGGATATCCAGTCATGGCTCTTTCAGCCTGTTTCGGTGGGCCAATGTTGAATATCCTCCTCGGCGTCGGCATCAGCGGTGTCTACATGACCATATCGGAAGCCAATCGCAACCACGCCAAGCACCCCCACAAAAGCCTGAAGTACAAACCCTATCAGATCGAAGTTAGCGGCACGTTGATGATATCGGCCATCACATTGCTCTTTACTCTCGTGGGCTTGCTTATCATGGTCCCGTTGAACAAATGGGTCATGAGTCGCAGGATTGGCTGGAGCTTGATCACGCTTTGGTCGATTAGTACCGTTGTCAATCTGGCCGTTGAAATCAGTGGGGCTTGGCCTGATGGGGGAACTGCCTTTTAACAAGATTGTACGCAGCTTTCTTTTCGATAACTTTTGCCTGTAAATATTTATGAAATGAACCGCTGATGAAATAAGGTTCTCAATTATTTACTAAATTGCGGTTGGCTACTTGATGTGGAAATGCCACATTTTAAGATTTGTGCGTGAGTAGGTTTAATGTATAATTCCCCTTCGATTGGACGGGAAGAGATGGCAAACACAGCTGTTTTCACGCTAGACTCGAGTCACGACGTGTCACCAGGAAGATCATGTGGCTTAGTCAGTGCGATTCTCTGGAGGCACTTCGAGGTGTGACCTTTTCACAAGCAGCAGTCGAGGATACAGTATAACAAGCTTTCAATGCGAAGATTCATATGTGTGTGGTTCTTCATCTCAGCTGCAACCAGTACATAGCTGGGTATTTTTGGGCTGCGTGTAGCTATGTAAGTTCCGTGTATATCTACATGTAAAGACTGGATTTCGCTATCGTGGTATTATTATGCGATATGCTTTTTCCGCACGGCCTTGATCAGATTCAAGGCCCGGAGAGTTAGGTCCGAGAGGACTGACTGGTGTTGGGTTCGACATCCTTCTTCATGTTAACTGTCAGTTATGTCCCTGCCAGTGGCCTCCATGGTTTCTTCCTCCTCTTGCTCTTCATCGAGGTCCACCATCTCGAGATCGTCCATTTCCAAATCAAAGTCGATTTCGCAACTGGGGTTTAATTTGTTCATATCTTTCTCGTCACTTGGGTCCCGTTGTGCATTCGCCCTGCGAAGTTCATCCGCCGGGGCCCCTGAGTCTGCCGCGTCGTTCTGCGAGACCTCTTTCCCGGTCAACATCGAGATGCCTACCTTGGCAGCAGACAGACAAGCACAACCACAGCCGCCAATTAACTTCCTCAGCTCGCCAATCTCCTGCTCTAAGGCATTCTTCTCCGCCTTGAGTTCCCCGTTCCAGGCCCGTGCCTCATCCACATCCACGACCAACTTCTGCACCCGGTCTTTCTTCCGGGACCGACACTTCCCCGCAGCTTTCCGGTTCCGCTCGAGGAATTCTTGGTGCCGTCTTGCTTCTTCCTCGGCACTCCGATTGTTTCGTCGCCGGCGCGTCTTTTTGGTTTTCGTGATGGGAGATGCGGAGGCGGTTGGTTGACTGGATGTAGTTGACATGGGGGCACCACTGTAGGGAGCGATACTTCTAAAGATAATTAGCAGGTGTTCAACTTGGCTTCTTGCCGTTTGTTTTCCTCATTGTCAAATCAGGGCCGGGTTGGGTCGGGTTTCTTACTGTTGTTGCTGACGCTTTGGGAGCAGCTGTTCGTTATACAGTTTGCCGACAAGAGGAATGGCACCACCCGCCAAATCGCATGGATTCCAGGATGGATCCTGACCATTGTCTGAATAGATCGCAACTTCGTGAGGCAGATTCTCGTCCCCGCACATTTCTTGGTCGGGGACTTGGCCATGCTGCATCCCATAATGGGTCTTCTGGGCATAGGAGAAAAAGTCGTCGGGCGAGCTGGTCGACAACACATGGGCTAGGTAGCTCGGGAGGTCCGACAGAACCACCGACTCGTTGGACTCCGACATAGACGCGATACTGCTTTTCTTGCTCGACGTTTCTAGATCCGACATCTCCTTCAATGGCGAATCTCCCGTGGCGTCGGTGCTCAGAGGAGGTGACATGTAAATACTTTGGTAGGTTGTCTCGGACTGCTGGGGGTGGGCGATATTCTTGAACGACTCTGCAGCACGCTGCTTGGCCTCGGTGACATCCACGGTGTCGTGAATGCCAAAGGCTTGGGCAAACACATCCTGTTCGGTGTACGAGAGATCTATGCCGGCTTTGGCGGCGGCGACGGCGTCGGGGGTTTTGAAGGCATCAAGCTCGAGGTAAGTGTACAGCAGAGCACTCGTAGGTGTCATAGGGGGGCCGTCCATGTCGACAGCAGAAGCAGCAGAAGATTGATGTGGTGCAGTATTTCACCTCGAGCCACGGATGATGTCAACAGGGTTGAAGGGCACAGGGCTTGAGATGAAAGACGAACAACAAACGTTCCGCCCTTCACGCAAATAATGTACCGGATCCACGATCCCCATCAATAGGCTTTGCCACACAGCAACGCCTCTGGTTCCCCTCTCAGAGCAGTGTAGCAGAAAAACCTTGGAAGGGCAGGCCGGCGAGCTTGGGGGGAGCTTGGGGAGGGGAGCTTGCCCGTTGTGGCGTGGCGCGGCTGCACAGGCTTGATGCGGGGACGGCCCCAAGCCAGACGACGAATGTTTCTCATTTCATCTGCGCGGCGGGATCGGGCAAAGGGCCGAAGGGTACAGCGAGAATGCGTCGTGGGCGGGCTAGTGGTGATCGAGGCGGGCGGGCTGGAGTCTAGCAGCAGCAATCCCAATCCGCGCCTGTGCGAATTCCATGTCGATCTCCCTGCTGCTTCCCTGATTGCTGCGCTGTGGCGCTCATTTCCAATGGGAATCTGAAAACGCCATCTTGGTCTTGCGCCACACCTGACGGCCTTTCGCGGTCTAGACCCCTCAAGCGCCAGTACGCCCGGCCAATGTGGCTAGGGCCAGCGAGGAACGGGTGCTGCTCCCGCGCTGCCCAGTGCCACTGCAGTTAGAGCGAGTGGGTTGCGGGCCTCGCGTGGTTGTTGGGCGTTGCTGGCTGCAGAGACGTGAGAGGCCAGAAGGAGCTTAGGCAAACGACTGGTGATGCGTCGACGGCGCTGATGTCATTGCTGCCGCCGCTCACGTTGGTGCAGTGCGCCGTTTGGGGAAGTCAGTCCCAGGACAAATAGTCGAATTCCCTGCGAGGCCGATGTGAGCATGCTAGTGACTGCTCGGCCTTCCTCCGCGCCCGCGAGTAACCCATAGCGGCAACTTCCCGTAGTGGCCTGATTGAGTTTGGATGTCAATGGCCCTTCAGGGCCAAAGTTCAGGTGCTGGCACGAACTGGATTGTCCTTGCACCATTGCGCCGCGATCCTACTGGGCCCCTCACCGGTGTCAATAACAGCTGCGACCTGCGGTGCGGGCTAGCTCTGCAATAATACACTTTGCCCTTACTTTCATCTGCCAGCGGCTACGCATCGTCACAAGCACCATGGGCTAAGCTCGGGATAAGAATAAGTTTGGTTGCCATTGCCAATACCGTTGCAGTACTGATTGGAAGATACCACCACGAAAACATCTAATCTAGCTCGCTCTTTGGACCGTCTATTCGCTTCCGACATGGCGCGGCCACGGGCATATCAGATCCCTTTCCTGGTCTCAGAGCTCTCCTTGGTTCTCTGAGACCCTATGCATGACTTCAAGCATGGCTGCCGTCTTTCATGACGGGTCAGAACCGGCGAAATTGTGTTTGCGGCGACCACGGCTCTCGTACTTGAGCCTGAGGCATGTTGCACATGCTTCTAAAGTGCTTATGACTCGAGCGCAGCTGAACTCGTCGTGCTGGTCTCTTCGGTAAAAGCACTATACAAATCATGGTTGACGTTGGCCATTAGTACGGAGGCTGATTCACATTCTCGTTGACCCATCCGTGTCCAAGACCCCATGACCTGAGCCTTTTTCAGCCTCTCTCCTAAGGTATTGGCTTCACTCGACTCGGAACGCAATTTGCCGACGGACTACACCATGATATACTGGCTCTGTCCGGGTAGACCCTTCAAGCGTAGTCTCTCCATAACACTGTATCCAAGGCCTAGGTATTCGCAAATTTGGGACCAGCCCTCCCACCTGTGTCCGACCATCTGATTGGTGGTAGGAATGGCTAGCCTCAGGAGGTCATCGCGTTGCATCGAACTTGCGATACGTCTCTCAAGACTGGTACGGTTTTGCTCCTGGAGGATTTCTCCGGTGTAAATTCCACCAGCAACCTCTCTTCTTCGCAGTTCACCCCCATCCACTTCTTTCGCGGGCACGATACTCTCGCCAAAACCCAGAGCTTGTATGGATTTCGAGCGGGGGCACGACGCGAAAATATCCTCTTGACCCAGTGCAAGTTCTGCGAATGTGCCGCTTTCGTTTTCTAGCCTCGATTGGGCAATATTCGTGTATCCTAACACTTCGAGTGCTGCACCAATGGTGCCCATCCTACCGGTAGTCGATTCACTGCGGCTGTCATCGAGAATGAATATGTCGGGGCATGTGGAGGAGAGCTGAGCCGATGCTACACAGGTTCCCAGAAGGATGATGGATAAAGAGAGCGGCAGGACCCTTGAGGACAGAGTGGTAAGAGTCGGAAGCATGGTGGACGCTTTCGAAATTGCGTGGAAGAACAAGGTCAGATGGTTTCAAAGAGAGCCGTGTGATGGGAATGATTGAGTGAGCAATGAAGGAATGGAGATTTCTGAGGGCTTTGAGAAGTTTCGAAAAGTATGGAGTAAAGATGACGGGCGCGGGTATATAAGGACCCTGGAATTGAGAAAGATGGGAGAAACCCCTCGACAAGACTACTCCACAAATCGTCGGGCTATGTATCGGGGAAATAAATCCCATCCCCTATCGCTAGCAAACGGCACTGCTACAGGCCAGGTCATGCCTCATGCTTCTCCGGGATGAGACCCTTAATCTTGCGGCCCTTCCCTGCTGTTGCGTCGCCTCGCAATCTCGTGGTCTGTCACCGTACCCACACCCGACAACCCGTGTCTTATCGTGTTCGTGCTGGGTGTGCTGTACGACCGTGTACGGCGTATTCAGTATGCGGTTGGTCGTAATGGTTAATATTGGCATGCTTGCATCCCCGTTCATCATTGGTAGAGTCGCGCTCATGACGGATGTCGGCGCAGACGACTCGTGTGTGTCCTGCAGGGACTTCTCGCTTGGTGCTGCAGCCAGCGGGGAGGAAAGCAGGAATGGTTACTTGAGCAGGTACGGTCAGGGGCAGCTGGGCAGGGAGCGGTAGATCCCACTATTTATAGGGTTCTTATCGTGTTGCTCTCTTCCAAGCTGCTGCGCGGTCGAAACGAGGGAACAAGAATGGTCAACAAGTCTTAATTTCCCAGTGCCCAGGCCGATCACAAAGCTTCTGCAGTTTAAGACCGCGGAAGCTTTCTTGGATGACCTTCGCAGGTTTTGAGCTGGTTTGCATGAGCACGATTCCGGATGCTAAGCGTCGCGGATTTATGCCGATCCTTCAAACAGCGGGGAAAAGATTGGAGACTGATTTGGCCAGGCGGAGATCTTGGGTTTTATGCATTCTCGACCCTCGAGTCAGAATGGATTTCAGATGCGTGTGAGGTTCGGCTCTTAGCTCCTTCGTGCCTCCCTCGCGGTTGATCTTCGCTGTCCAAATCCCTCTGCCCACCGTGTCGCAGGTATGTAGAATGGCAGGGCACGTGCCTCTATCTTGATCTTCACCACTTATAACACCGGCGAGACATGTCTATCTCGACTTCCATTCCTTTGCCATCCTTTTCCAGCCCATATGAATCGAGTGTATCCAACCCTTTACGCCTAGCTCGCCATAAGAGTGGGACAGAAAATGGGACACACCTGTTCCGCGCCACGAATCCAGGGAACATCTTCCGGACAATGTGGGCTAGGTTAGCCGTGGGGGAACGAACTATTGACGCACAGATTTCCGGGGTCAGCTCAACAGATGAACAGATTACGCAGTTCAATTCAGCGTTCATGTTCTCCTTTGTTGTGTCGCTGTTCCATCCACCACAGTCCTATGGCGCAACCGTAAATGCTAGTACGCTGAGCTGTCATATAAATTGACAGCGGCGAGAGTTCTTGGCTGTTTGTATTGTCCGCTTTCATCTCATTTAGAGCATTTTTGGTCTCCATCGCGATCCTAACGCTCGTCGTTGTCGGCAATAAGCGAGGATTGCTCCAAGAGAGCTTCTCTCTTGCTAATTGTTCCGTTTCGTGTTCTTACCTTGGCATCGTGCATCTTCCCCACTACCACCTCTCTCACTAGGCCTGCTTTATCCATCCTTACCATCTTCGTAGAACTAGTCGTGGCTTTACTCTGGCTGGGGCTACCAGTCACTAGGGGCGTATCCCGAGATTGGAGAGCGGGTGGTGTATTTTCATTGGGCGGGGGAAGCAGCCAGCCGGGAACGACGTTGCGGGGTATGTCAGAGCATGCCTGGGTGGAATTACCCAAGTGGGTAAGAAGTCATGGATGCTGTTCGTCGGCGCCTTGTCTCTGTGCTGGCCTGAGCTATTGGACGAGAAGATTACACACCAACACAATTACGTCGGGCCAGAACGTCGATGCAATTGCAGCGCCGTGGGCTTGTCTTCTAGGAGAAACAAGATGCAAACAAGTAATAACGCTTTGGCATGATTGTTGACATGATATGAAGAAGTTGGAACGAGACGTCTAGCAATCAAGCTTCACGAACGTGGACCTGCACCTCTCCAGCAGCGACCTCACGATATGAAAGAAACAACCAAGTATAAAAGAGCCGTGAGAATGTCAGAACTACATATCCTTGAGGTAGCTGAATGATCCACAGTCGATTTTGAAAGCTCGATTAGCCTCAACCCGCTGGACAAAGCTGTAGCGAGAATGAAAGAAAGCAATAGACGCCAAGTGGTTTTTGACAGGTGCACTCATCATCCTTGTTTTGTGCTTCGGAAGGTATTATGGCTTGTATGCTTCCCACTCATCTATAGTTTCGTCTCCCTCTTCTCTATTCGCATCCATAGATTCTTTTGGAGAAAGAGGCCATAGCCCTTTGACTCAAACGGCTTTACGGGGTAGCATATCGAGAAGGTAAAGTTTCGGAGCAGCTGGATGGGCATCGTCAGAATCTCTGATAATTAGGATGTCTCCCGGCCATCGACACGTTACGATTGATCATTAGATGAAATTCGGTGCATGCTTACCTCTACAAGAACCTTGTTGAGTTCGATCTGAGCTACCTGTCGACCCAAACAGTACCACTGGCCGTAGGAAAAGATCAAATCGACGACCGCTGTCATGTCTCTGGCGCGAGCGTCATCAACTTCCAAAAACCTATGGCTCGAGGAAGCTCGAAGGTCAGTCAAGATGTCTTCGAATGTAGCGGGGAAACCTCAACTAGCACATTACATGCAGTCCTTAACGAGTATTGAGCGTACCTTTCGGGTCTAAAGATCCCCACGTCCTCGCCCCAGTATGCCTTATTGTGCTGCATTCCCCACACCGAGACGCCGAGCTCAGTTCCTGCGGGAAGAAAGTGCCCGCTGACGTGCTCTCCACCCTCAGGAACCACTTTCGACATGTGGCCCGTGATTGGTGGGTAGATACGCAGGCCCTCCTTGATCACGGCTTGCAGGTACGGCAGTTTCCTCGCATGGACGTCCTTGATGATTTCATCTTTAGGCAGATCGGCTTCTCGGATCTCCTCGAGCAACTTCGAGAGAACCGCGGGCGTGGATATGAGGTGGAAGAGCGTCATACGGATGGCCGTCGCTGTGGTGTCTCCACCGGCCATGATCTGAAGCAGGACTTCGGACTCGCACTCAGCTTGGGTCAGACCATTTTTGACGAAGGAGCCAAGCATGTCCTTCCGTGGTTTCGCGTCCGGCCCAAATCTCTCACCGACAACTGTGTGAGCGATGCCCATCAGTCGCCCAAACCCGAAGGCATCTTTGGTTGATGGAAGAAGAAACCGGAAGAGCGGCGACGCAGGAATCGACATGAGCCACGGGTATACCAAGGCTATGGAAATCCGCGGAGTTTGTACTTCCATCATGGCCACATATCCAGAGACATCAGTATCCGTGGCGAGGTTGCCAAATGGTGCCCCGTACGCAATGTCGGCGATGACATCGAGGGTGAAATATGATATCTTGTCCGCAACATCCATGGGCCGATGTGTCGTGGGGGAAGAGATGTATTTCGAGGATATCAGTTCCACCAGAGCAGTGATGTTGCCATCGATCCTGGCCTCTAGGTCTTCGTTCTCTTTGCCCGAATACCCTGGTGCCATCTTGGCTTTCAGCACGCGATGGACTTCATTGTCGCGGAGGGAGGCGATATTATCCCGCGTGGGGTCGAATCGAAAGGTTCGATACCAGGTCGATCGCGTAAACGGCGAACGGACGGCGTAGGCCTTGCGCATCACTTCGGGGTCGGTGGTAAGGACGAGCTTGGGAGCTATCCGCACGAGACTGCCGTATTTCTCGGACATGTCGCGGAACCGCTCGTACACGGCGCCGGACCGCTGCGCTCGGAGGCTCCAGAACTTCGAGAACTTCGCGGACATTGGCCCCGGTACGGTTCGAAGCCGGTACCATGTCCGGAAGGCCGAAATGCTGTAGGCTATGGCACATAGCACCAATAGGCCCCATGGCCAGTACTCCTTGAGTTGGTCCATGTATAAGTATCAGCTTTGGAGGGAATGGTACGCTTAGTGCTCGGGGCAGGAAGGAAAGATGAAGGGGAGAAGAAATAACAACAAAGAGCATGGGATTTGTTGTGATAAAGCAATTCATCCCTTCGTTCGGTACATGCGGTTTGATGTCAATTCATCAACTGCGCTCTTTCCGTTCGCTCTCGCCCTGCGACTTCCCGTATTCACGCTGCACGCTGTATCCAATCCGTGGTCAGCAGTGGCATTACTCCATCAACTATTGAAAACAACATCGGCCCGGTATAGATCAAGGTGTACATCGAACTGCAGAGAGATGATCGTTGCGGCATGTGCTGACGGCGTTGGGAAAGCGACTGTGGAAGGGATTGTCAAACAAGCTTCGAGCTCAGAAGATGCCAGAATGAGACGTCCAGGCTGCAAGAAATCCGGAGCTGAGTCGGTAATACATACTAGAACCCGATGCTTGGTCCGGACTTTTTCCAATACCCAGAAGCTTTTGGATACAGCGCTTCGCATAGCTAGCAGCTGCGCCATGCACTAATGTGCAAGCTTGGGGGTGGGAAAAGCAAAGTGATTCAATCTCTGCTCTCTTGCCAATCATTGGCTTCTGCGAGTCCAGCATATGAGCGCAGTTTGGGGTTACATTCGAGCATAGTACTAAACTCTGAGGGTAAATAAACCCCTACCCTGTCTGCTCGCCTACGACGATCCCTATGAAACTATTGGCTAGAACTCCTTGGGGCGAAAGACATGGCATGGGGTTGTTTACCCTTAGAGTATGGTATGAGCCACTTCCATCATGCCGTACTACCACCGGCGCCAGGGAGTGAAGTCAGGCGAGTAGCGTCGCTCATTGCTTTGCTATGGAATCCCTTGTCAAAGAGACGGTCTTGGATCATTACGGTGCATTCGGGTGTTCACTATCTCCAGGAAACCCCCACAGGAGCATTTTTATGGCTCCATGACTTCCAGGTTCGCTTGAACTTTCACGTGCCTTCCTCACTGTCTCTTCTGCGTTTCTTCTTTGTCGGCACTTTCTGAGAACAGAGAACAAAGAAAGTACAGAGACAACGCTTGCATTAAACCATAGGCTGGATGCTTCGGACATTTAAATAACCTTTGAAGAGTGGGATTGCTTGTGGAAAGCAACCCAGTGGTGGTTTGTTAGAATGCGTCCTGTCCTAGCTGGCTAAGAAGGCTTCAAGTAATGAGCACATGCAGTGCATAAAGCTTGTGCACTGCGGCTATTTCGACTCTCATCTGGTGCCAAAAAGAATCGATGCCATCCGTCGAACATCGTCCACTACTTTGCCGTCCTTGATTTAAGCGAGGACTAGCCGCTCGGGACAGAAGAGAAAAAACAAGCAGCCCCCTTCGCCGTGCACAGCAAAAAGGTTATCGCGCGTTGAGTACAGGGTTCGAACCTGTGCGGACGAATCCATAAGATATCCCAAATTGTTTAATTCAAGTCTTACCCATTAAACCACTCTGGCAACTCAACTTTTACCCGAAATCTCTTATCGTTGCTTCTTATGAAGATACCAGCTGGCTTCTGTGCTAATTTTTTTCCCCAAATCTTTTTCAGTGGTTGCAAAGCGCACTAGTGAACGACGACCAAATATATGTGTTACCGTCATGGGTTGAAGAATCCCAACATCGCGCTTTAGGGCCTTCTTGGACTGCCCGGATTCAGCCAGGTCTCCATTCGAGCTATAGAATGGCACAGTGGCAAGAATGTTCTCCAAGGTTACGTCGTTGGTCATTGCTCATGGTATATGACTTGTGACGCTCAAGGATACGTAGGTTCATGTGAAGTTCTTATCATTCCTCCCTCCCTTGAACATGACTAGCTATGTACAGATCGCACCATAATATTTACAGGCTCGGATTTTGTTCATCAAGTAAATCATATAATACCAATCGTCCCGAGTCATCGCACCATGAAAACGTCATCCCAAGAAAACTATGCAGCCAACCGACGGTACTCCTGAAACCAGAGCTCCCCCAAAAAACTTCCGAACATATACATTAAAGCCCCCCCCCCCCGTGAACCCTTCCCCTCTTATTTCGAGTTGTCGGCACACGTCCAGGAGCTCCCCGTGGTGTCGATGTGCATCTGATAGCCCGAGGCATACAGCCCGGCGCCGCAGATGACGAAGCCGAGGATGATCAAGGCGACGTTCATGGCGGAGAGGAACATGTTCTTGGTGCTGCGCTCGAAGTTTCTCCAGTTCAGATAGAACCAACAAGCTCCGGGGATCCCATACGAGAACCACGAGGCGAAGAGCGCCGAGATGATCCCGAGCAGGTCGCTGAAGTTGGGGATACTCTCGGCGATGATCCAGGCAATCACCCACATCCCGGCGCAGAGTCCAATCCAGGTTCCGGTGGCCACGAGGCCACGGCTGTGCAAGTACTTAGTCCCCGAGAACAGACGGAGGTAGACATACTTGGCCGTGACGTGGGCGAAGATGACCCCAGCAATGACGATGGTAGGAAGCGCAATACCCCAGGCCACCTTCTTCACCATCGGGCTATTACTGCTCAGAGCCGGGCTGCTGATACCCACTCCCCCGTAGCGGTAAATGACCACCGACGCGGTCACATAAAGGATGATGTCGAGAGATTGCTGGAGAATAAGCGCCTTGGGAAACTCTTTCGGATCGCGCAGCTCGCTAATGAAGCTGACCCATGCCACATGACCACCATAGGCAAAGACCGCATTGGACACGCTGTTGAAGGCGGCCGTGAAAGTCGGGGCGTACGTCGCTGCCATGGCATCCGCGGCGGCCTTGGGTGAAATGGCCAGCGCGATCATGGTGATCAAGACGGCCGACAAGATACTCAGGAAAGCTATTTTGGCATTAGTCAACGTTGCGGATCCGCGGCCAAGCGTGACTTACAGATGATGGACAAGAATGAAACATTCTTCAGCGTTCGCGGGACGGAGAGGATCGTGAAGATGACCAGGCCCACGATGCCCCAGACAATGGTACACGTGGCATGTCCCGTGAGGACGTTCAAGGCAATGGTGAAGGTCAGAAGATGCGATGCCATGCAAAAGATGCAGTAGACAATATAGGCAAAGCCAAAGGTGATTTTGCCAAACCGGCCCAGCAGCACCTCGCCAATATCGCCGTAGTTGGTGACCTACTCTGGGTTAGACTTCGGCTCCCGACGCGTGCCTCCCGAACGCAAACATACCTGGGGATACTTCATCTTGAACTGCCACAACACATAGCCCGAGTAGGTTGAAAAGAGACCGAGACCAACAATGGCGATCAGACCGCCCACGAGACCAACCTTGGCCAATACAGCGGGGAGGGAAAGGATTCCAAGGGAGATGTTCTCTGCAATCATCACCAGAGCGCCTTGCCACCATGTCATGGTTTTGTCTGAACATCCAAGTCAGCTGAGCATTCCCGTGCCGTGGAGGGGAAGTACGTTACATTTGATCTCGGCGCCCTCCTCGTTGCCATACGCATCCATCACTTCGGCCTCCTTCATATCCGGCAAAGACTCCTCGTCCTGCCCGTGGTTCTGACCACGACTGATGGGAAGGTCATCGGGCTTGTGGTCAAGTGCGCGGCCACCCTTGGGCTCCTCTTCTGCGCGGATGCTGGCCATGATGGGTGAATTTGTTGGCTGGCGTGATTCTGGCACGTCGTTGATCACTCACTTACTCACTCACTCGTAGGAAGTCCTTTCGAGGCGCGAGCAACAACACAGCACAAATACACACGCACGAGGAGGCCTTCTGGAAAGCAGATGGAAGCAGAAGAGTCGAGGAACTGACAGCGAGGTGGAAAAACAAAAGTCTCTGGTGCTCGGCGGTTCTTAAGACGTAATGTGCAACCAGGAACTGGCCTGGCACGATGAGTTCGGTGGGTCGAGGGTCCTCGCTAAGGCGTTGTTATTATGTTATTAGCGAGCAGCCGATGCGAGTCTTCGTTCGATCGCTGCCGGCAATCAAGAGAGCTGGGGAAGCGTTATGAAAGCCAATTACTCATGCTGCGTCCCCCGCCGTTACTGGAGATAGAGTGTACCCGATCCGCGTCAGATCACGCAGGACGCATGGGGGAGGAGGACACGAGAGGGAGAGTGAGAGAGAGAAGCCACACAGCTGTGGCTGGTGCTGGAGAAGAAAGCTTATTTAAGCCACACCGCTCGGGAGCCAGCAAACACCCACCAGCCCAGCGGATGGAGGCTGACCATCGCAAGAAAGGGATTCGCCGGAGCCTCGTAACGAAATGACGTCCATGCTGTGGCAGCCCAGTGGGAGTGCCCCTTCAGCATCCAGGATTCGACGGGGCGAGGAAGTCGACGACGCCTCCTATATCGGCCTCGCTAACGGCGCGCTGTATTTTTCCGAGCCATTTCGGTTGCCCCATATTGTCCCGAAGGAAAGCCGGAGCTGGCAAATTGTTCGGTCTGGAACCGTGAACCGCCGGAATGACATGTCTGGAGTCTCAATGGACCAGGGTTGCACTCACCCTCCGCTCTCCCCCTCTCTGACCACTGACTCGGTCGCAGGCGCTCGTGGGCGTGGGTGGGACAGCGTGCACACCTGCAAAACGGGTCGGCACATCCAGGCGAGTCCCGAAGAACAATTGACCGAAGGAAAAAAAAAAGGAAGAAAAGCACATGTTGTGAAAGCCGGTTTCGCCGCTGGGTCCTGGAGCAGAAGGCGATTCTTGCCCGTCGAACCTCTCGCTCCTGCCAGCTGCCCCGTCCAGTTGCAGCTTACCAAGCTTCCTTCGTCTCGTAGAAGGAACCTCAATGATTCATGTGGTGAATCCCACCATCCGACTTCCCGACAACTTCCTCCGGGAAAGCAGAAGAATCCTATCTGGATGGTCCAGCTGACCCGTCTCCGTCATGCCGAGGAAGATCCCTCAGCTAGAGATGTTTGTAAGACACGGGGTCTCGGCAATGCTTCGACGACAGGATTCTTGAGAGCGTCGATATAGCCCTTTCAACGGAGCCTTGCATTTGCTTCAACTCTGGTCGAATAATGGCTGCCCAAATGTGGACAGCTCGCTTCCAGGGGACTCTGCCGGCGAATGAGGCTAAATATTCGCCAGGCTAGATTCATCAACAATGTCTGAACAGCACTATGACTAGGACAAGGGTTCCCTCCTTATTGAGCCAATCCGGCGGGCTGGTTTGGAAGTACAGTGCACCCGTGCTTGGTACGACCCTCTACGACCGTACTTCGGTTGCTTCGGTGCAGCTCTTCCGGTAGGCCAATGTGCCGACTGAGCTTTGGTCGGGAGGGGGAAAGGATGGTGAGTAGAGTGGCGACTGGCCGTTACACCAGACTTAACTTGTCAGCACGAAGACTTAGAGGATTCTTCTTCTAAACCTTAGGAGCGCGAATGACAACGCGATTGACACGTCCCCTTCTCTGTGAACGTGATTATATGGGAAGACTTGAATCATCAACCTCAAAATCACACTTGACATTATCAAAAACTACGAAACCTTCGAGTGCACTTTACTGTGCCATTGCATGAACTAGATCCGAGTCCGCCGAAAACGGTTGAAGAGCGGTTGTTACAAGTCTTCATCCATTCATTCGGGTACCGCCCATTGGGGGACGAGGCTGTTTTGGGGAGTGAAATGGTGCACAACTGCGCGCAAATATTAGCTGACAAACATGGTAATGCCGCCGGAGGATGTCTGGAGGGCCGTGGTTTGCGTAGACGCTCGCACGACACGGAAAAGACCTCAGCCTAATAAGAGTGGATGGAAGGAGTACTTAAGCAGTGAAATTCATAGAGGTGCATCATAAGGCTCCTTCAGGTAACAATGAAATAAGGGGGAAGTGGAACTAGACTAGCATTTACGGTTCTGGCGTCGCATGTTAGAATGAAATGACAGGGACTTTTTACCTCACTGTCAGTAGTGACAAGTGATTGGAAAACGAGGAGCGCAAAACAAAATGCGAGAACATACAACAGTGTGAGGCTTGTGCATGACAGAGCGGATCGGAGGCCCAGTTAATCCGCGGTCTATGATCGTATGCGAATGGTATGAAGCTAAAATGCTATGTTTATTGTGAAGCGAAAGACTACAGAGCTGCGGGGATATCCCCCACTTCTTTCAGCACCATAGCTGCATTCTTAGACGTGAGGATCTTAGTCCCTCTCTCTGGCTAAAGAATGTACGTATTGAGAGGACGGCGTAGGATGCTAGCTATAATTTCGAAGGCAGGATGCAACTATGCCTTAATTTAACATTGCTGAGTTGAAGCTTCAAACTTCCGGTGTTCAATGCGGGGACGGCAGCAGAACTTCAAGTTAAGGAATTTCGAGGTTTGATGACGATTGCACTTTACACTGTAACGATATCTGAGTTCGAGAAATTGCCTTTCGATGCTGTGCAAGGCCTATCAAGCTCACTTAATTGCCACTCGATCTTTCTCAAGGTGAGGCTTATATTTTAAATGGAGCCTTCTCGTCCCTCTCTGCTCATTATTGACTACTGTAAAAGATCATGCCTTTATTTCTTCAAGCCTATCCCACACGATTTTATCCGTAGTTTCCATCTCAGGCTCCTTGACGAAGGCTTTCGGTGAGCCTGCAACGCCTAACGGATACGCTACCTGGCAAAGCTCCTGTTTAGTTTCTCCCCTACAGACAAAGGAATACATATTTGCCCAATCGGCCATGAAGCTCTCCGCCTCCACCAAAGTCGGGAATCGTTTGTGACAAGCCCCAGAGAACTGAACGACTTTCGGCTCGGCCCCATCATCTCCACTGTGGCAGTCAGCATAGATCTTCCCAGTCTTTCTTTGACTCTTACAAGTAGTACTCGTGTACTCCGGGGGAACGGCCATTTGCCACCGCATAATACGCTTTCTCTCCTCTCTGAAAGCTCGTTGTAGATGCCGGCCTAATCATCCTGATGTATTCTTTCACTTCTTTTCTCGCCAAGTACCTCTCGGCTTCGGAGACCGTGGTAAAACTTTGGAACTGTGCATTGCGATAACCCGTGACTAAAGGATGGGCATGTCCCCTGAGGCCATCGGCATTGGTTAGCACAGATGTATAGCGGTCGATCTACACATTATAAGTTGAACTCACCACGATGAGAAGATCCCTGGGGCAGGAGAAAAGCCTTCGGCGACCGCATATATCTCCGCCTTTCTCTGCGAACGTGCTTTTCTCGGCATGGCTAGGTGAAGGCCTGGCTTGGATCGAAGCAGGTTCTCGCAACTTGGACCAAAGATTTCCGCTGAAAAAATGGCTATCCTGAAGCCCTTCTCAACAATCTACGGAGTTTCTAAGAGCATGGCCGATCAGTAATACAGCATGTGGATGTTAGGCTAGCGGATAATGTCTTAAATTTTGGAGGCCATGGCCATATGTATGCATGTATGTGTTGTCTGCACCCTTCTTTAGAATGAACTGCCCATGTAACCAACATTATGAAAGGTTGGAACGACGTAAACTGGTAATTATGCCTAGCTCTTGCAAAACTGGTGACCATGCAAGTCAGCCTGATGTTGGGCTTTTCTCGTGCCCATTCGATCGTAAACCCACTTTTATCAATATTATAAGCATTCCAACTGTGGCTGCCTGAAGACAGTTGGCGCTTCGTACATGTATACTTATCAGCTACAGCCTTACATCCAACATCTTGTTCTGGCGATTCGCCAAGAAACCAACATTGCAATGTTTTAGCGATCATTTACTTGTTCCTTCAAGGCACAAGGTAGATGTGAGGCTGGCACACACATTTGGACATACCAGCCCATTTTCACTATAAAAAGGGCCAGAAGTCTTGTTAAGTCCGTTTAAGTAGACAACTTTTTTTCTTAGGGACAACTCTTATTCATTGTTAATTTTCGACAAGTATTCCATACATATGGGTGCTTCTTCTAAGCTATCCCGGACTTTTAAAGCATTTTCCCTGAATTCTTTTGCTTGCTTTAACTTGCATACAGACCGATCAGACACGAAAGCCGCCGCCGAAACACGTCCAACAAAGTCATTGGATCCCTTAAAATTTGACTACCCTATCGGTGGAATATCTGAATTGCCATCTAGTCATACAATGGAGACTTTTCCCCAGCCAGTCGAACTCATCGCCAATGAATCGATCATAAATCATGGTATGATCTCCCTTAAGACCACATTCTTAGCCAATAACCCATACCAATAGATTCTTTGCTGGGCCATAAGGCCGTCGAAAAAGCCATCATGACTGATACCTTAAGGCACATCGGTCGCAATGCGCCCCTGAACGTCGTCACGGTAAGTCAAGATTAGATTCCTTCCAACCGGGCTGCTATCTTGTACCGCCAATCTAACCTGTCTATCCTCAACCAGGATATATTCAAGGAAAAGTCTTTGGACTTTCAATATGAAGCCTGTTTGAGAGAACTATGCGGCGGGGATGAACTTTTAGAACCCAACTCTGATATCCGCATACTTCTCTTTGAGCGGATTGGTCATATAATTCTTCGGGGGAAGGACAATGAGTCTCAAAATCTCGACTTCAAATTGGAACGACACGTCCATGATCGTCGGCGATTCCAAAACGAGAAATACCGAGCCTTGCAACCATCCAATGATGAAAACATACAACATGCAGGAAATAGCTCCGCACCCTTCGCTGGTTCCTTCCCACCGGGCCGGAGCACTGATCAAATCCTGCCATCCTCGCCACCCCAAAGTGACTCCAGAAATGCCACTGTCCAGGGAGATGAAAGACCACCATCACCACCGGAGTCATCGGCGGGAGGAGATGATGAATTGGAAAACATGGGCGACTATACCAGCCGCCTCTTAGAACGGGGTGCGAAGATGGGTCTTGTGCCGATGTACGAAGAGAAGGAGACAAGCAGCAAACCGAAAAGGTTTGAGGGTACCGTTACCTTTGGCGAAAGGAGAGCTGTTGGGAGAGTGTGCAGTTCCAAGAAGGCTGCCAGGCACGAAGTTTCAAAGATTATGTTGAATCGATTGGCGGCTGAAGAGAGAGTCTCTTGATGCACCAATAAGCTTTTCCACGCGGTTTCTTTATCTCTGAGTTATTTCTTGTCATTTTGCACCGATTTGTCGTTTAGAGAGTTGGACGTCCGATTTTACTGCAGTCAATTTCATTCTAATCTTTTCCAAAGAAATGTGGTCGATGATCTCACGGGCTGGATATCCACCAATTTGCCAGCCATAAGATCGAAGCAAACGATCTATTCGCATGCAGTGACCGCGTAAAGCTATGACAAAAATGATTTGGGCGTATGTCTATGGAAGAAATATGTTGTGCAAAGTGCCCTCAAGATCTGAAGGCATGTAATTATATGAAATAGTTGCTGACTGTACTAGTTAGAATCATATTCTCGTATGTATGACACTAGTACCAGGCTTTATGACCCTTGTAACATAGCTTGAGAAACTATTAGGGCCATCGCCGTCTGATCGTGGTTATCGAAGTGCGCCATACCAAATTTGATCGCAGCAGCGCGATCCAGCCCCAAAGCCAACATCCACAAAATGTGATGGAGAATGTTCTATAGAATGTATGTTCCTGGATAAGAGTATATCCCAGATCTTCCACTCACCCCCCAATCTATGATCACATGTTCCCTGAATATCATATGCAGAACTCAGTATCTTACTTTATGTATGTTTTGGTATCCTAGTAAGGTGGTGCTTCCTTGCCCGTCGCGCACGCCCCATGTTCGCCTTCTCCCACTCTTGACACAATCGACGATAGCTGTAGAAGGAAGATAGGATTATCCCGCCTCTCGTTAGACGAGGCGCAATCCTGGGGTCTGGCGATTGAGACCTCCACGGCCTTGAAGTAGCTCCAACCAAAATCACTCCAAGCATACGTGAATACTACAAGTACCATATGCGCGAGAAGAATCTTGCAAGTGACCTCTTAAATATCTTCTTGCCATATTGTCATAAGTATCTTTATCTTCCCAGCTGATTACAATGTCATCGCAACAAATGCCCAAACTTGGAGTTCTTCAGCTCAAGACTACATTTCCTCGGCCACCAGGAGATGTAGGACACCCCAAATCATGGGGTGGTATTCCCGTGGTCATCAGAGTTGTTGAAGAAGCGACGAGCTCACTTGTCGTGGGAGGAGGCTGGGGAATGGAGCTGGTTGATGCGTTTGTGAGAGAAGCAGAGAAGTTGATAGTGGAGGAAGGATGTGTTTGTTTCGTGACGAGCTGTGGATTCGTATGTTCCTGAAATTTGTCAAGTTGATTTCTCTATTGATCAGACTACATTCGAGTAAAATGTACGACTAGGGGCTGATTTTGAAACAATCTATAGTTGGCTACCATGCATCCTTTACTCGCTCAGAGAATACCGTACATGGGAACCACAAGTCTCTTACAGGTGGCGTGGTTGCAGCAGAGTTTCTTTCCAGGAGAAGAGAGTAAGGAGTCGGTTGGGGTTATTACGTATAAGAAGTCGTCCCTTGTGAGTATTATGATCATCGAGTTTATTGTATGTGTTATCGAAGACTTGAAAGCTGAAAAGAGAAATCTCCAAATTCAGACAGAGAAACACTTGACCAGCGTCGGAGCACATCCAGAAACACCAGTATATGGGCTACCCGAGGACCCTAAAACGGCCATCTTCAAGGGAGTTCTCGAGGAACGTATTCCATATAAGTAAACCAACTGTTTTGTTGCATATAACATGAAGATCACTTACATATATGCAGATGACTATGAAGGCATGGAATCAGAAGTCCTAGCTGCTGCCCAAGAGCTGGTTGCTAAACATCCTAAAATCAAGGCTATTGTGCTTGAATGCACGAACATGCCACCATTTTCCCATGCAGTTGAGAAAGCTACAGGAAGAAGGGTGTGGGATATCCTCACGCTGGGACGATGGCTTTATGATGGTGCAATTCCCCGGGACCATCGTACGCTTTAAAGCATACGGCTTGTTACTATAATAAAGTCTAGAGTTTTGTAGCGCATGCATCCTTTTGCTTCCATTGCCAATCTTTCTGTTCAGCCATCTCAAGGCTTGCCAGATTGCGTCCCGAGAATTCCCCCTCGCTTAGTCCGTTCATGTCAGAGCCAGGAGTGGCAGTACGCCATTTCCAAAGATTCGTGAACTGGTCAGTCTTGCGCTCAAGTTGATTGACAACGTGCTACGCCCGTTAGCGATGCTGTCGTCTGAAACGGGGATTATCAATTTGCCATACCTTGCCCAGCACAGGGAGGAACTTAAACCCGTGTCCTGATCCGCCCGACGCAACAAATAAGCTCTGATTGTAGCCTGGAACGTAGTCGATGACGAAAGAATTGTCCAAAGAGTCAGTATACCAGCATAATCTAGTATCTGAAACGCCAAGTTCCTAGAGCAGAATATTCTTGTTAGTGACACTCAATGGGGCAGTTCACTCATGACTTACCGCGAGGTCTGGGAACATCTCCCCAACAAGCTGCTTTAGGTTTTTCAATGCCATTTTTGGAAGGTTTTCCACTTTCGCCGCAGTGTATTTTGTTACAGGCACCGATACACGCCTGTAGTATGGTTAGCCTGGTGAACGAGTCCATTGCAGGTAAGACTTCACTTGTTAGTTTTCGGGTTGGATTGATAATTGGTCCACTTCCGGCCCCGATCTTGAAATTCAGTTAGTCTCAGCAATGGTCAACACGTCGTAAGGAAACTCACATCCAATTTTGATCTTCCCCTCAGGAGTCCTAGGAAATCCATAAAATCCTATCACCAACTTTCAGCCCGGTGAATATTCGGAGCATACTAAGACATCTCTTACCACCATACTCTGGACTGTGGTGTCCGGTTACACCGTAGGCCCATACAGGGAAGTTCTCAGGAGAGTACTAATGGATACGTAAGTTTTTTGGACGCAAAGATAATGACTTAAATAAGAAGCTACAAAGGAAATCTCTTACCTTATCCCACAGATCCTTTCGGTCTCTGGGCAGTTGAAACGAGACTACAGATCCGGCAGTCGTTTCTAGTACTCCCTCTACCTCCGGGACCAAACTGGGTGTCCAGCCGCCACAGGCGATGATGGTAACCTCCATATAATGCTTTATCCCGTCTGCTGTCTTCAAGCCTTTGACCTGCTTTGCATCTCCCGTTCCCTCAATAATGAGCTCATCAAGTTTGCCCTTTGTGCCAAGGACAAATCGAACCCCGGCTTTCTGGCAGAGATGGCGGGCCCAGATACAAGACTAAGTCCAGGTCAGATTTGATATGCCCGCGGCATATGACTGTTAGACTGACCTTATCAGCATACGTAAAACCAGCAGAGGTGTCGAGGAAAGCTGCTAATTTTCCTTGCTGAAAACTACGATGGAGGTCAAGCTTTGCATCCCATTTGTCCTCGGGCTGTCTAATATCTTTTTCTTTCAATCGCTGCATATCCTGTTCATTTCCCTGGAACTGTGTTCAGCCAGGCCGTCCTCAAATCCAATCTCGACGGCTTACAAGAACATGCTGCCAGTGTCGCAAGCCTGCCTTTTCTAACTCAACCAAGCAATCTTGGTCATATTGGCTCAATTCTGACTCCTTGGAGAATCTCAACCATCCGCAGGGCACAAAGAGCTTGGAATCTGGAGTAAGACCATTTGGTAGTTCGCTAGCGGGTGTCGAAGCTATCATTTGGTTCCACTCAAGCCAAGTTGGACGGCCAGAGAATGCAAGGTCCTGATACTCGACCTCATTGCCATAAGAGCAGCGATAAATTTTGTTTACGTCAGAAGATGCAGAGTCACATCTGAAAGGACGAGTTGTCAGCGTGGCTCGTGTATTTGCTTGAGCAGCTCATTACCCTTTTTCCGGACTATACTCAGTTACGTCGTAAGGTTGGTAGTCAAATACTGTCACATTTCCATATCCTAGTTCCATCTCATTAGCATCAAGATCTGGATCACAGACAGGTGAGCACACCATTCTTTGCAAGATGTAGTGCAGTCGAGAGTCCGAAGACCCCGGCACCTACAATAGCGATGCTGCTTGCGGGAGTGGTCATTATCGAAGCTGTTACCTGTGCACTTGTTGAAGGAAGTTCTAAGGTAGGCACCGAATACACGATAAGTATCAGTTATTGTTCTGCATAAGTCTCATTCGGAAGCAAGATGGTAGGCTGGGCAGGTGACGGATTCCTCCGGTTTGCAGAAAGGGTTCTTCCGGTGCGTGATGATGCTTATCGCGTTGGCCGATACGACCCCAGTTGGCGTGATAACGCGATCCGAACGACGCGGAGAAGTATCCCCCTTTCACTGAGTGATCTGCATTTACTTATCTTCCGGTTGGCAAGGGTGCAGAGCGTTCTTATCGAGAGGGATACGTCGCACACTAAAGCGTGCGGAAAATGCACTATATACGGGTCCTTCGCTGTCGAAAATAGTCGTACGTCTTATCACGAAATGGTCCGATTTGACTCTTCATCCAATATTGGCGACGAGTGTCAGAATAGCGACGATATGGCAGCCGTGGTTTATGATGATTACGCCAAAAACCAAACTACCACTAATACCGAGGGTGTGGACCTGTCTGCTTACCATTTCACCCAAGAGGAGAGCCGGCGTGTTGTGAGGAAACTGGACTTGCATGTAAGTCATCCAGTGTTCTCCATCGATGTTTCCCTTAGCATGCTGACAGGAGACACGCAGATTCTGCCGTTCATATGGTGTAGGTTACAGCAGTAGCATGCCTCCTTTCCAAACTAACCAAGGTTATACAGGGTGTTATTTATTTAATTCGCTCGATCGAAACAATGTCTCGAATGCCAAATCGGATGGCATGACTGGTATGCGTTTGCTTCACTAAGCAATATCTCGATATACTGGACTGGGATCTGACTTGAAGTTCTAGTTGACCTCAATTTTCCTACCAATGGCTATGCGATCATGCTTTCGGTCTTTTATGTCCCATTCTGCGTAATGGTAGTTCCTGGTGTCATGCTTACCCGCAAGATCGGCCCACGCTGGACCATCCCAGGTTACATGATTGGTTGGGGTGCTATGGCAATGATCAGTGCTGCAGCAAGGAGCTTTGCTTCACAGCTTGTCATTCGGCTACGTACGTCCTCATCATTATATATCCTCAACTAGTACACTGACGGTGATGAAGTGCTCGGAGCCTTTGAAGCTGGCTTTGCCGCAAGTCTAATTTTCTACCTGACCACTTTCTACACAAGAGGGGAGCTAGGAAAACGCATTGCTGTGTTCTATTCTTGCAATGCTCTTTCTGGCGCCTTTTCCGGGTAAGTTTCATACTATATCTTTAATAATAGCGCTGGGTTTCCAGACTCTATTCTTCTCGGTCGAAACACACTAACAATCAGACTTCAAGGCTCATCGCCTACGGTGTCTTTCAGATGAATTCGAAATTGCGAGGATGGCAAATCCTCTTCCTTATCGAAGGAGCCTTTACGGTCGCCTTTGCAATCCTTGTCGGCTTGGTACTTCCATGGTCGTTATCCTCCGCTACATTCCTGACAGAGCGCGAAAAGGAAGTTGGCCGTCTGAGAATGCTTAAGGATGGAAGCGAGCAGACCGAGACCAAGTTTCAGATGAAGACTTTCTTCAAGCCGCTTTCCGATTGGAAATTCTATGTTTTCGGTGCCATAGGTTAGTGGCGTTTCTACCTCCAGTTGGAATGAAGATGCTGATTCTCATATGTATAGCACTGTGTTATGGTATCACGGCATCCGTTGCTGCCAATTTTCTTACACAAATTATTGGCCGCTTTGGCTTTTCAGTCGTCAAAACGAACTTATATACCGTAGCGCCATACGTTTGCGGCACCATAGTCCTGTTGATTACCGCCTGGTCATCGGACCACTTTCGTGAAAGAGGTTTGCATTTAGCTTCGTCGTTAGTCTTCGTGACTGTGGGATGCCTCATCCTTGTTGGATTACCCGTGTCCGAAGTTGGGGCAGGGTATTTTGCTACGTTTCTTATCACTTGTGGTGCATTTACTCCTAGCGTACTCTTTCATACCTGGCATCAATGCAACGATCCTACAGAGGATGGTCGCGCATTCCGCGTTGGGGCTTTCAGTAAGTATATCTCCATAACCCAGCTCTATATGTAAGCAAGCAAGCTTACGAGGCATGTCTTTTCTAGCCTTCCTCGCCAACATGGGAGGCATCGTTAGTGCAAACATCTTCCTCGATCAGTTCGCACCTGCATATAAGATTCCACTGGCTATTAGCGCAGCGGTTGAAGTTCTATGTCTCATTCTCGTTATATCATTGCGATTCTGGATGTCTTGGGATAACGCGCGCCGAAACAAGGAACAGGGTGTTAACTGGCAGTCGAAAGATGTGCCCACTGAGGTTCTGTCAGAGGGCGCGAAGAACCCCATGTTTAGACACTTTTACTAGGAGAGTAGATTTCGGTCCTCTTGATAGTTAGTCTGAGTAAATGAGCAAGGGGAGGTTCTGCAGTAAACCAGGGATACTTTGTTATTCAGTCTAACCAAAAAAACTGAGTGACGAAGTCCACATGATGTCCTTCCCTTCTTGAATCAGAGACAAGATTAAAGTGCATGAACAAGGAGATCTTTACTTCAAAGACTTCTGTAGTATCAACTAGTCTTTATCAACTATAATTGTACAGCACAGTAAATCAGATTCCTATTGCCATTAGACTTATAGTCATACGTGACATTGTGCAGAGTAAATTCCTTATCTTTAAACCGTTTCATACAAAACGAGCTGAATAACATAGAATGGGAGAAGAAGGAGAGTACTTCCAAGTTTTCGATATGATGACTACAAACAAATCGTACGATCTCATGACGCGACCCGTGGGCTCAGTTTTATTGACCATTCCCACAAATTTCAATGCTGAATTGCTAAATGCAAGAGAATCTTAAGTGATCTCCTTGGCAGAAGGTTTTCCGAACCTTCCGGGGTTTAAGATATATTTGTGTTTAAGATCTGTAATTACAAGCTTCTCAGCCATCCATGATGCCCGAGTTCCATTACAAGCTAAGCTAGAACCCATATTGAGGCTTCTACTGCTATTTCTCAGAAGGGTACACGATAATACGATCCAAATCTGCTCCTTTGTAGTCGAAGCCGTTGAACAAGCCACCAACTGTAATGGTATTATTTGCCCCCTTGTTAAGAGTCAATTGAAGCGGTGCCGAGAGAATAATACCCTTATGAGTATCCCGCTGATACAAGGTCTCTATCTTTGACACGTCGCCATTTACTATAACGCTGCTGATGCGACGGAGTTGCCAACTGCCACCAATACGATCTGGAGTACCGCCGGCTTCAGAAAAGCCGAGTTAGTCGTGTTGCATATAGTTAACGAATCTATACAATACTCACGTTGGTCTCCAAACCCCATATCATCAGTATCTAGAGATCATCGCGTCAGCAAAGGAATTAACGTCGTAAATTAACTGGTAAAGCTCACTCTGGTAGTAGAATGAAACCCATTGAGGTTTCCCAGTTCCTTCGATTCCTTCGAATGTCACTTTGCTGGCATTTCCATAGATTCCCGTGGCAATGACACCGGTGCTCGCAAAGTTCTATTACCCCAAATGTCAAAAGGTTCATCTGATACTAGTTTGAGATTTATACTCACTGCCTCTTGTTTAAAAGCGGATCCATTGACCTGGGCTTCGTTGGCGTGATATGCCTTTCCGGTAATTGGCGTCACTTCACCAGTCACGCTACAATCATCGGTTATGATAAATTTCATAGTTCATGAATTTCAACTTACACATTGAGATCGTAAACATCGTACCAAACAACATCCAATGTTTTCTTGTTGTCATCAATCTCCATAGGTAGCCAGATGTACCTGCTCTCCCATAGCGAATTTGAGTCCCACTGTGGTATCAAGTTCGGTCAATGATTCAGGGTCTTTGGAGATTCGCATCATACCTGATCACCTAGATAAAGATGTGTTGTTTTCTTGGCCCCTTTAATCTCTAGCGTAAAGCCTGACTGAGAATTAAACGTGCGAGTGTTACGAGGAGCGACCATGAATGGCTGAGACCAGGGGCCACTCAATGAGTCGGCGCGGAATGCTACTACATCTGTCGTATTCTGTCAGACCTCTTGTTCGTACCTAGCTATTCTTCTTCCCTTACTATTAGGTCTATATCCAGTTTTATGGCTCATGAGCGCGTAGTAGCTCTTGTCTGTCTGGATGATCGTTGGTGCCTCTAGATCAAACTTGTTGAATCTGTAGACAACCTCGTCAAGTGCAGTTACCTCCTCATTGAAGCTCGTGATATAAACGTCTCGAGCATCTTTGCGATCACCATTGGAATATAAGGAGTATGACCTGCCGTCCTTGTAATCAGTGAAGAGGCCAAAGTCTTGGGACCAATTTCCTAGTGGTGCTGTAGCATTCACGAAGGTGTATGGACCAGCGATGTTGTCGGAAGTTGCGAAGCCTTGGAGCAGCAGACCGTACGAAGAATTATCTGCGTGCCACCACATCTAGTTATATCTCGCTTAGAAGCGCAACAATTCAATACCGTCTGCTGAGACTTACATGGTACTGATCTGTAGCCTCGGCATATACAACCTTTGGCCTCTGGATTATATTCTGAGGCGAGATGTATGCGCTATCGTTGACTGGTTCTGCAAGAAGATTAGACTCCTGGGAAGAGCCGAGTCATACGCGACATACTGAGAGCAAGTCCGTGAGATTCCCAAGTTGCAAGGTCGTCAGAACTGTATACGGAGACGCCGCCACCTTCAGTCTGGCCCTGAGTCTTATACTCTCCGAACAGCCAGAATTTCCCACTTTCTTTGTCGATCGTAACACAACCAGCATGCGCATTTACTAGATCGCCCTTGGTATCGCGCCATCTTGCTCCTGGGACAATCCACTTTGATTGGACAGTCGAGGCCAGCAATAGCCCGACCAAAAGCTGTAGAAGCGCCATAGTTGTTGATTTGAATAATGTTGAAGCAAAATATTAATATAATGAATTGATTAAGTACTTGGGATATGAATGACGGCAAGCCAAGACAGCTCCGGCTGTATTTCCCCCGAAGCTCCTAAGGCCAAGAATTGCTGTGATTGCGGGGCTCGTATCGCTCTGGATTTATCCGTTGGTCGCTTACATCCTGAGAGTTTTGACGATAGAATTGATCTCAGTTGATTCTAATTCGCTGTCTTGCCAAAATCGTACTAAGGTGAAGTGCAACGAATCACGTTTTGGTGGGGTGAATTTGGGTCGTCATGAGCCGCAGAGGGGAAAATACACTTTATAGAAATTAGGTCTGTTATAGAAAGGCTTTTTAGAGAAGGGAAAGAAGTTGTTAAATTGTGACTGCTTAGTATGTACTACGAGAATTTTGTTACCTTTAACGGAGCTACGATTATTGACATGATCGATATCTTATAAGCTGCTGACGTCAGTAATGACTTCTCCAGGAGCGTTTATGGAATCCATACAGGAAGCACTAAGGAGTGGAATACGGGGTAGGTTCTAGAACCGATACTGATTAGAATACCGCCATGTGCTGATAAAGCGGGACGTGAACCTCAACCTGGGGGTGCTTTAACGAGTAAGTAAAAATTAGCATATGACATGTATCTAACAGTAACAATGATGCTGTAGAAGCGTCTACCGTGGATTCACTTGAGACCACCATCTCGCACTTGTAAAGATGCCGTAACGATGCTGAGAAGTAAGTATCAAAGGATATCTGAAGCTGGATGCTACGAAGTACAGAGGGAGCGGAGCATAATGACAAGGAACAAAATTGCGATTGAACAATTTCAAGTCATCGAATAGGTGGTTTACGGACAGAGACAAGCATCGCTTAATTTACCAGAGAATGAATGCGGGAATATAAGCCTTTTTACCTCGTCAGTATCACACGCGAGGTCTGCTTGTCATTTTTTAATCGCTCAGCAGTCTTCGGTACTTTGAGACTTGGTCCTCTTACCTCAACCAGATGCCAAATATTTCACATCCCACAACTCAATTAATTCTAACGCAATGATTAAAGCATGGGTCGACGGTGGAAACAGAATAAATTTGTCATTCAAGCGTGCGACTGCCGCTGCGATTGCTCTATAAAATATCTACAAGAATTGATTAAAATTTAAGTGACCAAAACCTATCCTGTTGATATTGCTTTGCAGGCAACTCAGGGACAGATTCTGGACACGGCAAGGCCGGTCTGGCCCTCCCAGAGAATCGGCGATGTAATAAGTCATGAGCCTCTCATTAATGTTAGATTCAACTCTAACAAGTGTACTCCATCTCGAAGCTGATCCTTGGGGTACCAGTAAAGTTTGAAGGCACCACATAAGTAATGTTATAGAAGTAATGGTTGTAGATTGTATTCCCGTAGTAGTTGGTTCCAATCTCCTGCAATCCTGGAGCCGAAACGTTGAGGCTCAAGCAAGGCAGAGTAGAGAACCCATCGATAGTGTTTCCAGCCAGAGTCCAGGTCGGTGGGATACCGGACAGCATGAACTGGAAAGTGTCGGTGCCGTCTTGGGTGGTGTTTGGATAGCTGATATCAAGTGTATTTGGGCCTACAATAGCATCGATTGTTGATGCAGTTGGGTATAGTGAAAACCATGCACCATATGGGAATGGAGTATGAGATGGGTCCGAAGCCCAGTGAACAATCGCAGGAACGAATTGTTTCCCGCGATTGACGGTCTCAGCAACTTGTTGCCCACCAATCATGTGAGTCTTACTCATCCAACTCACGGCAGTCCTGGTAATGTCATTGTCAAGACTTGTCCGGATTGTTTTGTTGAGGAATCTCTCGCCCTCGAAGGGGGTGATGAGTTTTGCCATGGTGGCGTTGGAGATATGGCTTGCAACAGTGTCCATTATAAGCGCAAAAGCGGCGCCTTGCGCAACATCATAATGGAAGTCATCGTTGCCTTTCCATGGCAATGGTGCTTTTTCATAACCAAATAAACCCCACCAGAATTGACCGACGATGGCTGAGTGAGTCGGCATATCTCGGGCGTACGCACGATCGTACGGACCTGCCATGTTACCAAGATATGGGTTGTAGTGATCCGCAATATCTTTCCACAATTCTGTCAGGATGAATTTTGCGTTTGTGGTCATTGTTGCGTTCTTGGGACCGTATTTGATGTTGGCGGCAATTCCCCAAATATCTTCAGCATAGTAGTTAGGGCAATTGTATTCTCCAAGGGTGTTGCTTCCATTCGCCGTGAAAAGTTCGAACAATTCGGTTCCCTTGGTATTGGCGAAGTCAATGAATGTCTGGTTGTTCAAACGAGCTCCAATCCAACCAACGACGAGGGTTCGCATGTATTGAGGGTTGGAATATGCAATAATCAAGTTATCTCCATCGGCATTCGTTCCGTTGCGGCGCATAGCTCCTACGGCATCGTATGCAAGAGCGGTCTCAATCCCGGAGACAATCTCGGGATCTAGCATGTCTTCAAATTCTTCCACGATCTGTACGAGTTGAGAACCAATAAACTCGCGCCAGTTTGGATCATATGTCCCCTGCATCATGATATCAGCGTGTATCTTCAGAGCTACTCGATGTGTTCACATACATAGATCTCCGGTGGATATAAGGTTGAGTCGTAGGATGGGTTTGGCTCTGATAGCTGGTTAGAAATATACAATATTGCTCAAAATGAGACTACTTACCATCTGGAGCGAGCTTGAAATCACCATACCAGTATGAAGTATAATTGTAGTTCATCTGAACGTTGATCCTGTCACGCTCCATTAGTTTCCATACATTGAAACGAATTGAATCTGTGGTGCTTTGCCCGTCTTACAAATTCTTCAAGGCCAATTCAGCGTTCTTGAGATCATCGCCCTGATTTCGATGAAGCAGACCCGGTATGTACCAAGCTGTGAAGCGCGTTGACCATGGTCCGTTGTCAAGATACCAGATGTAACCGTAAGAGGCGTCGAACCGGTCATCATTGACGCTCATCGAAAAGTCGAACAGACCTTGTGCGTCTACAAAACGGTAAGCCCCTGCACTGATTGTCTTCAAGAGTTCAATGCTCACTAGATGTCAGGTTGGCAGCCTTGGCAACGGTCAAAGTAGACAGTGCCGTAGCAACAACAGCGGAGAACTTCATCGTTACAGAGGAGACGTCACGCGTGAAATTGAATGGACCGAAGACAGAGCTGTAAAAAAAGCAGGAGGGGACTTCATCAGCAGCATCATCGATAGCTTCTTATAACCGGCTAAAACAATATGCAGGAACACCGAGGCTCAGGCACACTGCGTGAAGAGCATGGTCCCCGGCGCCCAATCTTCGACACCTGCATGCATACACTTACCGGTCCTTCCACCTTTGGGACCATGAGCATCCACGTAACGCGGTGATCAAATCGGAGTCACTTGAAGCTCAATGAACATCTATCGTCTATCTTTCGCCGGTTCCGGAAACCCCATCGGACGGTTTCTTCCAGAACGAAAAGCCATGGCCAGGTACAGGACGGAGATGAAAGCACCATGGCCCAAGGGTTCCCAGGATATGAACTATGGACCAGGTCGTGGCCATGTGGGACCTAGGCGAGAGGCGGCTTTCCACAAATCACTGCCCGCCCCCATTCTTATCGAGCCTCCCAATCTCCACCTTTCCCAGCTCAGAAATCGACCAGAGCGAGAAGGAAGGAGTAAGCCGGGTCTACTGCTCTCGTGCTCCGTACCATCCCACTGTTTTCCCCATTATCTTCGGTCAACCCGGGGCAGTTGGCCGGCAATGACCGGTGAATAGCACCTGGTGACTTACGACTTGTTATCTCCTGACACGGTGCACTGATGGACATCATGAGGGTGCTCACTGGTCAACGTCCTCGAAATGGTAGAGCGCAGATAAAGACCACAGGGATGGGACTTGGAGAACGCACGGGCGCAGAGAGACCATAAGACCCCAGTGTGCTGCTGCTGCATTGAAACTGCCGAGGGAAGACCATCACGACGTAGACTTCGATCATGTCGAATACTGCTGCTGTTACCATGGATGCCGCCCTGGCGGGTCGCAATACGGGTTGGTTTGCCGACAGAGGCATCATCAAGGTCAACCTGATCCTGTGCATCTCTCTGATATCGAGTTACGCTACCGGCTATGATGCCTCCATGATGAGTATGTTGATCTACGAGGAAATAAATTTTCGCAAGACACGAGACTAATATTGGACATCCAGATGGTTTGCAATCACTTGATGAGTGGAATGCCTTCTTTCATAATCCAAGTGCGAGCACGCTGGCCTTGTTAGTTTTCTCCTCGCACTTACACATCTGATAGTTGACGGTACAATAGACTCAACGCCATCCAGAATGTTGGCCAACTAGTAGCATTACCATTCTGTGCGATCGCCTGTGATCATTTCGGCCGGAAGCCAACCCTTTTGCTCGGAGCGTTCATTCTCCTGGTTGGTGTGTGCCTTCAAGCTGCGGCTCAAAATAGTATGAAGATTTCAAGATCATTAGTTGAACTGTACTGACCTTCTCAGACGGCATGTTCATCGCAGCTCGTGGTATTCTCGGTGCTGGGCTTGCTTTCAACATCACAGCCGCACCACTGTTGATTATGGAATTGGCCTTCCCTACACAGAAAGGTCAACTCGTGAGTATCTACAATGCACTATGGTCACTCGGAGCTATCGTTGCAGCATGGACAACCTACGGCACCTTCCGTATCCTTGACAGTTGGGCGTGGCGTATTCCATCCCTTCTCCAATGCTTGTCCAGCGTGATTCAACTCGGCCTTTGCTTCTGGATTGTCGAATCACCAAGATGGCTCGTGTCAAAAGATCGCCTAGATGAAGCTAGAGATATCATTATCACATACCATGCCAATGGGAATCCAAACGATCCCATTGTCATTGTGGAGCTTGAAGAGATTCGCGAAGCATTGAGATTAGAGAAAGAAGCACACAACGGAACCAGCTATGTATCGTTTGCCAAAACGAAAGGCAACCGACTCCGCTTTATGATTATTCTTGCCGTGGGCTTCTTCAGTCAATGGAGTGGAAATGGTCTTATATCGTATTATCTCACCTTGATTCTGGACTCCATTGGGTACACCTCTCAAGATACGCAAACTCTTATCAATGGTATTCTTACCATCTGGGGTCTCGTCACAACTTTCGGCTTTGCACTGCTCGTGAACCGATTCAAGCGCCGCACGATGTTCCTCGCATCTACGATTGGTATGCTGGTCACTTATATCATATGGACAGCACTTGAAGCAACGTATGAAAGACAGACCAACCTGGGTGGTACCGGAGATCCAGCCATTGCCAAAGCCGTGCTTGCTATGATCTTCATTTACAATGCTGCCTTTGCAATTGGATGGGGACCTCTTCAAGTCACTTACTGCGTGGAGATTCTACCATACAACCTTCGAGCCAGAGTACGTATTTCCATTGAAGCTATATTCCCCACCTGATTCTGACTGGAAACCAGGGACTTGTTCTGTACAACCTTTTTGTGGCATTGGCCTTGATCTTCAACCAGTACGCAAATCCAATTGCAGTTACAGCGATAAAGTGGAAGTGTAAGTCGACCATGAATCTGCTCCTTAGTGTTCTTCACTAACGGTTGACAATCAGACTATATCGTCTACGACGTCTGGATCTTTATCGAGCTTATAGTAGTTTACTTCCTCTTTGTTGAGACACAGGGAAGCTCTTTGGAAGAGATGGCAGCGATCATCGATGGAGAGGAGGCCCGGGATACAATTATTGAAGGTGTTGCAAGAGCCACTGACATGAAGATCGAGAGTGTGGATGAGAAGAGGATTGAAACTGGAGTGACCAATGTGAATATCTAGACTTATAGTAGTATTGGAAGCTCGATGTTTTGAACACATTTGTTATATCCTTAACAATATTTCCGTAATCTTCAATCCTTGCTGGTATGGCCGAAAACATGTAGCCCTTTGGTCCCAAGTAAATCAACTGCAAAGCTTTGAATAGCTCTCAGCACCTAGCCGTGCTGAAAGTAGCTGGGTGTGCTACTCAGATGAAGGTATGGGACAGACAGGAGTAAGAAATGTATTAGCTCCTTTAATACTGTTCTCATTTGATAAAGAAGGGCAAAGTACACTTCCAATCTGTGCAGTATTGTACCGTGCGCCCCAAACTTTCAGATACTGTAATGTAATAAATGCTTTTCCCCACACCCGGTGCAAGTGGGATAATACCAACGCCATGCTTTCAACCTAAATCGACCTTTGTCTTCAACCCTCAAGAGCCCCATTTTTTTGCTTCTACACCCTCAGGAGGTTGGGTTGGAACGGGTGCTTTCTGGACATCAGCCCAATTTGTGCTTAACGAGGTTCCGTTGCTCTCCTGGTAGCTTTTCATCATTGCCTTTCGCGTATCTGGATCTGCGTCTTTGTACAACTTCTGAAAAAAGCTGTTGACATCTTGATCTTCTCCTTCATCCGCGTCATCAATTTTATCCCAGTCTTTGGGTCCAGTTCGAGAGGATGTAGGGTACACTGGTCCTTTATCTCCTGTCTTAGCTTGCATGACGTTGTCCAAGGGCTCGTTGCTCGAATCTTTCAAAGTGCTTTCATCTCCTTCAATATTAGACCATTTTCGTCCAGGCGTTGCTTTCTGAAGAATGATTTCAACCTTAGTTGAAAAGATGTTGTAAGAGCTCTCAGCAGGCTTGATCTTTGCAAAGAGTGGCGAAAAGTCCAAAGCATAGGTTTGCTCGGTTGTTCCAATGGGGAAAGAAACCTCAAGCTTAAAGTTGTAAGATGTAGTATTGAACAGAATGTATGTAGGGAGACTTACGCTTTGTTCTCCAATCATGACTTCTGCCTTGTCTTTCGGAACGCCTTTGGCAAATATTGTAATTGTGACAGAAGAAGGTGATTGATACCACTCATGCCGTATTTTCTCTTTGGAAGTCACAGCTGGTGGAGCTGGAGTTTGTGCAGCGGGAGCAAGCGGTGCACTCTTCTCCTTCGCCTTCTCTTCAACCTTGTCCGGGATCTCCTTGACAGTAGTTCGCACCTCTGTCGCATCAGGCCCTAATTCCTTTTCTGCTTTGTCGAAATCATTCTTAACCTTAGCCTGCCAAATGCCAAGGCCCTTTTCCTTTTCGTTTGACTTCCTGCACCAATTAAGACATAATCTTGCATCCCCGAATCTCTTCAAGCCATGCAAGGCAACAGCTCTTCGGAAATGAGCAGTAGCGATGAATTCGCGGCGAGCGCGAGACTTTGCTGCGTGAAGAGCTGCATCAGCATCTGCGAGGGCAAGTTCATATTGAGCAGATCGCTGGTATGCTGTCGATCGTTGAATCAACCACAGTGGTGAAGGGTTGCTCGTGTTCGTTGCGAGAGCTTTCGTTAGCTGCTCGATGGCGGTGGGGTAATCGCGGTCTTCGAGAGCCTTGGCTCCAAGGGCGGCTTGAGATGACATGATGTCACTGTACAAGTGGCCTTTTGCTGAGTGCAAACACCTAGGCGAAAGGGAGTTTGGGTGAAGATTGTAAATGTGACGTTGCTCTGAATAAATAGGTGGAGGAACTGGAAGGCTCGAGAATCACATCACCTTCAGCCTTGCCGGTGCAATTATTGTCCGACCCGAGATATCATGTTCAGTAATAACTGTTATACGACAGAGTACATTTCTTTAAACCTATGCAAAGCTAATGCTCCAGTCTTCTCCAATGGCCACCTTAGGCCCTTTAACTACAGCCCAAGCAGCTTTACTGCCATCACCGGCATGATACTCCATCATAGCCTCTCCAGAGCCTACTTTTACACTCGTCTTGTCGGCCCACGCTTTGGGAGCACCGACAATAACTATCTTCTCAATACCGACCCTCTTCATGGATTTTAGATATTTGTCCGTTGCCTTGCCCTTTGTGGAAATGTCCTTCGAGACAAGCTCACCGGCCGCAAAATCGAATGCTCTGTGAATGTGTGCTCCATTCTGGTAGTCGAATGTCTCACCATCGTCGACGTATAGCTCACCCTTTGCAGTTTCTGCCTTGTTAAGGGCGATGACCAGAGTGTATGGATCCCACTTCATAAGACCGCTGCTACGGCGCGGTCGATCCTTGCGAGGGATTATATGGCCACCTTGCATCAGAAGTGGAATTTTTTCAAGCGGAGCAGGTACAGTCTTCTTGCCATGACCAGTGTATATCGCGTAATCGAAATAATCGTAGTACAACTCGTTGTCTGGGAGATAGATCTCGACACTTTCCGCATTCTCCGTGACGACAGGCTTAGCTAGGAGACCAGTTGAACCAACAAAAAACTGATCATCGATGGCAAAGGCAGCCTCGTCTCCTGGATATTCGAAGTAATGCGGCCTGATGATCGGTGTGCCATCCACACTAGCTTCGTGAAATGCTGTGTACCATGCCGGCAAGAGAGAATATCTCAAACGAAGAGCTTGAGTGATAATACCAGTGTATGGCTCTCCTGCAAGATAAGGCTCACGTCTTCTGGTATCGATATGGGCATGGCCACGGAAAAATGGATAAAAAGCACCTGCTTGGTACCATCTAGTAAGAAGATCCTTCTCCGGATTACCGAAGAAGCCCCCTACATCTGCGCCGGCGAAGGGAAATCCTGCAATACCATTGTTAAGAATCATAGGAAATGCTGCTGCAAGTGCCTCCCACTTTGCCTCATTGTCACCCGTCCACATGGCTCCGAGGCGTTGACTGCCAGCATAATAGGATCGTGTAAGTACAAACGGACGTCGCAACTCTCCCTTCTTGCGTTCGAGTAAAGCCTGATAGGTAGCATTGTGAAAAGTCATCCCGTTAATGTTGTGGACATCGCGATGCTCCCAGTTGCCATGGTGGAGGTTGTCCTTGGGCATTGTAGTCTCGGGTCCGTTAAAAACCGAAGGCTCATTCATGTCATTCCAGATAAAAAGGTTATCCGCAGAGCCTTTGAATTTGTCGTATTTGAACAAGCTGATCCACCATTTAATGGCTTCGGGGTTGAAACAGTCGACCCAATGAGAAGAACCTGGCCAGCACCAACCTTCATATATTTGGCCATCTTTATTGTGAACTGCCAAATCTTTGCTTTTCAATTCGTCGACAATAGGATAGCCGTCATCGTTCTTGATGTGTGGGTCGATAATTGCAACAAGCTTTCGTTCAGCAGAGTCCAATTGCTTTAACATGCCGAGAGAATTGCCGAAGGTGTTGGGATCCCAGGTGAAGTACTTCTTCTCATCTGTATACTCAATATCCAGCCAGATAACATCGTAGGGAATGCTGTACTTGTCCATTTTACGATCAACGTCTTTAACATCCTCATCTGTGACATAGTTCCAACGGCATTGATGGTAAGCGATAGCAAATTCCTGTGGAAGCTGAGTATAGCCAGTAAGCTCTCCATATGCCTTTGTGACATCCTTTGGGGTTGGCCCTAGGAAAACAAATACATCGACCAGCCCACTCTCGGAAAACCAGTGAGTTTGTGTGTCAGTCTTAGATCCGATCCCCAAACTTAGAGCACTGTGAGACGCCTTCGCCTTGACAATATCGATCCAAGTCTCAGCGGCATTCATCCAGAAAACGCCCACGGTAGAGTCCTTCCGATGCGCTTGCATGAATGGAATAGCACCGTAAAGCGTCATCGGACTGTCCACAATGTACTCGAAGACATCTGCGTTGTACAGTCTGTAGGGATCGTTATAGTTTCCGTCGCCGCCTCGAGTCTGCTTGAGAGACATTGGTCCTGCATGCTCTGGAATCCCGAAAACATGCTCGTATCCTGGGAATGTGATATCAAGGCCAACACTCTCAGGTCCTCTAGCCTTCGGATCTGTGTGCCCACCAAATGACTCCTCCCACCAAGTGCTTTCGTCTTCTTCCGGCTCCGCATCCTGAATTGGCTTTTGATCTCCCTCGCCTTCTGTTCCTTCTTTCTTTGGCTTATCAACTTTTGGCCTCCAGTGCTCGACGTTCATCAAACCGCGGTCATTAAATTTGATTTGCGTGGCATCGTCTCTTTTGAAATCAATTCCAAACGGGGCATAAGTGACCACGGCCTCGAACTTAGCTTCAGGGCCATATTTCACAGTAGCCTTTTTACTGTCTTTCGAGACCTCCGCAGATTTGGTCAATTCAAGACCACCGACAATGGCCCATTTCTCTGCCTCGTTGTATCTTTCTTTCCTCGCAATGCTGTTGTGTCTGAGATCTATCTCCCCTTTCTGACGCTTCTCCTCATCAATGGTGACCCTCGCAGAGCCAGACTCCAGAAATGAGATAGTGATTGGTAGCCTGACCGTATCACCTTTTGTGTTGATCGACTTCAGTATCGTGCCAATCAATTGGCCATCCTTCCAGTCTAACGAGTCGGGCACTATTTGGTACGGCGCTTCCCATGACTGACCAGCAGCAACTGCTTTGTCGGCGTAGGCGCGGTTTCGACTACAGAAGCCTGATTGAGCACAGGTCTTGAAGTTTTCATACTTGACAGCATCTGCATGTTCATCAGTGTTGTGTTGACTCAATTTGAGGTTTCCACTTACTAGCTGGTGTGGCGAGAGAGCTCAACGCGGACAGCAACGCCAGACTAGCCGTCCAGGGTGAGGACGGCGAAGAGGAAAAACGCATTACAAAAGGTTGCAGTAAAGTAGCCCTGTTATGAGAGAGTGGTTTAAAACTCTACGGCACGCCTCCCAAGAAGCTGGTAGTGAGTGAGGTCAAAGGAACTCGCAGTTTCACAACCAAAGCTTCCCCAACTTAAGTCCAAGCTGGCATCAATTGCAGGCTAAGCTGCCAAGATCATGCATAACTGACATAAGATGATCAATGAGCTTGCACAAGCGAATTCATAAGTTCCTGCTGGACCCACTCCACCCCACCACCCGCAAACACTACAAAACCCAAACACTTCGATGAGCTCCCGAGAACCTTCCCCTCCATCTCCTGCAATATACAAACACTTGAGCCCAAAAACTCAAGGATTTCTACGAGCATCTGCAAATCTTAGAGAAGAGCAAGCCAGACTCAATTCCGACACCATGTCTAACGAACAAACGTGAGTTGGTCTCGTAAACAGTGCGGGGCGGTGAGCTCAGCTAACTTGTTCATAGCTTCATTGCAATCAAGCCAGATGGCGTCCAAGTATGCCACTCGCTCATTCGAAATAAAGAGCGTAGTTGCTGATATATCTTCTAGCGTGGACTTATCGGTCCCATCATCTCTCGTTTCGAGTCTCGTGGGTATGCTACATCATGGAGGGTTATGTTGATCATAAGCTGACACGTTGGTAGATACAAGCTTGCCGCCATCAAGTTGATGACCCCAAGCCAAGAGCACCTCGAGAAGCACTGTTAGTATTGTGAACTGCACATTGTTATCGTTCTTTTCTGATCCATAATACAGACGAGGACTTGTCCTCCAAGCCTTTCTTCCCAGGACTCATCAAGTGTACAATGCCTCATACATACCAAGTTCGAGCAGCTAGCTAATAGTATTCAGACATGGGTAGCGGACCAATCTGCGCCATGGTCTGGGAAGGACGTGATGCCGTCAAGACCGGCCGTGGTATGTTACCCAAGCTCACATGCTCCATATGATCACTAACTCATCTGTCAGTTCTCCTCGGTGCCACCAACCCTCTTGCTTCCCAGCCAGGGACCATTCGTGGTGGTACGTGCTATTCCATTCTTTGAGGCCATTGTTGGAGGCTGAAAGATCCTTTAACCCCAACCTGGCTCTCTCGAAACTTCCTACCACAACCTTATGCTAACGACGTTCAGACTACGCCATTGATGTTGGAAGAAACGTCTGCCACGGCTCCGACAGCGTCGAGAACGCCAAGAAGGAGATTGCTCTCTGGTTCAAGGAGGGTGATGTTATCTCCTGGAAGTCTGCTGCCCACGACTGGGTCTACGAGAAGTAGATGTACTTCGATACTAGATTTATAAGTGGTTACACATACTTTAGGAATACAGGTTGACACCAATCTGGTTGAAGTCCTACCCAAATACAAAAGTTACACTTCTGGCATGATTTACTCGCATGAGTTGTGGTGATTTCTGGTGAACAAAAACAGGCCAATGGCAACGTCAAGACTCTCCCCGTGCGTGATGATCTCCGAACTTGAAGCTGTCTTGGGTATCAGGGTCTTTGCATATATATAACAAAACCACTCTTTATATTTACCGTCACGAACCATACCTTACCTAATCTGATATAGATAAGCTCCTCCGGACTACCCTCGCGAAAGCTTGATGTTTGTTACTATTTCTGATAAGTGTATCATATACCAGAGTACTTCCGGAAAAGTAATGTTTTTGGCGCAATATGCAGTTAAAGCATCCTAGTTTGCTTACACTTGCATCCTAACACCATCTCACCATTTATTTTCCTCGTCTTGCTAGTAGACCAACGACCCTCGGGGTTGCCCAAACGCAACCCAAGATTCTTGCGGGGAGTAGGACCTTTGTAAGCGCATAGGCCGCAGCAACCTCAATTAAGATCCTACGCCCAGCCTCACCCATCCACACCTGCTGACCATTCTGCATCTCCATGTGTACCTGCGCGTCTTCCTGCTGCTCATCTGTGAATCCGAACCATTTTTTCCTCCGAAAGTAGCGGGCAAACTTGTCTACGTAGGTTCCGTCTGCAAATGACTGTCGTAGCCAGGCTACATGTTAGCTTGAGGCTATTGATATTGTCCCAGATCAAATTGCTTGTGAGGATATCTTACGCTAGGAATCCATTCTGTGTAGTGAAATAACCCGGCAAATCCAAACAGGGGTACTATAGCAGTGATCTCATGAAGCACCAGGAAAGTCAGGATCGCCGTCTTCGGTGCATCCCGCAACGGGTCGGTGTATTTTCGTAAGGGCTTTGGCACTGCGGCGAGTATCTTGTTGAGCCGAATGGCACCTTTGGAGCTTCCGCCGTTTCGTGAGGTAGAGGGGGTAGGATTTGTTGACTGAGCACGTTTGTGCCGGCTTCCATGCAAGATCTGTGTTCGTGGAGGGAATGAAAGCTTCCGCAGAAGCGTGCGAAAGCTCATCACATCTGTGCTATGCTCGTGGCTCGGTATGTACGGTCCAGAAGGTGGGCGGCAGAGAAGAAGGTTGACAGCGAAAGGATAGCTCGGATGTAGGTACCGAATGCTTTAGAGCTTCAAGCTCTCTTTACCTTACGCGAAGCTCTCCCTTATCCACGCCGTGAGATTACCACAATCATGCTTTTATCGCACTTCACGAAATTGAAGAAAGACTTGTGTCATTGTTTACTTCATTTGAATATGCTCTACCTCTGTGTTCCAACCATTTCTGAGGCCTTCATAGCCTCGGATCCGAGTACACCCGCCTTCTGTAATACGCCTGCTGTCTTTTCAATCACCTTGATGTCCACGCCTCTGGTGTTCTTGGAAAACTTCACGGTCTTGAGCCATTCCTTAGCATCAGCCTCGCTGTAGTCCAGCTTGGTGCTAATATGCTTTATAGCCTCCGCTTTGTTACCCTCGAAATACCGAACGCCCTTGTCGAGCTTCTCGAACAGTTCCTCCAGCCGGTTATCGTATTTACCGTCCGCTGCAACAAGCTTCGTAGAGGCTACGATCTTCCAACTACTCCATGGTGTATAGATCTCCCCAATCTTTTTAATCTCGCCGTTGTCATAGTATCGTTTGCTTGTAAAGTGTTCCCACATGAAAAAGTCCACCGTTGAATCGTTCACGCCTGCGCGAAGCTTGTCGAAGGTTTGAAGAGGAATATTTTCAAATGGCTCGGTGGAAGAGTCTGCAAGCCAACCTTGTGAATCTGCGAGCACAAAGCCCATCACGTAGGAGCCGCTGCCAATCCGTGAAACGCCAATTTTGCCTTTCTTTAGGTCCGCAACGCTGTTCAGGCCTCGTTTTGCGCCGGTAGATATTGCCCAGCCTAGGAAGACATTGTTAGTGTTATTTGTGTCATGCCTTGAGACATACTCACATAAGGGCGTTTCGACGTAGGTTCCTACGATCTTGTATCCTCCATCTCCTTCGACGTCTTCGTTGCCAAGTCCCGCTACCCATCCCTCAGTCAATCCAATGCCAACATCGATTTCTCCAGACCTCAAAGATGTGATCATATGCCCCGTGCCTGACGGGAAGGGTATAAGCTCTGCATCAAGACCAAAGTGCTTCTGTGCGAAGTGTAAGGGTGTTGAGAAGTGTTCCGGTACAAAGCCAACCTTGAGAGGCGCACTTGAAGACATGGCGGGACCTTGGAGAGACGACAAGAATATAATTTGATAGGAATGGAATGATTGATGCTCTCCTGGAGTTTACGAATGAAACTTCTAATGTGATACACTGTCCCTATGACGACGCGGGGAGATTTTGGCGGCGGAGGGGCATCGAGTGGAATGAACACTCTGGCGGAGCGGAGCGGGCTTGGCGCTTACCGATTCGGGCTTGTTTTGTCATCTTGACGCCCGAATCACCCACATCACAGCGGTAGTTTTTAGCATTCATGTTCCAAAGTTTGGATTGCCTCTTGCAGATTGTATGATACGTTTCAATTCCTCGAAGTCGTTGGATTTCAGACGGTAATACTGCACGGGCCAACACGACACTACTCCCAATATGGCTCAGTGGCTATTCCAACAGTGGGCAAAGCCCGGCTTTGCGAAGCCCGTCCGAAACTCGTGAACGCTTCATTTGGAGGCTTCACCAATTCAGCGATCCCATTGTCAGATGTTGTGAATTTTGCCTGCAGCCATCCTAGTTCTGGCTCTTCATCTGGCTAGACAAGTCGTCACGATGGGTGTTGTTCAGTCTGCTTTGCGAAATGTATATCTCAGCATTAGCACCGCGTTGGGAGCTATAGCAGAGATGAATGCCGACTTCAATCTCCTTCTCGCACGCATCAATGCGAGTCCTGGACTTCCAGTATCAGATCCAACTTCTCCTTTCTGGCTCAGCAATCCTCCGTTCCCAGCATTGACAAAGATTCAATCCAAGAAGTTACCAACGTCAGCAGACATTGTCATAATCGGCTCTGGTATTACCGGTACCAGTATTGCTATGACTATCTTGGAGGAGAGTAAAGCAATGGGGATTGAAACCAGAGTGGTCATGCTTGAGGCTAGAGAAATTACTAGCGGGGCTACTGGCCGTAATGGAGGTCATATCAAAACGGCGCCTTACGAGCTCTTCTACCTAATGAAAGAGAAGCTTGGAGTGGACCAAGCCAAGAAGATTGTGCAATACCAGATGATACTGCTTGATCTTTTACCAAAGTTGGCGAAAGAGAAAGGATGGCACAAAGCCGAGGCAAGAAAGGTCGAGACCGTTGATTTATTCTTCGATGACAAGATGTTTGAAAAGGCCCGACAATGGGCAGATGAGTTACGTATCCATATGCCAGAGTACTATAATGACATACGGTTCTGGGACGCCAAGGAAGCTCAAGAGGTATTTACTGCATCTGACTCTTTCGAGCAACACCATTTGCTAACAGCCTTAGAAATTCCAGACTGGCTCCCACTTAGTGGGTGCTTTAACCTACACGGCTGGGGCGATCTGGCCCTTTAGATTTGTAACATCTTGTCTATCATATCTGCTCGAATCCTTCACTTCGGCGTTTTCGGTCGAGACTAGTACACCAGTTACTTCGATTACTATGTCCGAGGACCCTTCGAAATACATTATCCACACTCCTCGAGGAAACATCAACACGAAGCACGTAATCCATGCTACTGAAGCGCATACAGCGAATCTTATACCCAAACTCCGTGGGAAATTGTTCGCTGTGAGAGGTCACATGAGTGCGCAGAGGCCAGGCAAATTGTTCCCGCAGCTAAATGGAGATAGGAGCTGGGGTTTCATCCATGCTAAAGGATACGAGTACATTACTCAGCGACCTGGCGATGTGGATGCTGATAGTGATGGTCTGGGTGCAGAGATCATGACCGGTGGAGGATTGAGACTAGGGGGCAATGGGATGGACGAAGTTGGAGTGGCCGTCGACAACAGTACGAGGCTTGATATTTCTTCTTATCTTGGTGGGGTCCTGCCCACAGTATTTGGGTCACAAAACTGGGGCGAGGACGCCGCCCGTGGGAGGATGAAAGGTGATGTTTGGACCGGCACTATGGGCTTCAGTGCCGATGGGTTCCCTTTCGTCGGAAAACTAGACCCGTCGCTTACGGGTCGTAAAGCGAACAAATCCTACGCCACAGCCTCAGGGGCAGAATGGGTCTCGGCTGGTTATGGTGGAGAGGGCATGCCACAAGCATGGTTATGCGGTTGTGCCTGTGCGTTAATGGTCCTAGGGAGAGACAAAGTGGATTTGGACGAACGATCTGGACGGCCGGGGGGAAAACTCATGGACTGGTTCCCTGAGCAGATGATCATCACTCCGGAGAGAGTGTCGCGGGCGAACATCAACGAGCTCGCAAGTGAACTCTAGCATTAAGTTGAGAATTTGAGCAACTCAGGTTTCCCTCCCAGCTGCAAGAATACTTTCTTAGTTCACAGACAACATTTAACGCGGTGCTATGAGCTGATATATTTCATTGAAGCCTCGGCATTAGATATCTAATATTAAAGTCTTCCCAATACGCCGTTCTCATAAAGAGCCGTCATTTAATTTCCTCCTTATGTTCTTCTCATGAACATGTGGGATCCTATCCCAGAAGACAGCAGAATAGAGTGCCTTATTTACAGTGAAGACTGAGCTGTAAACAACAAGAAAAGAGTGATTCGTAGGGTTCATCACACTTGAACACCACTGCACCGCTACGGCAGTTGGCTGCGTGGTAATGCAACCTTGGATCAAGCCGCAGATGCGTCAGCACCAGCTAGTTGGCAGTAGTAATATAGCTGTTTTCAAGTCAGCCAAGAAATGACAAAAGGCTGCTTGATACTGCATACCTCATCACCACCTATGTGCCACCCATCGCTGCGGCAATGCGGTACTGGGTCGGTAGACTAGAGAGTCATCAAAGTTAGCATCACATCTTCTTCAAGCACCCCGACCAGAAGTCTACATGAATGAACATACAAAGTAGCAGTCTGGACATTGGTCCCATTGCTCGGTCCCAGTGTTTCGTGCCAAGTACCATTCACAGGCCTGTTTACTTGCGTCTTCATTGTAAAGCTCCTTTACGAACGGTTAGCTAGAACGATTGGATCGATAGTGAAAGACCTTACATAGCCATCAATATCCAGTAAGTCAACGCAAATGCCGCGGGAATGAAGGTCTGCAAGCACGCTGTAGAGCGCCATTAGTCTATAGGAGCTAAAATGATGTCGGCAGCCGACTTACAAGGAGCAGAAAGACGCCAAGAGGGCGAAAAGCTGGAGTGCGAACTGCATATTTGAAAACAAAGTACTATCAATTACGGACGCGCGATGGTTGCTGCTGCAATACCAAGATTATGAGCTTGACTCAAAATGCTGTTTTGTCAAGTCCGAACGGGCAATCGCAATACTTGTACCAAGGGCCATTCATCCCAGGTGGCCGCGGCGAGAATTACAGTATTGCCGAAATCCTGACAAACAGAATACATTACTCACGAGTGTAACCCTGGAGAGATAGGATCACATGGCCGATGCTCAAATGGCAGAATCCTTCAAATACTGCGCGAACAGCATGATGCCCGCAACGTAACCCGACTGCAGGCTCCGTTGGGGCTGGTAGATTGATGGTTCGGGTGGGGTAGACAGGATGTTCCAATCCTTCCGGGACAATCATCTGCTACGACTGCCCGAATAGGTGGCCAGGCCAGCACGAACGGGGCAGTCCAGACCCAGGTATATATCCTCCTTTCCGGGTAAGAGGCGTGTAGTCACAAGAAGCGACCCTGCTCCCACCCAAATAATAAGGTTGTCAGGAACCACCGTGCAGCTAACAGGATTGCGCAAGGAGCGGGTACGCCTGTCCGCTACCCATGCTAGCCTCACAACGCGCTCAGCCTCCCGCAGACCATCCTTCCCAAGGTCGCATGCGCCCCGGGAGCAAATCATCGTCGACGGTTGCTGCTTGCATTAACGGCCGGAGATGGGGTTCTGCTGGGTTATGGCATCGCGATAAAGTTACGCTTAACATGAAACCGTTTCGCCGATCTGTTTGTCCCCATTTCAGCCAACGCTGCATTCGGGCCTCCTCAGATGCTGTCTGCCTCACTCTCCGTCCCTAGCAGACTAAGTACTGATGCAGCTACTGAGTCCTTGAGAGCACGTTGTTCACCCAGCAAGGTGGCCGGCAAGGTGGACCGCCCGTCGGCAGATACTCCTAATATCACCCAGCAAAGAGGAAGACATGCCGGCAGAAGCTCCGTACTGCACTGACTGACTGAGTTCCATCACGGCTCCCTTAGTTTGCAAAAAATCTGGTAGCAGGAAACTGAAGAATACCGAGTCAACTCGAGTCAATGCAGATCGTCGTCGCTTAAGTTGGACAGGAGTCAGGCGGCTCAGCGCATCTAGTCGAGCAGATGAGGTCTCGCAGCAGCATGATTCATCTGCGCCGAGGCGCCCTTCTCCATTGTTGCTTATCTCTACAGCCTCGTGCAATTGGGGCCGTTGGATCCTACAGAGGCCCGCAATGTCCGTTCCCCCAATAACAGAGGTGCGCTGAGCATGCAGCAATCCTACGCCCCTCTCCTTTCGTATAGCGTGCACCATATGGGTCAGCTGGGGGATCGCCTATTAGAGCAGGCTTCCTGGGATACCACTGTCATCTGAACGGCGATGAATCCTTCGATAACGACCTTGTGGCCGTAATCTTGTCAACGTGCAATGGCTAGGACGGATGCGAAGGGTGTTCTCCGATATGGCCGATGGTACTTACGCGGCATAGTAGGATTCAAGTGGTGATAAGCAAGAGTAGACTTGTGGGGGAGGTGTTCGTTGTGCACCTGGGACCCTCCATGATCTTGGAGGAGCGATGTATAAGACAGTCTGCTCCCTCGGCATGGACTTGAACTGTCAGGCCAGGCCTTCATATTCCAAGACTCCCAACATACCCCTTGGATGTGACTCCCTACCTCAAGCAAGATTCATAATCGTAATCATCACTCGCTGAACCGTCGGTCTTGCTTTGTAAATATCGAATACCAACATCAACCCCTCAACATCATTACCATGAGAATTTCAGCCTTGATCTCGCTTTTGAGCGCATCTCTTGCTTCCGCCGCCGCCATTAACTCACCACCAACACACCTCCTTTCGCGCAACAGCCCTCTCAACAACACGCTTCCCACCAACACCACTATACCACTCAGCAATGATACTTTGCCTGCCAACATCACGCTCCTTGGCCCAGATGATATCCTCGTCTACGGCCAGGGCCGCATGGAAGTCATGAACAGAACCTATTACGAGAGCATCAAACACCAACACTTTGAACTCACCACTGACACACCATCATCCATCAATGGCACCGTGGTGCCATATTCAAACGCAACTGGAGCAGTAGCCAACGCTAAGAGAGAGGCGCTGGCGCAAAGAGATGATTGTCAGTGGCACGAGGTCTACACCATCAATCCAACTGAGAAGTTCCTGAACTGGGACGTGCCCATGTCGTCAGTAGTTCATGCGACGGGTAATTCGCTCACCGTCGCGGTCACGGAAGGATACTCAATCGCCAACTCAATCAGCGTCGGAGCGTCTGCTGCATATACTCCAATCGAGAAAATCCTCACTCTCACTCTGAGCATCGATTACACCAGATCGTGGACTTCCACTTATTCTGCAGCGTACTCCTTTGGCGTCCCGTTTGGAAAGTATGCTGCTGTTGTCAGCAATCCTTCCACGACCCGGGTCAGCGGGAAGGTGGACTATGGATGCGTTGGAAACCCATCCGAAAGCTACGAATTCCATGCCGACAGCTATACCAGTCACGGTTACAGTAACTTGAATTGGGTGGATGGCACTATCAGTCTATGCACCGGCGACACTTGGCCTCTGCATATGTGCCTGGGCGACGGGACCTTATGATTTTCATCATGGCCTTTAAACTGTGACAATGACTGGATCAACGTCATGGCGATTTCCTTTATTCATTAGTTTCTTTAGCGTTGAACCACCATATTAGGACAAATGTTAAATAATGATACCAATATACTCCATGAACTATCACAATGTATGCAGTACTGGAAGTGGATAGCCCTAAAAGGGCTCCGGGCGCTGTTGTTCAAATAGGTAGCTGACAGGATACGACCCGGGTCTGGAGCCCAAGGCCCAAAGACTTGATCTGGCTCTACGTGTGTTCGGATCTCGTGCACTGCACGCACCAGGACCTTGTCAATATCTACAATTCCCTGTGTGGGAATATAAGAAACATAGCGAGTCCTTCGCAAGATGACAAACGAAGACGAAAGGAAAGGGGCAGCTTAGGCGTTCAACCTTAAGCACAATCATTCATATCAATCCCTATTTGCTGTTACAGACAGAAGACTTGGTCTTTTCTGCTCTCACGAGCTTGTAGGTGCTGAATTTCTGAGGTGTACTTTTGATCATTCACCCCTCAAAAGCTGGAGCGTTTAGAGGAGAAGAGTATCGCAGCAAGGCAAGTAAGTCGCTGAGGTTAACGATTCAGTCGGCCGACATCGCTGATTCCCGAAGATTACCCGTGTCCGAAGCAACCCACCACGTTCAGTACATTACCACCCCATCCGGAGGACAGTTAGCATATACACAAGCAAACGCAACACAAGACCATCATGGCATCCTCAACAGCGCAACGCCGGCTCCTCCAAGAATACCGCGCGCTGACGAACAACCCACCAGAAGGCATCACGGCCGGCCCGGTATCAGAAGATGACCTGCTGTATTGGGAAGCGTTGATCCAAGGACCAGAAGGCACGCCGTTCGAAGGGGGTATCTTTCCAGCGGAGTTGAAGTTTCCCAAGGACTACCCCCTCGCGCCTCCGTCGATGCGATTTCTGGGGGAGGTCTGGCACCCGAATGGTATGTCATCAATTTACATCCGTTCCTCCCGAATCCTGTTTGATTTAACTGGCGAGCGCGATAGTATATCCAAGTGGCTTGGTCTGTATTTCGATCCTGCATCCTCCCGGCGATGATCCCAACCACTACGAGCACGCGTCTGAACGCTGGTCGCCCATCCAGAGTGTGGAGAAGATCCTGATCAGCGTCATGAGCATGTTGGCTGAACCGAATGATGAGAGCCCTGCGAACGTAGAGGCGGCGAAGCAGTGGAGGGAGCAGAGGGATGAGTACGAGAAGAAAGTTAGAGAGAGTTGCAGGCGGATGCTCGGACTGTGAACTGTTGCGCAGCTCTATTCGACTGCTGAGGAAAGGGTGCCAGTTCTTGTGTGGACTACGTCAGGGAGCGCATGCTCTACAAGCTGGCGAGCGGTTGAGCAAGCCGCACATGCCGCCGCAGACGAACGGGATGGAAGCTGTTTGGAGGGGTCTGCATTTGTAAGGCGTTGCTTTGAGGCATGGAGTTAACGAAGGAGCCATGGATACAAGTATGTTTTCTCAATGAAGGCCTGCTACTGCGCTGCAACACAAATGCTAAAAGTGGCAAGCAAGGTGCGCGAATGCCATTGTCTGCTCCTGAGAAATCATGTCCGCAGTATAGTACGTCCGGCCTTCCAAGCAAGTACAATCATATCTCCTCTCCGCCATCCTACACAGCAGCCCAGAGTTGCATGTTGAGCCATGCCTCGAGGTTGCTGCTATTTCCCAGGGTTTGAATCTCAGCTTTCGCGTTTAGGAAAAGCATCCGTTGCAATTCCACCCTCCATTCCTCGTCCCTCTCGCCCTCTTGAAATATGTCCTTATCCAACATCCGTCTGGCGGTGTTTCGATCGCGGCTAGACAGTTTCATGACGCCCGTGCTAGTACTCACAATATCGCGGCTCCGAATACCTAGCCATTCCAGCCCAGGAACTGCGAGCTTGGAGTTCTCGTGTGACAATGCCATTGATCCGTATTTATAGGTCGACATGATGCCTATGCCATCTGGATCAAAATCCACCAACGCGAAGATTGGTATGGCTGGCCTCTGTTCCGACAGGATGTACAACAACTTTCTTGTTTGGATGTCCGGATATCCTTTCGCCTGAGAATTCTCAGGAAAGATGCTTAGGAATTATAGGGTTCTCACTGTAAGAAGTATTCCCTCTCCCGCAGAGGAGAGCTTCCAATAATGATTTGTGGAAAGGGTGCGAAATGTTGCCTTCAAGCATCAGAGTTCCTGCCTTGTGAGGTCACGTAAGAATTACCTCTTTCTCAATAACAAGTATCCACCTCACATTCCCAATCAGAACGTTATCGATATCCTTGGAATTTGGAACCAAAAGTCCCTGTGCCTGGTCAGTGTCAAGCACTGGCCAAATTCTTGGTCTTGCCTACCTCAGAGTCCGAAGAAAAGTCGACAATTGATTTATCCTTCTTCTCAATCGAAAACGAGCCTGCTACTAAGCCTTTTGCTGCAGCAACCTAAAGTGATCAGAATATTGAAGGACATGCCAAGAACGGCACACAAACCACATTCAATGCATCCCGGTTGACTCCTAAAGTGTATGCAATATCATCAATATAGCGGTCGACCACTGCTTGCTTGATGAAGAGATCAGGGTCTCTGTAAAACATATCTCTAGATATACAATCAGCAACTCGCCCAACCTGCCACATCAGGATGTCTGTCACAGGCACGAAAGCTCTGTTGCGACATTGATGACAGCACCTTTTTGTGGTCACCACGCCATTCACCAATGCTTCATGAGCTAGCTCCAATATTCGTAGCAAGGCAGCTATCAACAATGAGTAGTAACTTTGGCAGAGAACAATGATGTGACATACTGAATTTCCAGGCTTCTTGTGGCTTTTTGCTTGGAAAAGTAATGCTTCTTATCTGCGAGTCTGGCAAGTTTTCAATCGCGCCACTTACTGCATTGCGACCCTTAAAAGCTGGTCGATGTCTGCTCTTGAGATGTATGACAAGCTCCTTCTTTTCGTCGATGATACAGTCAGCCATAGCCTCAAAGACATCTTCAATTTTACAAATGACAAAGCCTGCATGATAGATATTCTCAGGTGCAGTAGAACTGAGCTGATCTTGTACATCATCATCTTGCTGTGGCAGTAGACCACGAGGATTAGATGTTAGTATACTGCGTGGTAAGTTCGTGAGAAATTGCTCCTCTGGCAGTCTTCGTGCGCCTGATGAATCTCCTAGAAGATTGGGCAACAAGTCAAAATCCATGTTGGATGTTGGGTGTCGCTGCTGACTTCCACATGTCATTCGATGGGTCAGAGAATCAGGTCCATGGGTCTTCCTGATCTAACTACCTGTTGACGTCGGCTTCGGTTCCTGCGCAAGCCGACAAGCTAGCTTCCTCAAGCTGTGGTCCGTCTCACCGCTTCCCGTTTAGTACGGCGACATTCTGGGGTTTAATCTCTTTCGTTGCCTGCTGTTTCTACTTCTTGCCTTTAGGAGGTCAATTGCTTCGCTCAAACGACGAGACTTATTGTGAACCTCACAAAGCTCAAGATGGTCGCGGTGAACGGAGCCATTGACTCTGCAAACGGTGGTTCCAAAGCGGTAGAGAAGACACCGATCAACGCTACTGCGATGCAGCTTCCAGGAGCTCAACACGAAAGTCAGTCCATGTCATCGAATGGCCGTACAGAACCACTTGACGACCATACTGTGGAAGACCAAATACTCCAGGAATCTATGAACAGTCATGCTACAAGAGGAATGAACGGAACCACAGAATTCTCAAGTGGATATGCGAAACTTGGAGATAAACGCTCAAATAATGCGGAGCACCAATCTAATAGCAACTCCAAACGACCCAAGCTACAGGAGCGTACAGACTATACGAGATGGCGTCTTCTTGATGAGAGAGGCAGGCAGACATGGCACTATCTGACTGATGATGAAGCCGTGAAGTGGCCCCAAACCATAGCAGACAAGTATCACCTCGGTTTACCGACCGTAAGTTGTTATTTGGCACCCTGGAACTGTGATGCTGACTCCACTAGGGACTCCCAGAGCTTCCTTCTGTAAAGACTCCTCTTGACTCTGTGAAGAATGGCCTTGAATTCTTTCAGCACCTACAACTCCCGCCTGGAAATTGGGCCTGCGAATACGGCGGTCCCATGTTCCTGTTACCAGGTCTAGTCATTACGTGGATTGTAACCAAGACACCTATTCCAGAGGGCCACGCTATCGAGATCAAGAATTACCTTTTCGCACGTCAGCATCCGGAGGACGGAGGCTGGGGTCTCCACATTGAAGGAGAAAGTAGCGTCTTTGGCACTTCAATGAACTACACCACCTTGCGATTACTTGGCGTCAGCGAAGAAGACCCTCGAATGATCAAAGCACGAGGAACTCTACATAAGATGGGTGGTGCCACGAATAGCCCGCATTGGGCAAAGTTCTGGTTGAGTGTGTTGGGTGTTTGCAAATGGGACATCGTCAACCCCGTCCCACCCGAGTTCTGGCTGTTGCCGGACTGGGTTCCTGTCGCACCATGGCGATGGTGGATTCATATGCGCCAAGTCTTCTTACCTATGTCATGGATCTGGTCGAAACAATGGTCATATGAGGGAGACGCAACTACCCGACAATTACGTCAAGAATTGTTCGTGGAGCCTTGGGAATCAATCAATTGGGCTGGTAGCCGCAACAATATTTATGACGGTGATAACTATCATCCCAAATCATGGTTTCTCAAGGCCATCTTTTGGGGGTTTGTGAATATATACTCTCCTTTCAGAACCAATTCTTTGGTCAAGAAGGGGGAGGAATGGGTATACAGGCTTATTGAGATGGAAGATAAAAATACCGATTATGCCAATCTAGGTCCTGTAAATGCAGCAATGAATTTCTTGGCTTGTTATATCAAGGAAGGACCCGATGCCTATTCAGTACGGCGACATAGGGAACGCATGGAGGACTTCTTATGGGTCAAAAACGAGGGAATGCTTATGAATGGCACAAATGGTGTCCAATGTTGGGATACAGCATTTTTGATCCAAGCTGTAATGGATGCTGGCCTTGCCGAAGATCCGAAGTGGCGACCAATGCTCACTAAAGCTTTAGAATTCCTTGACGATCAACAAATCCGGGAAAATGTTGAAGATCAAGACTTGTGTTATCGTCAACAGCGAAAAGGTGCTTGGGCTTTCAGTACCAACGACCAAGGATATGCCGTGAGCGATTGTATATCAGAAGCGCTAAAGGCTGTGCTACATTTGCAACGCACTCCTGGATACCCAACACTGCTCGAAGACCAGCGTATTTTTGATGCCATCGATACTCTGTTAACGTACAACAACGCCTCGGGAGGCTGTGCCTCTTATGAACCCACTCGAGGTTCAGAGCTGCTGGAGATGCTGAACGCAGCAGAAGTCTTTGGCAGAATTATGATTGAGTATGACTATCCTGAGTGCACCACTGCGGTGGTGACAGCACTCTCTTTGTTTTCAAAATACTATCCAGACTACCGCTCAAGTGATATCAAAACCTTCAAAGAGAATGCTGTTGGTTATATACGCAAAGCACAGTTTCCAGACGGTAGCTGGTATGGTAGCTGGGGCATTTGCTTCACATACGCTGGAATGTTTGCGCTTGAGAGCCTTACTAGTATTGGCGAGACATATGAGACAAGTGAAGCTTCACGAAGGGGGTGTGAATTTTTGCTATCCAAGCAACGAAGTGATGGTGGCTGGTCAGAGAGTTACAAGGTTTGCATATCAATCCATTTTCTAAGATACATACTAACTTATATTAAGTCTTGTGAGCAAAACACGTATATCGAGCACCCAACAGGTTCTCAAGTTGTCCAAACAGCCTGGGCTTGTATCGGATTACTTGAGGCACAGTATCCTGACAGGGCACCAATCGAGAAAGGACTAAAGCTCATCATGAGTAGACAGCAACCAAATGGAGAGTGGCTCCAAGAGGCAATAGAGGGAGTCTTCAACAAAAGCTGCATGATATCTTACCCCAACTACAAGTTCATCTTTCCCATGAAGGCTTTGGGCATGTTTGCGAAGCGCTTTGGCAATATTGCGCTCCTATAAGTGCAATATTAACTTCAAGGCCGTGGCACTTTAATGTCTAATAGAATTGACTTTTAGCGGCATAGTTGCTTACAAATAAACTTTCAAACCCCTTAACCTCGTCCTTAATGCCTAATGCCTCTCTCTTCCTCGGCGTCTGTTCTCCCAATCCTGCTTCGTATTCCTGTCCGTATGACCCGGGGCGCTGGGGATGGATTCAAATGACTACGGGGCACTATTTGCGAGTGTTGTAATAGAACATATATCTAGAACCCATGAGGTGGCGCTCGGCCCTCGCGAGATATTAAGTGAGTATCTAGAAAAGTCGAGATCTTCATTCAAACAGAATGATAAGGAGGAAAATACACTATTCTTGGGGCCTGGATAACCCAGCGAACATCGCCGGCTATGCTAGTTTCACTCGGTGACTAGAGCCATGGCGGCACCAAAGATGTGAGCTATAACGGGATTGGAATGTACAGGTGTCCGCGGAAGAAGTTGACAAATGCGGTGCATTGCATTCTGTAGCTAAACTACCAAAGTATTTACAACTTCACCTCCCGCTTGCAACACTCCTCCGATTTTCCCTCGCCCATAGCCTCAACCAGCTTCTTGTCTTCAATGAGCACACTCTGGTTCCCCTTTTGCGTGCTCTGCGGGACGTCCAGGGCCGGATTCTGCTCAAAGAACCCACTCGGCTTCAAACTGACTGTCATGGTATCGCAAGGCATGACCGGATAGTCTTCCGGCCGCGGGTTGTGGGTCAAGGAAATCGAGTGCCAGATCACAATGTCTTCATTGTCCGTCTTGTCTCCCCGGGCAGCCCAGGCTCCGAGGTCGCCTTTTCGGGCAATGCTTGGGTCCGGGTTGATGTCGTCGGGCAAAGACTGGTAGGTGTAGTCTCCTGCGGCGTAGAGTTCGCCGTCTTTGTACTTGGTCACCCAGTAGGGCTGGAATGCATACTTGGCACGCTTGCCATGCCATGACTCCGGATGGGCAAGGAGCATCTGCTTGGCTGGACTGTGGATGGCGTAGGCAACTGGGTGGCCGGATGCCTTGTTCAAGTGGGACGGGTTGATGATCTTGTGGGTTCGGTTTGGCGCTGCAGAAGAAAATCCTGATTTGGAAAGCTTTTTCTTTTCCGTGACGTATCCTACACCGTAGGGGTTGGTCTCATCGAATGGCATGGCGACGGAGTCTTCTTCAATAAAAGTGTTGCTATCACCGTCGATGGAAGGATCAATACGGAGACAGAAGACGTGTTGATGATATGGTGCCATAACTCCCTCGTTCACGTTGGTGCCCCATGGTACTGTTACTCCAGGGTCAATGGCGGCAGTAGAAAGAATACCCGTGGCCTGGATCTTATAGTGCAGGCCGGCTGCTTGATCGAAGTGCCACAAGAAAATGTATTCGTAGTTTCCAACGGTGATTATAGATTGCAGAACCAATACTCGAGATCGAACAATGGAAACCGTACCGGTACTGGTGTTTGTGTGTTTCCACCCAATTCCGTCATCAATCTCGTGCATACACACCGCGTTTGGCTTCTCAATCACGTTTCCGGTAGAATCGCTGATCACGTACGAGAAATACTTGATCAGACCTAGACAATCACAGCCCAGAGCCAGGTTGTTTGCGGCAACTCCAGCTCCGATGTCTCCAACATCGAACACACTCTTTCTCGAGTAAGGGGTTCTTGGGTCTCCGTAAGGAACAAACATTTCACACAAACTCAATCGGTGAAAGAGTTCACGGCCATCATAAGTGACATCGTGGAGAACCATTCCTTCTCGCCAATTGAATCCCAAGCGAAAACGCCATTTCTGCCAGGTAATGAGGTTACCATCGATATTGAAAGAAGCTCCCTCTGGCTGATGTATAGTTAGTGGCTTAAGATCCGGCCGTGGAGTTAAACCGCTGAGTTCGTGGTGATATTCTTTGGAAGGGTGGGGCACATGTTCAGTTTGTGTATGGGTTGTGCCGTCTGCCCCTGTTGGAAGTGGGATGATCTCGACTAACTTCTTAGTTGTAAGATCAAACACAGGAGAAAATGGGAGAGGATAATCATAATGGTTTGCTCCCGGATGGTCTACAGCTTCTGCAAACAAGTAGCACTTCTGTTGTTAGTAAACGCACTCCTTCCCCCATATATGACCGTACTTACTTGTACCATTCGAGGAGTAGTTGCATCATCGTTGTCTCTTCCATAGGGCCAAGTATCACACACCACCTTGAAGGATTCCGGAAGCTTCAAGGCTTTGATAGCAGCAAGCACCTGTGGATCCTTCATACACGCGTCCCTCAATTCTATAATCTCGTCCCTGTCGGCCTGGGCGTGATAACGGGAGTCCAGAAGTTCGGCGCTCTCCACTCTTGCGGTATCAAGATTGACCGTCGCTTGGAACAAATCCGCCGTGCCACGGTGATAATATAGGGCCGACGCCAATCGGCTGGGCAACGGGTGCTTGGTGAACGCATTTCTCTCGGCGCGAAGATACGGGCGCAGCTGCTTCTTTGGCGGCTCGAGGATGTTGATGTACTTGAAGTGCAGGCTCTTGTCCGGCGTGTAGGCCTTGAGGAGCGACGAGACCTGTCTTATCTCGGCCGGTGTGAGAGGGTCGAGAGGGTGGCTGGAAGCCGCGGAGGAGAGTTGCGCAGCCATGGTGGGACGTGAAGCTCTCTGAAATGGCAGGGAAAGAATTGGCTGCCCGAGACAATCAGAAAGTGCAGGAAGCTCGGCCTTTGTATAACATTGCAATCTAGCTAGGACTAAGGTGCCATCGGGCTGACTTCCCTTATCGCAGTGCAGTGGCGGGGCACATCCCACCCTTATCACCTATTCAGCCAGCGTCAAGGGCGTTCCCAGGCGTGCGGCAACGCCAACGAAGTGCACAACTAACTCTAAGTAGCCATCAGTCTTTGCGATTGGATGGACTTCCCCAATTCGCATGTACAGTAGCCCCAAGAACAGGAACGGGGGATGGGGTCGAGATGTTCGTAGCATCCTGGTTATCAATCGGCATAAATCGGCATACATGGGCAGCACGTAGACCGTCGCAAGACCGTCCGACGGATTTCGGCGCCGAACTTGAGATGGCCCTGCAGCAAAAGTGGCAATGGTGCACGAATCACGACTAACATCATCTGCTTTGTTATGTCGAATTCCGATTTTTATTCCTTGTCCGTAACGCCTGGCAATGCCCACCAACGTAAACTGCACAAATATTTCATAGCTTCGTAATGATTGTCCGTCGGGCGCTATTAGCACACTTGGCTTCCTGACGATCATGACTCTGCTCCAAACTCTTTCACCATCTCTCTCGCTCGAGGAAGGATTTCATGTCGAAGGTTCTGTAGCATATGAGAATGGACTTTTCAGTTCTCTTTCACCCCCGAGAGATTCATGTCCTTGAGACTGTCCTCCAGTTTTGCACCTTCTGGCACATCAATCACTTCCGTTTCCTCCTCGCCTTCACCATCTCCTTCCCCAGCATCTCCGCCAACGCCCTCTTCCAAGCCCTCGCCACCCTCTTTCAAAACCCATTCTACAACTTCTTTCTTGTCGTTGAGCTCTGCCTCATACACGGCATCATGTCCTCTCTGGTTCGTAATGGTCGGATCACCCCCAGCCTCCAGCAGAACTTTGACGCATTCGAGATGTCCGTTTAGGGCTGCCCAGTGCAGTGGTGTGTTACCGGCTTTGTTTTGGGCGTTTAATATGGATAACATGGTTGGGTTTTGCGGAGTGGGATGCGAGAGTGCCTTAAGGAGGATATTAAGTAGAGCTAGGAGCGCAAAGTCATTAGATGCACCAGTCGAGGCATGCAAGTGATCTTACCATCGTAGCCATTTGCGGCAGCCATATGCAAGACTCCGTTTCCGCTTTCTGGGTCTCTTGCAGCCGTCAACAACTCCGCAACACCCCCCTCGTCTTTCAACCCCTCCTTCTCGAACACCTCCTTCTTCATGGTTTGGAACTCGTCCACATCGCCGGTACGCGCCAAATAAAGAAGGTCGTCGACCTCATCCTCAGTGAGAGAAAGCGGCATTCTGGCAACTGGGGGAATCCGTTCTTGCTCTGCGTTTGCGCTTGACTGCGTTGTCGTTTTGCTTCTGCCCAAATTTTATTCTCGCAGGGAAGGCTTATCGTGCGATAAGCTCAGGCACCTAACCCAGCCTAGTCAACTTTCGAACTAGTCTTCCGGACGTCTCCTCGCCAAATTCTGCTCGCTAGTTGTGTTGTCTTTCCTGTCCAGCTTCTCTACTATTGCAGACTCTCTCCTGTTTAGCTGCTCTACTCTTGCAGATTGGCTTGGCAGCAGTCGTTATGGCCGGAGTCGGAGTCACAGCCAGCGAATCTTTCCAGCAGGGGCCCATATGATCATTACACAATTCAAGACTGGCTATCAGTTAGCATGCTTGTTGACGAATTAGAGCCTGTAATCTTCGAAGAGACTCTTCTAGAAGTCCAATCTTGATTAGACGTTCATCGAACCTGCCACACCAGGACTCGAAGGAAGGCAAGACAGTTTTGATAAGGGCGTTGAAATTGTGGCCTATTAATATCGATGGCCATCTACTATGATTGAATTGCCTGGGACGATTTCTTAGCGAAGTGTTCTAGCTAACCAAACTCACCCCAGAATCTTGACTCCCCTCTTCAATAGACTTCTTCTAAGACACCCCTTGCTTCAGAATTCATGAAAATACTAGAAATGTAGATGGTCGCATACCACTAGTCAAAGCGAGTACCAGAAGACAGCGCTTTGTAGTGTCGCTCTGCTGCCGTCAGCCTCTGCAATAATCGAGGCAAAGTGTGCTGGCCACGCTTTCCGAGCAGAGCAGAATACATGCACGAATACGTAAGTCATCTTCTCCTCAACGGGCTGGACCGTAGCTTTACCTGATCAGGCTCATCGTGGTTCGAAAAGGTGTCCAGCACATTTGACATAAGATAACAGTGGGACCCCATGGCTGTACGCGTGGACTTGGGCTTACATCGCACTACTTATTGAGGCAGGTTCTTAAAGCAGAATCTCAGAGCGGTCGCAATGCCTTGATCCACAGCACATGCTAAGAATTCAGGATGGGCTCGAAATTTGAAGATCTTAAGATGGAGGCATGAAATATGAGGAGACTCCAATCCTCTCATGCTCGCTTATCTCCGGACAATCCGCTTGCCGAGAGTCCGGCAACACCACAAGTTACAGCGATAGACTGACAATCTGTCACCTCCACTTTCAACGATATCCGGCGCATGACCCCCAGGAATCAGGCAGAAGCATGCCATGCGGTCTACATAGTTCTTAATCGAGACACCATGGCCAGCATCGTGAAGTTATTGACACAGTATACATGACTTGAGTGAGTCAGGGCACCAGAGGACACATCGCCGGAGGGGCATCCTCAGAGGAGGAAGAGTGGAGGAGAGATAAGGAAATGCACAAATAGGGACGCGGTCAGCAAGTCTAGTGAGAGAGAGTCCTCAGACAGCAACCTACTGTATTCAACTTCATTTTCTCAGAATATTTCTCCTGCTCAAGATGCCGCCATATCAAGTCCAGCCATGCGACGCCGCTCACGCTCAAGGGATAGCCAACGCCAACATGCGGGCCTTCAACCAAGATCCGCACTGGCGTCTTGTGTGGCCGAAGACGCTAACGATCGAGGAGATCATCGACGGCAATGCAAATCGGCTGCCCAAACAGCTGAGCAATAGTCGAGAGACAACCCGTCACGAGATGGCCGTCGATACCGAGACCGGAGAAGTGGTTGGGTACGCACGGTGGGAATTCCTCCACTGCCCCGGTAGTGAAGCGCTCTGGAAGGAAGCGCAGACGAAGGAGCCAACTGAGGAGGAAGCCATGGAGTATGAGAAGTCGTTCAAATTGCATACGGATGAGGAGGGCAGGACGAAATATGTTAATCGGGAGATTACCTCCTCCTACGGCAAAATCCTCCACAACGAGACGCAAAAGGTCGTTGGAGGAAGACCCTTCTTGGAGCTGGACCATCTTGGTACCCTCCCTTCTCATGGACGTCGTGGTGTTGGTGGTATGCTTCTCGATCGTGGAGTTGCACAGGCAAATGCCCTCGGCCTGCCAATCTTCGTAATGGCCTATCCTCACGGCACGGGGCTCTATACAAAGCATGGATTCAAGCTCATGAGCACCGTCACTCTAGACTACTCGAAATACAGTGACATTGGACCTCAGACCGTAAGCTTCTTTGTCAAAGAACCAACGTCTTGATTAAGCTCGAGAATGATTCTCTACATTAGAACTTTGGTGCAAGGTCACGTGGATCGATATCCATGAGTATCTCGTTGTTTGACATGAAATGGAAATTCATTGTTGCATTGGCACAATAGCGTTGAAGAAAGATGATTTTAATAATGCTACCCGATACTTTTTGAAAAGGAATCAATACCGTAGTAACATCTATAGGCGAAAGACGTTTTGCCAATGAACACTCCTACATCCGTCCATCTAATACTGAAAGACAATGTGCCGAACAAGATGACCATAGGGCAGTACTGAGCAGTGCAACAACTTCATGAAGGAGACTTTGGCAACAGACAATGCAATGCCACAAGGATACTCGAAATGACGAAAATCGAGTGAATAAGAATACTGGTTAAGAGATATTTGGTTTCCCCATGCACGGATGCATGAGTACTTCAACACCCTGCGCCAACGTGAAGGCATATCTCGTACAGGGCACCCTGTAATCTCACATCAGCATAGACACCCAAAAGCCCTAGAGTTAGTAACGGAATAGATACCTACCTAGTTGCAGCTAGAAGGTTAGCTAAGGGAACTTACCATACCAATACCCGCAAAGCTACACCCCACCCCCCAACGCTGCCCTATGTCCAGGACTGACGAAGGCGTGGCCAATGTACAATGTACGGCATCACATCCTTGCCAGCCTGACAGGATGCTCAGACGCTGGGAGGGTAGTCGGTAGTACCTCGACACACCAGAATGACTCGCTTTGGGCAAAGAGACAAGGAGTAGCCAACTCCCGGATGGCCACAAGCTAGGTTCTGATGTGTCGATAGCACGAAGTATCGATCCGGTTCGTCCTCCACAGTCGTCCCCCAAGGCGTGATGCAGCGCTGTTTACATCCCTTCATGAACCCTTGTGCCCCACCTATGAAGAGGGAAAATGTCGAGCGGCGCAGAGGTGTGCTAGCACAATCCTCTGGTCGTCTGGGTGAGGTTCCCATTGTGTTGGTACAAGACCGTCGTTGGCAATATCTCGACAGAATTGACAACAAGGGTGGTCTCCGTGCAGACCACAGTCGAGATGGCCAGTACCAACACGCAGGGGTTCCGTCTCTTCATAGGTGAGACGCCACTCCGTACAGCCGTCCTCCAACTGGGCATAGTCTTCTGAAGGAACCCGAGGGTCTCCAGGGAGGGGCTGGTGGGGGTGGTATACCGGACATAGCAGGTTCACTTCATCGAGTCCACTGAAGAATTGGGCTTCTCCAGGGACAAAGGCTTTGAACTCGTGAACAAGGATGCCATCGTCGCGGTAATCTTTCCACTGGACTCTCTTGCGGTTGTCCAACCGAGAGCTTCTTAGACAGGACTTCAACTGAATGGCGGGTGGGGACAAGACCAATTCAGCGAGGCTAGCGATGGCCTGATCTAAGTCGACGCACTCCTCCTCGATTGATGAGGCAGCTGGCACTGGGATGCTCAGACTGGGAGGAGAAGCTTGTCGGATGGTTGAGCTCTTGGTGAAGGAAAGGCTAGCAGGAACCAACTCAGAGCTGTTTGATCGACTGCTGGAAGAAGTAGACTTCTTCATTGAGAGGGCAGCAGGAACAAAGACAGGAGTGGTGATTCGGATGCTAGTGCAAGAGGATTGTCCAGGGTTGGCAGCACCCTTCCTGATTGACAGGGCAGCAGGTTGCAGTTGAGCAGGAGTGATAGACCGTGTGCTAGATGAAGAAGCTTGCCTTTCGGCGCGCGTTCTTGGGATTGAGAGGCTAGCAGGGACGGGGCTCAAGCTGCGAGTGCTGGAGAAGGATGACTGCCGGGATGACATGGAGCTCTTGGTAGCACCAATGACCTCGAGCTTCTTGGCTACCTCAGAGAGGACAACTTTCGAAGAATTGACGGCGAGGGTTGATGCTACCGAAGGGCTGACTCTCCTTGAGGCGGATTGTTGGCTTGAGATTGAGGTTGATTGAGAATCTCTTGCCTTGGAAATTCGCTCGACGTGCTGTGCCAAGGAACGCTGGACACGAGCACTGGAGTTGACCGACGAGGTTGTCGAGGTCGAGCTTGAATCCGATGCCTTTCGGAGGGTCTCCTGTGCCTGAGACGCACGAGGACCAGTCGATGGAATTGCCAAAGAATGAAGTCGGAAGCTTGCAGAAGTGGGAGCTTGGCTGGCTCTGCTTGCTTGGAGCTGGTAGAAGAGTCAGCAAAGAGTTCATAGTTCACACAATCCACAGTAATGATTTGAAGTTGATGAAGACGATGACAACAAAATTCATGGTGACAACGATGACCATGAGTACGACAGTGATGCACTCTGTTGAAGGGATGGAAGTATGATAAAGGACTTACGCTTTCAACATTCTTGACAATTTTTGAGGGGCGAGGAGCAGAGGCAGAAGAGGCGGCTTGACGGGCTCTGCATGCTCGTAACTATCGATGACAATCAGTAAATGGTCGATGACAAGGTACATTTCACATCGATGGTAGCGATGGAAAGGGGAGAGGACTTACTCTTTCGACATGCTGGAGGATTGAGCTCTCTTGCTTGGAGGGAACAGAAGCACGAGAGGTGTTGGCAGCATGGGGAGTGTTGTTTGAATTCCTAGTTGATGGCTTGGCTGGAACTGGAATTCGGGAGTTGCTCGAGGAAGGGCGAGCTGATGTTGTCTGTTGAGACCCCTTGAGGATGGCTTGGAAGGGTTAGTTGAGGTGGTCATAAACATGTACCAAATATACTTGGAACAGCAACAGGGGGATAGCATCGACAACTTAATCAAAGAAGTAATGAGGATAATTGGGAGAAAAAAGTGTGGTGTAGTATCAGTAAAGGCCAAGGAACTGTTGCTTACCTAGTCCTGTCAGAGCTCGGATGCCTTTGAACAAAGCGTTGTACGACATTGCAAAGGTGAGGAAAAAGAGAAGAAAGGAAAACGGAAAAAGTGGGTGGCCGCCGTGGATATAAACACAGAGATTGAACTAAATTAATTAGTTGGGGAGGACGAGTTGTGCCTTCCAGTTATTCGTTGTTTTGTTGTCGACATATTCAAGATGCAGTTGCGATGAGTTCTTGCCCGGCATTATCCTCAAATTAAGCTGGAAGCAATGAAAATCTTATAAGAACTCTGCAGTTCCACTGATCTTAAATAACAAATGACATGAACTCCTACCTATATTGCGAAGAGAATGGCAGGATTCATTGTACAGGTGATTATATTGCGCGAAATGGAGCAATGGTCCTAAAGATGGAACACTCCACAGTTGGGAGAATATTGAGATTTCTTGTCACATGTGAAGAGGGACTGCATTTAACTAGGCATATTCCTTCCATGCGGCATGTACCTGCAGATCAAATCAGCAGTTACGGCTGATTATGATTTAGGTAAGTACTACAATAGAAGAGATTTGTTGCTGTAGAAATGCACAAAAGACAAATTTGAAATAAGTTTAAATGAATTGATGGTGTTACAGTTTATGATTGTAATGAGAAGATGAGTTCCTAGTAAAACAATCTGTGTTGGCTCGTGAGGTGTTTGAGTTGGAGGACTGTTGACAATGAGGTCGTCAGATTAGCCTTCCTTCCTTACATTTGAGAACCACAGCTCTAGCCGCAAGGGCCGACTTGCTCGTGGGAAAATCCACTAAATCATTAAGTCCATGTTTCCAAACTTCTGGCGTGAAATGGCGTAAGATGCCGTATGTAGTGCCCAATATTTGCGAAAGAGAAGTTGCGAAGAAGCCTTTCTCGTCTCTAGGGGAACCTACAAGTGCAATACGGGTCTCGCCGTGAGCGAGACTCGGAGACAGGTAGGGAAATAGCAGCATTTGCCAGACTGTCAAAACAATATAGTGGAGGTCTCTTGCATCTTTCAAATATATACTTATGTTGCCATGCTGTGACTAAAACTACATTATTGACTCCGACTTTGACTTTAACTGTCTAGTATCTAATTGCAAAGTATTCCGTAGATAAATCTATTATAACTACAGTCACCACCGTGGTACAAAAGAAACATCCGTATAATATAGGGCGAGCGACAGGCCACAGATGAAAACAAAGACAGCCGAATAGTGCTTTAAATCAAGCCAAGAGCAAATGGCAAAAGAGCGTGGCAGCCAATCTGGTTGGCAAGTGGCACAATGGCAGCAAAGTCACGAATGATCCAGCCTCTGGGTGCACTGACACCCAGATAAATCATACCAGCAATAACCGGAATGCAGATTATGTACAAGTACTTGAAATATCTTAAGATCTTATCGAGACCGACTCGGAAACCTTGATTCTCGACTTCCTTGGCCGTGGCTGTCCACTCCATCTTGATGGAGAAACAGTGGTAGAGAATGGCTGTGGAGAGATGGAGCGAGAGACCACCGAAGCAGAGTATGAACATGGGCGTCCATTTGATCGTTTCTAAAACGGACCAAAAGAAGACATTTTGGCCGAGGCGATATCGAAGCATTGCGAAGGCGAGAGGGGACTAAGTTTTGTATAAGCAAAAAGTCTTGTTGACTCAATTTTAGATGAAAATTGACTTACCAAGATGTCGAAGACGACCTCATACTGATTGAAATCTACCAACTGGTAAGGTAGAACTGATCAACGTTGGACGGAAACCATTCAGCAATGAGGTAATTAGCCAAAGTGGGAGGAATTGCTGCTGCGACAGCGTATTAGGTGCCGATGTATGCAAGAATGGTCATCTTGGAGATAATCTTGATATCGCTCCACGAGAATCTCATAAATAAAGATGTGAATGGTCGCTTATACCAAGGCTTGAAAGGATGGAAAACGAGCTCGTTAAATCCGTAGGCGTATCTATTTGAGATCAACGTGTTAAACAGGGACAATACTTTGTAGAATCTAGGACAACTTACCTTTCCCAACGAGCAAGTTCATCATAAAGAGTCAAAGATACACCTTCCTTGAATTCACCTTGATGGTACGTAGCCAATCGGACAACGAACTTGTTCATTTGCATTTATAAACTAATATCGAAATCCTCAGAGACGTGAGAGTCGGACCAGAACTTCCGAGTTCCATCTTCGTCGAAAGAGACCGCTTGGACAGCTTTCCAGCGCAAGAAGGCATTATGGCCAACGAAAGGGGCACTGTCACCGTTTCCGACAGCAAATTGGATGGACATATATATGAGGTTGGTAAGGTCGCCTCAGAACACTTCACTTCCTGGAAACTGAATATACCAAGGATGTCTCACGAAGCCAGTCTCAACAGTAGGTTTTCTAGTACTTGGCACTGATCATACTATAGAGACAATGCCGATGCCAGAACTTTCCCATATCGTATTGTTAACATGATATACAACACTGCCAACTTCCTCAGTCTTGGTTCGCAATTCGAATATCCTGCTGGTATATAGTTCGGATCTGAATGCTGTAATTACTGCCTAACTCTGCTTGTCCAATTAATACTTGCTAATGAGTTCAGACTGTGGAGATTTCTCTGACGTTGTGATTTCTGGTGCAAGAATCCGCCCGCAGGGAGTGTAACCAAGCATGTTCGGGTGGTCCAACTTCCGTCTGTGGTGGAGGTTCCAGAATCTCTTACTATACATGGACAGACAACTCTCTCTACACCTGGAATCGACCCCAAGGCAATGCTGCAGGACAGTACCAATTCTAGATTGGTGGTGTTGTCTTTCCTCTTGCCACAAGCCAGACCGTTACTGGAAAGTAAAATTCCTTGAGAAGCATGGAATAGGGACTCCTTATACCACCGGTGCTTACGAACTTGATCTGGCTCAACTGAACAACTTTACAGTAACATGGAGTCCAATGCACGTCAAGGCCAAACTTTTCTGTTCGGCTACTTTGACACTGCCTGATAAAGCTGGGCGACAGATCAATGTTGGTGGCTGGGCCAACAATGATACGTGCGGTTTTCGACTATACTGGCCTGATGGCAAGCCTGGACTTGCTGGCGTGAATGACTGGAAAGAAAATGTGTACGAAGTCTCTCTACAGAATTGTAGATGGCACCCTAGTGCTATTACAATGGTAACGCTATAACTCTCTCGTGCACAATAGTTCTTGTACTAAAATTTCCAGGCAAACGGAACCATTCTGGTCGTTGGAGGTGAGCAAGGCTCTAATGGAACGCCAGTACCAACTCTCGAGCTGCTTCCCAACTCTGGTCCAGTCTTATACTGCGACTGGTTTGATCGAACAGATCCCTATGAACTCTATCCATTCCTTACCGACCCACCATCCGGTGGCGTTTTGATGATGTACTACAACGAAGCACGCATCTTGGATGAGGTTACACTTCAGACATCAAAGACCTTACCGAACATGCTTGGGGCAGTAAACAATTTCTCGGGTGTATGAACATATCCTTTCGAGGGCATTTCAGTGTTGCTGCCTCACCGTGCACCTTATACCGATCCGTTAACCGTTATGGTCTGTGGTGGCTCAACTCCAGGTCCGAGATTGCTTTGGACAATTGTGTCTCACTTCAGCCTGAAGTACCAAATGCCAACTGGACTATTGAACGAACGGTACGTTTACTCCTAGTATTAGTACAAGTTGTCATAAATAACCTCATCCAGCCTACTCAGCATGTAATCTCCTGCATGATCGCCCTTCCAGATGAGGCATTCCTGATTCTCAATGGTGGTCAACAGAGACGAGCAGGATTTAGCTTAGCGACGAACACAACCACAACGCTGTGCTTTACGATCCCTCAAAACCAGTCAACTGCCGGATAAGCGTAATGGTTAACACGACGATCGACCGACTATATCACTCTGAAGTGATCCTGCCCCAGGACGGCCGTGCGCTTGTCTCGGTTTCCGATCCAGAAGATGATCACAAGAATACCGAGTCGAAGTCTTCGTCCCACCTTATCTCCTCTCAGGTCTCACTCGCCCCAACTTCACCATTGCGAACAAAGATTGGTCGTACGGACAACCCATCACAGTCACCGTGACATCGGAAAATATGGCCAATATGCACACCTCGCTCCTCGGTGCGGAGAGTACGCACGGCAACAGTATGGGTCAGCGAACCACTTCCCGGCCATCTCCTGCTCTGGCAACATCTGCACAATCACTGCACCGCCCAACTATCACGTATGTCCTCCAGGCTAGTTCCAGCTCTCTTCTTGCTCGATGGGTCAATCCTGTCAGTTTCCGTTTATGTCCGTATCGACGGCAATCTTGGATCTTCGGGAAACTGGTCCAATGTCCCGGATTTTCAACCATTGCCCGGTGTTTTATTGTCTTTTGGGAGTTTGGGTTAGAAAACAATAGATGAGATATGTCTGAGAGTTATTGGTTATCTACCTGAGCTACCCTCCAGACTTGTCTCCCCGGTATTCATAGGACAATTTTCTTCTTGCAGACCTACCTAGTCAGCCTGCCGAAAGAAGCAATTTAATGTAATTAGATCAATATTGAACTATAGACGTACTCCAGATGGTCCCATGCAGGTACAAAAATCAGGACTGAACCCCACGACTACACTTCCATTCATGGCGGTGTTGAAGCATCTTCCAACTCCAATACGCCTTCACGTCTTGAACAAAGACTTTCATCTCCTGCACCGTCTTATGTCTAGGTCTATCACTCAGCTCCGCGGCCTCGAGAGCCATCAACTCCCCACTGTAAGGCCGCGTGCTCGTTCCAAACCGCCGCATTCGCCCAAGCACCGAACCCTCATCTGTTGCCAACCACCCCGTAACTCCTCTCCCATTCGTACAGACTTACCAGCAGTTCCGCCATCTCCAACACCTGGCACCCTGGCATTCGTGTCAAGGATTCTTGAAGAGCGAAGCGAACGAGTTTTGTGAATAAAGGAGTGAGCTGCTGGAGCAGGTGGATTAGTTTGGAGTTCAGTCCGCAAACCATCCTAAGAACGGTGGATGGCACTTCGACGAGTCAGGCGGGTTAGAAGCGGATCAGTTTCTATCAGAAAATGTTAGAAGTTGCCTTTTCCTTTGAAATTGGCGAAAATGTTTCGGTGTGGTTGTCTTGTGGGGAGGCCAAGGGGTGGTTGGGGGAGATATAAAAGGGGGCGGTTTGAGAAAAGCCACGTACAAGTTATGGATATTTCTGCTCCTGCCCAAGTGGTGCGAGCTGCGTTGGTATTGTGTGAGAGTTGATGGATGAAAGTAACACAAAGCGCTGCAAAGCTGTCAGGTCTCGGTTTGACAAAATAAACAATTATATATGTCTTCTAGGAGAAATACTTTGGGCTATAGTCAAGGGTCATCCTCTACACGAAAGTCAGTCATTCAAACTTCCCCAATGAAAGCCACCTACAGCTATCTCCGGGGTTGGAATACCTTTATTCAAAATAGTTCGTCAAACGTATTCGCGTTGATATTCTCCATCATAGGATTGGCCTTCTAGTGATGAGCCGCCAGCCTTCACAGTCTGGGCCACAGTTTCAACTTGTTCTGAAAATATCTACGCTTGTTATGGCTCACTGGAGTGCTCACTTGCTATAGCATAAGTAATGCAATCATAGATTACGCAAGGTCTTGCTTCGGTAATTCTATACAGTTCTTCCTATACTCTACAGTAGCTATTCAACCAGATGGAAAGCAAATCCGGGCCTCACAACCCAAGCCTAACCGCTATTACCCATGGAAAACGCCCGCGCCTTTCTTTAAAAGTCTTCACAAATCAAAATCCTTTCCCTTCATAAAAGTCGTAAAGCATGACCGCGTTCGGCCTCCAATCAACCCTACAAGCGTTCGGCAGTGCCTTGCTTCTGCTTCAACAACTCATTCCCGATAACGGCCTCAGCAGGCTCGGCATTCCCCTTGACTTCATCTCTCTTACCAACGGCCTTAGTCTCGTCATCAACGTCACCAAGTTCGTTCACATCAGTGCTAAGCCACTTCCATCCCCTAACTTCTTTCTTGCTTCCAAAAATTGCCTGATCGTCTTTTACCTCGAGCGTCAAAGGATCGAGCTCCATATCAGCAGCAGAAGTTGGAGATATTGGTAAGCCAGCAGACCGCAGTAGCTGCAAAATGGCTCTGACATTCAGGCGCATGACTCTTTCCGGTTCCTCGGCTGCAAACACCTTCTTTGTCACCCAAGGAAATAGCACGCCAAAGTCGCTCTGGCTGAGATGTGCCGAGCTTTCTGGATAATAGAAATGAGGCATTGCGATCTTTCCGTTACCATAATCAAATCTATCGGAGGAGGGATCGGGGCTCAATAGTCGCTTTGTGGCCTTGAGATGCACGCGCCATTCAACGAAAGCCTGTGATTCGATAGCCAACAGCACTGATCCTCCGGGTCCTCCAGGAGCGTAACAGGGAAATGGCTTCTCCCACAACCATTTTGTGGATGCAGCTCGAAGAGGCAAACACCACACATCAAGCAGGACTACTGGAGTATGCGGAGTAATTTGTTGTACTATCGATGAGTGGGGTGATGGTTTAAACACTGGTTCATAACTGCTAGGCGCTGTATAGTCTTCAGACGAGTAGAAAGTAGACTTGACGAGTTGAGTAGTCGTAGCGGCGCCAAAGGAATGACCTCCAAATACAATTTTGCCAGGCTCATGAACATTCATTTGCCCCATAAACCCGGATAATGTGGTCGAAGAGGTATTCAAGTTGGTGAGATTTTTGCCTTCGTCTAGCTTCAAAAGACTATCATGCACAAGACCTAGCTCCCAAAGACGAATTTTCAACTGGGCGTTCCGGCCAGCTTCAACTTCTGGGCTCGGGGTATGAGACAGCTTGCGATAGTCCACAGTGCGCTTGGCTTTCTTTGCCGTCGATTTTTCTGACATGGAATTGTTTGATGGTACATCGCGGATATAAGAAATTGGTGTCGAACCATCACGATGCTCTGGGGCGATAACGATCATTCCATGACTAGCTAGGGATCCCACCAAGTGCGAATATGCATTCCTAGAGCCACCAAGGCCGTGTGAGAATATCATAACGGGCCATCGCTTCGTAGGAGTAGACGGTTGTAATAGAGGCGCATTCTTTCGTACTGGGATCGAGACGTAATGAAGAAGCCGTGGGATGAAGCTAAAGCAGTTTTAGTAAAGGACTGAATTGGAAGAGACAAGGTAAACGAACGATATGACTTCTGCCAGTGTCGAACTTGCTCCAAGAAAGCGTGTATATGCTGCGACATGCTCACGCTGAGGCGACGGAAGCCAGTTGACCGGTTTGCCTTTGCTCTCTGGCTCGCAGGGATAGAAGATGCGATACTGGATTGTCGAGATAGCTTCATCAGGCGTGGGGGAAGGCGACTCGAGTTCAGAAATGGGAATCTCGACATCAATTGTGCCAACCTTAAAGGGCCCTGTATACTCAGGAAATCCTGGCACAGGATTCAAACGTGTCAGGTATGAAGCCATCGTGGCTGCTTCGTGAGGTGAAAAATGTAGAAAGTGAAAAATGTCAGTGGCTCTGAGAAAGCAATTTTAGAGTTTGAAGAGGAATTTTATTATAAGGAGAGGGTTAGTGTCAAGAAGAGGCATGAAGAGTGGAAGTGATGATGACAAAGAGCCAACACCTGTGGTACCTTAAAGAAACGCCATTCAGCCTCGGAAGAGCCATGATGGCATTGTCGAATGGGCAAAATTGTGCTCGTGTGAGCACTGCGTCATGAAACGAGTTTTCACTGGGATTAGATCCAGGAACTCGGAACGGAACCGTGACTGTCCGCGCCGAGGCTCGGATGTGCACGTGCTACAGTTGTGGCTGGTACTGTGGCTCACCTTTTCTACTCGCATCCTCATCAAATAACCATTGGTTCAATTCAGCTGGCAATACGTGCACAAGCTCTCTAAGTCTCACCCTTTTTTGAGCACCCATCAATACAACCTGCCAAAGAAGGATGCCACTTTCCAAGGGAGGATTTTTTCCTAACATTTGCAGGCACGTTGCTCACGTTTGTGATCATCTGTGGTCAAAAGACGGACCCGGGCTGCTCCCAGACTGGGAATCCCAGGAGACAAGAGATGCATCATGGAAATATTTTTGATAGATTGGCACGGGCCTCATCCACTGCTGCAGCTGGTGTGTACTGCTTGTATCGATTCCCTCCGAGAGTCTTCGAGAAAGCGACAATGCTAGGCAAGTCATTCACATTCCTTCAGTCTGGGGTAATCGAAACTGCCAGATAATGCTGGCAGTGGTCCAGAACCGGGAGCCATGCTTAGGGACTCGACCTAAGAGGCAAATTGGTTAGTGCCATGGTCGCCGTTGCATAACTTCCCGTTAGAATCTCTCGCGGCAGATTCACCCATTCAGGTAGTCACTAATTCATGAAACTCGGGTTACGTCAGGTCGACCTCATCACAGGCTGTATTTGATAGAATGGACTTATAGGCAGGCGGGTTAGGTGGGATATCCACTAGAATTCAATACTGGCAATTCTCCACGTCACTATATAGTCATTAACGAAGTCAGGTGTTCCTACGGCATCTCATTATGTGAGCTACTATTACATATTTTTATGAGTTTGACGCAGGTAGCGGTGCTTGGCAGTGTTTGTCGATCGCCTCACGGTCTCACGAAAGGGGTGCTTCCGAGTGGCCGGCGGAGACGGCTAGCTGCGCGGGAAGTTTCGTTCAGGGCGCGATCAGGTTTTCCTTCGAACTGATGTTGTCCGTGGAAAGCTCAAGCACCACCACATGCCAGACATATGCCGGGGAAAACCCAATGCGCTCCAGAACATATCATACGACAAGAGAGAGCCAAGACCTTTCAGCTGGTGTAAACGGCTGCATGCCGATGAATGTTCGCTTGTTAATGGCAGGATGGCCATTCCGAGGCTCGAACTCACCGGCACACGTCTGAAGCCACACGGATGAGAGTTGGCTAGCTTTCCAAGCCCTGAAGGCTAATCAGAACAAGTATCAGCACACGGTGGACGAGACTGCATATTGCACTATCCATACCACCAGCACTATAGGCGTGGACAGCAGAAAGAAAATGAATGGGGTTGCATTTCTGCAAGTGAGAAGAATGGCTTGCAGCAGAGACCAGCTCATTCTTCCCAGACTAAGGCGTGATAAACTCCAGACTCCAGACTCCAGCTTTTTGCACGGCTTGGCATAGTTGGCTTGAGGGAAATAGACTTTCGTTTGCGTGAAGAGCTTTGTAGCGTGAGGTGTATTGTTGTACATGAAATCCCTGCGGCGGCTGCTGCAACTGCCATTGCGACTGGTTGAATACAATATGGCTTATGGACCAATAATTCTGGTAAGTCGTCGTCAGCAGCAATGGTGTGCGACGGCTGTAGATTTCCAGCGGAACCAAAACCACCTATTTTGGCCCGCATTTACCCATTTTCTGGCCTCCAAAGAAGCAGAAATGCTATCGGCCCGTCTGTAAGATCGAGTGCCAGCTGCCAAGGTTCGTTAGCAGAAAAACACATGATGTCATGTTCAGCGAAAAGATGGATGATCGAGAGGGGGGTTTTAGATGGAGTCTTCCAACTTTGAGCAAGCGGCGTGCGACAAACTGGGAATTGAATCTTAATTGTGCGACTATAGCATATATCTTGCTCGATGTAAGGTACCTGACCTTATCCATTATTCCGCTTCGGGCAGAAAAGAGGGGCAACTCCTGTATGCGCGAAGCTTCACATCTTGTCCTCATGCGCGCGGACAGCACCACGGGGTTCGGTTCGCGGAATACATTGATCGAATGGCGGTTATTCGTACACTCTGTTCAACCACCCCGCAGCAATGCATCCTGAACGACTGGCTGCGCAAGCGTGTCTGCTTCAAGACGGTCTTCAGGTAAGATGGTCCCACAATCGAATCAGCTGACCTCAGAAAACAATATGGTCCGCCACTGCGCCGTATGGTGTACATTAACCGGTACCTTGACGGAGAGGAAAGGCATTGAACGGTTCTTCGTAATCGATAGTCCTCGCCTGCTTGCTTAAAAGCCCTGGCCTCTGGGCTATGCATCAGGGTACATGGCACGGCGCTTAGTCGTCCACCGTGTATATTTCCCACCGCCATCCACCGAGCTGTCGAATCCATCCAGAGATTACTGTACCGCCCCGCTACGGTAGTACTGTAGTAGCCGTAGTAGATCCTTACCTAGTCCTGGAGTGCGCACAAGAGCCTCCCTCGGAAGCGACTAACCATGCAGAGCTGAGCTTGTCTTTACGAGCCGAGCGAGGTTTCGACGGCCACGCCGGTGCGGTACACGAGCGTGCTTGGCTCGATCGTCGCGCTGGTCCGTATTCTCAGGACCGGTTCTGTTGACTGACGACTGCCTTTTTAAATCGATTCGTGTCCGACGCCCGCTACGGGGAATCTCGTCGTCGTGCTGCTGGGCCAAGCGAGGACGAGCTTATCATCCTGAGGTCAGTGACTGGGATGACAGATCCGATGTCAGGGCAACGGACCAATGGGGACTCGCCAGTGAGGCATGCCCGCCGGCGGCAGGGAAGAGGCAATTGTGATGTGCAGACGATGCGCACCGCGATAGTTCAAGCGACGTGTGCGGGATCATGATGCCTTCTCTCCATTCTTTCAGATGAATGGCCCATCTTCGATCCCGAAGAAGACGCACCCCGTCTCCTGCCATTCGTTCCCAAGCTGGGAGATGGAGAAGCTTCCAAGGTCGACGGGCCCTTAGTTGAGCATTGTATAGGGTGTCAAGCAGGAAAGCTGTACATCTGATGGCCCGGTATGATGGCTCTCATGCTGCACGACGACCGAGATCCTACGTAGGTAGTATTGTGCACGCTTGACTCTTCCATAAAACACCTTGCACGCACACCGCCGCCGCCATGGCGATAAGACTCTCTGGGTAATCCTGCGCACCTCCTTGTGGCCCACGGCTCGTTTCACAACTTCATTCCAATCGTGCTGTGCTTCCATCGCTCTCCTTATCGCCGTGGCGCTATTCAGACGAGGGCCACAAACCCAGAAACAGCACCAGCACCAGCACCAGCAGCGCATAGCACGGCACTCTCAATAGCTTTGCTTCAGCCCGGACGTCGTCGACCTGCCGGCTTGCTGCCGTGCATCAACGTGCATCATCCATTGCCTGCTGCTCAAGCCAGAAACAGGACATCACATATCCCCCCAACCGTGCCGGCGACCTCAACCAAATCCTTCCTCCGTGCTGAATCCATCCTTCCCGACAACGTGCGAAGGGGGCCCCAGCTGCAACGACCAGCACCATCCATTGCCTCTCCATCGTATTCTACTACGAAGCTAAGGTAAGGCGTGGTCACATCCTAGCCCAGCGCAATTCACCTTATTAGCACCCGTTCCCCCAAGCCCGCAAGCTAGCGAATGCATATTTCTACTCGGGGACGCAGCAGCCCTTTTTTTCCTGGCGGTCGCGTTTTTGCTTCGAAGCTGACAATTGCGAAAAGTCAAAAAGGGTGTCCGCCAGCTCGAGTCGACATTCGGAAGCCCAAGCTTGGGTGGCCTGACGAAAGAAGACAGCGACCGACACATCAGGTAAGAGGACTAATCCCCGTACATAGGTGCTTATATCCTCACCTATGCCCCCTTCCATGCGGGGCACTACTTTCTTCCCTCTTCTCTGCTGCGCCCTGCCGATTGATTTGATTTGATTTTGATTACTCATTATCAACCATAATCCTTCTGTTGTGTTTCGTCTTCCACCTTCTCTCGCACTCGTGAGTGAGTGAGAGCGTGCAGACAGGCAAGGGGTCGGACGAACTGACGCATTGATCGATTGAGGCATGTTTGTTGGCAGCTGAAGTATTTAATCATTCTGACGCTGTACTCTACCCTCCAGGAATCTCCAAACCACGACACGATACCAACCTTACCTGGCGATCCTCTCTATAACAAACACGCTAGAAAGATAATTTGTCTCTCCTTCCCGTGCAAGCCGGACCGACAATACGCTGCATTGCGAAGAAAAAAGAGATAGCCGCATCTCTGCGCTGTGCATCTTCCCCTCATATCTTACCTCGAACCAACATCTCCTCCCACACCCTACGAAACATCCCGTAGCATTCTTACCGCAACTGCAATTTGCCTCAGCTCAGGGTCCATCAGGACTGGCAACTCCGCCCAGCTGTACTCCACACGGCTCCTTTCGCTCGCCTCACTTTTGTTTGTTTCGATCCTTCTGGCACGGAGCCATTGGCTGTCTCTCTGACTTGGGCTTTCCCAGCACTTCCGCTTGCGGAGATTGACCCCAGCGAATGAGAATACCATAATAAATATACTTTTTCCCGCCAGCGACCATCAGAGGGAGGCTCAGGAACAAAGAAAGCCGAGCGGGTAGAGCCATAATCGCCTTGCATCACGCAGCAAATCCAAGCAGACTAGCAGAATTCTTGGAGCTAGATAAGCAACACGAGCTGCGCAGACCCCAAAATCAGAGTTCCAGGCTTGAGAAAGCCAACACAATACGAAACAACGATGGATGTCAGACGCAAACCCATCCCTCAAATCTACACGTCGCAGCCACAACCTATATCTGTACCGATGTATCAACAACATTCTCGCACCCGAACGACCTCCTCGAGTGCCTTCCCAACTGAAGTCTACTCTCCGCCCTATGCACAAAATAACAACATGACGATGCCTACGAACTACACCTCGCGACGGACCCCATCAACGAATACCTTCTCCACGACCAACAGTGGCAACGGGCCGTTTCCCTCTCGTCAGCAGTCCAACTCGCAAAATGATCTGCGTAGATCTACCTCTTCGCGTTCAGGAGGCACTACAGCACCGTCTAGCTATGTAGCACTGATGCGGAAACAAAAGGCTACGGTATGGTGTGATCGAGCACAGCATGAAGACCCACGCCTACTGGCAGCGCAACGAGCTGCCAAGAAACGCGCAACGATGGAAGTCACCGGCGGACTCAGTGCTGGCGGTCGAACAAGTACGGGCGGCAGTGGCAGTCTGGCTGGCAGTAATCGTGTTACCGCGAAGATTCGACACCACGGAAAGGCTGGACTGGTGGGCTACAGTCCTGGAGATCTGGTTGGGGGAGTAGGTGGTGTGCCGATGCGGCTGAGTGCCTCCGAGGTTGAGGGTGGGGACAGCGACGATGACGCCGACAGCACTGGTCATTCGGGATATGCCTTATACCACCAGCGGACAGGTAGCGGACGAAGCTCCGTAGGCAGCGGAGGACGACGCGGGTTGACATATTCTCGACAATCAGGCGCCAGTTCCTCAGCAGGAAGATGGTCAGCAGGACACACACCACCAGACCATGAACCACGGATCGAGGACAATGCCGAGACCCCGCTGGCTTCCAAACAGCAGAATGGCTCCAGCACCTACTTTGCCAGCGAAGGCGATGGGACTGCAGGTAGCATGGGCAGCGGCAGTAGTGGGGAGAGAGCAGATGGTGTAGCAGAACTAAGTGCTTCCAAGCTGGCGAGCAACAATCTTCTGAGGAGTCAGACGGGGACAGTCAAGAGCTTGAGACATGGTGGCTATGGGGATCTTGCCCGGCGAGGAAGTGTGGATGATCGCACCATGACCATGAGTGCCGGACGGCTTTATATTGCCAACCCGGACGAGGATAGCGACTAAATTTTGCCATTCACCAGCAGAAAACACGGTCCTATTAGACGAAGGAAGAATGAGAGATGCAGCATCACGACATGAAGGGAAGCCCGCAGGGGCGTAGATGACAGAAGTGAGGGACGGTGGAGGATATACCCCTTAGAGACGAGAAGCACGAGAAGAAGCTCAATCATGCATGGCAAGATCCATGTCCGAGCTGGCCAGAATATGCATGAACCCATCCGCATTGCAACCACTCATCCATCCATCCATTTACCAAAGGAGTTTCTATCGGCGTTTTCCAGAAAGGGATTTGTAGCATTCATTCATACTTTCTCAGCAATCAAGCAAGCATATAATGGGTCTGGGTCTGGGTCTGGGTTGGGGAGCATGGATGTGATGGGATTGATTGGTTGATTATGGCGTTTGACGGGTTGAATGCTGGGTCGTTCTCGACCTCGTCTTGGTACGGATCGTTTTTGTATTGGAGTGGACCCCGGGACTGGTTATCTGGATACGCTTTATTAATACAAACATCCTTTGGCATAATAATATACCATTCTATTCCATCCTTGGCGGGGCAATTGGCTCTTGAACCTTTTTTTCTTGGTGAGCGAGTGCATTAGGTATGCTGTCTGTATGTGATATAGCTAACCATGGCATGTTGAACAGAGCAAAGGTAGCTGCTTGAAACAATAACCTGGTCTATTTCAGATTCTATTCAGTCCTGTCTACTCTTACTACTCCCTCGACTTCCTCTCCCTGTTCCGTCCTCAGCCTCTCTGATACCCTTCGCCCTTCCAACATCATCCTTGAATTCCCTAGCTTTCATATCCATTCCGACTCTGAATCGCTTACCGCGCCACACAATCGTCGCACCACCATAGACAGCCCAGCACCAGATGGGAAGAGCAAGTAACTCACGTCCCCACCAAGCTAACAGCCACTCCCCGAGCGGTCTTCGTGAGGAAGATTGAGACTGGGTTAGCGGACGTGCAAACGATGGTGTATCGGCATCTAATTCAACTGAGGCGCCAGAGTGAAGTTTGCGATAGCAGATGTAGTCCAGAGTCTGCCAACAGAAGATGCTGATTAGCCAGCAGAGGAAGAATGCTGACCAAGTTGAGGGGATGGACGGGAAATAGGGTAGGGTGGTAAGTGCAAAGGCCCCGTAAGCTGAGCATAGGAGTGGTTCTACACCTGGCTCGACGAATGTGGCAAGCATAACCGTCCATTTCCTGACACGTAGCCAGCGCACTCGTCGTGCTATATAGGAGCTGATTGAGGTATTGGCCATGGGTTGGATGGCAAGATCCCCGAAGACGAGACCATGATTCTTCCAGCCTTCTTCTTCATGGCCTGGTACCTTCTTCCGCCATAACAGGTCGCCAATGATGTGGTCCTCGCAGATGTATTCTGAGAAGAAATCAATACCCGGCGAATAAGGCGAGTCGCGGTTTGTCAAAGCGTCAAGATGTGACTTTCGAAACATGTTGGACTTTCCAACAATGCAAGGTGCCACCGATACTGTGTTGATCGCCGTGTAAAATTTTGCATGGGAAGATGCCATGAACATCTCCTCGAGTCTGCCACCACCAGTTCGGAGGATGGTATCAATGCTAGAGTTGGAAGACGTATGTGTAGCTGCTTCTTCTGTCTCCAATAGACCCCGGGATTCAGCATTTCTACTCACCCCCACACTGTCGACAACCAAAGGTAGTAAGTGCACGAATTTGTAAGGCTGAGTCCGCTGGCCATTTGGACGCAGTCCGCATAGCTTGTCAACCATTCGTCCTGCCACTCCTTTCCCAACCCAAATATTGCAGTCGATGATCCAAATAAGGTCTCCCTTTGCTTCCCTGTATCCTCGGCTCATGTTCCTGATCTTGGGATTTGGACCCAGATTGCTGCTTTTTCCATCTCCACTTAGGTTGGGGTCTTCATCTTCAACGAAGACCTTCACATCGAACAGAGGAAAGTCTGCCAGCAGACGCTGCAGCACTGGGTATGAAGGATCGTCAACGGAAGATACGCAGAAGTAGACGGTCAACTTGGAGGAGGGGTAGGATTGTTGGAGAGTCGAGGCGAGGCATTCGTACAGCTGGGGTTCAAGTCCTTTCACCGGACGGATGATTGTAATATGGGGAACATCGTCAGGTTGTAGTGTCGGTGAGACAGCTGCTTTCGGTTTGGAAGAGTAGTGACGGTATCTGGGAAGGTTCTATTAGAATGTGCGCCTAGAAATTGTGGCAAGTACGAGACGCGGGAATGCGGAGTGGAAACATACAGTTGGGTGAAGCCAATTATCTGGACGACCAGGATAAAGAAGTACCACACTCCACCAGCCAAGGCAATAGAAAAAAGCCAGGTCGGTACATCTCTCTGAGCCTCGTCGATGTTCCTTGCGGCTACTGCATTTGCAGCAGCAACAGAGAAGTCCCAGGTCATACGGGATTTCCTTGATCTATAAAGTGACTGACAACAGCCTTGAGCCACATGGGCCGTCGTAGAAATCTGAGCACCGGAGAGCGCGGACGGTTCGGCGGAATATTTACGCGCTCACGTGACAATAACCGGTCAAGGATGTCCGGGAAAGCCCGCTTAAGAAGAATATTTTTCGAACTTTCATACATCTTAAAATTTCACCATAAAATGTACAGCTTTTCCGCAACGTTGCACCTCTGTTTCTGTACCTTCTCTCAACTTCCTTGAGAGATACATCAGGAGCTGTAAGTCATTCCCTTCATTCTCATCAATCTGTGGGTACTGGGGTAATTGCATGCGGTGATGACACAATTCGATGCTTAGAGGAATGACTCTGACTTTATGTCGTTCCTCGATGCTGGCTCAATTCTCTTTGAGAAGACTACAACGGTATCTGAGCATTGCAAAAGAAATCGTCCTCGTTTTCTGAAGCTATACTGCTGGGAGCTGATTAGCTGACCGCTTCATCCTAGTTTTCCGACATGACTCCACGATAGGACTCTATTATGGAAAACACGCCACAAGTTGTGATCCAAGATGCTGGTGCCCCTGCTGAGCTGGCAGCACCAAAGCAGCCCAAGCCTCGAGGGCCGTCAAAGGCTCAGCAGCTGAACAAGCTGTACAGCCTGCCAGCTCCATTGCGCACCTTCCCCCTCCCAACATTCCTGCCACAGAATCCTCTGTCGCTTCTCCACATTGCGTATGCTTGGGCAAAACAAGTCATAGCCCCAGAGTCCTCCCATTTCCCCGAGCTTTACGAGGCCTTCTTCTCTCCTGATAATCGATGTGTCTTTGTCCTCGAGGAGCGATCTGTAAGAGGATTATGGGAACAGGGGTTCTATGGTAAAGGAAGCTTGAGTAGAAGTGAGCCGAGTTGGTTAGATCGAGAGAAGAAGAGGAGAGGTGCTGGCAAGGCCCTCACCAGTGAAGATATCACTCGCAAACGCCGAGAAGAGAGGCAACAGACAAAATGGGAGAGAGCAAGGAAGGAGCGCGAAGCAATTGACGCGAAGTTGCAGGAAGAGGCAATAGCTGCGTTCTCTTTGCAAAGCCCGCCATCTCCAACTCAACCAACCCCACCAATGCTCGATAGACCTCCTACCTTCTCGAGCTGGCATGAGGGCTTGAAGTACGTATACGCTTCTGTAGCTGCTCCGGTCACTCCCGAATATCTTCTTAAATTGCCCAATTCTCCTTGCGATGTTGACAGCAAGCTTTGTGTTGTTGGCGCAGAACAACGAGTGGAGAAAATATTGTTGTGTACCTCCAAGTTTTCACCTGCGCCTGCCCCAGTCACTCCAGAGCGCTTACTTGGTCTACCAAATTCTTTGCACGACATCGGGGTCAAGGTCATTACTGTTGAAGCAGCGCTTTCCAACAAGGAGCCGTTGATATACACCTTGAATTTTCCAGCTACTGTGACTAAGGATGTGTCAATCGATGATTCGGAACCGGTGATCGACATTGACCCGTTACCCACCCCACTTGGCACATCTATGGAAGAGGCCAATGGAGCTGCCGAAATTGTTCTCAACGGCACGGCAAATGGTACACATCGCCGGAAGAGCGTGCGATTCTCCCCCACGGTAGAAGAAACCACATTCATCAAATCCGAACCACCTTCGCCCGAACGAGCTGCGCAGCATGAAAATGCTGCTGAAGTCGAGGTCGCAATTCAGAACCAAGAGCACTACCAACTCACCTTGGAGGAAGCATTCTTCCTTTCATACGGCCTTGGAACATTGTCGATCAAATCAGCGGCTACGGGTCTTCCAATTTCAGCATCAGAAATGTTTACTCAATTTCGAACTTGCTATCGATTTCCTCCAAAACAGCTTCCTCTTACCTTGGAGCCTGACGATCCGTTTGTCATCTCCTACCTTGTATATCATCATTTCCGCTCACTCGGCTGGGTTGTTCGTGGCGGCATTAAATTTTCCGTTGATTTTCTTCTATATCTACGTGGACCTGTATTCTCTCACGCGGAATTCGCTGTTATCATACTTCCATCCTACACCGATCCTCACTGGTCAAGCACACCTGAACTGTGTGCGTATGTGGCAGGCAAAGAACGCAGTTGGAGTTGGTTGCACTGCGTCAACAGAGTCATTACCCAAGTTCAGAAGACGCTCATATTAGTCTACGTCGAGATACCAAAACCACAGGATGACGAGACGAACATGGCTGTGGACAAGATCCTTCGACGCTATAAGATTAGAGAGATCGTGCTTAAGCGATGGCTTTCAAATCGCAGTCGGGATTAGATGTTACTTTTATGGTCAACGGCGTCTTGGGCATAGGATAAAGGAAAGGGATGATACCAATTGCTTGTATAAGTACTGTATGATAACGACCCACATCTGCAGGTAGCAGACCGTTAACGATGGCCCTCGAGGCTGAATTGAAATCCAATCAACCTTGTTTTTGAAACCTTTTGAGTCATCTCCAGCTCGCCTTTCTTCATCTTGACATGTGAAACATAATTATCAATTTAGATTTCTTATACAGCTTAACGATATCGTCAGTCCCTAAGCAAGAAGGGCAAGGTGGATGGTACTTGGTAGGCCAGCACATTTCTTGCACAGCACATTTCTTGCACAGCACAGTTTCTACAAGCCTGAACAGCACAGCCCTCTCACAGCTCATAAGCCTCCATACAAGCATCATATCAAGCCCGCGAGAGGCGTCCTACATCCCATTTCACAAGACCCAAACCACCAAGCACCATCCATCGCCCATCGACTGAACTGACCGAATGCATGAACGGGTTACAGCTGGCGGAGGGTAGAGAATACCTCGGATGTGGTAGACACTAAGCGACGGGGAAACCTCGGCCAGGGTAGAAAGTAATCCTGTATTACCTATTTGGGAATAGCTAGCTAGTCGCTACCGCGGATATCACAGCCTATAGCTACAGGGCCTTACAGCCTATCGCTACAGGGCACTATAGCCTGTCGCTACAGGGCATTACAGCCTATCGCTACAGGGTATCATGGCCTGTCGCTATAGGGTATCATAGCCTATCTCTATAAGGTATTATAGCCTATCTCTATAGGTATCATAGCCTATTACTATAAAGTATAATAGTCTATTATTATAAAGTATATACTTTATATATTCTATATATCTTTAGTATATACATAGTACATACGTACTTAGCATATACATAGCATATACGTACTCAGTATATACCTAGTATATACTAGGTATCATAGCCTATTGCTATAAAGTATAATAGAGTATAATAGTCTATTATTATAGGGTATCATAGCCTATCGCTATAGAGTATTATAACCTATTACTATAAATTATATACTCTATATATACTTAGCATATACATAGTATATGCGTACTTAGTATATACTTAGCATATGCTACAAGCTCGGCCAGTGTAGAAACTTTCTCCGACATTTTTCGCTTAATCTGTACCACGTCGGAGGTATTCTCTACCCTCTCCGAGCTGTGAGCCCAGATAGGCGTCTCTCACGGGACGGGGATGTTTCCTTGGCGGGCGCGCCCGCTCTCCTTCCGGTATTCTCTTCGGGCAAGACTATCAATGATCAGGGGGTAATTTGAAGATCTTTTGGCTTTCGGTTGGTTTGGTCTGCCTTGCCTTGCTCTTGTCTTAGGGAAAGGAACGTTGGTGGACTTTTGGCGTTATAGGGTGCTCGGGACAGGGAAAGTCATCCTGCTCGTGGTTTTTGCTAGAGCTGGATTTTCTAGTGCCCTTCCCATCCTATATCCTCCTTTCAGTTCCTCTCTAGAGGATGGGATGTCCATTCCCTCCATCCTTTTACCTCGAGCATGCTCTCTCCGAGTCAGTCCCTGCCGTCCTTGTCACATAAACCCTGCGCGGGGTTCGCCTTAAAACTTTGTTTTGATTACGGATTATCATTTGAAACATTATATACTAGAAATAAAAGGTAACACAGAGAGTGTCATGTCGTAACAAGCATAAACCAATCCTAACATCCCCAAATTTGAATCATCCTAGTCCTTCCTCCTACAAGAACAAGACAGCAAAGGCAAGTCCAACCGCAGCAGCAAGGCCAGACTCCATCTTTGAAGCACCGCCGGTGCTAACCACATTCTGTGTTTGCGTTGGGGCTGCACTCTCGGAGACGCGGGTGGTGGACGTTGAGATCATAGAGGAGTGTGTGCTGATGCCGGATCCGCTAACGTGGATGGCTGTGGTGCTGTTACCTGCCGTGTATGGTGGGCTGCTAGATCCTGTTTTTGCGGATGTTGCGCCTGTAGCGGACTTTGACCCTGAACTGGCTTCAGCCGGAGAAGAGGCTGACGGAGCACCAGTGGTCGAGGCTGAGCCAACTGAAGATGCAGCTTCCGATGTGGCAGTGGTCTTAACACTGATCACCTGGGTGATTTCGGAAGGAGAGACAGGGACCACGGTCTCAGTGACGACGGCGGAAGTGGCTCCAGTTTGAACTGGGCTGCTGGCCGATGAAGCTCCCTTCGTGGAAGTACCACTTGGGGATGCCTCAATTTCGGTGACAGGGCAGACCGTGGTGTAACTGTAAACAGTTGACGAAAGCACTGGGGAGGTGGTGAAAGGGCAGTTTGTGACAGTCGAAGCACACTGTGAGATAGTGATGATCTCGGTGGTAACAACAGTGGATGTTGTCAGCTTAGCGCTGGTAGCTGACAAAGCTGATTTGGTGGTAATACCACTGGATACGGATTCAGTCTCTGTGACAGGACAGACCGTAGTGTAGCTGTAGACGATGGTTGAAACTACAGGAGTAGTGGTGTATGGGCAGTCAGTAACTGTTGGAGCACATTTTGAAATCGTGATGACATCGGTGGTTGTGACAGTTGATGTTGTCAGCTTGGTGCTAGTAGCAGATGATGTTGTCAACTCAGCGCTAGTAACTGACGGAGCTGCTTTGGTGGTAATACTACTGGATGCGGCCTCAGTCTCCGTGACGGGACAGACTGTAGTGTAACTATAGACAGTGGTAGAAACCACAGGGGAGGTGGTGTAGGGGCAGTCCGTAACTGTCGGGGCACACTTTGAAATAGTTACGACATCAGTTGTTGTAACAGTTGACGTGGTCAGCTTAGTGGCACTGGCAGTTGACGCTGAAACCAAAGCACTACTGGAAATTGAGTGACTCTTAGAGCATGATTTCTTCGAGGCTGTTGGTACTGTTGCATTGCTGCTTGGCTTAATGGACGATATTGACATGGGAAGAGTAGTTGAGACGGGACCAGTTGGTAGGATTGATGTTCCGTTAGCGCTGAGTACACTAGTTGACACGGGGCAAACAGCCTGGTTTCCGATTAGCTCAACTCGCAAACACTGTATCTAGATTAACTTACAGTGGTGACTTCTGCAGTGGTGGTGTAAGTCTTTGTTGATTCGGGCGGGCACAAAGCACTAGCAGAGCATTTCGCACACAATGTAACGGTGGATTTCCCGGTAGTGTAGACGACCTTGGTGACCAATGCCACAGGGCAGGAAGTTGCAGATGGAGCGCTGGTGCTCTTTTTACTGCAGCTGACGGCTAGAAAATATGTGAGTATCATTCTTGGAAGACTGAATCAGGGCAGCTGTATGCCGTGATAGAAGTTCTTACATCTTGTAGAATTGGTGTAGACTGCTGATGAGCTGATCCCACTGCTTCCAGTAACTCCAGTACCGGTGGGAAGGCTGCTGGTCGAAGTAATAGTCGCGTTGATAGAAGCTGGTGAAGTGGACAGCACAGTTGATGAAGCAGTCCCGGACGGGCAAACGCACGCACCATTGGTGAGTGTGCTGAGAGGGGGTTGTGTGCACGTAGCAGCAGCGCTCCAGGAAGAGAAGGAGGTTGTCGTAGCAGATCCGCTGATAACACGAGCCTCAACCAGTACTGGAATGACAGCTCCCGTAACCAAACTGAAGGTACGGTGACCCAAGACTCTCAAAAGACTGGCGCCCTCACCCGAATGAGTCGTGATACTCAAAAAGGTATTTGAGTCCGTAGAGAAGACCTCATCAAGAACGGTCTTGGAGCGGGCATCTTGTGCAGCCGAAGTCTCACCCTCGAAACCTTTCCAAAGTTCATCATCTTCGGTAAAGCCAGCCTCAATGTCATAGGTTGGGAAAGAGTCATGGATATAGGTCTTGTTGCTTCGTCGATCGCAAGTGTGCATGCTGATTCCCTCACGGAACAGCTCCTTCACCGTTGGCACCTGCTCAGTCAGTCCGGAGAAAGTGATATTGACCGTCTCCAGGCAGCGGCTGAGAGGACTGGTGTAGTAGCTCTGGGGAAGACTTTGCTTCTGGTTAGCGATTTGAGAGGTCCAGAATGTATTGGCAATCTGAGCCTGGGCGATGCCGTTGGGAGTGATGTGAGCATCAGCCCATACAATCGTTCCATTCTAAAAGTCCATTAGCAGAGTCCTCGAGGGATGTCGTGAGCATGGGTTCGGCTCGGAAGCACTGCATACTCCGTCTAATTCACTCCAGTAGCAGTTCCATGCAGCATCACCATCTGTCCAGGCCAATAAGTTAGTAATTTGCTCAGGATTTTCATTCTTGGCCTGCGTTATCGCGCAGCTCATGGCAACGTACAATATGTTTGCTAGGTTGAGGTCAGCAGGGCGGTCGTCGATCATCATACGGCGGGATACTTACACCGACATTGTGCCATCCTTCTCCATGGCGTCCAATGTACAGAATCTTGTAGTTGGTGCTGGAATTGGTTTGAGAATTGAGCAAGTTCACGTAGTTCTCGAATCTCTCCCATTGGGTCTTGGTACCCGAGGGATCAAAGGCCGCATCGGTGCTGTAGGTCTGGTTGATGAGACCGAAATTGGTGCTTGTCTATATAAGTCAGGCGAGGGTCGGTTATCCCATCGGGCTCTACACGTACATAATCGAAGGTACTGGCATCCGTCGAGCTGACATCTTGGAGAAAGAAGCCGTCAACGGTCGAGTACTGCAGGTATGAAGCTTCAACCGAGGAAAGAAGGGACAGGGCGGTAGCAGCCCAAGCAAGCATAGACCGCGACATGATTAGAGAAGAAACACGAATCAGGCGGGGGATAGACGATCAGTAACGACAGGACGCAGAAGGAAAGAGCAGAGGCGATCGAAGGGCCCACGAAGCATCCTTATAAGCATCCCGATCATGGCCCGCCATGGGGACCGGCATAGGACCAGTCAATATCAGATTCCCACGATGCTGGACGAAGCCAATGAACGCGCCAAGCAGGGACATCGTGGGCCGATGTAACTAATCTTAGGCGCGGTTCCTGTTCTCCTGCAGCTCCGATCATCATTCTTCCACTTTTTGGAGACTTGGGCACATCAGTACGGGGTGCATATTAAAGTAGGGCTAAAGGTCTCCAGATTCGACCAGTTGGGTTGAGCGAGATGAGAATTTCGATAATTCTCGATGAGATGAGGCGCCTTCTTTTGGCGAACACGACGCAGACGAGCTGTTCGAACCCATCATGGCAAACGCTGCCAGCACGTGTGGGCGATGGCAGGGATGCAGCTGCTGTAGGTCCTGCCTTGTACGGCCTGCCCCGACAGTACTACAGTCGGCCTGGTGTGCAATTTGAGCGCACCGGGGGTCGGCTCGGGCTGTCCCTCCTAGTGGGGTATCGCCTGCTCTCGTCGTGGTGCCTTTCATCCTCCAGAGTATAGAAACGTGGTGAGGGACATTCGGACTGGCGGAAAATGCTTCCCATGGTCAGCGGCGGGGAAGGAGGATCCGAAAGACTTTTCTGATTCCCTCGGATTACAGGATTCTTTGACGGACCGCATCCTCTCCATCCTGATTGAGCTCCTTGCAGATGGTCGAAGGCGGTGAAGCAGTAAATCGCCGCCATTTCAAGATCGAAAACGGCGTTGCGAGTTCTACCTAGATATCCTCGTATACCAGTAGGTAGATCACAGCGTACTTATATTACAGCACCCCTTTCTACTTACCAAGACCATTTCAATCTGATGCAAGGCAGGCCATGCTGTCTGGAAGCAAACGTATTCTGTCCTAGTTTCTCTCTGTTCGCACCATTCATTACCGACCATCAAGCGGGCGCAAATGCAGAGCAGATGAGGCTGGGTAAATATGTATAACCTGTTCCGCGCAGCACCAGTAACAAGGGCTCGGTACAACATTGATCCGGCATCCGTCAATGGTCTCCCTACATGGGTCCTGTTCTTGTAATGAAGTCCTACACCTTCACTGTCACCATGGCTATCTCACGCCATGGATACTGATCGCCGTGAAAAGAGCATCCAGAGCACTGGGACTTCCCTGGGCATGAGCATAGGATGGCAAGCTTCTGAGCCGACCTAGATAGTGCTGACGCCCATGATTGGCAGCCTAAGTCGGCTGTCTAGGCTTCACTCGCAGAGCACGTCCATGTCCATATATCTCTGGCCCCTAGTGGAACCACGGCGAGGAGCATGCGCAGAGGCATTCGCTCCAGCCTTGCGGCTGCCTAGTGATCGTCAATATATACTATACCTTTACTGGTTGGAGTCAACCTGGCGCATGCATCGAAACGCCTAATGTGCTGCTATGAACATCATTTAGTTGCCCTATCAGCCTTTCATGGCGGATCGTTTTCTTCTCAAGTTCTAGTGGATGGGAATACGCCGTGTTACTCATGTCCTTAATGCATAGCCCAATTGACATTTCGACTACTTGTGAGTCAGTCCCAGTCTAGCGGATAATGCCTAAACTGGAGCCATCGCGACGGTTGACACAGCTATAAGTATTCTTCTCGCTGCCCCGTTGAACTCCTCTTCTGCATTCAACGCCCAGTTGGTATACGATATCCGCAATGGTCGCAGTTGATAATAACATGCCAGTGCCACAAGAGGCTGACGCCGTCGCGCTCGAAGAGAGCAAGGTGGTAATCGCTCACCTAATGGCAAAGTTGGGGAGTGCGACGCAGCAAGCGGCTGCAGGCACTGCTGACAAGGAGACGAAGGAGACCGAGGAGACCGAGGAGGCTGACGAGACCGAGGAGACCAAAGACGTAACACCGGCACAGGCCAAGCAAGGCATGCAGTGTGAGGTCAAAAATCTCTATCAGAAGGAGGACGAACGCGGTCGCTGCACTTGGACGGAGAAGTATCCGGACGGTCTTGAAGAGGCTGCTGAAAATGAGATCACGGCACGATATGCCATTCTTGTGCGCAACAAGAAGAGCTTCGACTCGCGAAAGAAGCTTGAGATCGACAGTGTCGTTGTCCAAAGTCCCTTGTTGAAAGAGATTCTTGGCAAGGTGTTGAAGGACTATCCAGGTAAGCCGCTTTCACTTTCACTTTCACTTTCCGAGTAATGGTTCGGTTATGGGGTGATTGATAATTGTGTTTGTATTGAATCAAGTTGCTCACACTGGGCTTGCTGTATATAATGATTGCAGAATCTTACACGGATTTTAGGAGTATCTACCAACCTCAACCGACTCGTCTTCAGCGCACCTTTCCATGCCTTCGTCCACCGATGGGAGCAGTTCACCACTGCTAAAGACGCCCAAGAAGACGGAGAAGCCAAAGAGCACCTCCAGCTCCTGTATAATGTACTGCATGACGAGCTCAAGGACATCATCGCAGCAAGAAATGATTATACAGCCAAGGGAATCATTACCTTCGAGCACCTCTGGACCATCTACCAGCCAGGCTGCACACTCTTCACCTCTGAGTGGGGCCGGGAGTGCGCAGTAAAGTTCATTCGAGGCAACTACTACGAGCACAACAAATATGGTCCTGTCTTTGGGATGAACACCCAGGTTTTGGATTGGGATGGTGACAAGTTCGGATTTGCATCGTCTCAGAGTCTGGTTCTTGCATATACTGGCACAATGGCGATTGCCGACCTTGATGCTTTCCCTCTGAAGTTTCATCCGAACGAGAATGCAATCAGAGCCAAGCTGCTCAAGCGTGGCAAGCTCTTTGAGGGCTTTCATGGCTACCACTACAAGGCTTACAAAGCTTTCGCTCTTGGCAAGGACTTCTGTGGAAATACTATCAAGGTTACAGTGGATTCCAGAATCATCATGTAAGTATGCCTTGTGAATCTGGAAAACAGAGGAAGCTAGTGATTCTGACATGGTATAGCGACACATACGCCTTTGGCAAATTCAACCCTAATCGACTTCCACACCTCGCACCACTCAAGAGCAAATCCAACAACACACCAGAGCTCTCCGATGAGACTGAAGATGATGAAACCTACGAATCGGAGTATTATGATTCTGACGACGACGACTCTGAGGGCTATGGATCCGACAACGATCTCGACACCGGCAAGACTCGCAAGCGAATGCCGCTTTCACACGACCAGCTCATCTACGCCTCGCCACGGCTAAAAGGTTACGCACTCAAAACGAAGCAGTGGCTGGAGTTCTTTGTCGACAGCGTCTCAGATATCCAGTGGAACAACGAAGCATTTGAAAGCCTTGTGTTGCCAGCCGACCAAAAAGAGCTTATCCTCGCCTTCGCCTCTTCGCAGGTAAAACATAAGGATACCTTTGACGATGTCATCTCAGGCAAAGGCAAAGGCATTATCCTTCTCCTGTCCGGTGGTCCCGGAATCGGAAAGACGCTGACGGCCGAGTCTGTAGCGGAAGATATGAAAGTGCCGCTGTACATGATGAGCGCTGGGGATTTAGGCATCAGTTCGAACGAAGTTGAATCATCGCTGACCCAGATCCTCGAGATGGTCGCGAAGTGGAACGCGGTGCTGCTTCTGGACGAATGCGACGTTTTCCTGGAAGCGCGCTCAGCACACGACTTGGAACGTAACAAGATCGTGTCCATCTTCCTGCGCACGCTCGAGTACTACGAGGGCATCCTCTTCCTGACTACCAACCGCGTCAAGAATATGGATCCAGCTTTTCAGAGCCGTATCCATATCTCCATGGAGTATCCAAATTTGGACGCCGCGGCGAGATCCCAGGTCTGGAAGAATTTCCTAGACCGTGGTGTCAGACATGAATTGGGCGAAGAGGAGATTGCAACCTTGGCCAAGGTCGAGATAAATGGACGCCAGATCAAGAATATTCTTAAAACAAGTCAGCTGCTCGCTAGACATAAAGATATGCCTCTGAGATTTGAGCATTTGAAAACTGTGCTGGGTGTCGAGGGAAGACTTTGAGAGCATGGAGTTCAAGATAAAGCCGGCGTTCACAGGTAAGTAGGTGGCTGGATTAAATAAGGTACTGGTAGCATGGGATTTCAGATAGCAAATATACAGGCACACAAATCGTTGCAGGCTGCTTCACAACCTCAATCAAGACGGAGCAGAAACGTGATCTCTGCTCAGCATCCGTAATGAAATATTGAAACACCACAGCACAGTGAATCTGCTTTCCGGCAGGATCAATTTCCACATGATCTCTGGTAGCTCAAGTGAGAGCTGGTGGAATTAATGCAATAGGATCAGTTCTGCGTGTAATCCTTTCATAGATTTGCGTAGAACGATTTGAAGGCTAAAGGGGCCACGTCCAAGATAAAAATCCAAGCGTGACACGGTTCTAGGAACTCGAGAGATGCACCGGGAACCAAGTCTTCTCCTTTTCAGAGTTTGGTAACCACTCCCCCGGCGCAAAACAATACCTCTGAGATCCTGTGCTTCACCCAGCAATATCTTTTTCTTAAGTAGCACTGTTGCACTGCTGAAAGATTTCTGACCGTTAAGAGAATATGCATGGGCGACTAGACTGGTGAAATGCTTTGGTCTATATCTATCTAGAAACTCTCTAATGGCAAAATGCGAACAAGATAATGAAAATCATTCCTCAACACTACCATCAGTGAAATATTCAAATTCGCTGGGTATAGGAGCATCGGCTCCCTTGACCCCAGTGTCTTCGTCTACGAGAACAGGGTTCGGCTTGACATGCGCGAGCGAATCTATAGCCGCAAGCCTCTGACTTTGAGCAGAGGGCTGTAAACCCTCCTTGGTCTCTGGAGGCTGCAGGCTTGGCCTCATGTGCTTGGTCATAAAGGCAGCCCATTCCCAAGGCCTTTCTCTATCACCAGGCAGGGAGTTGAAATACTCCCAGCCCATGACGCCTCCAAACTTGGGGTACTTGAGACGCAGATTCAAAAGGACTTCCTGTACGGTCTCAAAAGGGACCCATCCACTCCCATTGCTGGGATTTGTCACCATGCCCACGACCAGCTTCTCGGGAGACCAGCCCCGAGCAACCATGAAATCATAGCCCATCGTGTTGCTGACATCGCCCCAGCCGCAGTAGAACTGACAATTGTACCACGCGATACTCTTGTTCCGCATGACTTCTAGCGCTTCGTAGCTAAAGCCACTGAGATTATGCTCCGGCTTGTCCGACACGAGCGCAGCAGCTACGGGTGCCAAAGTGATGATGAAATCCTTGCCGAAATCTGCCTTGAGCCGGTCTATGAGGCGGATCACACCTGCTAAAGTCATAGGCTCCTCTACATCTAAATCCAATCCGTCGAGCCCGCGTTCACGTATGAGATCCCGCAGGGGTATGTAGTATCGTTCAAAGGTGGCATCGTCGAGGTCGAGACGTGTAAAGCTTCCTTTCGCGGCGCCGCCGAGCATGCCCAGGACCTTAACCCCAGATGCTTGTAGAATCCTGAGCTCGGCCCATAATGTCATATATCGAGGATGCGAAGGTACATGATCGTTCAGTCTGTATTTTGGGTCAGTACAGAGTGCTGGTTGCGGTGGGGGCAAAGGTACGTTATGTTTCCCGGGGGATCATTGAGATGGATCGCAGCGAGGTTAACATGCGTCACCGTGATATTTGGCTGGGTAATGATGGGGAGTATCGAGATGGGATCTCCATCAGGACTGTGAAGCGTCTGGAAGTAGATTATGACCCGGGGCGATGCGGAGGAGGGTATTGGAGGCATTCTCTTAGAGATGGTGGGGTGACGTTAAGAATGTTTTGATAAGATACGTCACAGAGAGCGACAACTCCGCTCAGAACCCGAAAGAATCACCCAACGAATCTTCCAGCATCTACTGCCTGCGGAGCATAACTCCTCTCTCACTGCGCGCAGGCCCATATTATAATACGATTCCCGAGTATAATCGAAGGCGTCAATTGATTTTCATTCCCCCCGACAAATTCAATCCTCAACCTCAGACCGGTGATTCCCTCACTATGGAACACAGACCATTGCACGGAGGATGTTCTTGCGGACGCAACAAATATTCCATCTACATTCCTCAGGGCTCAACGGAGGTTGCAAAAGTCATTTTTGACAACGGCTACGCTCACCGTACGCAAGGAGCGATCCACTCCCCCCGAACTCTTGGTTAACAAGCTACAGGACGGTCTCAGGCCACTCCTCTCTCAGCATGGCTTCGCATACCTCTCTCATGGTACCAATCGTCAACATATGCCTTCTTCGATGACGAGACGCACAACAGTATTCGCAGATGCTACACCTCCCCCACCGACCAGAGCTCGAAACGACACTTCTGCGGCTTCTGCGGCACGCCTCTGTCATACTGGTCGGAATCACCCGTGAGTGAAGCTGAGTATATCTCCCTCACTCTAGGATCCCTTGCTGGGTCTGATCTACGAGACCTCGAGGAATTAGGCCTTCTGCCCAAGGAAGCCTTGGAGGATGTGGAAAGCGACAAGGAAAAGATAGAGAAGGGTGTACCGGAGACAAGTGCCCTACAAACGACTGAAGGCTTACCCTGGTTTAACACCATGATCGAGGGTAGTAAGCTGGGCAAGATGCGGACAAGTAAAGGCCAAAGACGGAGCAGCAATGGACGGGTCCAAGTCGAGTGGGAAATTATGGAGTGGACTGATGAGGGCAACGATGACTCGCACGTAACTGGAAAGCGGAAGCTGGGCGATCTTGACGACTTCGATGCAGCACTGAGGCCAGCGGGCTCTATACGACCGTGAATCTAGAGACGGATGAGGCAAATGGGTTCCAATATAGGACAAGTTAATAGTCTGAGGGAGACACATCGCCGACCCAGCTACCTCGCAAGGATTCTAGATCACTAGACCGCATCGACGGAGGGAGCATTTATTACAAAGGGAGCCTAGGAGGCTTGGCTTAGCTAGGAGAAAGAAGACAGATATTTCCATCATTCAAAACGATCACTGAAGTACGGTCGACAGTTACGGCCAAATTGTGAATGCCTAAGAGCCCGAAGATCAGCCGGACACAAAGGCCAGGGCGGTTACAGCGGCCCGCCAGCCGTTCACGATCGGCCCCACCAATGAAGGAACAAGGGAAAGCATACGTAGAGTTCTGCGGGGAACATCACAGCTTCAAACTGAAAAGGATAAATAAGCCACTCCGGTGATCACGGGCCGGAGTCGTTTCTTTTCCAATTGAGTGATTACCCCTGCGTAGTACCTTGGGATATTTATATAGCTGATATTTTGAACAGCGCTCATTCTAACTTTTTGCAAGATACGTTCGCGTTGTAGACTGCATCTTGGCGAAGATAACGACGTTGATATCTGAAATGCCTACTCCTGTGCTTCCAAAGGACTTTCAATGGGGATTCGCTACCGCTAGGTGAATCAACAAAAGAATCTATAGGTCTTTCGAGCTGACTCCCTTTCCAGCTATCAGATCGAAGGGGCCCCAGAAGCAGATGGTCGTGGTCCGTCTATTTGGGATACCTTCTGCAAGATTCCCGGTAAAATTGCCGATGGCAGCTCTGGTGCGGTAGCTTGCGATTCATACAACCGGACGGCTGAGGATATTGAGCTGCTCAAGAGTACCGGCGCGAGGGCTTATCGTTTCTCCATTGCCTGGTCTCGAATCATCCCGATTGGTGGCCGAGCAGATCCCGTCAATGAAAAGGGCATAGCTTTCTACAAGAAGTTTGTCGATGACTTACTGGCCGTGGGAATCACGCCGTTTGTGACGCTCTTCCATTGGGATCTTCCTGATGGGTTAGACAAGCGATACGGTGGCTTGCTGAATAAGGAAGAGTTCGTGCAGGACTACGCACATTACGCGAGGACTTTGTTCGCGGCTATGCCCAAGGTCAAGCATTGGATTACCTTCAACGAGCCTTGGTGTTCTTCTATCTTGGGCTACAACACGGGCTTGTTTGCGCCGGGCCATACCTCTGATCGGTCGAAAAGCCCTGTTGGCGACAGTAGTCGTGAGGCATGGATCGTAGGACACAACCTTTTGATCGCCCATGGAGCAGCCGTGAAGATCTATCGAGAAGAGTTCAAGTCCAAGGACGGGGGAGAAATTGGTATTACTCTGAATGGTACACTCCTCCTTTCCACTCCTTCAATATTTTACCTCTCCTAACAGGAAATAGGCGATGCCACATATCCATGGGACCCGAACGACCCTCTTGACGTTGAGGCAGCAGAGCGCAAGCTCGAGTTTTCCATCTCCTGGTTCGCCGATCCAGTCTACTTTGGCCGATACCCAGAGTCCATGATCAAGCAGCTCGGCGACAGACTTCCAACCTTCACGCCGGAAGAAGTAGCCCTGGTCAAGGGCTCCAATGACTTCTACGGCATGAACCATTATACCGCCAACTACGTCAAACACAAGACGGGGACCGCCGACCCGGCCGACTTCGTGGGCCACCTAGACATGTTTTTCGAGAACAAGGCTGGCGAGTGCATCGGCCCGGAGACGCAATCCGTCTGGCTGCGGCCGAATCCCAACGGCTTCTACGAGCTGCTGAAGTGGATCTCGAAGCGCTACGGCGGACCCAAGATCTACGTGACCGAGAACGGCACTTCGCTCAAGGGCGAGAATGATCTGCCGCGCGAGAAGATCTTGGATGATGAGTTTCGCGCCGAGTATTTCCGCGGATACGTTGGGGCATTGGCTGATGCGGTCAAGGAGGGGGTTGACGTTCGAGGCTATCTAGCTTGGTCGTTGATGGATAACTTTGAGTGGGCTGAGGGTTACGAGACGAGGTTTGGTGTCACCTTCGTGGATTATGAGGGTGGGCAGAAGAGGTATCCTAAGAAGAGTGCACAGACGATCGGTCCAATATTTGAGGGATTGATCAAGAAGGAATGAAGAATTTGTAATCTATATTTCAATTAGTTTCATTCATATGCTATCATCATAGGTGACATGATGCATCTCTGTCCAATGCTTGATGCCAGGTGCACACATCAACCAGTTTAAGATTTGACAACCAGCCTGGAGTGTCCCAATTTCTTCATCGCCCCTTTTGAGAACATTCTCCCTTCAACGCTCCACAGTTCCAAGTACCTCAACCTCCTCACCACCTCCCCCAAAGTTTTTATTCGGTTTTGCCTTCTTCTTCGCCGCCGCGCCTTTCTTCTTGGACCGAGGTGCTGCACTAGCGTCCCCATCTGCTTCATCGTTCTCTTTAGCTGAGTCTCCACCTCTGCCCGTAATCTGAGCCTTTTGTTGGCGGATCTCTGCGTCCTTCTTTGCTCTTTCTGCGTCCTCCTCCACTTTGGCTTTCTCTTCCAGCTCCCTCTCTTCAGCTTCAATGTCTGCTACCTCTTCATAGACCTTCCCTGCGCGCGTCTGGTGCTCTTCTAAATCGATTGGCTCCGGGGTACCGATTAATGCCTTGGTGATCCTTGCTGGGGCAGCCTTCTCCTCCGCATTGAACTTCAACTTGATCTGTCTCCGGTTCCTACCGGGGAAATGGGTAGCAATCATCTGGAAGTCAGTACCGTAGCTTCGTAGACATTTGTAGAAGAGTTCAACGTCTGATGGCGACCAGGCCATGGCGCGAACTTTCTTCATATATGTGCCTGATGTGGTAAGGCTGGTAAAGTCGTTTTCTTCGATAATCTCAAAGTCCTGGCGATCTTGTGCAGCTTCCTTGTGTCTATCGTGCAGCAAAGTACGTTGATCAAGCACAATGTTACCATCAACAATCTGCATTCCGACGGTCTGTCGCGCAACAGGCTGTGCAATAGGCGTAGAGTTCGGCCTCGCTGTAGAAGACGCTCCTTCGGCCGTCTGGTTTCCCTCGGCATCCACTGAATCTGAAAGTCCCTGGCCAAGCTTTGCCTTTATTTTCTTTTCTTGATCTTTCTTTCTAATCTCATCGTGCTTGCTGAACTTCTTGCCGATTTTGAGGTCCTTGCATAAATCTGCCATTGTAATTCCTGCAGGCAGTGATTCCTCTTCAGCGCCCTCTGGTGTAACAGCACGTTGCCGCTTTTTCTTTTCCCCTTCCTTTTTCTTCCTGGGCCTCTTTTCTCCAGTGGCGCGCTTTGGCCGATGTAGCTGTATCTCAATGGTAGCTCTGACATCTCCCTCTTGCTGTTGGATCATTTTGCGCCGAGTGCCGGTCGCCTTCTCCGTCGCACTGTCTCCATCTCGTTCCTCTAGCAATTCCCCAGATGTTCCATCGGCGTTCAGAGAGGCGCTTGGTACTATGTGTGAGCCTCTATTAGCTTGTCCAGGGCCTATCGCAGAAAGATCGACATCTGGCTGAGTTTCTTGTGTGTTCTCGCGCGTGACATGTCCGTTGGTCGTCGGCTCTTGTGTTTGTTCTTGTATTGGTTCTGAGGTGGATGCATTGCTCTGTTGTGACCGCTCGATTTGTTCCAATGGACTTTGGGCACGAGTAATGTTGATTTGACGAGGGGGTTGCGACACACTTGTGGCAGTCTTTTGTGAGGGGATGGTAGTCTCGGAGACTTGCTGCGTAGGGTTGGCTGTTTCAATTAACGTGCTTTGTTCTGGTCGTGCTGTGGCAGTGGCTTGTGAATGTGCATCAATTCTAGTCCTTTTTGCAGGTATCTCAGAGGAGTCTTCTGCAGAAACATCCTCATAATGGGTCGTCTTCCTCTTGAGATTGTTATCTGATGCTGCAAGCCTACTTTTTTCCGTGGTTGCATTTGAACTGGTTTGTTGAGTATTTGCTGGTCCGGTTACGTTAGGTAAGTCATTTTCCTGACTATCTGGAACGACGTGCTGCAATGAAGCAACAATTATGGGTGCCGCACTTTGTAACTGTTGCTGCTGCTGGTGTTCGACGCTCGGGCGTGTAGTCGTTGAAGTAGATGCTGTGGGCACTGGTCGACGTGCCTGTGGAGCTTTGGGTTTGAATGCCTTTGCAAAAGCGCCCTTTTTCTTGATCATAGAACTCATCTTGTTGCCAGCCTAGACTTATTCGGCATCGCCAGCAAAGCGACCAAAGAGCATGGAGCAAGGATTCGCTGGCGTTTGTTGTGTGAGTCGACACGTTAGATACTAAATAAATCTGAGATAAAGGTGATAACGCGGAGAGCCGCAGATTTCATCGATTCGCGCTAGGCTACTTTCTACCCCGCTAACCAACTTGAGCTTTGGCGTAATTTGTGGTTTGAACGATTCTCGTCGACCTCAACTCCCTCTTCTGTCAACACTGTCTTTGCCACGACCGCGCACCACACCCCATACACCATCACCTCGAACGCAGTACATCTCTTCGCGCATATCTGCGGCATCAGATACATGAGCGCTCCAGCCCTCCCATTCTGATGACTCCAGTCGCTACCTCCGCAGCATCCCTTCCCTCGTCTTTCATCAAGATGGAGGATAGGAAGAGATCGGCTGGCCAGAGCGCCGACGATATCGCCCCACCGACAAAACGACAGGCCCTTAATGGTGGCAATAAGGCCTCGATTGATGCTGACATGCCATGGAAAGACGATCTAGAGGTAAGCTGTCACGAGATCTTACGCACAACGTCTCTCGATTCCATAAGCCGTACATGTTGTTTCTTTCGTCTCTGGCAGATAGGACTATTCACAGCTCCTGCTATCTGCAATCCAGTATGGTTGGTGCTAATGCGCAGCTTGCTGGCAACAGCATGCTTAGCCTTCGGTCATGACCAGATCTCAAAACCCCCCAATACCAATACTATCAGAATGCATTAACGTACTATCAATGGCTCTTCCTCTTTGCTTCACCTTCACGGTCGTTATATATATCCAAACTTGAGGACAGCAGGCTGACGAACCTTATCATACAGAAATACCAAAAGGATGCCATATGGCGCCAAATGCTCGAGTACAAGCGCGAAAAGGCGACATTGGAATCCCAACTTAAGGATATTCAGAAGCGCTCTGTGGATCACGATAAACATCTACGTGTTGTTGATGCTTGGTGGTCACAGGTATTTATGCAGATCCAGTTGCAAATGCCAAGGCTAAAATTTATATCAGGTGCTTGACGAGGTCAAACTTCTGGCGGAAGATGATATGGCTGAGTTATCTGATGGCGATGGTCAGTCCCGAACGGTTTCCCATGTTGCTGGCGCGTACTAACCGTGTTACAGCTACCTTTGCAACCTCTGTTCATTTCAAGAACAGCGAAGACTTCTCATCTCATTTAGCGTCCAGAAAACAGGAGATAAAATCTAGTCTGCACGCCATGTTTTCCAAAGTTGCATCTGCCCGAGGAAAGTCAACAGTAGATGTCCAAGAACTGCAGTCTAAGCTTGCCAAGCTACTCGCTTCCCAAAAAGAATATTCGGTCAAGGTTGCTGCTTTACGCCAAGAAAAGGAAGAATTGGGCGAACGCCTGGAGACTGCATCTCTGCGTTACATAAAGGCTGAGAAGCGGTTGGATCGTGCTAAGAGTTCCGCAGTCGCCAAATTAGAGCAACAAGCTATTGCCGGTACTGGCAACAGCTCTGGCAGCGGTATAGGCGGAGTCGAGACAAATGGTGACATTGAGATGGCCAATGGTATTAAGGAGGAGAATGAGGCATCTCAGACTGCGTACAAGGAGGCCGCTGCGGTCGTTGAGAAGCAGAAGGAACAACTTGAGGCGGTTATAAATGAGAATAAGTCCCTTCAAGAGCAACTCACAGCTGCTAGCGCTAGACTTTCAAGCCTCACCGAGGATGATTATGCTCGCACTGAACTGTTTAAGCAATTCCGAACGCAACACGAGGACGTTATTAAGCGCATCAACCATCTCGAAGCAACCAATATTCAGCTTAGGGAAGAAGCCGAGAAATACCAGGCCGAGAGAACCGCTTACCGCATCCAGATGGAGGAAGAAGTGGAGAGCGCAACAGGCGAACTGCAAAGCCAAGTGCAACGTCTGGATGCTGATGTTACCAGAATACGATCAGCCAGAGACGAACTGATTGCGGATCAAGCAACACGCAAAGCCAGCCAGGAAGCTGACAATACTGCTCAAGATCATATGAGGGAGCTTGTTGGAGCCAAGGAAGAGCGCATCACAGCATTGGAATTGCAGGTGGAACGTCTGCAATCACAAGTTGAAGAAAAGTCTTGTGCACCAACCCCACGACCTGAAATTGACTCGATGGACTTTCAGGAATTGCGCAGCAAGTACGAGAGCTTGGAGCAAAACTTCGCGTCCATAAATCGAGAACTACCAGCAATGGAGAAGGCTTACAAGAAGACAATGGCGCTTACATCCAAGAAAACCATGGACTTTGCAGACTTGGAACGAAAGGTCGCACAGGTCTTGGCAGAGAAGGCAAAGGCAGACCAGAAGTACTTTGCGGCACGTAAGGATATGGACACCCGCTTGAGCGAAGTCAGAGCTTTGAAGAACCAAAATGCGAAGAGTTCTGAAATCATCTCTCAGCTAAAAGACGTCGAGACTTCCAACCGCTCGTTACTAAGCAATCTAGAGAAGCAGTTAGTCGACATGAAGCAGGCCTACATTGCAACAGCTGCAGACAATAAGAAGCTCTTATCTAGCAGCGCAGAGGCTATTGGCAAGGCAGACATGTTGAAAAACTCTGTGGAGGAAATTAAAAATCAGATGAAGGCCAAGGATGCAGCAAATGCCAGCACGAAGCAACGTATTCAGGCTGTCGAACTCGAATTGGAACAAATCAAGGTACGTCTCGAACAGGCTCAGAAGGAGCGAGACACCTGGAAGGCAAAGAGTTTGAGCAACCAATCTGGCGAGGAGGAAATGCTTCGCGTAAGTTATCCTAAACTATTCCTTTGTACATCAATCCTAACGATTCTTAGACTCTTGCACTTTGCACCATTTGCCGAAAGGACTTCAAGAACACCGTACTTAAGACTTGTGGTCACTTGTTCTGCAACTCTTGCGTCGACGATCGTATTAGCAATCGTATGCGAAAGTGTCCAAATTGCGCGAAATCATTCGATAAGATGGACGTCATGACTGTACACATGTAACGAGTTCTAGATTTCGAGCCTGGATGTCGCGTTGATTTCATAGTTATTCCTTGGCGTCTCAGTTCAAGATATCAACAGACCTTGTACGATTGCATAGACCGCACGCTTTCTGTATAGCGTTGTCTCATTTTCACATGTATGACCACTTTCTTTTTTCACGTCTGATACACCATCGATTTGATGAACTGCTTTCCGAAATGAAGGAACCCTTACGGGGTATATGTAGAGTTAGATAATAACGAACAATTCAATGTACTGATGATGTAATGGGGTGGTGATTCTCGCTGGCCTATCTCCTGGATGTTGATCCAAACCCTGTGCTCTCATGTCTGCTGGAAGAACCTGAATTGGATCTTGGTACTGGCCCAGCAGAAGGATTGGTCCCGTAATCCATGCCACCATTGCCACCAAACCAAGAGCTTCGACCAAGTGGAGCTTGTTGTCTGCCTCTGTTTCCAGCAAGATATCCAGCAGCGGCTCCAGCAGCCGTTCCGCTCCAGAACCCAGGCCTCCATCCCTGCTGCTGTTGGCCAGGTCTGGTAGAAGAACGCTTTCCAGGATATGGTGGTGGTGGATCCCAAGGATCACCGCCTCCTGGACCGCCTCCTCCCCAAAAGTTTCCTCCGTTCCCTCCTAACCTCGGTGCCCTCCTCGTCGCATCACCACGAAGGTATGCCGAGGCAATGGAGTACAGAATCCATCCAGCTACCAGAGCAAATACTATCCAGAATAAAGTACTTGCTTCCTTCTGCATATCTGGACCATGGGATCCTCCGTCTCTTCTCCTCCCGTATTTTTCCTCTCCTTTGTCCGTTAAAACCAATCTATATTCCACGCCACAGCTGCCTTTCAGAACATATGGGTCGTCACTGCTGTCGTAGCCCTCGCAAATAACATCAGTGCTTCCAAGTTTGAATTCGTCTGGTATATTTGCGGTACAGCTCCATTGAATATTCTCATTGTCATAATCACTGCCCTGGTTTGTGCAGCGCATAATGTCTACATCGTACAGCCCTTTGGCGTTGCCACCCACGCATTGCAACTGAGGTACTGCCGGTACGCGACGATGCGAGGTCTTTGATCCATGGCGTAGTGTCAAAGATTTGACGTTTGAAAGTAGGACGGCGTTCTTGGGAGCTTTGGCTTTTGTTGCCAGTGCCGACTCGGGAGTGAGTGACAGCAGGGCGAAGATCGCGGGGTACAGAAATGAGAGTAACATCTTGTCAGGTTTTCAAATATGCAAGTAGTGTTGAAAAAAGGGGCGCATGATACAAAAAAAGAGTGCAAAGCCTACTTATCTCGAGGCTCTGGTAAAGGACAGGTTGTTGTTTTTGCCAGATCCAGAGCAAGAGGTTGCCACAAAGGCAAACTGATAAAATATGCAGTGACGTCCTTCGCTCGCTCACTAGAAGCTCACCGCTCAGCAAGGGTCCTGGCAGTATCTGTACAGCTTGCGACCGCCTGTCGAGCTTCAACACCTCAAAATGCGGCAACGAATCACTTTCATCCAAGAACCACAGGACTCGACTGATCCGAAGTCGCTGAAGGTGTCCAGTAACTCCATAAAAACAACCAACCTCAAGGCTGCCCGGGAGGACAAGATTACCTTCGGTTTCAGCGAGCTTCCCCAAGAACTCTACCGCGTTCTCAAAGCAAGTCATGAACTGCATATAAGATGGGCAAGTCCCAAACAATACGATACAATTGCGCCCTTGGTATCCAGAGTGTCTCCTGGGCTTCATGTCTTCTATACGCCACAACGGAAGGGTGAAAGCTCGTATGTTTAAATTCAGCGAGCTCGGTCCTTAGACTTACACAACCACAGTCCTCTGCTGTGTCCGGCTTTGAAAAAGGTGTTTGGGGATTTTGACTGTGAAAGTCCAGAGGTCTGCTTCTTATCATTGCTTATTGACGCAAGCATATGACTGATATCTCGGTAGCAATCCTTTACAAACCTGCCAAATGAACGATTCTCTCTCTCGGCTGCGACCCAGTATTATCAACCACTCGAGAACATAAATAACTTGTTGGAATATATCAGGCATAAGCTTTGCTCAAGTTCGGATACAGAATGTATATCTCGAGTCTCGAGCCTGCGTGATGCCAACTCCGTGGACATCGGATATGACACTATCTCCCATGCCTTGACTCTCACGGCATTCTGGTCACCCAGGACGTGGGACTTAGATCTCAGCAACAGTAACTCCAAAGATCGCCTCGAGGTTGGGATATTATCTGTGGAGAGCCCTAAAGAACCGGAGGAACTGTCTCTAGGCGGGTTTCTCACCGTCGTAGGGGAAGACGCAAAGCCGAAAGCAACACTCTTCTCCTTCCCCGCGCGACATCACCCATTCTCATCTACCTTCTCAGCAGCCTTCCTATCCCCAACAGGACTCCATCCTAATCTAGAACTCCGAATCGACTCAACCACTCCTCCAACCGAGGAGCGATCATGTTCACTGCACGCACACCTCACGTTACCACGCGCAATATTCCCTGACAAGTACCAATTCTCCGATCCTCTTTTCCTAGCGTCTAAGAACCTCACCGCGCTACATCACGTCACGACGCCGGTGGATCTTGAAGCACCAGCCTATGCTATGTCAATATGGGGCTCCAATCTTCTGCTCGAACTAGCACCTCCCAAATCGCCAAGCTCGTCGGTATGGACGGCGCAAATCCCACTCCATCTTCGCTATCTGCAGCCCACGAACGGCACCGCTGGTTTATCAAAACTCGAAGTTCCTTATCCGGTTCTGTTCTGGGCATGTGTAGCAGATGAAGGTAGCAAGTTCCCTATCAATCCTTTTGATCGCGTGAATGTCGGTTATGATGGACTCTTTGGGCCCAAGACTATGTTCTACCATTTGTCGCCGGATCCAGCAGTTCCGCGACTGACGAATACGATTGAGGTGCCGGTTTTGGACTTGGATAAGAGTGGATATATCGAGATTGGCACAGCGGTGGTTGTCTTGGCTGGCTTTACGTGGGTCATGTGGTGCTTGTTTGGGGTTTGGAAGAGGGAGGGTTATGGGCGCAAGCACGAAGTTGTGGAAAAGAAGAAGCAATGATGGTAGATATCTGTAACGAGTATGTTTATTCACCATGTATTTTCGAAATACAGTTATAATGATTATGCAGCATCTTTGTGCACAATGGTCAATGAACGGCCTACAGTGGTGCGGTTGATATCGAGTAGCTTTGAAAAGCAGTATCAGCTACACGGTACAGCATACAAGAGCAAATCCTTAGTATTCCAGACCACCAAAGCTATGCCGTTGGGCAAGCATTGGTCTGGTCTCACGTCTATTACCTCTTCGCCCATCCTCCAGGGCCTCTCCGGGTATTTCAACTTCATCCTTGATCCTGCTGGTGAGAAAAGCAGCGAAGAGGGTAGAGAAACCACCAGCTGCAAGGACGACAGACAGGCTGTGGTCGCCAGGGGTCCCGCGAGGCTTTTGCAGGAATTTGAAGAGGATGCTGCTTCCCAGAGTGGCGATGATCTGGGGTGCCGCTATGGCCATGTTGTGGATGCCTAGGATAATACCTGACTTTTTAGTGTGGTACAAGATATACTTGCTTCGAAAAGACTTACCAGCTTGATCCGAATCATCGCCGTCCTCGTCGTCATTCTCACCCATCGACATCCCGCCCTCGGATTGCCTGGATCTTTGTAAAGCGTGGCGTTTACTGATCTCAGCACTGATGATCGCAAAAGGTGCCCAGAGAGTCAGGGCCCAGGAAACACCGACAACTCCTATAATCACCGTGGCGCCCCATACAGTGCTCACAATTAACGTGCTAAACATACAGGCGGCAAAGATACAGTGAGCGATAAGCCATGCTCGGCGAAGCGTTAGCCAAGGGATGACCAGGCTATCGAAAAAGCGACTTGCTCGTGTCGTATAACTCTTCTGCGAGTGCATGGATACTCCGGAAGAAACCACCTGCGAGTCGTATGTAGGAGCAATCAAGAATGGCAATAGGACGTTGGTAGATAGAGAGGTGATGGCATAAATGAGAAGTGCAAAGGTGCCGACTCTTGTTGCTTGTTCGTATAATTTGTCAATCTCGTCGGGTGTCATATTCGGATTCTTTTCCAAAAATGGCTGGACATAGATATCGCCGACATATGCGCTCGAGTAGAAGAGTTGAGGGAAAAACCCAATCCAAGCAAAGAATTGTACCTCGCAGACTTTGCGAGTTTGAGGTGGGAGTCGCATTATCGAGCTGAATACCGTCTTGAAGAAAGCTATCAAGCCTCCTGTCTTTGGTGGTGCTTTCTCCAGACTTGCATCCCGCTCCTTAATAGTAGCACTGCTGAGAAAGACAGTACTGCCAAGAGCTATACTAGCAATTACGCAGAGCACTTTGAACTGAGTATTGCCGAAGAACCACATATATCTTGGCAGGTCCATATAACCTGCAACATAGCCTATGATATTTCCAACTCCGACTACTCGACTTGCCATTGAATTCGCAGCCTCTGAGGAGATGGTTAATACAGTACCAATCTTAACGCGAAGACTCAGTTACCTTGTTGATGGCTTGGAGCACAATCTAGGATGAAAGCCCTGATAGCAGCTTGAACTGCGCATAATTAGAAGACATTCACCAGGCATAGACAGTAACGTACCAGTATTTATAGCGAAATCCAAGAGATAGACAAACAATACAGCAACCACAATTATAGACACATGAACGAACTGTGATTCCCGGTCTGCGCCAAAAAGCCCAAGAATACCTCCCACAATCTCTCTGACCCATGCCAACGCACACAAAGAGACCATGGTTGCAAGTGATCCAGCAGCCATAAATGGCTTCCTCTTGCCCCATTTCGACCTGCAATTATCACTGAGGATACCAATGTATGGCTGAACTAGAGTTCCGGAAATCGGCCCCGCAATCCAAACCAAAGCCATTAGAGACTTACTCAGTCCCAGTGACAACAGATATGGAGATCCATTTGACAACTCTACGGACCAAGCTATTTGCAAGCCTCCGATGCTGATGGTGAGAAGTATCATGTACCATAAACTCTTGGTCTCCTGCCACTCAGCTTCGTCGTGGGGTTCGCCATTTGCGACGGATGGTTCGCTCATGAGCTCATCCTCTCCATCATCGTCGTCCAAATTCTCGGTGGTCGGTGACAGCAAAGGCGATTGCTCGTGGGCAGACTTAGAAACTCTTTCGGCTGAGGGATTGCGCGTACTGCCGGAGAGGGTTGGCGACGGTTTGGCAACTTTGTCGGCAGACTCGCCCTGGAGTGTAGGGGACCTCTCGACTTCTACCATCTTGAAATCTGTATCGGTCTCCCCTTCTCTTCACGTTATTCCAAGCTCGTAGACCGCTCCAATCCGTCCACGTCCTGGGTCGATTTGTGGTGTATTCGTTTGGAGGGAGGGTAGGTGGGGTTCTTCTTCTATACACCGTGGTTCGAAATGGTGCAGCTGGCCACAGAGCTGTAATGGCGATATTGACCCTCGGGAAAAGGACGCGGGAACAGCTCCGCGCAAGACAAGACGTGCTGTGCTGTGCTGTGCTGGGTCTGGCTGTGTCACAGGCTTAGACCATCACGAGCACGGGTCTGGTGAGAGCGTGAATAGTAGGTGATTGGAGGTGCCCGTGCCGCCAACAAGGTTCGGGCTTAGTAATGCTGGGGTAGGTGATACACCAGTGCAGCGAGCAATTGAGAACGCAGGGTCAGGCTGAAGTAAGAATCAATTGTCTGGCAAATTGGTTATTAAAGGACCAAAAAAGCTTGCGCGTGCATGTGGGTATACTTGGAGACTATGTCTGACGTACCACCAAACCTGACCGACCCGAGAGATCAAACGGGGCATGACGATCTGTCGGGACCAACAGCTGACAGCGTTGCTGGTTCCTGCCTCAGCCGTGTCCAGAATGCCCGGCGCGCCCAGAACGCCAGGTCCTCAGGTTGCTAGTAAGGATTTGCGGGGAGGGAATGGCGGATTTCCTCCACGGGTCCAGCCAATGGCCAGGCCCTGATTGGCATAGTGGCACAGAAGGGCTTTGAGGAAGGCGGGCTACGCAGGCAAGGCAGGCAAGGCAGTAAGGCAGGCCAGGCAAGGAAGTCCGGACAATAGTCCCGGCCTGCTGTATGGCATTGTCCTGGATGGATGGAGCCACCAGTTCGCTGGCGGAGCTGGTTTCCAGCGTTGCGCTCGCCGTGTCAGCAACCTCATTCCTGCACGGTACGAACAGAACGGCACCTCCCTCCATCGCATCGCGCCTGTCTTCTGTAAGGGTCCAGCTGTGGTCGTTCCCGGGCTCGTAGCTCGCTCGCCAGCGCGATTCTGCCCGCCAATCGACTTTGACACCTATCATTAGCGAAGAGAGCTTAAGTCGACTTACGCATGCCTACTTTATCTCCCTGAAGTGCGTCGCAAACCCTTTGCTCCCACCCACCGGCAGCTCCACGATTACATGTGTTCGTCCCTTCGCTATCGCTGCTCGTCCTTGAGCGACACATCGTCTTTCAGCATCGGACTCGAGTCCTTGCCTGCGTAAACCAGGTCCTTGCAATATGGTCTCTGCCCGTGCGGCTGTTGTCGGCGCGGCCTTCGAGATCCTCCGTGAGTAGATCTTAGGCAACATCCGGGGCGCACAACTGACCTGGCTTCAGGACGGCAAGCAGAGGATGTAGATGAGGATGGTGAGTGGCTGAAAGAGAGCTTGCAGGCTACATTCTGACCCTCCGCAGAGCCAGACTCCTCCCAGAAGGAGATCTTCTCGTCGTGGGCCCTCTTCATTTTGATCATGCTGCTCATCACGGCGCTCTTCGTCAGTTATATGCTTCAGCAGAAGAAGGTGCAAGCTGTCCACGAAACCGTCATCTCTATCTTTGCTGGTGGGTCCCCTTGTATCCGGCGGTGGAAGCTGCTCACACGCACTAGGTATGACGGTCGGCCTGATCTTAAGAGTGAGCGCGGGACATTCCATACAAAATCTCGTCAGCTTTGACTATCAAGTCTTCTTTAACCTCCTACTTCCGCCGATTATTCTTGCTTCCGGATACGAATTACATCAGGCGAACTTCTTCCGAAATATCGGCACGATCTTGACTTTTGCTTTCGCGGGAACCTTCATATCAGCCATTGTGCTAGGTGTGATTCTATGGTTGTATACGCGCATTCCGCTGGAAGGGATCAACATGTCTTTTGTCGACGCCATCTCCGTTGGAGCAACCCTGTCGGCCACGGACCCTGTCACGATTTTGGCCATCTTTAACACTTATAAGGTTGATCCTAAGCTGTATACGGTCATCTTCGGCGAGTCGATCCTCAACGATGCCATTGCCATTGTCTTGTTCGAGACTGCGCAGAGATATAAGGAAGGAGGTGCTGCAGGAACTCTGGGCTTCTTGAGCTTGCTTGAAGGTATTGGCATCTTCTTGGCTGTCTTTTTTGGAAGTCTGCTTATCGGAGTTATTGTGGGAATTGGAACGGCGTTAGGATTGAAGTATACCTATGTTCGAAGGTTTCCCAAGATTGAGAGTTGTCTGATTGTTTTGATTGCCTACGCGAGCTACTTTTTTTCCAATGGCCTGCACATGTCAGGTAAATGCCTACAGCTTCGTGGTGTGATGAGAAAGCGCTAATTGCATCCAGGAATTGTGTCTCTCCTTTTCTGTGGAATCACATTGAAGCATTACGCCTATTACAATATGTCCCGCCGAACACAACTTACAACGAAGTACCTCTTCGGTGTTATGGCTCAACTGTCGGAGAATTTCATATTCATATATCTCGGACTTTCCCTGTTTACTGACAACAACCTGCAATTCAAGCCTCTATTCATCATTGTTACTGTGGCCGGTATCTGTGTAGCAAGATGGGCAGCTGTCTTCCCTCTGTCCAGAGCTATAAATTGGTTCATTAGGTACAGAGCAAGGAGCCGGGGTAAGGAGGTTGCAGATGAGTTGCCATATAGCTATCAAGCAATGCTATTTTGGGCCGGATTGAGAGGAGCTGTAGGGGTTGCATTAGCGGCCGGTTTATCGGGCGACAATGCGTACGCTTTGAAAGCGACTGTGCTTGTCGTTGTGGTGCTCACTGTTATCATATTTGGCGGAACGACTGCACGCATGTTGGAAATTCTCGGAATCAGGACCGGGGTAGTGGAAGAGATCGATAGTGATGACGAGTTTGATATCGAGGCCGTATCGGGAGGCTCTTATTACAAACGGAACAGTACCGCAATTGGACACACTCCACGTCGAGGCAATAGTGCTGTGCCATTGGATGGTCTCGGCAATGGCAACAGCAGAGGGCCAGAACGGGGAAGTTATGTTAGTGGTCACAGGACTCCACATGTCCGCCCATCGAGTACAAACAGGAAAAACTCTGCCGCCAGTCAGAAAGGCAGAAATAACGAGCTTGAGCAGGATCTCCTTGGGTCTACTCCGACCGATGAAGATTTTGATAGCGATACATCTGATCTCCCACCAGCAGCGAAGCGCTCACCGGGACATACGACTGTTCATGAAGGGGACATCGCAACTCCATATCCAACTTCGGGCAGTGTTCAGCATGATACGCCGCATATCTCCGCTTCAGGGGCTATCAGATCACTTCTACACGGAACGGCAGAGGATCATGCCGCATGGTTTAAGCAGTTGGATGAGGGCTTTATTAAGCCCAAACTCCTCCTTGATGATGGTAAAGGGCCGCATAGCGGACCCAGTGGAAGTTAGATTTAGCATTTTTGTGACGCTGTATAGGCATAGTCGGAGTTCTGGTACTTTTGTGGTTATGATCGGGGTCCGTCAAGATAGATTTAGATATAACGGAACCAATTACATCGGACCGTTTCCGGGCGCATACTTGATAAGTCTCAGTCAGCTTCAAGGGTGCTTGAGTTCGCCCAGGCTCGAACTCGTTAAAATGCAGTACTGGTCACATCCCTATGCTCGTACGGTAAATAAATCACAATACCTCTCCCCACTGCCAGGCTTACGTGCTTAGGGTGTCGCTCCAGTTATGCTTATTGAATCCTGCATAGTTCGCTTCCTGCTTACTGTACCGCCTGAATGAGAAAGATTATATAAAGCCACAAATCCTATGCTTTGGGAGGGCTTAAGCACGTTGCTACTATTGCCCCGCTTTCCTTGATCACGCTACTACAATGCCTTCTTTTCTGCCCAACAAATCTCTCACGCTGCCGTCCGGCACCACGTATAGCTATGTCTACCATCCTGCATCCGATCCTAACAAGCCTACGCTGCTCTTTTGCCATGGCTTCCCCTCCACCACCCACGACTGGCGGTTCCAACTCGCCTACTTCTCCTCCCTGGGCTATGGCGTCCTCGCACCCGACATGTTAGGATACGGGAAGACATCCAAGCCTACAGACCTCTCCGCCTACATCGGCCAGAAGATGGCGGCCGATATTGTCGGGATCCTCGATCACGAGAAGATCGTCGGCGAGCTGGTCGGCATTGCACATGACTGGGGTGTCTATGCCCTCAGCAGCCTGGTCATTTATCACGGTGACCGCTTTACCAAATTGGTGTTTGTGAGTGTGGCGTTCATGCCCCCCAAGGTTGGGAAGGATGGGCAAACTATGGACTACGAGACTTTGCTGCAGGTCAATGCTGCTACGGAGAAGATGTTGGGGTACCCGTGCTTTGGGTACTGGTTTTTCTTCAATGAGCCTGATGCCGGGAAAACTATCGGAGAACATGTAAGCTTCCTTTCCCCGGGGCTGATCCTTCGTGGGTGATCTTTTTGCGTGGCTAACGCGATGGCATTGACAGTGGGAGAGTTTCTACGAGCTCTTGTACGCCGAAGATACCGACTTGTGGCAAAAGCACCTCGCCCCTGTCGGCGCTGCGAAGACGTTCATCACTACCGACCAGCATGCCAAATCTGCGTCATACTTCACGCCAGAAGATAAAGCTTACTTCCACTCTGTCTTCGGCGCCGATTACTCGGCGCCGACCTGTTGGTACAAGCGCTCGCTCGCTGGCCTGGGCGTGGAAGAAGAAAGAAAGGCGATTGAGGCGGGGGAAGTCAAGACCTGGAAGGTCGATAGTAAGCTCGATAAGGAGACGCTGTTGGTTACGGGGACGCGGGATGCGGTATGTATTCCTGAAATAGGGAGGCAATCGATGCGGAAATTCACCGAGGAGGGGAAGCTGCGGATTGTGGATTTGGAGGCTGGGCACTGGGTCCAGTTGGAGAAGGCGACGGAGTTTAATCAGGCGCTTTTGAACTTCATCCAGGGAGCTGGGGATGGAGAGACGAAGCTTTGAGGAGTTGAGTTGCAACACGACGAATTTTATGTCATGAGAAGATTTAGCGGCGCAGTTTCAATTGCTTTCAGCACTATCCAGGGTCTGCAATATGATCTAGTTACTACATGTTGCCATATTCGGCAATGCTTATTTCTTATTTGGGAGTCAGGACGTTTGAAAGTGCTTCATTGAATCACTTTGTCCCGTCGCTTGCCTCCCGGCAGCTCTGCTCGCTTATTTTCCAGATCCTACCTACCTTCTCAACAATTGCAATCCCACATAAAATCATATTTGAAATGTAAACCAAGCAGCAAGAGTTTTCTTCGCACCATTGTAAGGTCTATAAGAAGCTTACAGAGTTTCGCTAGCAGGAGACTGCACTACGGGTTAAGTATTCATCAATGGAGAGCCCACCTTTGCCAAGTACCAAACATGCTTTGGTAAACTTGAGCCTGCTATTGCGGGTTGTTTGCACTACCAATGCGGTATCTCTAATTTCACAATGCTACCTTTGTTTATTTCCCTCTACGTTTCCCTCTTCTCAACGTTCCATAAAACTCTTCCCCCTCTCCCCCCGAATTTCTGCGGCCGCTTATCCTTCAAGCACTATCGCGCAGGTGTTTAAGTTGCTGGAGAGGGAAGTGGCGCACTGCCTAGACAGGAGCCATACGTCGTTTTAGTTTGTGGGGTCCAGCTAGAGGAACTGGTTTCCACTACTCAATGATCCAGATTACCACTTCCAGCCCCTCGCCTCCCTATGTTTCTGAAGCTGAGTATCATGCTCATCCTTCAGCATCCCGAACAAAGCTCTGCCTTCTTTGCCTTCAAAGAACTTGATAATCTCTGCTTCTGTCTTGCCATACGTGGCACGCCACACGGTTCTCATCCCGTTTCTGAATCGTTCGCTGGGGTAATAGCCCCTCAAAATGACTTTCAAAGTCCCATACCAGTCTAAGATGTGCAAAAGCTTGGAGTTTCTCTTGACTTGCAAAACCTCCTGGGGTGTTTTCTCATATAATTTGCAGAATGTATGAGGATTATTGCGGTATTTTCCGAGGCCATACCCCTCTAGAGTACAGAGGCATGAATCTGCTAACGCCATGCCATAATGTGAGGCCGCATCGCCCAGCTCAATAATGCCTTTATCTTGCTCATGGCTGAAGATATCGCGATCCAGGTTCCATTCATGGTGTCGATTACGGATGTTCCAACCAGCTTGAGCAAGCGGGATCAAGTCTTCGCGTACCTTCTTTGCTCCAGCATCGAATGCCTCCTGTACGTCCTCTGCTTTATAAGTGCGTGTAGCTGGTTTCAAAACTGGGGTCGTCTTCTCTTGCTCCAACTTGATTTTGTCATATGCGTCTTGCCACCTCAGTACTGCTGCATTGACGTCTACTGTTGCTGCGTCCACAGCCAATCTGGCTTGAGCAACTTTGTCCTCTAGTAGCCGAACTTCTGCCTTGATTTCTTCAAGAAGCTTTCCTTTTTCCTCAACCTCACGTTTGATGCGCATGATCCATATCATATCGTGACTGAAAACCATAAAATTTCTCGCTTCTTCTCTCATTGCTTCGCATAGCTCGAGGTCGTGTTCAATGGCGTTGGCATCCTGCATTCCTTTGGCAAGCTCCTGGACGGTTCGGCGATACACGGCCATAGTGCCGCGCCAATCAGCTTCGTGTCCAGATAGAGAGTGCTTGATGTTGTGGTATTCGGCGAGAAGGCACTCGTATTTGGTCTCAATGGCTTTCAGATCTGCATAGGCCTTGTCGTAATGTGCAGTCTTCGTCGCCAGTTCGGCTTTCGGGTCCAAGACTTGTTGGAATACAGCAATTTGCTCCTGTAGCTTTTGGTATTCAAGATTGAAGTCATACTTCTTGGTAGGCATTTCCGGTGTAGGAACACTTCCATTTTCAGAACTTGGAGTTGCCGCGCTGCCATCAGTCGAAATATCAGAAGAGGTCATGGTTTTGATTTCATGACCTTGCCTTGTTGCGTGATCTGGTTTGAGATGCATTAGCTAAGATGGAGGAATTAGCAGAGGGTGTAGCAAGCATGCTAGATCGAAGAGCTGCAGTGGAAAAGAAGCTGAGAGGAGTTTTGCTGTGGATATTTGGTCTGATTGAAGGCGAAGATCCAGTGTGCGCTCCGAAGTGTGTTATTAGCTTACATTGATCTCTTAGTAGATGGCATCTTTGATCACAGAGGCACACGTAAACTTCTATTTTCAGCCTCATTCTCAAGCAACCGCCAGAACTTCTTCTTTGCGAGGTAGCCTGAAGATAAGTCTCAGTTCCAAATCTATGGACTTCATTCTTTCGAACACACAATTCTCACCAGACTTGGAAATTCATCTTCAAGCAACCAACAGAGTCCTCAAGTGTATGGTAGATGTTGTAGTGTGAGCAGTATCATCACATTCCGCCACAGCTCCGTTGATCTAGCACTTTATTCAACACAGAGAAGTAATAAACGCAGGTAAAAAGAATTGACCCTAGTGTCTGTTTTCTCTGTCAACGATCAAGTACTGCTATAGATTTTCCTGTGTCATTCCGATCATAGACAAAATTAAGGCCTGTTAAGCGTATAATATATCAAGCATATGCTAGCAGAGCAATTGGACCTTGTTGACGAAAATGGGAAAAGTCAGAGTCCTGGTCTCTTATTTGCTGCGGCATCAAAAAAGGGAAGTGGGAGTTTAGATTCCTTGCTTCGGAGTCAGACTACTACCAACCACTTTAGTAGGATTCAGAGGCGGTTGCGATGTCTCAGAGAGCCCTGTAAGAAAGTAACACAAAGGAAAGACCACGAGAGCTCGTCGCTTAAAGTGGAGTCCAAAGATCGGATTCTTAAACTCGAGACGCTGAAGCTCAGCCACTTTAAGGATGCATAATCTGGTGGAGAGAATAGGGAAACCAGAACTGATAGTCACCACGCTCAAGAGCCCAGGATTCCTTATGGTGCACATCTTCATAGTCCATGATGAGAGTGCCAATGCTTTTGGTGTGCTCAATGGCACAACTAGATGTGCTAACTCTTTTGGTCAAGGTAACTATCCGTAGCATCTGAGACAAATGACTGAAGTAACAACATTTTGCAAGTAAGAAAGAAGGTTGTACCCGTGAGAAAGCGGAGAAGCAGTATTCACTCAAAAGCAACAGATCCTGAGCATGGAGTCTTAATGAGACATTCGGAGTGCAAGAAACAAGAAACTTTTACTTGTACAGATTCGAATCACAATATGTCGATTTAGTGCAGGATTTAGCAGCACTAACAATCTTATTTCGTAGGCGCGGCTTGAGCAGTCTTTACCTTACTGCTTCTTGTTCCACTGACAGCACTCCTCGAAGGTTACTCCTGATCCTCCAAACACATCCAGAGCACTTCCGATGGTGAGATCAACACGCCCTTCACTCAATGTCTTGACATGATCCAAATCCTGCAAGTTCCGCCCACCACCAGCATACGTGACTGGAATACTGCACCACTCAGCCAGTTTCTGCACGAGCTGCTCGTCGATACCCTTCTGCAGGCCTTCATTGTCTGCGGCATGGATCAAGAACTCGGAGCAGTATGGCTCGAGGGACTTAATGGACTCTGCTTTGGTCAGAGCTTTGCACCTAGAAAGACCAGCTAATGCTTACTTTCATCCACTTCCATATCTGTAAGGGTCTGCCACTTGTTCATTGCCACGAACCAGGTGTTATCCTTCTTGCGACAACTGAGATCAATGACTAGTTTACTCTTATCGCCACCGAGGGCTGCAAGAACAGCTCCGAGTCGCTCTTGAGAGAACTTCCCTGAGGGAAAAAGGAAGGATGTAATTATCACCTACTACTTGGGTCAACTGGGTTCAATTGAGGGCTCAGAAAGCACAGTCCCTGCTAAGCAGGAAATGCATTCTCTCGGGACACACCTTTTCAGCACCCCATTCGATCCATTGCTTTGCGTTCTGATCTGTGATGCCTCCACCAATCTGTAGACCTCCTTTCCATTCCGACAAGGCTTCTCTCGCTGCCTCCTCATTGCCAGGCCCTAGCATTATAACGTGTGCGCCCTCAAGACCATTCTCTTTGTACAACTTCGCGAAGTGTCCCGCGGGAAGCTTGGAGACATAGTTCGTCTTGAGATCAGCAGCAGCTGTGGTCAAAGTGCCTCCAACTATTTGCTTGACCTGGCCAGAGTGCAAATCAATACACGGTCGGAATTTCGTCATGGTGTTGTGTGTTCTACGGGTGATGTCTCTTAGAGAAGGTCCCTCATGCGGGAGCGGGATTGCCCCGCGCTTTTTTTTGTGGCGTCACTAAAAATAATTTCCAGCTCGGCTTCTTGCTCACTACCAAACCAACCCAGGAATCCACGAAATCACCATGGCAGCAAATCTAGGCAAGAGGAAGCGGCAAGCAACGGGGGAGGCGACTGAAAAGCCTCGGAAATCCAAGAGAGAATCCAGCGAAGAGTTGGACTCTGCTCTGGAAGATGCCCAGGCAATCTTCCGCAGACATTTCGAGGCGCAATTCAAGCCGCTACCTGAGGTGAAGAAAGCTGCCAAGCCGATTGAAGCAGCGCCCGAAGAAGAAGAATCACAAGAAGATGAGTCGGAATGGGATGGATTGTCTGAAGTGGAGGAAACCGAAGTCCAGGTTGTGGAACATACAGATGCACAATCGCGAATGGCCGCAATGTCCAAGGAAGAGCTCAAGGCTTTCATGGTACTATACTCGCGCAATTATGATTGCAGTCCGTTAATGCTATACAGAGCTCTAAAGTCCCAAGAAGTGCCCCAGAAGTCTCTTTGTTGCGCGACAAAGCGGGTTCTGCCATACCAGACGACGACGATTCAGAAGCTGCAAATCTCAAGAAAGATCTAGCCTTGCAAAGATTGCTGGCAGAATCACATCTCCTCGAGTCCTCGTCAAACACCACCGTCAGTGGTAAAAACCGACACAAAGCTACGGATATGCGAATACAAGCTTTGGGCTCAAAAACATCGATATTGAAGCAGGAAAAGATGCCGATGCTTCACCGCAAAGGAATCATCGCCAAGCAGACTGATCGGGAGACGACAAGGAGGAAGGAAGCCAAGGAGAACGGAATTATCCTAGAGAAGGCCAAAAACGATAAGAAGCGCGACGGCAAACGCGATAGAGGTGTCGGCGCTCCAGGGGTGGGCAAGTTCTCCGGAGGCACTCTGAAACTAAGCAAGAAGGATATCTTTGATATCGAAGGACCTAAGAAAAGCTCGGCGGGGAGAGGAGGCCGAGGGGGCAAGAGAGGCGGTAGGGGAAGAGGCAAGAGCTTTTGATCATGGGGTTAAACAGGTTCTCTGACTTGGACCACGATCATGAGTCTCGGCTTGCCAAAGCTCAACAGTGACAGCTTGAAACAGAAGATAGTTTGGGGCTATCACTTGAAGTGAGAACGCGGCCAGCACAACCTAGCTCTAAGCCAACGACCAACAGAGTGTTACATCGAGGCCCGATATCACGTCCGGTTTTATGCTTTGAAAGCTGCCTTGGCTGGTCACGATATCACAAGTAACAGTGCCTAACGGTGACCGAGATTTTCCATTTGAAGCTTCTGCCAAATCTGGAAGCTCATGTATAATTCACCAGCTATCTACTCGAAGCGAAATCCTGGGGCGATCTAATATCCCTTGCGTGGTGGTGCCTATATACTGTCATCATTCATAGTCTATACAGATACAGAGCTACTAGAATGCAAGGTAACACTTCATTAGATACACATGAAGATGCACAGAAGTAGTAATAGATTGATAATGAAGAACTGCAAAATCGCAGGCAGAATGACCTGCTTAATACCTGGAAGTTAGCCTCCAAGGTCGCTAATAAAAATAGGCCTAATGTGCCTCTGAAGTTTCAAGAATGTCAATAGAGCCTTCCAATGAGATCCCTTCCACGGACAGGAGCTATCAATCATCGACAGTTCTTGAACGCCTCTCACTGCCTGCAACACCATAGGCTCACGCAGCTGTGCTGCTGATGGTTTTCAAGCCGCCAAGGGTGGCCAGCCACAATTTAGTCTCGTTCAGGATGAAGACTTGACCGTTCGCACCCAATGCAAAGTTGGACGAACCCCCAGAGACAATCATCTTTCCGAGCAGCTTTCCCTGTGCATTCCAGACGTTGATACCATCTCCACAGCCGGAATACACGTTTCCAGCAGCATCGACCTTGATTCCATCAGGAATACCGTTGCTTGGCATAGCGAAGGTACGCTTGTTTGCCAGGATCGGGCTGGATGTAGAGTTGATAACATCATAGGCGTAGATGTTCTGTGTCGCAAATGGTAAGGTTGCGTTCGTATCCGTAACATACGCAATCTTCTCGTCGGGCGAGAAGGCAATTCCATTAGGAGCAACAATGTTTTGGGCCACAACACGGATGTCAGTCGTGCCAGGTACCCAACGATAGACCTGCGCAGGAAGCGCAGGTGCGCTCCTAATGTTCTGGGCGAAGCCAAATTGAGGATCGGTAAACCACACAGCTCCATCCTTCGTCTGAACGACGTCATTGGGCGAATTGAATGGGGTGCCCAAGTAGCTGTTGAGGAGATTCGTGGTCTTGAATGGTGCAGTTGGCGAGATGGTAAGTAAGGCACCTCCATTCTTCAGGTCTCCCTGAGCGCAGTAGATGAGGTTTCCATCGTTGCCAACGGTTGCGCCGTTAGCGAGGTGGACGGTTGTGCCGGTGGTGTTAATGACCTCAGCAGTCCATTGTCCAGTCGCGTTGTTCTGGGAGACACGGGAGATCACAACCGTCTTGTTACTGGTATCTGGCGAGTTGATACCAGTAAAGTTGTACTGGTTTGAAGTGACAAACAAGACGGGTGGGTTGCTTGAAACAAGAGCGGCAGCCTCGTGGAATTGGGTGAAGGTAGCATTAGTTGAGTTGAGGATGAGGGACATGGTAGGCGTGTTGCCAAGGATGGTCAGGAACGCATCGTCATAGACCTGGAATTGAGCATTGGTGGCATTAGCGCTCGTGAAGGTGTTCAGGCTGCTGATATCGGCGATGTTCTCGGGGGTGAAGCGCTGTTCGTTTAGCTTAAGACGATATATATCCGGGCTTACCGGAGGACTTACAAAGACATTGTCTGGCAATGCAGAAACTGCAGACAGGAGACCCAAAGACAAAATCTGTTTAAAGAGAGTGGAAGACATAGCTAAATATATCGATGACTTGTTCAAGGCTATTTTAACAAGACAAAAATGTTCACGAGCTGAACTCAAGCAGAGAGGGACGAGCAGGCCTATATATCCTCAGAACCAGACCACTTGCCTAATTGCAGTTTTGGCCAAGAGTCAAGAGAGCCACGATGGGGTACCCTCAATTTACACTTTCTCCTGCTGGTCGGCGCGAAGGTGGAACTCCCGGTGACATTTGTAAAGTAATGCAAGGCTTGCACGAATAAGGCCGGGGAGAGAAGTGATGCAGTGGGGGGATTTGGGATTGGGTTGCCATGTCAGTCCTTGCGCACCGCCAAGCACCTCGTGGCGGGATTGGAAACGGGCAGTGTACTTGATGCCTTGGGAGGTTGTTCTGTTTTGTTAATCCTGTGCTTCTCCTGCAAGTATAGGGCGGATCCTGTCAAGAGGTCGATGGATGCTGAGTAGGCTTCTTGAACTCTCTCCTGCGTCTTCGTAGGAATCAGCACTCCTAAATGCTTGAGGTTCAGAGTTGAAGGACGCGCATAGTCAGCACTGAGAGATCAACGCTGCTCGGCGGCCGTTGGCACGAGCACCCTAGAATCCTCCCGCCCAGCAAGTCATGAATCCGTTGCATCCACAATAAAGAAGTCCCGAGGGCCCTAGAGATCAACAACGCATACGGTACGATGGTGGTTCGGTGCTTCTGTTCTCTGCATTATCTTGGCTATCCCGACCCGATCTGTCTCTTTCTGGCAGCGACCGGGAATGAGATCGGAGGTTAATCATCGGATGATGCGCACGAGCGGCCTTATCTGAAGATCTTTAGTCTTTCTCCTTAACTCTGGTGCTGTACGGAGTAGATATGCGCACTCTTCTCGTCCAGTCCTTTCCTCCCTTCCTTCCATCCTCCCTTCCTTCCTTCCCGTCCGCAGCGCCGGGTCGGACTCGGGAGAGATTGCAAATCAACGATCAACTAGGAAGACCATATCATTGCAGTCTTGGCTGAAGAACACGTTTGATCATGCACAATTAAATGTAGCTGCTAGATCTCCAGTACCGGTACTGCAATTGAAACGACATCGCAGTATGTCACCGAGCGATGTTGTCAAAGACTCGATCCGGAGTCGGGCCTTGACGGCAAAGGGTGCTGGACGGCGACGGACGGCTTTTGGTGGGGCGCGGCTAGAAAGCATGAATCAATGGTATTGTTTCGTCATCCCATGAACCGACAGTGCCTTTCTGCCTCTTCCTTATACTTCATTCATCTGATCTTCTTCCCTTTCAACTTGCTCAGTGAGAAAGCTGAGATCTATCCGGTTTGGTCTTGTTTTGACTTGTCGCATCTTGGTTGAGATTGTGAGGCGGAGCACTTCTTCACTCTTAAACAAGGCGTTCGGTCGTCGGCTTGAGCCTTTGCTCGGCTAATTTACTCCTGGCTTCATTCACTCACCTCATGTCTTATTCGCTCCACATAACATCCAAGATGCAGAAAATGCAGGTTGGGATTAATGTTCCCACGTGGGAGCTTCTCTTGGGTAGGTACGGGTGCGGGACGGGTACTTACTTTTTCTCATGCCATGCGAGGGTTTGAAGAAGAAACAACAAGCTACCCGGTCACTCCGGGGGCCGTCGGATCTGTTACTTGAAGCTTGGCCACAGATTTTCGCCGATGGACCTTGTCAAATACCATTCCTCCTCAAAGCTCGAGCGCTCTTATGAGCGGGTCATGGCCTGTGAATGTAGGTCCAGCGCTGCTCATACTTACTGGCCCAATACTATAGCCTTGCACGAGCCCTATACAACAAGACTCCACTGCGTTTTGCAGATGGTGAGTTGGTCCTGTTGTATTGCGTTATTGGATGGAGAGAAATGAAAATACCTCTGCAGATAACTCCAGATCTATTGCGAAGGGTGGGCTATAGTTTTGTGTAGTCAGAATGCACAGCAATAACAAAGGTAAGAACCAAGACTCTGACTGGTGAATGTCAAGATAATATCCAACCCTTTCTCAGAGTCAAATGGGATACTAAGAAAAGACTGTCTTCTGTAACGAACGTAAAGTCCTTTGTAAGCTACAACTGAACTGTGCACTTGTTCTTCGTAATAACGACTGGCGATCTGTATGTGCAAAAAAAATGGATAAGAATGGAGAATCCCTGCGGTACCAAGGACTGTCCTTTTATTTCGTACATAGCTCGTAGGGCGAGCCATATAAGAGGGATTATCATGTGACTCCAAGCCGCCCCAGCACTACTCACTCGTCCAGTCCCATACCAAACTCGCATCGCCTTCCTATCTTGATCGATGTCAACGTCTCAAGTCGGCACGCCGTGCTCCTAATTGCAGTCTGTTCTTCCTTTCTGTTGGGGCAATACAAGGTGTCTCTCCTTGGCTTACTCGGTCTGCCATCACAAAGTTTCTAAGAGTAGGTCTTCCCAACGTTCGACAATTGTCATCCGATGCGGTTCTAAGGACAGAACGCTAAGCGACCAGTCGCCGTAAGAGAAAAAGCAAATCTTATTCACAGTCAATATATAGATGATCGCTCTTACATGTGCAGATAGTATCTGCGCGAGGTTATTAAACCACTTCCAGGCCCCCACTTTGAGCAGCACGCTGACCCGAATACAAGACATCTCTTCCCGCGATAGATGGAAATAGCACTTGTTGCATATATTAAAGGACGGGGTTGGGAGGAAACCTGATAACACGGTAATCCTACGTGGCATGGCCCGCGATTGGTGCGCAAGGTTCTTGGGGCACGCATGAGCAGCGACATGCAGCATTTCCACCCGCTGCCATCAACTTACCCTTGAGCGAGAGTCACGAATACGGAGTGCCATCTGACATATTCCAGACAGGTAGAAGGCGTGCTTTCGGTAGATCAATTCTCAACAGGAAGCTCTGAGAAGAACCCGAATGACTCGCAAGCTGGTGGTAATTGGTCATGACCTGAGCGTTCCAGGACTGGAGTGGAAGGCGAAGGCATAGATCTGTGCTCGACCACCATGACTAAGTCATGACCAGTCAGAATTGCTTCTTGCGCTTATCAGCCAGGTCAGGTATCGTGAGGCAAGGTACGTGGAAAAAGAAACGTGACAGAACAGTACCTGATATTCAATCGAAGGTGTCAGATACGTCAAGCAGCATTCGCCTCCCTTGCCTCCACCTCGTTTGGTGACCGGCTCGTACTGGCCACAGCCAAGGGCAACCCAGCTTGGAAGGACTCTGGACTCGATCTTCTGGCTAAGGACATGCTCGACTCAGCAAAGTTGATAGATTTGCGCAACGCTAATCACTTCCTCCTACGTGCCCGTTTAGCAACTGTGAACCTAACGGTGCTGTATGACACCCTTAGGACTCGCCACTCTTACCTATGCATACGACGGGTAGTTTCATGCACCCCAAAGATCCCAGTGTGGAATAAGCTTCCGCGTCAACTAGAGCACTTCTGATTCGCTTGAGGTTGTAAGCCTTTTCGAGTGCTCAACGGATTTGACTCGTCGGTGCAAAGCGCAAACTGAAAATTTCGAACACGTACTCTGGGGAGGGGCCCGAGCATCTCAACGCTGTACTCGATGGATTCTTGCCCAGCGCTCGCCATGACTAGATCTGAGGAGAGCTTTCCACTCGAAAGCTTACGTTGCCGGTGGGACCTCTTTAACCCGGTGTCAATGCGACATCAAAGAGACATACTTTTCCTTCCCTCCCTTCCTCCCTTCCTTCCTCCCTCCCGCAAGTCCTGTGCGACCGATCGATAGTCTTGGGGTATGTAGAGGGGTATGTGCATCGCTGTCAAGACATGAACAAGACAGCAAGGAAGGAAGCGGCTCGGGACGAGAGGCACGAGCAACGCAACGGAGCAAAGAGCAGCGCAGCACGAGCAGGGCCGATGACGCCAAAGAACAGCTAAATGTGTCGGGGTTTGCGTTTCAGACGTTTTTGCCTTCGTTGGAAGGGGAGGTTCGTGCGGCTACGTGCCCTTAGCCCGCCACTGGTTCGATGGCTATTCTGGTGCGATGGGCGATTCCCTTTTGGGCATGGCATAGCTTGTTTCAAAACATTTCAGGAAAATAAAATAATAACAACGTCCAAGGCCCGGGAGCTCCAGGTGCGGTGCCCGGGCCAGCGGCGTCATCTCATCTAGCTCCGTCTGAGCAATTGATCGGATGAAATGATGGGTGGTCGTTTCTCCAGCACCGCTGGGACTGAGCTCTGATATTCATGATTCATGTCAGGCAACAGATTCTTCTAGATGACGTGCCTTGCTTGGCTGCCTTGTGCGTCTTTATTCCCTCGCCCTCTTGAGTTTCTCGATCTCCCGGAGTGCTCCAGCCGAGAGTGGGAGCACACGCGAGCGAGAAGATTTCATAGTGGAGAGTGGATAGGTAAGATCCGATACGGGGATCCACGAGAGAAAACCCGAGATTTGTCGACAGCGAAGAAAGAGAATAAAGGTAATCGAGCTCTCGACGTCATCCCCGAGAAAGCATCCTGCTTATGATGCGAAAATTACCGAATCTTGCCCAGTGTTTTAATCTCCAAGAAAGCTTCCTCCTGGGTTGGGTGCACTCTAATTATTCATCCTGCTGCCAGCTCATAACTTGCGGGCGCTATTATCTAGGATAACCAAGGCAGTTGTCGGGGTTCACGGTGCCTAGAAGTGGGAAATGGGGCAGCTTTAATCAAAGAACACTGCTCCGAAGCTCCAGCTCTCCATTCATGACCGGCCGGAAGCAGAGTCTCGGCGTTGTGATCGTCCTCTTCACTTTCCTCCCTTGCGTTTCCCATAATCTTTTTTAAAGTTGGTTTTCCCCCTCGGCATCATCTGGCTGATTTCCTCTTTGGCTTGCTTGCCTACCCCACTGTGGATGGGTAGATGCATCTGCTTGATAGACATTTGACAGGCAAGAATCTTCCCTGTTGCGACAAAGACGAGATGAAAAGAGCAAACCCCGGCTTTTGGTGCTGTGATGCTGACTGCTTGACTCCACCACGCTTGACGCCGACTGGAATCGGCACGAGAGGCACCTGGGCCAGCGGAAGCACCGCAAGTACGTGCCTGAAGCGCGCAGCACCGGCAAACAAGACTTGCGAGCTCCCTCAGGCCACGACTGCCTCGGTGCTAGATGTTTCAGCACCATTCGATGGGGGGCAGCATGACTGATGCAAACGCAGGCAGATCTACCAGCACAGTTGCACGTCCATATGGAAAAAGAACAAGTGCGAGGGTTCCGTTTCAAGAGGTCTCGGTCGTGCTGGAGTGGAGCAGCAAGGCAGCGGAAGTGGAGGACGATGCAGGTACCATCGAACATCATGGGAGCTCGTCTCGCTTAGGGGATGGGCCAGCGAGACTTTGCCAAACCTGACCCTTTCAGCTGCTGGTGCCGGCCCCTTCAGGTAAGACTGCCCTGGCAAGAGCAGAGAGACTCTCGGACACATGCATGTGAGGATGATGGGCAGCGCTGGGGCGCGGGACTGGACTTGACTTGACTGGACTGGACTGGACTTGACTTTTCCCAATCTCGGCAACCCAGAGGCAGCGGGAACGAACCCGAGGTCAGAGTGCCCCGTGGCCCGCCGGAAAGCAAGATACTGTTGGAACAGCCCCAAAGTAGGCAAAGTTAATGGTCCGGAGGAGGCACCGAATGGGCAACGACCACACGGCTCTCCACTACTGTATACGAAATTTCCAAGAACCACGCTCGCTCTCAGGGCTGACCTGACCTGGGCGAGGATCCAGCTGCGAGCCGGGCGGCTGATTGGACCGGGGAATAAGAAGAAGTTGCGCTGCATGGATCTGTCCAGCCCTTGCGCACCGCACCATCCTGGGACCCCACGGACATCAAAACAAAAGCATCGCACACCTCACCACGGCAAAGAGGGCTTCTAGCGGGCGTCCTAGCCTCCAGTCGAGAACGGGCTTTGTTGTTATTGTGATGAAGCGCTGAGTAGCAACGGCACTATGAATATGCCTCTCGCCCTCCCCGACTCTCGTGCTCCTGTTTTCTTTCTTCCTCGTCGTTTGCTGCAGCCCGCCCCACGATCGTACGCGAGCCTGTCAATTATACTTTGAGCGCCGGTTTCCATTCTTGAGCTGTCTTCTCTTGCAGATCCTGACTGCTGCACGTCGGACTGGCCCATCGCCTATCGTATCTGCATCTAAGCTGCACGCGATACTTGGTGGCTAGCCGCAGTACCTTGCCCGGGCTGAGGAAGAGACATCCAACGGCACTTACCTGGCGCGCTCATTGGTCTGGCCCTGCGCGCCCAATTTCCTCGATTTCCAATATACCTTCAACCCCTCTGCATATCGCTTCCGCCTCGGCCTCTAGCAAGGATCCGCGTCGACTGCGGGCAACAACAAGTTCATATCTATCTTCGAAGTCCCCTCATCGCGTCTATTCTCGTCCTTCTCCACCATCACCGTTCTCGTGCGCTCCCTTCTTGATCACGTTGGATCCCGTCCGCTCTCGTTCGGAAGGATTCGTTGTCTTGGATTGTTCCACTTCGACGCTCGCCATCGCATAGTAGGTGGTGCTTTGATACTGCATCTCAGCTCCAACCTTGCGACCAAATTTGAGACCTCTCGCTTCTCGTGCTCCAGCCGCCAGAATTCGTCAACGTCCATCATCCTACTTGTACGGTCCAGTGGTGGTCCGTTATCCATGTCGAACGACCCAAGCGACCGTGTCTCACATATACCAATTTACACCACAACCGACCACTTTTCCGTGGCTGACTTCGTCGACCTTTTAACTTACAGAGAGCGCGCGGACTTCAACTACAAGCTGTCCCTTGTGCGCTTTTCACCGCGACCTGAATTGTCCGGGTTGTGTTTCTAGAAGACCACTTCCACACCATATCACCACCGCAGAACTTTCTTCGGTATCAAGACGAGGAGCCGTCATTATTCGCTCTGTCATTCGTTTGAGTCTGGAAAAGACGTCGCTACCTACGGCCTACCGTCAGCAAACGACTCTTCTACTTTCGTTGCCACGCCCGATTCTGGTCCATTTCGAAACTTTCAGTGAAGCTTCGATAATTCAATGAATCTGTCAAAAGCGCTGCCTTTGGCGCTCGGCGCGCTCGCTGTAGCGAGCAGCACCACTATGCTGAGCATAAATATCGCCTTCGCCGTTACCTTCTCTCGCTCCAATACGCCGCTCGGCGCCAGAGCTCCACCTATCATCGCATCAGTCTTTGTACTGATTGCGCTCCTACTTTTAACACTGCTGCTGGGCAGGCATATTCGTTACCGAAACGGCGGACATGTTCAGGACATAGGTCGTGGACCCCAGTACACGCAGCTTCTCAATGGACTTTGCGCCCTGTTCTCAGCTCTATCAGCAATCACTACTGCGGTTTCTCTAGCCATGCTGGCTGCGAGGACCGCACACCTACCAACGATCACAGTTCACTCTACAACTCGAAGTCTCATCAGCGGGGGGTTTGTCATCTGGGCTATCTCCTTGGTATCAGAGGGTACCTTCATCATTTCCATGGTCGTTGCCCTCAAAAGAAGTCTTCAAGTGGGCCTAGAAGCCCCACCTGTATTTTCAACTGACGTCTCAGAAATGAAGGAGTCAGAAAGACGTCGATCAGGAAGTGCAAATGCTGAAGACCGCGGTCCTAGTTCGATAGAATCTAGCCGCCCGTCACGATCAAGATCTGACACTCTCACATCCATCCGATCCTCTCTCTCCATCGTCGTCCGGCCTATTACTTCGAAGACGCGACTAATGTCCGCTAGTCAGAAGCCGGCGCAAAGACCAGCCTCGGATGATTCGGGATACCGTGATACTGTAGTATCCGTGGAAGATGGTTTTGATTCTTGGGATACATCTGCGGTGGATCCTCAATCAAGACAAGCGGTGATGGAATCAGCATCTCCGACACCTCCAAGATGTCCGCTTGAGACGATCCCGGCCAGCCCGAGCACAAGTCGAAGTCCGTCTCCAGGCTTCCCATTAGACCTTGAGCCGCCCAGGAAGACGCGCCCACGGAGTCGAAGTTACAGTCCAGCAAGAAATTATGCTGAACGAGAGACTCGAACAATCAGTCCAACTCCCAGTCTTAGGGAAGCACATATTCATCCTCTCTTCAGAACCGACTCGCCCGAACCTCCGCCGGCTGTGACGCCTGGAACTATCATCACAGCGGCTCCAGCCGCTGGACAAGTTCTTGCTACGCGCCCTAGCATCAAGTCGTTGCGACTGCGTAGTGGAAGCATTCCCGTAAACCCATTGTTACACAGCGAAAGCCTAGACAGTATTCGCCGTGAAATGGAGCAAGAAGACCGGGTATTGGAAGAGCAAGGAGCTGAACGAACCCTTACGCCACCAATTCCTGATTGGGTCATGGGTGCCGGTTCAAGAAGCAGTATGGCTCTCTACAAGTCGAGGAGGAAGCCTCAGTCTGGAAATGACAAAGACGATGAGGCTGAAAGCTGAGTTTGACAGTCATGTGTGGACATCTCTTGACGAGATCTTGTGATAATAAAAAAGAAATGGCTCGAAGCCACCACGAATTTCCTAACTTGTAATGATAGATACCATTTGATGTTAGCGCGGCGTAGGATTAGTAGAAAATATACCTTAGTTTTTAAGACTTTCGGAGTATCAGCAAAAGCATCCACGAATGAAAAAAAAAAGTTCAAAGCCGATCTAGCTCTTCTCAAAGGTGAATGACCTTGTCATTCTGCATGAGTGTCTTCACCTTTCCAGTTAACACCCGTTGAGCACAATAACAAGGCTGAAGAGCCTTGCCGAGCGAAAAGTCAGCTACGTCAATGTTTGGCGCTTAGTCACAGCAAGGATGAGGCTACTTTCTGTATATCTGTGGAGATTAAAATGGGCAGCCAAGGGCAGACTGTGTCAGACTTAGGGCATTGCAAGAAGCAAATGATTAATAGAACATGATAGGCAGAAAAAAACAATAAGTGAGAAGTGAACGGTGACAACGACTGCGGTAGCCTGAAAACGGCGCTAATCTAAGCTGGGTAAGCGGAGGGGAACCTTCGCTCTTGAGCTTGATCTCTAACCTTTACATCACAACCTTCTTGTCAGCCTCGAAACAGACGACCTAAGTTTTGAAGCTTGCCTTCACACAGAATCATCATCGACGATTCCTCTCTGCCAAACCAAGCCTACTACACAAGCAGCATTCGCTGCCCGTCTGCAAGATGAAGCTCACTTTCAAGGTACGTCCCGCCACTCGTGTGAGTTCTGAAGAGCACTTGCGCTGACTATGGCTTGCGCATTAGGATTTGAAGCAGCAGAAGTTCGTGATCGATGCCGAACCTACAGAGCTGGTACGAGATTCCATCATCGCCCTCCTCGACCTCGCATTCAAGGTCGTCTTTCCGATCTAACAGCTGACGCCGTATACAGATCTCTGATGTCAAGGAGAAGATCTCAAAGGAGAAAGGTTGGGAGGCATCGCAGCAAAAGCTTATCTACTCTGGTATGCTTCTTCTTTCATGCGAAGCATTCTCGTGAATATATGTCAGTGCGGCACTGACGCAACTACTTTAGGCAAAATCCTCCAAGATGCCAACACCGTAGAATCATACAAGATTGAGGAGAAGGGATTTATTGTCTGCATGATTCAGAAAGTATGTCTCGAGAAGCCCCGCTTGTCGAGTCGTTTCTGACCTTCCTTTTAGCCAAAACCAACTCCAGCTGCGGCATCTTCGTCGTCCAATCCCCCTTCAACCCCAGCTCCTGCAGTTGCCTCTACTCCTGCCCCACCTCCAGCGCCTGTTCAAGCCTCAAGCACAACATCCTCTGCAGTTCCAGCGACCCCATCCCCGGCTGGTGCTGGTGTTCCAGCTGCTGAGACTCCAGCAACACCATCTGCTGGTGGCTCAGGGTTGGCTATGGGAACCGAGCGAGCTGAGACAATTGCAAACTTGGAGAGTATGGGCTTTGAACGATCGCAAATCGACCTTGCACTTCGTGCTGCATTTTACAATGCTGACCGGGCTGTTGAGTACTTGTTGAATGTGAGTTCAGTTCAGCAAAGAAACTGGAGTGAAGTCTGACGATACTTAGGGAATTCCAGAGAATCTTCAACAGGAACAGAGACCTGCCGCCCCTGCTGCACCCTTAGCTCCTACGTCTCCCCAACCAGCTGCCACCGGAGAAGGAGGTGAAGAGTCAGTAAACTTGTTCGAGGCTGCGGCTCAGGCAGGCCAAGGTGGACGTGGAGCCGGCGCAAGAGGCGCTGCAGGTGGTTTGTTTGGGCCAGGCGGCGCTGGAGCCGGTGCAGCCGCAGCTGCTGGCGGTCTTGGCAATCTTGACTTCTTGCGAAACAACCCTCAATTCCAGCAGCTTCGACAGGTTGTTCAACAACAACCACAAATGCTGGAGCCCATCTTGCAACAAGTCGGCGCTGGAAATCCTCAGTTGGCCCAACTGATTGGACAGCACCCTGATCAATTTCTTCAACTCTTGAGCGAGGATGGTGACAATGATGCACCACTTCCTCCAGGAGCCCAGGCTATCAGTGTTACTGAAGAGGAGCGTGAAGCTATTGAGCGAGTAAGTTTTGTCTCAGTGGTCTGGTTCTTGTTACTAATGCTCCTCCAGTTGTGCCGTCTCGGGTTTCCAAGAGATCAAGCCATTCAAGCATATTTTGCCTGTGACAAGAATGAGGAGCTTGCTGCCAACTTCCTTTTTGAGCAACCAGAGGATGATGAGTGAGCGAGTAAAATACCAATTTGCACAATCTCCTTTGATTTTTGACAAGCGAGGCTTCTCTAGTAATGATCGGGGAGAATTTACCGCGAAATCTCCTCCCGGGATCTGCGGTAGGTGATAGAGGGCGTTTCCTGCATGAACATTGATCGGCAGTGAGTTAGTGTTTTCTTGGCTCATGGTTTTCCTTCCTGCTACTTACTGGCAGATGGAACAAAAATCCGTCCTATAGCTTTGCTCGGCTCTGCGTTGTTCGCTTTGCTTGCTGGAACAGTAATGCAGAGTAAGGCATGGGTACATGCGCAAATGGTAAATATGGCAAACTGGGCCCGGATGTGTTTACATATTCATAAATCGAATCAATGATCCGTTATTACTTAAGGCTTTTTCATGATGGCGATTCTAACCTCGGCCTGATTCCATTTTGTTGTTTAGTAGTGGCTCGAATGGTGCATTGCCAGCACTACATCTTTTTCAGCATGGTAGTTGATTGGTACCCGTCCTGCGGTCATACTTTCCATTATCCTCGGATTTGGACAACTCCAGCACCCAGATCTCCGTGCTCGCTCTTGAATCGGACTAAGTGCGTTCGCACCTCAAGAGTGGGTGGAATAGTTTAAATTGATTGAAGATAAATGGGGGGGGGGGGCTTATCGTGGACTTCTAGGACTTGCGTGAACAGGAGTCAAAAGCATGTGGCCATCGTTGCAACATTAGGTTTCTTTAAATTCAAATTTAATTTGGGTTTTTACAATTTCTCGTTGTAGTGAAATGTCATGATTAGTGGGGCTGATCCGTGTAGCTGGGTGCGGGAGTTTCGCAGGAAGAATATGGCAAAACATGCAGATAGGACCAGAGCAAATCGGCCATGAACTTTCTTTCGCGCTGGCGTGCTTGATGAGACATCCAATAGACTATTCACCTTAGCCTCCTAATGCGTTGGTCTTGGTGCGGGCTGACTAGGGTGGATTTGGCGGTGTAGTGCGAGATCTGGGGAGAATCGGACGGTTGAGGACGCATATAGTCGAGCAGGACAGGAAGGGAACGATGCTACTTGGTGAGTCGGTGAGCTGGTGGCTCTATTCACCCGTTCGTTGGCTTGGTATACCTGGAATGGTTTTATTTGAAAATCCGGCTGCGTTGAGGGGGAGGGGGGCTCTGCGCGTTTACCTGCATTGCATGGTGGACCGAGGTGCATGCATGTTTTGGATCTATGGAGAGGCGTTGCAGCACTGTGCTGAAGACGATGGCGAAGAAGACGACTAAGAAGCAGAATGAATCTGCCGCTGGAATGGTGGCTCGGTCGATTCCTGGTGCCAAGTATTCGCATCGATTGATATCGTTGATGTTCTGACGGCCGAAGATAGCTGCGTATTTTGCCGTGGCAGTGGTGCTGCTGTCAGCCCATAAAACCCCCCTCCCCTTCTACTCGTAAAGTGCTTCAGACTACGATATATTTTCGTAGCCTATTCTTCTGCGAACACCATGGCGATAGGACTCCATCGGTATTATTATGTTGAAGATTTGTTTTGAGAACGTTGGCATCCAAATCCCTATCGGTGCTAGTTGTGCTCGTCATGACGCCTTTAAAATTGCTACCGATAGGTCTCCGATGGCAAAACTCAGAGCGCTTTGCATTTGAAGTCTTGATACCGTGCAATGGGTTCCTATTCGAGCAAGTGGGCCGACCAGATTAACAGAGCCTTACCTCCCTTCTGAGACGTGCAGTTCGGTCATTGTGCCGTTATACACCTAATCTATTCTATAGAGATTTTACAGTTTAATATACTTAGAGCAACGAGTCCTCCGTCACGAGACTTTGAACGCTCGATAACTGACATTAGGATACATAGAATACTCCTCCAGCCGAATAGGCACGTAGAGCCTTGCATTACTGCGATCCAATCGGATTCCCGCAGTTTGTATTTGTACACTGCTGTAGGTCTGCCATGGCTCGCATCACTGCCAAGGCGAGGAAAGGGGATATGTGCGATGGGCCCCGTGCGATGCAACACTTATTCCCGCTCGCAATCCGTTGATCCGTTAGTGGAGTTTTGAGCAAAAACCTCACCGACGGCTTTTTCTTCGAGGTCTTCTCGGTTGCTCCTGCGATACTTATCGTGGATGTGATACGAAAGTCCTCGGTGAGGCGTGCGGTGATGGTCGCGGAGACTCGGGAAAAGACCAGTTTCAAAGTTTTCTCGAGCAATGCTGGATAATGTGCCAGAATTAGATCGAGGAACATTCATACATGCCCGAAAGCAATGTAAATATCAAACCTTCGATTTGGCTCCGGATTTGGAGTCGGTCTTCAATGATAATTGTAGGCTGTGGTGATAGCAAAACAGGAAGGAGCTGCAGCGTAGTAAGACCAAGTACACGAGGTTGGAGGTTTGCGAATAATCAGAATTTACGGCACAGTCATCATTGGACAGCCGTAATGGGGAAGTGTTGATCACGTAGGATAAGCAGGTCAGCATCCTGCTGGATCGTGTCCGTGAATCCGACGGTTGTGTTTTATGTATCTTGCCCCTTGGACGGCGTGTCGTGGCCAAATGCACTGACTGGAAACGTATGAAATTCACCGGGCAGGGATAGGTCGAGCTGAAGGGGAAAGTCTTCAGCAGACCAACCGTGGGGCACAATACTTCACGAGGAAATATCTACGCACTCCGAACAATAACAAAGCCGCAGATCCAGAGTCCAGCGCACCCAGCAGTCCACGGCCGGCTGGAAAAGCGAGTCGAGCAGATCCAGGTCCATCACAGCCCGCCATCCTTCGGGCCAATCAGAGGTCGCTAAACAACTCTAAATCTGCTCCCAGCTCATCAATTGCGTTTTTACCTATTGTTCATCCCATTCAACCACCCCCAATACTCCATTGGCCTTCTCGCGCCCAAGGAGCAATACTTAGCCAGCTATCGACGTCCTCTTGACATCGACTCGTAATTATCTCGCATACTTTTGTTCGCGTGGCGCCTCAGAGTTTGATGTAGCAACGAGCGTCTTCATCTTGCCCTGCCGTGTTCATCTAACACCTACCACGCCAGGTCGACCCCATATTCACACCACCCACAACCCTCGCCGCCATCATCATCACGTCTGGGACTTATCGTACCCTAACCTGATGATATCCTGACGCCAGCAACCCGCCGCCGTTTCTTGTAAGACACTTCTAATCAGTGGCCATGAAGGGTCACGAGGGAGCCACGGGTGCGCCGCACCAAGACACCCCAAAATCTAACTATTCAACACGTTCCAAGCGACGAGCATCTGAGATTAGTCAAACCTCCTCCATTGATGATTATCAGACCAGTCCTAGTTCTCAGAAGACTGTGGATGTCGTTGATCGGATGCCGCCACCAGCCAAAAAGTCCAGATCATCGGTGTCGTCGCAGCGCTCATCGGAAAACCAAAACTCCCAGAGTTCAGTTGCCACGATTCAGACTGAACTCAAAGACATGCTGCCTGATATCCAAATAGCTTCTGCTAATGATTCAGGAGATGAGGACTCGAAGCCCATGCAGCGAGGCCGGCCGAGTATCAGGGGTACCCGCGGCCGGGGACGTGGTCGTGGACGCGGTCGAGGTGGACGAGGACGTGGTGGTTCCGGATTCTTGGAAAGAACTGGTGCCATCGATGTCACCCCGGATCCAGCAGCAAACCTTTCTCGTCGTGGTCGAGGAGGTCACCGGGTCAAGAAATCTACTAATGCTCGCATTCAGTCTCTCTACCATCGGAGAAATGCGCTGAAGCAGCAATTCAAGCAAGTGGCGCTTCTACAGAGGCGAGCATTGGAAGCACTTGCTGAAAAGTCTTTGGAAAATATGATGAAAAATCCCCATGCTCATGAAGAGGTACGCGAGTACAAGATTGTCAAGCATGACCTGGATAAAACATATCAAAAACGCATTCAACAATTGAACGCTCAACACAGATTACAATCCGACTATGCTGTAAAACGACTGGAAATGGACAATGAATACACCCGTATTGAGTTTGATGTGAGTTACACTTCGTGGGCACAGAGAGATGAATTAACGTGATTTGCAGTGCAAGATTGATGATCTCAAAGATATCTACTTGGCCCGTTGCCGAGAGGAGATCTTCAAGTTTATTGTAGATGCGAAACGTGACGAGGAAGACGAGAATGCTGGGGATGCAGATGATGAAGCTGCTGCAGCGCAACCTTTCGTGAGTTTCGATGCAAAAGTTCAAGAGACCCAGACACTAACTCTTCATAGGAGAAGATTGAATTGAAGAAAGAAGAAAAGGAGGAGGTGATTCGCATTGATCCTCTCGTGATCATTCATCCTGCCGATGCATGGCGCCATGGAGGTTTGGAGGCCAAGGCACAAGCTCACGCTGAAAAGGTAGCTAAGCTTAGAGCTGGTGGAAGAAGGTCCATCCTCAACAAGACCTCTTCTCCAACCAAGCCCAAAGCTATCCAAGAACCAGAGGCTGAAGTTGCAAGAGCCAAGACTTCGCTATATCATCCTGCAACCCAAATGGACGTTGGAACACCCTTTGAAGACAACTCTTCAGTACCTACACCAGCAGAGAGCCCGGAGCGAGAAATTGGAGATCTTGGCGAGCTTGAGCCTGTCTCCAAATCTGTCTCTACATCCGACTCAGACGGAGAAGACCAACGAGCTGATAAGTATGGTGTGCGAGTACCAAGGAAACCTGCTCCAAGAAATGGAGAAGCACCATCAAACAGAATCGTCGCCACCCCCGCAGTGGTCTTTGAACCTCCAGAAATCGGAGTTAGGAAGCACTATCACAAGGCAACGAAGAATGATCCCTACGGATATTTGGGTGCGGATCCTAATCCTCAGCCAAAACATTTTCACTTTGATCAATTCTGTCACGGTTACAACTCTACTACACAGAAGCCTGAGGATTTTGATCAGAACCTGATCCGTGCTTTCAGACTACATCCGACATATGGCATCCCTATCAAAGGATGTATCAATCCGGATGTAAACGAGGCTGATCGAACGGACTGGACCAAGCCGCTTCCCCGACCCCAACCTAAGGTTTTCTTCGACGGAGAGAACGTCTACGACACCTCACGCTCTACAAGAATTCTACGTACTGCAGAGAAATGGGAGGATCTCGCTGACAAATGTAGAATGGGCATTGCCCTTGAAGCAATTAACGCCAAAGACCCTCTACCTTCACCACCCATCAATCTTGATCGCGCTCAAAGAAATGGAGCGACCATCCTTCTTGAAGCTGCAGCTCAGATTCCAGAAGTTCAAGCACCTCCACCACCACCTCCGTCACCAATCGTCAAGTCAACTCCACCAAGAAGTGGTTACGACCCTATCAGAGATACCGGCTACCAAGTGGCACCTGCTACTTATTACAGCCTGAATCGTAGTGATCCCCTTGTCTCTCTTGCAGATGCTTCTGAAAATCATGCAAATAGCAGTATGCTTCAAGTCTCTCCATACAGGATGGCCCAAACAATGCCGCCACCTCCTCCTGCACCGCGACAGTTTGTTCCATATCACCATCAGCATTTGCCGCAACCACCTCAATTTATGGCTCGAGCGGTACCAGCACCACCACAACAACAAATGCAAACTACATACACCTCACCTTTCACCTCACCAGGTGCTGATCTGAGATATCGACAACTTCGCCCAGCACCTCCTCAAAACAGAGGACCACCACCACCACCTCCACCTAGGTGGTAGGTAAAGTATGAATACAGCAAGCAAAGTTTGATGAACAGCTCACCAATTGCTTCCTGTTACGACATACCTATAAACAAGACACCTGTCTGCTGTCGACAAATACCTACTTTACGCGACTGCTGTACACAGCAAAAAGCATACAAATTGTACTTATGAAAAGCAAAGGACTAATAATGCTCAGAGGGGATGACCTGGATCATTCCTTGATGTGCATATGGGAGCCCGGCGTTTTTCCTTTTTCTTGAAGCTCCTAATTAGGCCTCTATGGCTTACGGGCGTGTGGACTCTGACTTTTGCGCGGTTTCGGATGGTTTAGCATCATGGATATGGATATGGGGAGTTGGATAGTCGGTCTGCACTATATCATTGTACATAGAAACACAGACAGTCAAGCCTCTTCCGTGTGACTAGGGTTGCCACATGTCGCATGCAGCGTTCTAGAATACAATTACGGACATGAGCCATACTGAGCCATCAAACGGAGCCATAATTCGAGTCATCAAGTATTTCAGAGTCATCAAGTCAAACTCCGCCACCAGAAAGTAATCTTCCTGCCTGAGTCATCCGCTACCGAATCCCTGCACCCCTGTACCTAGCGTTCTTTCGTTCCGCCTACAAGTCGGCAGAAAATCCGCAAGAAACTTCAACTTCAATAAGCACCAACCACGTACACCATAGCACACAACAGCTTTCGACCTCTCTCATTACCTCCCCTTCCCACAAAACCATCCCGGACCCAAATACCCATACCCCGAGGAACTTCTGCACCATGGCGGTTCGTGCGCAATTCGAGAACTCCAACGAGTGAGCTTGCCCCTCCCTCACCCCACTAGTAGTACCAACTTTGCTACGCAGAGACCCATTTTGCTAATCTGATCGCGACAACAGAGTTGGAGTTTTTGCTACGTTGACAAACTCATATGCCCTTGTTGCAGTTGGCGCAAGTGAGAACTTTTACAGGTATGCGAGCCGCTCCAAACCGTGGCGAGAACAGAGCTGCCCCGGCATCTTTCTAGTCCACATGCGCTTCTTAGAGCTGCAAGTATCCCAGAGAACGATGGCTGACGAGCATCTTTGCAGTGTTTTCGAGGCTGAGTTACAAGATGTCATTCCTATCTGCCATGCGACAATTGCAGGCACTAAGATTATCGGACGTCTGACTGCTGGGTACGTCTTTAAGATGCAATTTTTGGGGCTGCAGAACAAATCTGATAGGGGATCTATAGCAACCGAAAGGGTCTATTAGTACCAACAAGCACGACAGATCAAGAGTTACAGCATCTGAGAAATAGCTTACCGGATGAAGTGAAGATACAGGTATGGTCATCAAGAGTCTGCTTACACGGTCGAAATCTGACTTGTTCTGCTTGATAGAGGATAGAGGAGAGGCTTTCAGCACTTGGAAATGTCATAGCAGCCAACGATCACGTAGCTCTTGTACACCCTGATATCGAGCGAGAGACCGAGGAGATTATTGCCGACGTCTTGGGCGTCGAGGTTTTCCGACAAACAATTGCAGACAATGTGCTTGTGGGATCATACATGGCACTCTCCAACCAAGGCGGCATCGTGCATCCTAAGACATCAATCTTAGATCAAGACGAACTTTCCAGTTTACTACAAGTCCCCCTGGTTGCTGGTAGTGTCAATCGAGGAAGCAGTGTGGTTGGAGCTGGTATGGTAGTCAACGATTGGTTGGCGGTTACAGGACTCGACACCACTGCAACAGAGTTGAGCGTTGTCGAGAGCGTATTCAGATTAGGAGAGGGCCAAGCTCCTGGTGCGATCAATACTAGCTTGAAGGATACGATGGTGGAATCTTTCTATTAGGCGTCTTCGTGGTATTCTTTGCAACCGGGTAGGCAGGGCAGCGAGGCGTTTCGGCTCCTCAGTAATTGAACACTTTACGCTCTCATTAAGGTGTTCCCAGGATTTTGTGATGCCTTCGGAGGATCTCTCAAGCAGTTAGACCAAAGTGCTACGAGTAGGTTTTGTTCATGGCCATTTCTCGGTTCTTTGCTAGGTTTCTTTGGCAATTCAAGTGCTTTGGCTTCACGGCATGGCCTGCGATCAAATGCTCTCTTCCGATCACAATATCATCGATCAGGAGTGTAGGTAACTTGGCCTCGCCAAAGCTGTTTGGTGCTGTGGAATTATATTCTTTGTTCATAAAGAGCACCATGAAGCAGAAACCATGATCTAATATACATATTAGATCGATAAAATTAACATGCATTTATTTCATAGTACAAGTAGACGTATTGACCCAAATGTGAAATAAGTAGATCTAGATGCATCAGTAGATTTGCAGCATCTTGATATAGGTGAGGTTGGACCTATGCAGTTGTCCATTGCACTAGTGCTTCTGCTGCCAGGCAGCGCGTCGATGTTGGATCTCGCTTAGGCGTGACGAGCATCGTACACGCAGCCAACCACCACTCTCTTCCTTCCTACCCATCATCACGCATCTAATTTCCCAGAAATGTGAAGGAAAGGAGCAATGTCCAAACCCAGCCATGGCTGATGTACCGCAAATACCAGCTAGAAAAGCTACCATAACAGGCCCCCAACTCAACGCTCGAGCATCCTCGGGTCTCCCAATTGCGAGACACGATGCTTCAGACGCGACAAGACCAAGTGATATTGAGGAAGCGGTGACAGAGGAACTTGCTCTGCCTAGATTGCCGAGTCTTATGAAGGATGGCGAGGCTGAACCTGAGCCCTTAGGTCCTGTCTCGAGATCTGAGATCCCTGACAGCGAGGACTTTTCATCTAGTCCTGTGAGCCAACCAACACCTACTGCTGATGTCACGGGAAGTCGGGAACATGATGATGGTGGACTGGGTATTTCTATGGGCATCGCAGCAAGTAGCCAGACCGAGAATCCACCAATAGGTTCTGTCGTGGATGACGAGAGCAGCTGTCCGGATGTGACGAACGTGGATAGAGTGTCGGCTGTGGAACCAAGGACGAGGCAAGATGAGGAGGCTTCTATACTTTCCAACGGAGCTGATGGAAATCTTCAAATCAAAGACGTTCTTCATAAGGCTGAGATTTCGAATGCGCATACACATGCGAGGGAGCTAGCCACGAACTCGTCTCAAAACCTAGCAGCACATCTGCCTGGAGATGCTGCAGTACAACTCGACGGAGACTTCCCAGGAATAGCGGACTCTCAAATATTACCGCTCTTCACTCCTAGCCCTCAAGGAACCGAAGCGCCCCTAACGCCACGGCCTGGAAATGAGCAGAGCCCTAAACGCATATCTGCTCTGGATGCAAATCTCCCGATCCCGCAAGACACTTCATCAGAAGTCGTCCACGTCCCCCTAGACGATGCTGCTGCAGAACCAGGAATTTGGATGAATGGGACGATTTCCCAGGAAATGATGACTTCTCCGGTGACAGCTGTGAAGGATTTTGCCTATCCAGAAAAGGAGTCCACAAATATCAGCTCCGGGAGTCCTTTTTCGTCTGCCATAGCTTTGTCACAAAAGACGGACAGGACTATTGGCGATACACCAATGCAGGATGATCTCGCTGGAAAACCTGGAGTCGTTCCAGATTTATCTGCATCAAGATCTCACTTACAATGTAGTGAGTCTGGAAATACAAAATCTGACTTTAACTTGTGCAACATTCAAGAGGAAGGGGGTTTACCTGACATTCAACCTACCACTGCAGCTTGTTCACTCTTTGAGTCCAATACCAGGTCTATATTCCCTGTTATTCCTGAGCCTATTAGCAGCTCCCACGAGAAGTCCGAAGCTGCTGATGAGGATGATGTGGACATGGTTGATGTTCCATCATCACCTCCGACCGCTGATGACTCAGAGCCGACCCAGCAGCTGGCAGTCAATTCCGCAGATCCGGATGTGCTGCAGGAGGCCGAACATGTTGCACAAGACACGTTGACAAGACCATTCGGCACCAAGGATGAAGCTCCTCGGCTTCAGAATCCAGCCTCGACGCAGTCAGCCAGGGAAATCTCAGCCCGTGCCTCCAGTCTAGCTGAAAAAGATATGCTAAGGAACCCAACTCCAAGAAATGCAACCATAGAGGCCCAAGTTAGGGGAAGTGCCCTTGGTGTGAGAGCTCCTGTTCCCTCATCGCCTCAAGAGAAACCAAATACTCCTACAGCTTCAGACAGCAGGCCTTCTTCACAGAAAAGCAAAGAAGCCCTCAGAGCAGAACTGAAAGCTATAAAGATGGTATACTCACCACCTCGTTTTCATTTCTATACTAACATATCTCTTCAGTCATCAATCCAGACACGCATCTCCAGCCTTGAAGCCGAAATCGCTTCCAAGCGAGCTAAACTTGCAGAAGTCACTGAGGAACTAAAGTATGATGCCCCTGCCAACACTGCGTAAGTACTGATATCGTTAGCTGACCATTATCTGGTAGGTATGACCCAGCAACCACAGTCAAGACACATATCAAACTCTTGCATGATTATAATGATATCCGAGACGTGGGCCAGGGATTGTTGGGTATGATTGCTGATAGTCGAGGCGTTAGGATTGGAACGATATATGAAGAGTTCGGAGTTGATCAGAAGGACTGATTTGACCTCACCATAGCTGGGGTTTTAGGTGGTGAGCAGATGATAGGTTTTGCTTGGTGGCGTTCATAGAGGAAGATACCTATTTGCTAATTGGAATTGTTAAAGCAATTTGATGACAGAGAAAGAAGTGTAGCATAGCTATAAACGAGGAGCATGATCAATCTTATGCCCAATAACCAAGGTATACCAATTTTGAAAAGTCCAGTGTTTCGCCAAACGCCATATTCGACACCCTTGATTCCTACTTCTTCTCGTTTTCCTTTTCATCCAAACAAACACAGATTGCCGCAATAAGCACCAGATCTACATTCGGCGCCACGGTCACAAAATAGCTCTGCTGCGAAGCAAAGATCTCGCGCATGTTGAAGTAACTCCGCGAGATCTGCGCCACGGGAACATTGTTCATACTGATGGTCGCCGAGCGATCGAACCAATCGCCCTTGATCAGCAATTCGACAGGCGCTTTGTTTGCAGTATTGGTGAAGGTCGCGATCATCTTGGAGGACCCGATGCTGAATTTGCCTTTCACTTCGAATAGAATCTGCCCCGAGGGCGATTCGGCGTAGAAGGACTTGTGCAGCGAGAGAAGCTTGGTGCGGAGAGAGAAGAGGGGCCGGCCTTGCGTGTCGGCGAATTCTTTTCGGGAGAGGCGTGTTAGTTAGCTGGTTCTTTGGCAAACTGGGCGCTTGGGAAGGTACCTTTTCGATCGCTCAGTGAAAATGCCTGCCCTCTGCATTGTACCACTTCCTGTCCATTCTGATCGACAATCCGGAAGGTGTCGCCGGACAGGGACCAGACTTTCTCCTTGAGAACAAGGGTTGTTTGCTGGGGAACGCAGTAATTGGTATATACCCCCAGCGGAACGCTAGCAGGCTGGAGGTGTATCTGGGACGGCATTATGGCGCTGGTTTTCTAAGATAGAGATTGGGAAGAGTGAAGCGTTTGCCTGATATAGGTACCGGCCGAAAGTATGTTAGGGGGAATGAAGGGTGTAAGATATGAAAAGTCGTGGATACTTATATTGTAGTCTGGGAGATGCTGACGGTCAGGGCAGCTGCGCATGCCTGCGTTTGTTTTTCTCGCACATGCATTCGTCGCCAAGTAGTGCTGCGCCATTCTGGGATTTTGACGTGATGCTATCCTCAGCCTTGCAACCAAAAGGCTAGCGACGCTGTGGCTGCCGTGGGACCGAAGGCGGGACCAACAAGGCGCCTTATGTAATACTGTCAGCGGACAAGGCGCAGTCGCTCGTCCCAGCCCATGGTGTTGACGAAGTGCGGGGGAAGAAAGAAGAAGGCATGCTGAGCCAAATGCAACTTTACGTCGTTTCTGCCTCGGCGGCTCACAGGCAAAATGGGCGCCCGATACGGACGCCTCGGTCTATCATGAACCCGACAAGGACATCTCGATTCCGAATTCCCATCGGTCCCCGAGCCCGTCACTGTACTTCTCTTGGCCCTCGACTCTGCCATCTGTCCGCACAAAAAGGTACCGAGTGGCCTGCTAGTCGCTACGCACGATTCAGGGGATGGCGTCCTCTGATTGCTGGAAAGATGCAATCACCGTTCGTCTTGCGGGGGCGCGCAGGTCGGCCCTGGCTAGCAAGTATTGGATTATCTTGTAGCTCCGCAATACTGCAGATGAGATCATATTCCCCAGATCATGGAGAATATTCGACATCTTATAAGAGCAAGGCTTGCCTCCAAGAAACCAAAGAACTGGTATCATTGAGGTTTTCCACTTGCCCAAACTCCTGAGACACAATGCGGTTCTCATGCCTTTTCCTGGCATTGTCTGCCCTGCTCTGGACAGCCTGGTCAACAGATGACGGCTTGACGGATTACGTTACCTGGGATCCCTATAGCTTGAGCATCAATGGCAGTCGAGTTTTCATCTTGTAAGTCCGTCAATGGGTTTATGCTGGAGCAGTGCTAAGCGACTTAGTGGAGGCGAATTCCATTATCAGCGAATGCCAGTGCCAGAGATGTGGCCAGCAAGTGTTTTCTATCGAGCTGCACATGCGGGACTAACAAACAGTAGGATATCTTCCAGAAGTACAAGGCCAGTGGCCTAAACGCCCTCAGGTAAGTTTCAACCTCAATTAGCCAGAGCTCGCCTAATGAGAATAGCATATATTTTTTCTGGTCATACCACTCAGCGTCTAAAGGAACATTCGACTTTGAGACTACCGGAAAGAACGTACAACGGATGCTTGACTCTGCAAAGGAAGCCGGGCTATATGTGATAGCCAGAGCAGGCCCATATTCGAACGCAGAGACGAGTGGCGGAGGCCTAGCGTTATGGGGATCTGATGGAAGTCTGGGGACCCTCAGGACAAGTGACGAAACTTACCATCAAGCCTGGTTGCCATATATTACTGCAATTGGAAAGATAATTGCGGCAAACGAGGTTACTAAGGGAGGGGTAAGTCTCAAATCATGTTATATGTTGCATGCGCTGAAGTAAATCATAGCCTGTGATTCTCAATCAGATTGAAAACGAGCTTCAAGAGACGACACATTCTGCCACAAACACTCTCGTGAAGTATATGGAGCAGATCGAAGCTGCTTTCCTAGCAGCTGGAGTAACGGTGCCTTCAACTCACAACGAGAAGGGTGAACGATCCATGTCATGGAGCACTGATTACCTGAATGTTGGTGGAGCGGTTAACGTCTATGGTCTTGACTGTAAGCAGAGGCTTTCCCTTAACCTCACGCTGTATCACTGATAATCTCGTGTAGCTTATCCTGGAGGTCTTAGCTGCACAAATCCGAACTCAGGATTCAACGTGGTCAGAAACTACTACCAATGGTTCCAGAATTACTCCTATACACAGCCAGAATACTTTCCTGAGTTCCAAGGAGGATATTTCACTGCATGGGGTGATCCAAATTTCTATGATGACTGTGTTTCCACGTTATCTCCGGAGTTTGCCGATGTGTACTACAAGAACAATATTGGCCAGAGGACAACACTCATGAGCTTGTACATGGCATTTGGAGGAACAAATTGGGGGCATTGTGAGTTAATTATTGTCCCCTCCCAGATTCATCAGCTGATTTTAGAAGCCGCTGCGCCGGTTGTATATTCATCTTATGACTATTCCGCGCCATTGCGTGAAACCAGAGAATTACGACCCAAAATGTCCCAGACAAAGCTTATTGGTCTGTTCACTCGAGTATCGAAAGACTTGCTGAAAACAGATATGATTGGAAACGGGACGGGATATGCTGTAGGCTATACATGGTCTTCAATGTTGCAATTAAGCTAATGGATTTAGGTCTCTAGCACTGCTGTATGGTCATGGGTCCTGAGAAACCCTGACACGCAAGCGGGTTTCTATACAGTACAACAAGCTTCTACGCCCTCGAGATCATCCGTAACATTCTCTGTGAATCTGAACACCACTTTAGGACTAGTCACGGTTCCCAATGTCAACTTAAACGGTCGCCAGAGCAAAATTCTTGTCACGGATTATACTTTTGGAACCAACACCTTACTCTACTCGTCAGCTGATATCCTTAGCTATGGAGTTTTTGATACCGATGTGCTTGTAATGTATCTCGACGAAGGACAAGTTGGACAATTTGCATTCAAAACCACCAAGTCTTATACTTACGAGGTCTATGGAGCATCAAACATTACCTCCCTAGCCACGAATGGGACGCAGAGCTTTGTGTATACTCAAGCCGCTGGCTCCACAGCTGTCAAGTTCTCGAATGGGGTGCTTCTCTATCTCCTAGATCTTCCAACAGCATATACTTTCTGGGCACCAGCAACGACACTGAATCCAGACGTAGCACCGAATGAGCAGATCTTTGCACTGGGTCCCTACCTAGTCCGAAGTGCTTCTATCACTCACGGAGTGGTGCACATCTCCGGTGACAGCGATAACTCTACCACGATCGAAGTCTACTCCGGTGATCCTACCGTCCAGACCATCGTATGGAACGGCATCCGTCTTGCGGCTACCAAGACAGCTTACGGGTCCGTTACAGCCCAAATCCCTGGTGCGCAAGAGAGAACAGTTTCCTTGCCAGCACTGACGAACTGGCGTGGTGCGAATTCCCTCCCAGAAGCTTCCACCAAATATGACGATTCCAAATGGATTGTCTGTGACAAGAACAGCACACTCAGCCCCGTAGCACCTTTGACATTACCCGTGCTGTTCTCAAGTGACTACGGCTTCTATTCCGGCCAAAAGATCTACCGCGGCTACTTTGATGGCAAGAACGCCAGCGCAGTGAACATCACTTGCTCGGGCGGGTTGGCATTCGGATGGTCTGCATGGCTGAACGGAGTGCTGATCGGGGGGCATCCGGGAAACGCAACGCTTACCACCACCAACGCGGTCTTGCCCCTAACACTCTCAGCCCTCCAGTCAACCAACAACCTCATCACTGTCGTCGTTGATTACCACGGCCACGACGAGACGTCGACGGCCAAGGGTGTCGAGAACCCACGAGGCATCTTGGGCGCGTCCCTGGTATCCGCGACCAGCACCCGTACCAATACGGGATTCAAGCTCTGGAAGATCCAAGGCAACGCCGGCGGGTCAGCGAACATCGATCCCGTACGGGGCCCCATGAACGAAGGCGGGCTGTACGGTGAGCGAGTCGGCTGGCACCTCCCATCCTTTCCCTACACCTCGTCTGCTGCGTTCACCAGCACGTCCCCAACCACAGGGCTTACGAAATCCGGTATCAACTTCTACATCACGACCTTCCACCTCAACATCGACAGCGACCTGGACGTTCCGCTGGGCATCGAGCTCTCGGCGCCTGCGGGCACGGTGGCGCGGGTGATGATCTGGGTGAATGGCTACCAGTATGGCAAGTACGTGCCGCACATTGGGCCGCAGACCAAATTCCCGATCCCGCCGGGCGTCATCAATAACCGCGGGCTCAATACGGTGGCGCTGAGTCTGTGGGCGATGAATGATGCCGGGGCGAAGTTGGATGCCGTAGAGCTGTTTGCGTACGGGAAGTACCAGACGGCGTTCAAATTCAATGCGGATTGGAGCTACTTGCAACCTGGGTATGATGTTAGTAGATTGCAGTATGCTTAAGATAGGTTGGAGTGGTGTTGTGGAGGGTTAGCTTGTCCTTGTCGCGTGGTGAGTGTGGTGAAGTGAGCTATATAGGAGCGAATTCACACGATGCACATGAAAATGCAGCTATGCACGTATGCACCATAATGCATCATGTGTTCTATTCGAAGCAAAAGTCTAACCCAAATTGAAGAACTACAGAGTAAAGTCCCGTAAATAGAGCGCCAAAGGTCGTATCCAAGACTCCAAAATCGATTAGCGAGACCAAGGTATTTCTGCCGGCTCCAGTTTTCCAAGCAGCAAGATCCACCTTCTTCGAAGGCGTCTTGACTCTGGATACCGATTTGGCAGACAATGTGCACCCAAGAACTGTGTTGTGCCATTTCTAGGATTATCACGTTCAAATATCCTTCTTGAACGAATGTTCCGGCTTGTGGGTTGTCTATATATCTTGTTAGAATAATTGAAACGAGCTTAAAGGACTCCTTACCTCATAATCCACATGCACGTATGCTCTCTCAATGTCTGGAAGAGACTCAATCTTCATCTGCAGCTCCTCCGCAACATCGTGCGTGTATCTGAGAGTTGATTCGGCATTCATAACCACATCAACCTCAGCAATCAATCTTGGGCCTGAGTGATATACTCGGACGGTGTCAATACCCTCAATGTCAGGCGAGTGAGTCAGGCAGACATATGTGATAAGTTGCTGTGTCTCAACCGAGGCCGAGACACCAACTAATAACATGAATTCGCCGAATGCTGTATGAAGCCAGATGGTGGAAATAAGGACTGAGAGCACGATGGCTCCCGCAGGATCAAGCCACCAAATAAGCTTAGAACCTCCAACCGAAGTCAAGATACCGAAGCCGTTGATGAACAGATCGTTGCGGTGATCTTGCCATAGAATCATGATCTGAGAGTATTTGTCTTTCAACGCCCAACAGTAAAGCCAGAGAGCAAACTTCGTGGCAAAAGCTGTCGCAACAGCAATGACGGAGGGCAAATGGAACTTGTTGAGCTCATGATTGGAGGTGACCAGATCGCGAATAGAGAATGCGATCAGAATGAACGACACGGCCGTCATCAGAAAGCAGAAGACGATATTACCCACCGTCTCGAGACGTGCCTTGCCGGATGGGAAGCGGTTTGGATCCACGCGCTTGACAGCTCTGTTACTGGCAATGAGAGTGATGTTGGACATAGGATCGAAAATCGCATCTGCCATGGTTGTGAAAAGTGACAGAGATCCAGAGGAAATAGCTCCATAGAGCTGCAGAGCTGCCAGAGCAATATTGGCCGCAAATGAACCGTAGACCGCAATCTGGAATTGCAAATGATCTGCTCCTGCCTCCTCCTTCGCCTCTGCGCAATGATCTTCGACCGGCTTCAGCAATCGTTCGATGTTTTCATTCTGTGTCTCGTAAAAATGCTGTAGCTTCCTGGCTTTGTGCGACGCCTTGTTCAGCCGAATCGGACCGCAGCCATCGCGTTTGCGTGATGTGTTGGCCGCGATCTGCTTGAGCTCAAGGTCGGATTTATAGGCAGATGCCAGTTGATATGGATCATTCTCGCGCGTATATCGTGGAGGCCGGTTCTCCTCCAGATCGTCTCTACCGTTGGTTGTGTGTCGCGAAATAGGATCATGATCTTCGAACGGAGGCGTGCCAGCTTCGATAGCAGTGCTCGCGCCTGGCTTGGATGAGGACATGTTCGAGGGAATTGGCGTATGCGCACCCGCTCTCGAGCCCGAATTGAGGCGGTCAGGAAGATGCAGCGGTTGCATTGAGATGTTGGCCTCGGAAGGTGAGGAAGCCATAGCTGGACCAAGATTCCAATTCAACTCGCAGGACGATAAGGAATAAAAAGAATAGAGGGATAGGAATAGCGATGTGCAGAAAGTGGAAAGAAATCGACGCTCAACAGTTGGTCAACTACCTGCACTGGCAGGCAAATGGCTGTTGAGGCGGAGAGCAGCACGTGGAAGCTTGCCAGAATGCTGCATTGCACTTGCCACACTGGGATTACCTTTCAGCGGCCTCCTACGCAGCTTTGCTCGTCGCTGCGGCTGTGCTCGGGGTCTTGGCAAGGCATTGTCGAAGATGACGTTGTGGACAACCGGCTGGCGGTGCGGCAGAGTGTCTTCCAGTCCCAAAATCCCTTGGGAAAAGAGGGAGGAAGAAAACGAAGCTATTCGCAGCTTGTCAGGACCAGAAGGACGACGATGCTGGGAAAGAATGAAACACTCACACCATTAACAAGCTATTGCTCGGCCCCAGGACGAAAACATTCCGGGGAGCATGCCCGCAAACCTAATTAGCCGAGTCCAGCTCATGCTACACCCGAGAGATCAAGTGATGACGATGGGTGGTCCTGTCTTTTCTGGCCGTCTCTTCTGACACCGCGTATATTGATAACAATACATGCCGTCGATGAGGTTATTCCAGCTTGACCGTGCCGTATGAATTCTGGGGCTGTAGCATCCAGGAATCCTCTTCTTCAACATCACAACGACGCTCGATGGCACTCAATCTGCATCTGATCAATGCTCTTGGAGATGGTGTTCTGCTTCGGAGCCACTTTCTTTCAGATATGCCTTCCAAGTCCCTACGATCCCTCCGGGTTGCTTATGGACATGCATTTTGTGAAGTGTCATCTAGTAGCGTTCCTTGTGCTTGCAAGCTCGATGAGGAAATCAAGACCTAATACTCCAATCCAGAAGTCACAAAGTGTATAGATGGAGTCCGATTACTAGGCTCCAAAGGCCCAAAGGATTAAACCACGGCTTTCCTCGATTTCTATACCAAGAAACCCTTGAAATCTATGGAATAACACCCGTGAGTCTCATTACCACGAACATCGCTTAAGAAGCAAGTCAATAGAGTAAGCGACGAACGAGAGAGTAAGTTGTGAAAGCGGGCAAGAAATTTCCAGGGCTTTGGGAAGTGTGTTTGAGCACCTTGGGCCCTGGAAGAGGACCAAGTCTTATTATGTGGTTGCAAGTGGCGCCTCAATTACGGATGTAAAATGGATTCCCCAAGACTTAGCTCACTCAAATTGATGATGAAAGCGCACCCAACACTGACCACAGCCAGTTCGTCCTACAGCACATTGATCCTAGGCTAAGTTTGTGAGCAGTAAGCATACCTGAAGTGGGATTCTCAGTCAGATTCTGGTTAGTTTGCCTCCCACAACATTACAGAAGCAGAGTGACAGTTATCGAGTATGATTCTGCTTTTAGCGTTGCGGGGCCGTCCATATTTCCTCTTGGCTTTCAATCTTCTTGCATTTAACCTTCAGCTATTACTGAACATGTCATCTGTCAAATCATTATTTCTGGTAGCTCAATAGCAGTAATGCTCCATTTCAGGAAAGGTGTAATCTACGTGCCCCGGGGGATAACAGTATTAAAACCCCAAAGTTTAAAATTGCCCTTCTGCACAATATCTGGAGTTTGTTTGAGGCTATTGGCAGCTGTCTAGACTCTGCCAGAAGACATTTCACTTGTAAGTTCAACTAGACAATGCCAGAAACTGAACTGTAATCAGAGGATCTATTAGTTAAATTGTCATGCGCGATTTGAAGTCGCCGAATCGGTGGGGGGGGGGTGTCTCCCACGTCATAAGGTGTCAACTGCTTGATCACAAGATGTTATTTGAAAGAAATGTGAATTGTATATGCGACATGAGCTCGACGGCTCTGCTTAAATGACACCCATATCCAAATAAAATACAGAGGCACTGGAAACAAAAGACCAATCAGGCACATGAAAAATGCCCATTTGTAGCTAACATGCCGTTTGCAGTGAGGACGCCCCATTGACGACTTCTGCTCAGAAACAACAAACCTCGCAACATGCGCAAAAGAAGACTAAGTGGTATCATAGCTGCAGAATGCAAGGAATATAAAAAGAAAGAAAAGAGAAGATTTCAAGTATTTGACGTGGTTCTATTTATGAAGCGATTACTGGCCTGGGCATCTGTTTGCAAAAAAGAGCTGCAATCACAACCAGGATGCACTCTGGATGGATGTGTTCGTCGAAGTCGTAGCTGCGTGTAAGACCTTAGTTCATTTCGTGAAGTCATATTTATCTCCAATGCTGCTGTTATCAGGGTCTGGGTTGCTGAGATACGCTTGAATCGTCCGTGCCATGTTCATGGAGAACCTGTGGCAAGGAACCAGGCTTTTGTGTTGGAGAAGCGGGAGTGTAGGCTCTGCCAGTTGCAGCTGGAGGATCTCGTGAGCTGCCGATGCCAGTTACTGCTTCATCACTATCAGATACCTATTGAAACATCAGCTGTTGAATTCCTGCCTAAAGGAGGCGCCGCAGAAAAGTAAGAAGCTTCCTTGACAAGCACCGCGCAATAAGAAGTTATATTTCCGGAAGCATAGACTGAACTTTGTATGGAGTCATATAATATCATTACTCACCATCGATTTCCTTGATGAGGGGCGCCCGCGCTTCTTCTTTCCTCCTGCCTCGCCAGTAGGATCCTGCGTGCCTATATCTGGACTTGGTTGATGCAGAGAGTCGGCAGACGTAGGCGCAATGGCAACTTGTGGTCCTGTCTGACTCTCTACTGAACGCCCCCCTAAATAAGGATGTTCGCCTCGTGGTCCTGGTAACGATGGTGAATCATGAATAGCCTCTTCCGCCTTTCTAGCCTCAATATCTGCCTTGCTAGGTCGACCTCGCTTCCTAGGCTTGGTTGCAGGAGCACTTTGACTGACAAGTCGAGGCGATCCATTCGGAGCTGGCTTTGGTTGGAGTACGCGCGCGGAGGAAAGGGGTAAAGACATGGGCTGACGAGCTTGGTTCGCAGGCTCTGTTGTTGAATCGACAACATCGAACTTGCGCTTGGGATTCTGAACCGCGTACGTAGCTGGCTGGGACGTGCCCATGAGCTCATTGTAGACATTGACACAGGATCTCAAACTACGACCTAGGAAAGTATGAGCTTGATTCCGCTAAGGGATGCTGTCTGTGGCGCGCTCGGAGTTGTTGATCTCCGAATTGATATCTAGGTTGCACAAGGAAGAGACATACCAGCAGGAAGGAGGGCCCCAGGCCAATCTGGCTGGTAACGTCCATACTGTAGAAGCTCCAGGAGTTGCTGAAGAGGGACATTGCTGGTTTTGATTGCTTCTGCAAGAACAAAGCGCTGTTCGCGGGGGATAGTTAGTCGAGACGCGAAGATTGCTAAGAGCGCTCCTGGCCTGTTTGTGTAATAGGGATGGACACAGGGATTTGCAGCACTTCAACGCGCCAGTATAAGGACCTTGTCGCAGACAACTTACTTTTTCTGCCTCTGTAAAAGGAATCTCCATGGTGCTCCAAGTGGTAATTAGCCCCGAAGATAGGGCAGGAGGGGTAACGAGAGTGTGTTTTGTGACAAGAGAGAGGTACTATGTACGCAACGAAGGACAAGTAGCAAGGAAAGAAGGTTCATCGATGGTCCATGAGAGGCGCAGGATCTAGGAGCACAGCGGTGCCAATAAAGAGTGTGATTTGGCTGGAACGGTGCGAGGGTAGGGCAGTCGCAGTCGCATTGTCGTGTTGACAAGCACAAGTACCAACTTCCTTGCACTGGGCTCTTACCCTTTAAGTCGTAACGCGACCACCCAGGCAGGCCAAAGCCAGCGTCGAAGCCGTCAGATAGTGTACAGAACAGGCCTTAGTGAAGATGGTCATAAGGAAATGAAGCATGCACAACATGCATGCGTCTCTTGCGACTGAATGGACTCCGACTGGATTAATTCCTGAAGGCTGCTGCAGCTCCACCGCAAAAAGCACTGAACAACCGGCTCTTGCATATTCGCTAACTGCTTCAGAGCAAGCCCAAGCTGTCGTCTGAACACACCCAAAATCTGTCATTCTGGACTTGTCCAGCTCCCCAAGACACGACTCGGATACAATTGATGTAGCGTCGTCGTCTACTCGTCTAGGAAGGGAGAGCGCATAGATGTTGCCATTGGTTGCCTTTCTGCTAGACAGCGAGGAACCTCGAGCCAGCAATTGGACAGGAGCTGCTGAGCCTGGGCCAATCAGCTGCCTAGCGCATTGGTGACGGTCGCTCAGATCACCGCTCAGATCTGATCAGATTGACTATCGCATGCCCCCACACAGCTTCACAATAATACAACCCATCGAGTCGATGGACTACCTTCGACTCACTGGGAAAGCGCCATCGTAGGACCGTCTGCTGCACGGTTGCTGAGCTGTCGGGTTGTTGCAGACAGGATTGGCGCTGTCGCCCATCTACGCACTGTTTGAAAGCCCCAGCGCCGTTGACAGCGCCAGCAGGACTTCATACACCTCTCGATCGATTGTGGACGTGGGACGCAGTAGACCCTCAGGATGTCAGACTTGTCTCTGTTTTTCGGACTCTTTTATACTCTTTTCAAAGCAGATCCGCAATTCGCGCCAGTGCTGCAGGAGAACGTGGCAGTCCCTCGCTCGTTCACAACATCACGAATTGGTTCTTTCTTCTTTCGAACTTTGAACATCCTATCCTTGCTAGATGCTGATTGTCTTACTAGATCTGTATATGAACCCCGAAATCTACCAACTCATCCCTCGCGCGAAACACTACTTGACAACTTGCGGAGGAGTCAATATTGCTCACCGCCATTCAACCATACCCGCCTACAAATACCATAGTCTTTTGGCGCACATGTCTTCCGTCCCTCACGCAGTCGGGCTAAGAGGATCAATGGGTACACGAGGAATTCTTCTATTATTGCAGGTCTTACCCATCAGGTGGTGTGCGTCGAGATCATGATCGGGAATTGCTACTAAGCACACGGTTGCTTGGCACCATTGTTCGCAGGCATCTTCATTGTGCACCGTTCACTCTCCGAACCTTCTCCTTACTTCCCACTTTATACTGAGCGGTTGTCTGGTGGAGAGACGAGATATCAATATGCATAGGAGGACTGCACTCCTGAAATAGGAGCGCTGCACAGATTGGAACGTACACAATCGCAACCTGTTCAAAAATCTGGCCGTTCAGACTTCGGACAGACAAGCCGACAACAACCTCTTTTATACAAATTCCCTGTGAGCCATGGGAAGATGTATCTTCAAAGTCTTGGTTTCAGATACTCAAGACGAGGTCGGTTGCTTGTCAACATCGCTTTCGTTGTGCGTGAGGTAAGCATGGTAAGTGGTGGTATTTCTCTTTATCACTCTCTGCACAGCTGTTGGCAATTGGATGCTGGAGGAAAATGTCTGTTGTTAGCAATTGATCTGTGGTTGGGAACAGAGGACAACAGATCGGATCCAGCACAGGCTGCTGGAAGTTTTTCTCAAAAGCCTGGTAACCCGCTGTCTTGATTATTGAAAGGCGAGACTTTGGGGCAATAGATGATATTTGCCGAGGCGCTAAAGCAGCCGCGTTCGTGTGTACTTCTCTCTTCAGAACCAGAAATCTATCTCTGATCTTCACTGTACCAACTCCTGTGGTCGACTTGGGGGTGGACTACCTGATTACCTACGTGACAAATTTCGAGACTGTCCCCTTGGCCGAAGCTTGGACCTGCGATGTTGCAGAGGTGTAGGCACATTTACCCGTCTCTCCATTGAGACTATTTCGACGTCTTGCGCCTCGACGCTTTCACACCTTTCAACACTCATTCACACCTCCACGACTTCAATGTTCGCCTTACCAACACTCGAAATCCGTCAACATCCCCAGAATCCACAAACTGTCACGTCTTCTCCAATCCTCAGCGTCATAAATCGCTATCAAGCGCATTCATTCCTTTGACCTCAATCGACGGCGTGGACCGCCACGGCTGATTAAAGTATATGGTACAATCGAGTTCTAAGGCCCATTGCGATTGACGCGAGTGCATGAATTGCCCAACCGCAGAACGGCAACATCCTGCTTGCACCACCCTAGTGTCACACTATAGGAGGGAGAGGCGCGTCCTGATAGTATAACCGGCAAGGAACCTTTCAATCTAGTCCTCACGATGGCAGACGAAGATCAAGAGGGAGGACCGCGCGCTGTGGATGCAGCTCTCAGTGACATGAAACTAGAGGGAGGGGTCGTGGAAGAGAACAATGGTACAAATGGCACACATCCGTCTCCGCCAGAGGATGTTCAGAAGTCCCCGTCTACCTCAGAGTTCGACGTGAAACGCGAGTCACAATCGCCAGCGAGCTTGCAAAGCGACGACAGGACACCCAAATCTGAGGACGGGCAAGAAGAAGTCATAGGGGGTGGCATAACCTTTACGGTGGAGCCAGGCAAAGCGCCAAAGCTATTACGAAAATCATCACAGAAGATAATATCTCGTCCAGCCCGTCTCTTCGATCATGTGGAAGATTCTACAGAGGAGGCAACCTCAGGCTTTCAGCCCATCCGCGACTGCATCTATGGCTCTAAGTATATGGGTTATTCTGAACACGATGCCTTGGACTGCGACTGTTCTGAAGAATGGAGTAGGCAAATCTTGCAGACGCTGGAATATGTATATGCTAATTTGTTAAAGGGGACGGCGAAAACCATGCGTGTGGCGAGGATTCCGACTGCATCAACCGTGCAACAAAGATGGAGTGTGTCGCAAAAGATTGCAACTGTGGACTCGATTGTCAAAATCAGCGCTTTCAACGCAAGCAATACGCCAATGTGTCGGTGATCAAGACAGAGAAGAAGGGCTATGGATTACGAGCGAATACTGATCTCCAGCCGAATGATTTCATTTTTGAGTACATCGGAGAAGTCATCAACGAGCCGGCTTTCAGGCGACGAATGGTTCAGTATGATCAGGAAGGCATCAAACATTTCTATTTCATGTCACTTACGAAAAGCGAATTTGTTGACGCAACGAAGAAAGGTAATCTGGGCAGATTTTGCAATCATTCTTGCAATCCCAATTGCTATGTCGACAAATGGGTGGTGGGAGAAAAGCTGCGCATGGGCATTTTTGCTGAGCGACACATCAAGGCTGGTGAGGAATTGGTGTTCAACTACAACGTTGACCGATATGGCGCTGATCCGCAACCTTGCTATTGTGGAGAACCGAATTGCACAGGCTTTATTGGCGGCAAAACCCAGACTGAACGGGCCACAAAACTTTCTCATGCTACGATCGAGGCCCTTGGTATCGACGATGGTGACGGATGGGACACGGCAGTGGCAAAGAAACCTCGTAAGAAGAAGACGGGTGAGGATGATGAAGAGTATGTCAACAATGTGCAACCTAAGGGTCTTGACGAGAATGGCGTACGAAAGGTTATGGCCACTTTGATGCAATGCAAAGAGAAGTGGATTGCAGTCAAACTGCTGAGTCGACTACAGCGCTGCGACGACGACCGGGTGCGAAATCGCGTGGTGCAAATGCACGGCTACCAAATTCTGCGTACGACCTTGACCACTTATTCCGAAGACAACAATGTCGTCCTACAAGTTTTTGACATTCTATACAAGTTTCCACGGCTTACGAGAAACAAGATCAGCGATTCAAAAATTGAACCAACAATTGAAAAGTTTGTAGGCTCTGAACACGAGGATGTTGCCTTCGAGGCAAAACGACTTTTGGATGAGTGGGGTAAACTCGAGGTCGCCTATCGAATACCAAGGAAGAAGTTTGATCCCAACGCTCAGCCAGTGTTTGAACGTCGAGCTTCAGGTCAGAAAGAAGAAGCTGTAGCATCCCCTACTCCAGCAATCATAGCACCAACTGGGCCAAGGAACTCTGCGCCTCAGCGAAATAATTTCGTCTCTTCCAGGCTGCCTCCACGGCGACCACCCCCTAAACAATTACCTACGGGATGGTTCGCCGCACAAGATTCTTCTGGCAATACTTACTACTACAGCAAGGGTGGGCAGACTACTTGGCAGCGGCCGTTTCAGCCTGCTCCAGAAGCCCCAGCTACTGCGAAGGCGCCTTTGAAGAGCCTGCAGACTGCGAAAGCATTACAAGATATCATTGACAGCATCACCAAATCTGAACCCAGTTCGCAGACTCCAAAATCTCAAAGTGGTCCAGCTTCTGTATCGACGCCCAAGGAAAAGAAGAGTAAACCTGAAAAATGGCGGTCCTTGCCTCAAGAAAAGCAAATGAAGCTCTATGAGAATACGGTATGAATACTTCTTGATAACATCCATTATGGTACTAACATCTTCAATAGCTCTTCCCCCATATCAAGCATGTTATGCAAAAGTACTCGGGCAAGCTTCCAAAGGACGACCTAAAAAAATTCGCCAAGGAAGTAGGCAAAAAGCTTGTGGCGTCCGATTTCAAGAACAACCGGGTTGAAGACCCAACCAAGATTTCAGAGAAGCAGGAGAAAAAAGTGAAGAAATATGTGCGAGACTTCTTTGAAAAGGCTGTGGAAAAGAAGAAGATCATGGACAGAAAGAAGGCCGAGCGGGCGGAAAAATTACAAGAAGCTGCCAATGGGATGGCTGACAAGGCTGACGCTGTTAGCTCTGACAAGACGAGAGATTTAGAAGAAGTTGAGGGGAAGCTGGGAGACGAGATCGATATACAGGTGTCCGATGATGAAGACGACTCGCGGCAAGCATTCAATTCGATACCTACCAGTCCAAATGCGATCACCCCAGCGGACTCAGATCTGAAGCGAAAAAGAGACGACGATGCATGCCTAGTTGACGAGGAAACGCACAAGAGGCTGAAGGACTCTCAAGAACCCAGTCCGCCACCGCCGCCACCGCCTCCTCCAGTCGATGGACCTGACTATGCAGAGGGTGATGAACTTCAACTGGCCGAGGAACAGCGTGAGCTGGAAGAAGCTGCTGAGTTGAAACGGCAGGAAGAGGACCTGATGAGGGAGAATGAAGAAGCGATGCTGGAGGATATGGAGAGTGGACTTGTAGAGCGACTCGCTATCAACGGAAGCGCACACGCAGTCAACAACTCAATCGACACCAGTTCGGAGAATGGAACGCTGACGCCAAGAATTACAGAGGTCAATGGCAATGGGGTGAAGCTGGAGTCGAGTGAGATGGAGGGCGTCGAGGCCACCAAGCTCAAGCACGAGCACGAGCGAAAGAGTGTTCTGAGCCACTGAGCTCGGGGATGTATCTTCTATGTATCATAGGCATGGCGTTCATTGACGGATGGGCATAATAGCGAATTCTTGCATTTTGAGCTGGGCTAGCTCCTCGGCGATGTATCAGAGAGAGGACTTATTCATCTGCTCTTCGAGTGGCTTCTGGATGGAAGGGATGCAATTAGACCGGCGGCCGAAATTTGAAATGAAGAGATTAATACCAAAAAGATATGCTAAAGCAAGCGGCCCCTTCTTGTTGTGCGGCCTCTCCCTCGAAGAGCTGGCTGGAAAGGCAGGAATCGTGACCGGATACAACCGGTCAGAGCTTGCCGGGCCGGCTGGGTGGACCTACTGCATGGGGCCTAGCGACGCACGATAGCTTTGTCTCCGACAAATGCCCCTCACTCACTGACGGACGAGTTCCCGGGCTCCAGATAAGCTCGCTCGGCTTGGTGTGCCTCTCCAGGTTTTGGAGCACCATCAGACATCAACGTCAACACCAGCTGTAAATATCTCCATTAGCATGGGCGAATTGCGAGATGGGCCTTTCGCTCGCGTCCGTATTTTGACTTTCCGGAGGACCCTTTGCCATCAGCCCACCAAGGATCAATCCCACTACTTCCTCCTCCGGCCTCAGCAAGTCGACCGGGACCCTGATACCCATCTGGCGGGCAAGGCGCGCGCTCTTGACGCCTGGCGCGATATCGCTGACCCGCCCCGCCTGCAGAAATGCGGCTGTAGGCCTTTGCCCTGACCTGCGTGCGCTAGTGATCAGGTCGGTGTGGAAATAGTACGGCCGAGCTTTGCTTGCGATTTCGGAAAAATCTAAGATTCAAATCCAGTGTGCGGCTAGTACGTCAGGTGGTCACCGTTTTCAGTGAACGTACGCTGCCATATATATACTATTTTTTCAGGGTTATAAGACCAGACGGTACGAAACCTGATAAGAGTCCCTATTTCCCCCTTCCCTAAATACATACTTATAGGAGACAGAAACGAGATATGCTTAAAAAGGTACTTTTATTTTCAACTCTCTTAAATAACCCTCAAGTCTACCAACCCTAGCTTATTCAACCCGTTTCTTGTCCCTCAGTCCTCCAAGCTCTTCAGAGCCTCCTCTAGGGTCCTGTCCGTTAGTTTTTCGTACGCTTCCATATAGCGTGCCTTGGTCTTCTCTACAACTTCGGGAGGGAGTTGTACGTCTGGCTTTCCCTTCAGACCATTCGACGTTAACCAGTCCCGAAGTACCTGCTTGTCGAAGGAGTCCTGCTGGCGTCCGACTTGGTAGTCGGCTTTACTCCAGAAGCGCGAGGAGTCGGGTGTGAGAACCTCGTCCACAAGATAGATCTCATCGGTTTCCTCATCTAGACCAAGTTCAAACTTAGTATCCGCTATGAGTATACCGCGTTCTTCTGCGTACGCAACCCCGGCTTTGTAGCACGCGAGCACCAAATCCTCGATACGTGAGGCATACTTGTCCCCTACAATCGCCCTTGCCTGATCTGGGGTGATGTTTAAATCCTTGTCCCCAAGCTCCGCCTTGGTGGATGGTGTATAGATAGGCTGAGGAAGCCGCTGGCAGCACAAAAGTCCTGCAGGTTGTGGGAGACCATGAATTGTTTGGCTCTTTTCGTACTCTGACCATGCGCTCCCCGTGACGTAGCCGCGTACGATGGCCTCAATTGGAAATATCTTTAGACGACGAACAGTCATTGAGCGCCCACGGAGCATCTGTCGCTCATCTGGAGTGACTACACTAGGTGCTGGCGGTGGCGTGAGGCCGAGAAAATGGTGCTTCAAGCCTGGCACCTTGGATGAGAGCACCTCAAACCATTTCGCCGACAGCAGGGTCAAGATGAGTCCCTTCGATGATATGCCGTTCTTGAGAATGACATCGTATGCGCTTATACGGTCCGAAGTGACGAAAAGAAGTTTGCTGTCATCCGGAAGAGCGAAAAGGTCCCTGACCTTACCCTGCGACAGCCGGGGCAGGGACGTGAGTGGGATGGTGGTAAGGGCTTCAGAGGACATTTTGGTTATTCTGGTCGATATCACGAACACACCGAGAAGAAGTTTTGAGGTCGGTGTGGGAATAGTACCGGTCGTGGAGGGGTTTGACGGAGGAGCTTTCTTGTGCGAGCTCGGAGAAATATGAGATGAAATGTAGGGTGTGGCTAGTACACGAGGTACTCGCCTACACCGCCCGTCACCTACTCAGTCCCAGGAATCGACAAATAAATAGCACTCCTCCCAGCGGGGATCTGAGGTCGACTCCTACCATCTTCCTTTCCCAAGCCCTTTCTCCCTCTTCTCCAAAGTGCCCTCTACGATGGCATCCCTCCGAGCAGCTGCGCATTTGCGCCCCTTCGCCGCGCGCGCCTCCCTCCCTCGCTTCCAGAGGTCTTATGGCGCTGCTGCTGCTGTCAATACCGCTGAGCTTCCTTCCGAAGCCCCATTCTTCACTGGAGAGCCTGCCGCTCCAGTGGTCAAGACTGCCATCCCGGGCCCTGAGAGCAAGAAGGCCATTGACGAGCTTGACACGGTCTTCGACACCCGCAGCTTGAACATGCTTGCCGACTACACCAAGAGTTTTGGCAACTACATCCACGACCCCGACGGAAATGCTCTCCTCGATGTGTAAGTCTTGAACATCCGTCCTCCGAGAAATCAATTGACTTATTGCTCCCCAATAGCTATGCTCAAATTGCCTCCATTCCAGTTGGATACAACAACCCCGCTTTGTTGAAGGCCGCTGCCTCCCCTCAAATGGCTTCTGCCATCATCAACCGACCAGCGCTCGGCAACTTCCCTTCTCACGACTGGGCCTCTATCCTTGAGACTGGTATTCTGAAGGTTGCACCAAAAGGACTTGACCAGGTCTTTACCGCCATGGCCGGATCCGACGCCAACGAGACTGCATACAAGGCTGCTTTCATGTACAGACGCCAACAAGAGCGTGGAGGAGCTCACGTTGAGTTCACCGAGCAGGAGCTCACCTCCAGCATGGTCAACCAGGCTCCAGGTGCTGCACAACTCTCCATCCTCTCCTTCAAGTCTGGTTTCCATGGACGCCTCTTTGGTTCCCTCTCCACCACCCGCTCGAAGCCAATCCACAAGCTCGACATCCCAGCTTTCGACTGGCCACAAGCCACCTTCCCAATGCTCAAGTACCCACTCGAGGATCACGTAGAGGAGAATGCTCGTGCTGAAGCCGAGGCTCTCGCTGACGTTGAGCGCCTGATCACCACCCACCACCTGCCACCATGCGCCGTTGTTGTTGAGCCCATTCAATCTGAGGGAGGAGACAACCATGCCTCTCCAGCGTTCTTCCGTGGCCTCCGAGCCCTCACCAAGAAGCACAACGTGCTCATGATCGTTGACGAAGTCCAAACTGGTGTTGGAGCCACCGGTAAGTTCTGGGCCCACGATCACTGGAACCTTGAGACCCCACCCGACATGGTGACCTTCTCCAAGAAGGCCCAAACAGCTGGCTACTACTTTGGCAACCCTGCGCTGCGCCCAAACAAGCCTTACCGTCAATTCAACACTTGGATGGGCGATCCAGCACGCGCGCTCCTCTTCCGCGCCATCATTCAAGAGATTGAGCGTCTGGACCTTGTCAACAACACAGCTAATGTTGGAGAGTACCTGTACGCCGGCATTGAAGACCTCGCCAAGCGCTTCCCCGGCGAATTCATGAACCTACGTGGAAAGGGCCAGGGAACATTCCTCGCATTTGATAGCCCTCGCCGTGACGAGTTCCTGAAGAAGGCCAAGACCTTCGGCGTCAATATTGGAGGCAGTGGTGAGCGCGCAGTGCGCTTGCGTCCTATGCTGATCTTCCAGAAGCACCACGCTGATATCTTGCTGGATACCATGGAGAAGATCGCAAAGTCATAGATGGAAAGGTGTTGTGTGAAAACAGCACTTTTGGATGAAGAAAAAAAGGGACTTTGCATGCATGACGACAAGAGTCTTTTAATGTGAGGAACAAAAGTGGTTTGACAAAAGGAATCTTTTGGCTTGGACTTCCTTATGAGGGTTTGGATTGACTGGAGTGGCAATGGGAGTAAATTGTATTTATTTTGGGAGCGTTCCTTTTATTGTGTACATATCCTAACGTTGTGGTAAATGAGCCTTTATACCAGACATTTCAATGGGAGTAACAAAACATTGGCATATGTCAAGTTGAACATCTTGCCTGTTTCAGTGAGGTTCGTTGTGTGATACGCTCTAATATGGGGTTTGTCAAGTCTTGACAATTATTCGAGACACTGGCCATTCTCGAACCATTACGCTTCTACGCCCGCTATAACCAATCTGTCGTTTTGTACTTCGTAGAGCCATCCGCATTCGTATATCAACCCGTACGCCACCCAACTTAGCCCCAGCGTAATCGATACCATGCAGTACATCCTATCAAACTCCTTTGGCCTTGATGTATACTAGCCTACGAATCTCACAACCTAGCCTCCTGTCCTCTCCCCTCATTTCTTAACTCCCTCACGACACCCCGTGAGATCCAATCACTGATGGCCATATTGGTAATCATAGGGTTGACACCACTAGCGCTCGGGAAAACACTCGCATCACTGACATAGAGCGCCTCGGTACCCCAAACCCGGCCCTTTGGATCCACGACACCGTCTTTTGCCTGCGCGCTCATGCGGTTCGATCCCATCTGATGCGCGCAGAACCATCCTGCGCCGGGGGGTTTGTTGCCAACAGCTTCGATGGTGGCAAGCCAGGCGGCGAAGCGGGGATCGGTTATTCCAGGGTCGATGTCCTCTTCTAGAACATTGCTGGAAGTGGATGTAGAGGAGTTTGAGGTGATCTCGGAGGCTTCGCGGATGAAGGGCTTGATGCCTTCGATACATGGGTGTATTTCGATTGCACCAGACACATAACAAATCTTCGCTAGGGCAAGGACGCCTTGAAGTGCATTTGCTCTGTCGAAGGAACTTGGCGTGTATTGAACCCGTGGTTTGCCGCTTGTTGGGTCTGGATAGATTCGTCCTGTATCTCGGTCTCGAGCGATAGAGATGAAGGCATTGGTATGCCGGTATTTTAGTGCTTGGACCTTATAGTCAAACCCGTTCGTCCAGTTTAAGAATGTCAATGCCATTGCTGGCAGACCACAGGTCGCTTCAAGCTTGACACCATGGCCGTGACCGTCTAAGTCTTCGAGTGATGAACATACTGAAGTTAGGATGCCTCCTTCCCAAGGTCGGACATCTTCCTTGAAAACTCCCAAGAGCATGTTCACAGGGTGTAAGTACGTATTGCGTCCGATTTGGTAATTCTAAACTTGTTAGCATTATGTGCAAGCCCGGAATTGAAACAACACACCTTCAAGCCACTATTCAGCAAGAGTATTGGACTCCATAAAGTACCCGCACTAATGATCACTCGTTTGGCCTTAATGATGACTTCCCGAACCTTGCGATCAGAAGCTGGTCCATCAACGCCACCTTTGCTATTCCTAGAAGTCCACACCCCCTGGACTCCTACAGCCTTCTTCGTGCCTTCAGACTCATCGAAGATTACCCTGTCCGCTTGAAAACCCTCCATGAACTTTGCTCCAGCTTTAGCGGCGTCAGGAAGCCATGTCACCACTGGCCCTTGCTTTTGTGCAGAACCACAACCTAGAGTGCAATGGCCACAGTAGTGTTCGTCTCCCCCGGTGTTCTGTGGAACTGCCTTTGAAGTGTATCCCAATTTTCTTGAACCCTCAAGGATAACTTCATTGCCGTGATTTTGACGAACATGGCTGTCAGAAACGCCCATGCGATGGCACACTCGGTCCAGACATGTTTGAAATTCTGCTGTCCCGAAGAAAGAGAGTCCTCTATCTTCAGACCACTCTCTCCGCACGAAGTTTTGTGTTTGAAGACTCGCAGACCAGTTCACGGTGCCACCGCCACCCCAATTGCTTCCCGCGACAATTGACATGGAGCCATCATCCGTAAGGCAAACCCCACCATTCTCAAATAGATGGGAACCGCCTTCCTCCTCTGTCATAGGTAGTTGTGTAGGTTTGTAGTTGTATGCCTTTTCCACGACCAACACATTATATCCCGCTTCAGCAATAGTTTTTGCGCATACCGCTCCACCACATCCTGACCCAACAATGACGACATCAGTCTCTATGACTTCAGGGCCCGAACCCTCTGGGACCTGTATAAATTCATACTCGTAATAAGAGCCAGGTTTGTAGTGCTCCGGTACGGCTGGGAAGCCCGAGAGCTTAGGGAATAGCGGACTTGTCTTGTACCAATGGTTTCTGGCAACAGCAGTCATCTGCTTGTAAACAAGCTGGAGTGCAGGTAGGTAAGATGCCCGCCATCCTTCTAGGATCGATTGGCGAACATTGACCGGTTGTTGATGGAAGGGGATTTTGTAACCAGTAAGTAATACCGAACCAATTGTGGTGCTATATAACAGTCAGCCAAGACCTAAACACTGAAGTGCGTCAAAAAGGTGAAGACTATGCCATCGTTGCTACCCGCCACTACCACTTACTTTAGAGCTGAAAGGACAAAGGACAGAGCTTTCTTAGAATCTTCGGGCGTATATGAAACCAAAGTACGCTTCAGCAGCTGTTGGAACCGCGGGTTGTCTGATGGCTTCTCGCTGAAGTACTCATCCAACGACTGGCTTCCGGGCGGATTCACAACATTTAGAGTGATATGGTCGACAGCAGAATTATACTTGACATCTGGCACAGTGGCATGAGAAAAGTTGTCCGTAGCTTGCGTCTCTCGCCGGACATCTGGGATAACGGTATCCATAATGGCCATCAGTATAGCCCATTGTGTCTCATTGAAGAACTCCTCTGGGCCCTCGGGCAGAGGATTTAGGAGCGGGGCAAGGACTTCCATGGCCTTCGCAGTGGGGGTTGGATTACCCGCTATTGACGGATTTGTAGGAATTACGATCTTGGAGAACGCGTAACGACAAGGCGCAACTGAACAACGTGATGCAAAGAACGAGCAGGCAGTACCAGCAGCAGTGCAGTCGTATGATACCGACGCTGACAACACGGAGAGTCAAGAAGCAGAATCGAAGCGATAGGTTCAAGCGTTATCCGCCTCGGCATCAAGTCAAGCTTAAGCTTGGACCGAATTTGCGGGGATGTCCAGGGTCCCCCGTTGCATCACCTCAATGGCTCGCGTTTGAGGACTTCTTCGGATCTACAAAAACTGCGGTGCTCGTCCTTGAGACTTGTCGTTCGGCAGTTGGCCGGCTGCAACAGGTCTGCACGCTGTAAGCGGTAGCTTGTTCCTGATGCAATGGTTCCTGAGCTTTGGTGCTCCAGTCAAGAATCTGAATCCCCTGGAATTCTGCGGCTCACTAGCTCGGCAGCCTTGAGGGGCCTTGCATACGAGGCAGCATTTCTCTCTAGTACGAAGCCCTTCCATCATTGATTGCTGCTTGCTGTCAAACTTCATCTTGCATGGGAGTTGTCAAAGTAGCTGGAGGTTCAGGATTGGATCAGCCGCTGTATCTGTCCTACCGTGCGGACTTACCAGTTTATGCTCGAGTGGTGCTGCCCCCGTCGGCTCGTCTTGGCATAGCTGTTTGCTCTACCAAGAGTATACAGCAGATGGGATCGAAAGCACGTCATGACATCCATTTGCTCACAGGCCAGTATATTCTTCGTCACGTGCTATACCATTACCTCGTGTCTTCAAGCCGACGCGCCGCTCCCAGCCATGGATATCTTGGCCTCTTGTTATGCTTATGAGGACGGTCGTCGTATTCATCCTTTTAGCAGCCTCCTGATGGAGCTCTGCACAGTCCAACTGAGCTCTCCTCGGCGTGTTTCCCGCATGTTCGTTGTCCAGCTTGGTCATGCACGGCACCAAATACCTGGTCTGGTTCATCTCAATTCTCAGCGCAGTGGATCTCGCACAAGTAAGTAATGATCGTGCATGGATGCCGTGTGGAGTCCACAGGATCAATTACTGTAATTGCAATGGTAGAGGCAATAAGATGGAGACTCCCAGTGGACATTAGTCAAGCGACGACGGCGACCCAGTGGCAACACCTCAATTTCGAAGCGACGGCGCGGTCACCTCCGCTACCGCCACCCAGCCGATATAGACTCGGACCGCGCAAGTTGGGGCCTTATGCAGCCCTTGGGTCTGGCAGCTGTCGCTTTGAAGGCCGTTAAGCAGCTAACATGGCTGATCGAGAGCAAGCGGCTCTCCATGGCCCTTGCATGCCATGCAGGTCATAAGGGATAGCAGCGTAGTGGATGTGATAGCGATGCATATCTGCCCAACCTACGTCGCTCTCCCTCCAGATCAGATCAGACCGGACCCGGCCAGCCAGAGCCGCCCAAGTCCAGCCTTTGAAACACGCAAGTCCTCCGACGCTGGAGCTCCTCAGCTACTGACAGTCTGCCTCTGTACTGCGCCGGTGGGATTCTGGTCGCCTCTCCACCCGCACGAGACGATGCACTATTAATATAGCAATGGATACCAGCTGGAGGCGAAAAGGGGTGCTTTGCCCGGCCCAGATATTGTACATGAATCGTGAGGCGTTTAGACGAAGGTGTTCGTCACAGCCGGAACGCGGCAGCCAAATGCAAACATACGGTAGTGCCGGCGAAGTAATCAATTAGGAAGGCTTGGCTGGCTAAGGCGACTTGGCTGCGCTCCTTCTCTCCGTGCCTTCATCCCTCCATCCCTCTTCCCGCTATCTCTCGTCTCGGCGAAAACACCGCCTTCCGAATGCATTCTCCTGCAAAGGCACCGTCCACCATGCGGCGGCATTATGTTCGGCCGCCCAAGGCGCTGCGTGCGCGCTCTCTTCCCACCAATACACAGTCTGGGGAACAAGCAAAACAAGCCCGAGTCCCAGTGAGACCAGTAAGCTGATCGCATGGCAAATTGGACCCTGAAGCAATAAGCAAGACCGTGATATAGGATCCATCGCTCCATCGATGCTCCGCGGGCTCCAATCCCACGTCGCCCAGCGCACACCGCCGGCTCCGCTGCCAGCGGAGAGAAATGAACGACGAGCCTAGGGAAAACAAGAGCTCACCGGTGTCTTTCGGCTTTACCCAAAACGAGGTGGGCATATCCAGAGGGAACTTGCCGTCGAATCAGGTGGCGGCGATAAGCCGGCGTTCAGAGGCACCCGCGACCCTGATTCCTTAGGTAACGGAATGAAGCACGCGACACCGATACAGCGACGCAGCAACGACTGGCAGATCCCGTCTGTCTTAGTAGATCGGCGCCGAACATGAAATAAAGGAGGAACAGCAGCAGAACGGCCATCCCATCGCCACGCACCGGACGGGCGATACGGACGGGCCACTGAACCATGCCATGCCGGCTGCAGCCCGATTGCAGTGCCCTGTCTTATCAGCGTCGCTCAGGGCGTTGCACGCTCGCTCGCTGGCCATGTAAAAATGGGGAAGATCTGGAGAAAATCCTCGACAACACTCGAGAGTTCAGATTGCACCGGTGGGTAGCTGAGGGAAAGTATCTGGCCTGTGGCTGAACGGCCGACCGGGGGGCCTGTCAAAGTCAAGGCTTGATCCATGCACGGTGCGCTGCTGCCAATGGTCCACCGCTTGATTGCTGCTCCAATCACCGCTGCGCAATTGCAAGGATCGAGTCGGGCTCGATATCGGAAGTTTGCGTCGGTGGTTGAAGGGACAGTCAAGTAGCAAAGTGGTGGAGCGGCCTTGATCAATTGCCTTGTCGCTGTTACTGCCGATACCATACCCAGACGCGCTCTTGTCCTCCTCCTCTTCCTCCTCAAGAAGGCAGATATCCGTCTACCACTGCAACACCCAACCTGAACCTCTCCAACCCCTCGCCTTTCCTTTCTTGTGTGCCCACCCAGCCCTGCACGACGCAATCAGCCCGTCGCTTTCTCCGTCGCCCATCGTCCTAAGCGGCCCGACAAACCAGCTCGTCGAAAGTCGCACAAGCTCCCTCCGTCATTGCCATCCCATCCACTTCCATTTGAAAGCGTCTTGGAGACTTTCCATTCGACGACAGCAACTTACCACACCAATCGCCACCACGAGCCTTCTTGGTAAGCGCGAGGATTGGCGTCAACGATCGAATCGACCGTCGATAACCGGGTGAGAACCAACCACAACTATAATTCCGACGAGACACAAGCACCAGCGTGTCAGCGAGGCTCAGATAGACACTTCCAGCATCGCCCTCTTATCAACAGACCAGCGCTGGTCCCCGTCGACTTGAATGTTCCTCGAAACCTCCCAGAATACCCTCAACCCGTCTCCCTACATCCTCACCGACAAACACCAGTATCCGCACCGAGTCCCCAACATGGCTACGGACTTCGCGATGCCTGTGCAACAGTTCACAACCTCGCCCACGCAATACAATCTCTATGGCACAAATGGACAGCAGATTTCACCGGTCAACTCTGCGACCGGCACTCCGAATAATATCTCCCCGACCTCACCCAGAACTGGTGCACCCCCATACATGAGCCAAGGTGTAGGGCAGCAGCTGCGAACACCAAGATCGCCACTTTATATCCCAGCCGTTCTACGACCTACAGATGCACCTCGAAGGACCAACCGATCATCTCCCTTGACTCCTCCCCATAGCAAACAAAACAGCTTCGATGATGTGGCCAGCGTAAAGTCGCTCATGCGACGAAGCACGGCAGATAGTGGGAAATCTGGTATCGGTGCAATCACCGAGGCCGAGTGGAGTTGTGAAGGACTCGGCAAGGTTACAGCACCGCCGACTCGAGATCACTGGAAGGTACGTTAGCCGTGTTGTTTTCTGTCTCCCAAATCCCTCTCTGCCTGTGACTCCGGAGCGGGCGAGTTTAAGTAGAGGCTCAAGGGCATGATGCAATACTGTCCCGAGGATCGCGTGCTCAACCATCATCTATGCGTCCAAGGCACATATTCTGATTGCTCGCATTGTCTGGCTCGAAGCTCGCTCGCTTCCTTCCTTCCGATGGGGCATGCACGGCTTGGAATTAACGCAAAGTCAAGCATTGCTCGCATAAGGGAGGAATTTGGTTGTTGTTACGTAAACCAACCAATCTTCAGAGGCTGACCTTCTTCCGCAGGCTGATCACGAATCTTCAATCTGTGACGAGGCTACTTGCACCAGATATTTCACATACTTCACTCGACGCCATCACTGCCGGCGGTGTGGCAACATTTTTTGCGATGATCACTCCAGCCGCGTGATTCCGCTTGATCAAGATGCCAACTACCATCCACTGGGAATGCGCAGCCGAGCATGCAGCCATTGCTTCAATGAGTTCACCGCTTGGCAAATGACCCGGTTCAGCCGTGTCAACAGCGATAGCTCGGAGTCCGATCTCGAGACTCCAAGCACGCCGACGGTGAACTGTGCCGTCAATAAGGGCCTTCGCGGAGCCATGGGCAACGTCTTCGGGCAAAAACACCAAGGCACACCAGAAAGCCTTGCCCAGAGTGTTCCAAGGGATTGGCACTGGAGCACATTCTAGATCCAGTGTTTGAAGATTGCATTACGAATAACGAATCTACTTCAGTCCGTTGCAAGCAAGCCAAGCAAGCGCCTCAATTTTATCATCTCAGGCAACCGGAGTGGCGATCTCTTTCCAGCACGGAGTACATTGCGGCTATAATACCCCACACATTACCTTGCATTTGTCGGATCGCATACAACAAGCGAATGATTTTGGATCGCGCCCATCCAACAGCCGTAGACAATTGCTGCTAGCAGCCGGCTCTTCTTTGGTGTTTTTATGGGTTTAGCGTTGGGGATTTAAGGGGATGGGAATATAGAATATCAGTTTTTGGAAAGGTGCTGTGGGTTTGTGGGAAAGTTTGGAAGTTCTGGCGTTTGGGAAGAGACAGGGATAATGATTGGGGGCAGGTTAACAGTTCATGGGACGAGTCCATGGAAATTCACGGTGTGTTCGGGAATAGTGAGAATGGAGCAGTAATCCACATATATTATATTAATACTTCTTCCTGGATGTCAATTGCACCTTGACAAAGTGATGTATTGCTTCAATCATCGAATTGTCTCAGCCGACCCACCTAAGTCGACTTGCAAACGCCATCGTCAGGGTTCCACTAGCACTGCCCGTTACTTAACCAAGCGATAAGCTCTTCCCCAGATAACACGATTAGATGTCAAGGCTTCAGGTCTTGGACTTCTCTGTAACTGCTTAACAGGTTGCGAGATTTGGACGTCCCCAACATGTCCCTACCCGATCCAAGAATTCAAGAATATCTCGAACGGAACAAGTACGTGCTTCTTCCACCTTTCCTTTCCCCCCACCTATATCCATCCTCCTCCCTATCTTTACTCATTCACGCCCTCCAAAATACCGAACCCGCTCTACGGCATGAACTCGTCTAAGCCATCTGTCTTTTTCATAAGGTACTTTATTAGCATTTCTCATTGTCATGTTCTTGTTTGGGGTTTAAATTCCTTGAAGTGTAGGTCATGGACGCAGTCTCCAACGTACAAATCGCCCATCCACTTTCTGGACATGCAGAAGAAAGGACGTGATAGGGAGGATGGCACTGTGATTATTGGTCAGTTTTCCCTGATCTCATACCTGTTTTCCTTGCAGAGACCGTCTCTTTCCCTCTCGCTATTTCACCTCTCTTCTATTCAAGACTCCTGAAGGGACGGGGTGGTTGGTGGACGTTAGAGCGGGAGAGAAGGAGGATATTCATTTTCCCGTAGTTGATCTGACTTGATTGATGAGCAACCAGTTGCATGTTGCGACCCCCGAGTAACGCCTGAGGAATTCCTTGGAATGAGCAGCACGTCCAACAACAGTAACTCCCTCCTCAAGCCTCTTGTGTCTCGCCTTTCTGACTCCAACGCACGCAGAAGCAACCGTCCTACGCACAGCTGGTGGACGGATTCACTCGGCCATGCACAGCCTCTACATCTTGACCGCTGTGGGCAATGAAGGTAGGAAGGGCTTGATAATCATCGTGCACCATACGGACTGTGGGCTCTGTCATGTTTCCCAGGCGGCTATTGGGGACAGTTTGAGGACGAGGTTAAGTGGGGAGGTAGTGAGTGGGTTGGAAGGAGAGAGGACCGGTTGGGGGATCATTGAAGAGTGAGTTCTTACAAAGGCGCCTGCTCTGGGAGTTTGGAATTGGATTGAAGTGGCGGCTGACTTACATGTGATTCGTTTGGGGGGGTAGTCCAGAGGTTTCTGTTAAGGAAGATGTTGAGAATCTGAGGAAGAATCCCTTGTTCGAAGGAACACAAGTTGTTGGGTTGGTTATGGATACTGAGACGGGAGTTTTGATGCAGGTTGTCTAGTCTTAATGTGACGCGCTTTACGGTACTGCCCTTCATGGATAAATTCTAGGGTTTGGGTTGCTGGTACAGTCCTGCGACTTGATGTGGAGGTTATTTGTGGATCCCAGGCTGCGTTAATGTTCGCAAGAAGGGAAAAGGTCAGTCAGAGGCCAGCTGCGTAATCGTACTTGTCTCTATTGAACCCGAGGATTTGTAGAGTCTCTTTCCAGAGAGATGCCCCACTGCCCTATGTCCCAAACGCCAAATCCATCTAAAAGATCTTGTGAATGAATGCCCATCTGCAGGAGCTCCATCATCTCATAACAGGCGGCCGGCCTTCCTTGTTCCACTTCACCCTAGATCTCACCCACTCCACAGCTTCCTTGACACCCGTTCCTGTATAGGCGCTGACGGGTAAGACTCTGGAGTCGCGGATTCCAGCACCTTTCTCGCCCTCAAACACCTTCTTCACCAACCCTTCTTTAATTCTTACAACCTCCACGCAATCTTCGCGATCCTGTTTGTTGGCCAAGACCAAGAGTGGTACACCTTCAGTCTCTGAGTGCTGCAGCACATCCTCGAGCACCAGTCGACATTCCTCCAACCGTCCTGAATCATCATTCTCTAGATTTCCATCCCCGATGTCGGTACTGTCGATTATGAAGACAATTGCATGGCAACTCGTATAATAACTCTGCCATAACTTTCGCAGACTGTGTTGCCCACCTACATCCCAAATCTTGAGGTACATGTCTGGGAGCGTGATTGTCGAGACATTCTGTCCGACAGTAGGGACAGTCTTCAATTTTGGCGCTGGTTGCGAAGGCAGGAAGAGCGACTTCACCTGCTCGTGGAAAGTTGTTTTGCCTGCATTGTCAAGTCCCAGGAGAAGGACCGAGTACTCTGCCAGAGGAGTTAGCTATGTAATATTAGTGATGTTGAGGGTAAGGCCACCTTCTTTACTAGTCGCATACAAGTAGAGGCCCTTAGCCAGGTGATACATGGTGCCTTGGAAAGCTCAACGGATTATCTTGGTGTTTGCAATTGCATTCCATGCGCCGTCCATAAGATTGAGCTTCATATAAATGAGCAAATATGCTCAGCAACTGACTTGTTGAGCCATGCGCTTGATGACAGTTTTCGGAATATGTGTATAATACAGCAGGCAATGATGAATGTTATCGAAACCCGAGGCTGTGGCACAGGGCTGAGACCACGCTAAGTCTTTTCGAGTTGCTGCTCATCATGTGACGGCTGTATTATGGCTCTTGTGACATGGTTCCGCTGCCAACTTCCTCTCAAAACAAGCGCGCTTGACTGACGCGCAATTGTAAACAACTACATCAGACCTGCCGTTTGATTCTCAAATACCAGTACTTTCTACATTCTGATCAACTCGAATCATGGCTCCTGTAGATTTAGAACCTTCGACAAGGTGAGATGTTTTTAATTACAATGTCACGTGCAATACATCATTCAATATCGAGCGCCATGGATCGATCCTCATATCAAGCGTTGTAGTATAAGATCACGCGTTTGCGTCTTACGGATCGTGTTGTAATAAGAGATGAGATACGAAAGCTAACGCTCCTCAAGCGTCGTACCAGCTCTTACACGAGGCTCTCACATCCTCCTAGCAGCAGGTCTTACCGCAATTGCAGGACGTTCGATCTTTCGATCATATCTCACACTACCTCCTTCGTCAACAACCAGACACCGTGAGCCACTACGAAGAGGTCACGTCAAGCTTTTCTCAGCATTGGCACTGCTTAGCGGTGTGACTGCCATGTACTATGGCTCGACATTTGCCTGGCTTTCATATCAAGTATGGGCAGGCGAAAGAGGCATCGAGCTGCCCAATAGGTAAGTCTCGCAGTCTTCATGAATTCGAATTCTAATGTTGTTAGTTTCTTCGGCGACAATGGAGCCTTTCGTGGAGGCGAGCACCCTGGGAGATTTCAGCTTGTTAGATGGCTCAATGACACCCCTCTTTACAAAGATGCGTTCGAAATTGTAGCAGGGAAAGCTCGCTATTTCTGGTGGGGACAGCAAGCCAGCCTTTCTACACTCTCATGGAGTACATTTCTCGCCATCGAAGGTAAAAGAAGAAAAATTTCAAACCTGTGGGCTTTCTTGCTGCTTGGACAGCTTGTTAGTCTTTCTTATGGCCAAAATCTCTTTTTTGTGGCAACTCTACTCACTCCGGTTCCGTTGCCCGATAACGTCACATCTTTGACCAGATCATCTGTTCCAGCTACTTCGAGCAGGTAAGTTTCTTGCTGACTTTTAGGACGCTCACCAACAGTCCTTAGATTTGCCCGGCTGAAGAGCAAGATCTTGCTCGCTAAGCCAGATGGTTGGCTTCCACATCCGGCATTCTATATCATGCCTTTACTGGTGTCTCTTGGAGCAGTTGTCTTAACGCCCTACTCGGTTAATTCACCGTTCTTCATGAATATTGCGTTGCTATTCCAAGCATTGCCATCCATCAACATCCTGCTTCCGTACCTGATTCCAGAGAGCTGGGGGACGACGCACACCCATCCACATAGCGCACAAAAAACTTATACTACACTGTTCCGCACCATCTCTAGCTTATCAGCGCTTCTACACCTGAAATCAACTGGAATGGCATTGTTCTATAGCACACCGTCAAGCGAATACTACCACCCAACACTTCTCCACCCTCTCAATCACGAGCACCGCTCAACACTGGATCGAAGTAGCGCAGCAATTGCGAAATTGTTCGGTGCAATTGGCGAGCACCCGGCCGTCAGTGCTGTAGGATATGATGTTCTTCTTTCCGGAGTCAGTATCGGACTTTGGACAGCAATTAGAAGTCTAGATCCGACCGATCTGCTAAGTTCAAGCATACCATTTGTGGGCGGCAACACGGCTTCGTCGTTAGTGGAAGAAGCCAAGCATGAGCCCGAAGAAGAGTCCACCATGGTAGAGACGTAAGTTATTTCTTGTCAAGTATGGATATCAAAATCTGATGTACCCGACAAGCTCCCCGAAGAAACGCACTCGCGGTCGTCCAAAGAAGGCGGAACCCTTAGCAACGTCCAATGAAGTGAGAGTCCCCAAAACTCGACGCAGAAAACAAGCGGAGCCGGACTCGGCCTATCAGCCGACGGCAGACGAATCCCGCATCGAAGGCGACGAGGAGGCCATGGAGGATGATTGGGAAGCTGCAGCACTAGCATGGGGATTAATTAGTGCTGGGGGATTGGGACTCGGAAGCTGTGGGGTTTTTGGTGCGGAGTGTGTTGCGAGGTAGAGGGAGAAAACCGGTCCTAGAATTTGATGGCAAGTAGGTTGTTCTTCAGTAGGCTGATTGGACAGTTTGATAGCAAGCGTGGATGCGATTTGGTCATTCTGTTTTCGCCTTCGAAGGCATTTTAGCTCTTGTGCAGGAGGGTCACCATATTGATGAAATAGCGAACAGTCTCACATTTATACAGCATGGATGCCAAAACCTTGAGATGAAATGCGCCTTGTTAAGCATGGCCATACTGCCGTAGTTGCGGAAGCATTGTCATGCGCTGCAACGACAAGATCCCCAACCGCAGCAGCTCCCAACCCCCCTCGATCGAGCCAATATCAGGAAAGCAGAGTCCTGCCAAACCAACAGCCACCGAGGTAGCAGCTCCAAAACCCCCTCGATCGAGCCAATATCAGGAAAGCAGTCTCCTGCCAGACTGACAGCCACCGAGGTAGTGATCAAAGAAATCTGCAAGCTTCCCCCAGGGTTATATATAGAATCGGGAATGTGATACAGCTTTGCCTGCCTGCACAGGGATCCAGAAACCTCTTTCTGACATGAGGATTGCGAAACATACTAGTCATGAATAAGGTATAAAATTTGTTAATGATGATAATGATACTATTCCACGCCAAAAGAATCCACCATCTCGTCGAAGACCACGCCCTCGCCACAATGCCCATCAAAGACTCGCTGGAAGAACACGCTGGAGGAGTAAGCAAGTAAGCAAGCAAGCAAGCAAGCAAGCAGGAGCAGCAAGCAACGCGCTGTTAGGAAAAGACCATTCGTGAAGCCATCCGACGTTCCGAGCTCAGATACGATCACCCGTTAGCGAGCAGGCTTCTTGGAGCCATCGGCAGGATGCCTCGAGCTAGAGCCATTGACGACCCGAGGCGTCATGGATCGAGGCTGGGCACCCGCAGCGTGAGAGCGCGCGGGGTGAGGGCTTGGCGCGGATGCTGATTGGGGAGACCGAGGCCTGGGTGTTGTTGGTGCTGCCGGCGCTGCAGGAGCGGGCTGAACGCGAGGGCTAGCTGCTCGCGATGCGAGCAAGGCGGATCCTGGTCCCGGAGGAGGCGCTGGGGGCCGGGGATAGGTAACGTTGTGCGGAAGCGCATACGCTGGAGCGTATGTCGCTGGCTGTTGCCGGCTAGGATAAGCTGCCGCAAACCTCGGGGATGCGTGGGCGGGCAATGGCGTTCCCTGCAACCTGTCTCTGTGGTTGATCGGGAGAGCGTGCGGCAAGAGAATGGGTGAGGGTGGTGGCAGGCTTTGCAGCATAGCTGGCGCGAAGGTGTAGATTGGAGATACGGATGCGGATGGATGTGGAGGTTGAAGTGGCAGGCTGGGCTGCTTGACGTTAACATTTTGCGTCGCCGCGAACTATGCTGCTGACCTGTGCCTGGCTCCTTGAAGGCAGTTTCTCTCGCAGCATGAGCCACCCAGTGTCGTTTTCCCCCTGAGCGCAGATACATTTCCCATCCAAGTAGGCACCTTGGAGCGCTTCTGTTTAACGGCTTCAGCGATGTTGTACAACAAATAGGAGTTATCAAGTGGCATACTGTAGGCCTTGGCGTAGTTTTCCCTGCCTTTCACGCGCACCCAACCCCCTCCAATCGAGTCCATTTCGCAGTGGTCGATATCAATGGGGCCATCGGGACGATTTCGTAGGAAGTCCTTTACCGACGACGGCGTCGAGCAGAACTGCATGCTGGGTTAGCAGTGTTGGAGCAAACGTTCTCCGTGCCATGCCTTGCAACACTGCGCGCGCGGTGTCGAAAGCATGCCAGCCAGTGTTCACTCACCGAGAGTCCCCCAATGATAATGTGGTACAGCCCAGTTTCGTCGCCAGCGCGTACCCATGGCATTATTGTGATTTGTTCGACAATGAACGACGGAGGTCTGGTCTTGGAAGAACACACAGCAAATGCAAAACCTTAAAAAGAGAAGCTTTATGGACAATAGAACCATGGGAGACATTGTTGCGGCATGTCTAACTTTTATATACCAATCCCCCTTAAAATAACCTTCAGCCTCCATGTCGACGAAGCTCGAGACAGTCTTTGCAGGCTGCCAGTCTCGCGCAATTCTGACAGCTCGGAATTGCTGGTCTGTGGAAAGCACAGGAACAAGCGGCGGGAGCGTTTCACAGCTTCTTGAACTTGCTCATCGTGTCTGCATTGACGTGCAACCCATGTCAGCAGATGCGGAATTGGAAAGTACTTCAACGTCCTCCTCGGCCCGCCTGCAACAGCAACGCGCATGGGGCCGGCCTAGTTCGAGTCGACCGCGCTTGATCGTGCAAAGACCAGGAGTACGCTTGCATTGGGATATTGCGTCAGGAGATTTGCGAGGCAGGGTCGTTGGGATGCAGCTGCAAACACGCTGCCGTGAATGTTGGCACGAGGCGATCAGGCCAGCACCAATCAACCTGGCTCTGGGCGAGAGGTGCAGCAAACACCACAGGGAGCAATGATGCAGCTTGCTTCGAACTGCATATAGGAAGTGGCTCTGCTAGGATACCATGTTTAGAGATAGGCCCAAAGAACGGAAGTGAGTGAACGAGTCGGAGGACAAGTAGGTATATACCTCGATAGAGCTGCTGTCAAACCACGGGACAGACAAGCGAAAAAGTAACGTCTGTTGGGAGAATTGCAGACACGATTACTTCGGTCAAACTGCATGAACTGAAATGTTGAATTGCGAGCTGCACATGCGCTTGGACTGACGAGACTTTTCAGGAGTGAACCCCCGGGAAACCGAACGCTGATAAGCTTGAAATAAGAAAGTACGTCTACCCCGCGACCATCTTACGTGGATCAACACCCCGTCACTAAGTGGGCCATGTGTAACACATCTCCGCACGCTCAGAAATCCACCTCAGAAATCCGAGAAACTAGTGTCCCAAGAACTTGGGCTACGGGACAAGGTAACTTCCTGTCCGGTTCGTGGAGACGACTTAAACAGTGACGACCAGGATCGTAAGCCAACCATGAGGCAAGAAGAAGGATACACTCGCCGGGATCGTAAATAAGAAACAATGTCTTGGCGGTTTGCGAGAAAAAGGAAATTGCCGTGTGTCAAACATGATGTTGCTTGTCCTGTGTAACTCGAGGAATCTAAGCCGATGCCAAAGCCGTTCCCATCTCATGCAACGCCAGCGAATGCTATGGGCCGGACCAAGGACAGAGCTTAGCAGCAGCTGATGCTGAGCCGCTTAGTGAGGAAATCGGATGATCTGGAGAAGGTGGGCCCTTTCCCTCCGCCCCAGATCGAATAAGCGAGTATTAGCATATTGAAGCTTCCGCATATACTTAAATGCCACAGTGAGGATGGATATATCTCCCGTTGCTCAATCGCATTGTAGGCCTTCCTTGACTCAGTCAAGAAGTGGTACGATGAAGAGCGATGCATGCAGTCAAGTGTGAAGCCGCTGCCACAGGTCTCGAATCGAGAATTAAGCGACCGAGGGTTGCGCTTCAATCAATGAACGCCACAGGATGATCACTTCGTTGCTGACAATCCCCCATGCACGACAGACTTGTGGAAAGTTCATTATATGGCCATTCTTTTCAGACCGCAGTATCGGTTCTACTTTCATTCTGACCAGTACGATGATCGAGGGTGTACAAGAGCTCTGCGACGCCATGCAATGGTGTCCGGAAGGGGGCATGATCCTCGAATTCCTACCAGAGTGAGAGATTTAATGGAAGGCCTTGGTGTTACACAAAGGTCCTCCTTACTTTCAGTGGCCGGCCCCAGAGTCGTGCCCTGTGTGGCTCGATGGAGTGACTGCGCATATTACGAATGCTTAGGTCAGCCCAAAAGGGAAGTTCAAGACATTTTCCGATTCAGCTTAATTCCTTTCACATTGCTAATCTCATTATGCCAGCAGCTGGATCTGGAGAACCTAGGCTCGAACTTCCGGAGAGATGCGATATAGTTACGGAGTAAGACTTCCGTAATGTCTTGCCTACAGGTCACTTTAAACCATGCCGAAACAGTGCCATAGGAGTTGTTCTGTGCGCTGCATCTGCAAGTACAACAGCAAGAATGGTACCCAGGCTGGCCTATGATCCATCAACTCCCTGCTCGCCGTTGACCCAGACTCCACTTTTGCCTCCTTCTTTCCTTGTTACTCTCAGACCCTCTATGACCATGCCTTTATCGACTGCTTTGCACATGTCATACACGGTAAGTGCTGCTGCGGATGCAGCTGTGAGTGCTTCCATCTCCACACCGGTTTTTCCGTCACAGGATACGGTTGCAACAACATCAACCCGACCGAACAAAGCAGACTGCTGATTTGTGGTACCTGGGGTATGAAGGGCTTCAGAATCAGGCCCCGTAGAGTGAGAAGCTAGGGCTTCGAGTTCGATGCTGACGTGCGTGATAGCAATAGGATGACAGAGAGGAATCAAGTCAGATGTCTTTTTGGCCGCCATGATGCCTGCGATTCTTGCCACACCCAACACGTCGCCTTTCTTGGCACGATTCTCTAATATGAGCGGCAAGGCGGCAGGATTGGAGAAGTAAATACTACAAACAGCCGTTGCTGTACGTTTGCTTGGCGACTTGTCTGATATTGCAACCATATGAGCGCTACCAGATGCAGTCAAGTGAGTGAGTTTCGGTGTTGGAGTAGTCCTTGGGTCGGTGGCCGGCAACGGATCGGCACCTGCACGACTCGAAGCATAACGCATGGATATGTGTGTGCATGGCGAGGAAAGAAGATGAGTAGAGATCTTGTGCCAACCCAACCCTCGCCCTTGATGTCCAATGTTGCGATTGGTAGATCTATTAATGCTAAATCTTGCACGGTGATATAGTAGTGACATATCGTCTACAGAATGTCAGCAAGTGCCAGCACATACAGCAGAGACTTTTAACGGAGTCGATGGAACTATTCATACTCCAACTACTAATTGTGGTATCGTACGTACACATTCGGCCTATGACCCGCAAATGCATTCAGGTCGTTACGTTTTGAGAAGTTGAAAACCCTACCCACCTATCAATATCATGGGCCTGTTCTTCATGTTCTCAAGTTCTCCCATGCCAGCATGCTTCTCTTTCTTTCTGCTAACGGCCAGTCCAATCACGTCCAAAAGTTCCTTTTCATTCGGGGCGATTCCCGAAGGATATTTAGTGCCTGTAAGTCCTTGCCGCCTTCCCATTTCGATGTTTCTCATAGCCTCAAAGGCTTGTTCATCAATTGGTTGATCGAAGTTTGACTTTCTCAATATATCCCTTAAAGAGACTTCTGCGTTTCCAAATAAACACACTTTCAAGTTACCGTCACTTGTGATGCGTAGTCTGTTGCATGAGCCGCAGAAGTTGTGGGTCATGCTAGTGATGAATCCCATCTTCCCTACGAACCCTGGAACCCGATAAGTCTTGCTAGTGTCGTTTTTGTGGTCTTGAACCTTTTCAAGGCCTGGATATTTCGTCCGGATGACGTCGAGCATTTCTCCATAGCCTAGCATTTTGCCTTGACTCCATTTGTTTCCATCAAAAGGCATATACTCAATAAAACGGACCTCCAAATCCTTCTCGCGCCCAAGCTCGACGAAAGGTAGAATTTCTTTGTCGTTCATCCCGCGCATGACCACACAATTAATCTTCAGCTTGATGCCAGCCCCAAGCTTGTTCATCTCCAGTATCCTTTCTATGCTTTTCATGACCGCTTCGAAGCCTTTGCGCCGCGTCATGATTTGGAATTGCCATGGATCCAAAGTGTCTAAACTTAAATTGACTCCGGTCAATCCAGCCTCAACCATCGAGTCCAGCTTCCTGAATAGGCTAATTCCATTCGTCGTAAGGCACAGCTCTCGAAGACCTGAACTTCGAAGCGAACCGATCTGGTGCATCAATGGAAGTATGTCTTTGCGAACCGTTGGTTCGCCCCCCGTCAGACGAATCTTGGTGACACCTTGCGAGACAAAAATGGACGAGAGCAGGAAGATCTCCGGCGTTGTAAGCAAGTCTGGAGGTGGAGACTGAGGCACTCCTTCTTCGGGCATGCAGTAGAGACACCGAAGATTGCATTTTTCGGTGATGGAAATGCGCAGGTAGTCATGTTGCCTCTGGAAAGTATCGGTCAGGAAGGAGGAGAACGGCTTAGCATTCTTGATGGCTGTCCGCCGAGTATTTTCTGGAGAAACAAGTGAATCATCAGGGGGGATATCGTGCCGTGGGGTTTGTCGTACAGCTGGTGCTGCAGATGCTACATATCTTCGAGAGACATGCGTGAGGAGAGGATGTTGTTTGCCACCTGCACATATAGGACTGCGGCGCAACGACAAGGAAGCCATCCGAAATTCTGAAACCAGTCCCGATCGCAGCTTCCCTCAGTCGCAGTGCTGATTCGGCATCTGAAGAGAAAGGAAGAGAACACACACGATTCATAGAAATTCCCATCTATCCTTTTAACGTAATGTGGAAATGCTATGTCATCAAATATTCCAGACGTTCCGAGAGGACCGTCTGCTTATCGGCTATCGATTAGTGGGGGTTTGAAGTGCCTGAGGCCGGAACAAAATAAAGTGCCTTGGGGTGCTCCGAAGTAAACAAATTCCAGCTCAATAATGGCATTCAACCTTACCATTCGCAACGCGACTCTGCCATGACAATGCAATATTCTCGGACTCTGAAGTGTGAGTATCATGGGTCACCAGGGGAACATATGCTAATCGGAATTGCTACATTCAGCCTCTGCGCAATCTCTTCCTAGTCCTGACGGCGCATACATCGCAACCATCCTGCCATCTGCACTCACCATCCGATCAACGCGCTCTCTCGAAATCCTGCACACCAGAGCGCTACCAGTTGATTTCTCAACTTCTATAGCCTGGTTTCTTTGGTCAAATTCTTCTGACAGATTGCTGATTGCCACGAGTGATCTCATTAAAATCTATTCTGCGTCGGACCCCCAGTTCAAGGCCAATATCGTCAATCCGACCTCGGGCACCGTAAAGATCACACACATATCCTTCGGATCTTCGGATAACGAAGTGAACGTGCTCTCGGAATTTGGTCTTAAGTTGACGGTTTTCAATCTCTTGACGTCGAAATCTGTGGATATAAACTCACCGAAATTCTTCAACAGAAATGTTGCGAGCCGAGGGCTATGCTACCGACCAGGCACCTCGAATCTGACGCTTCTGACTAGGAGCGGTGGAAAGGACATCCTGAGTATACACGCGCGGGAAACACTAGAGGTTGTTCGATCATGGTCATTGGAGACTGTCGATGCGCAAGGTGTGTCCTGGAGCCCTGATGGGCGATGGTTGGCAGTATTAGAGTCGGCAGGGCAAGGACATAAGATATTTTTCTACACAGCTGATCGGTACCTATACAAAGTATGGAATGGACCCATGCCTATGACAGAGGAAGATCGAGATATCGACCTGGGTGCCGGCGTGAAGTATTTGGAATGGAGCTCCACTGGTGCTCATATAGCTATTGGCGACTACAGTAAAAGAGTTACTATCCTCGCCGTACCTTCATTCTCAGAAATCATGAGCTTTCAACACGTACCATCCCTCAGGCCCGAGGAGACACTTCAGGTACTTACCCTATGCTACTTTCTGTACATTAAGGCTAACATATATGCAGATATGGCTTGAGCAGGTCAGTCCCCAGAATGGAGTTATGGCCCGAGGGTTTGTGAAAGCATCTCAGGTGACATGTCCTCCAACAGCCTCACTCACACCAACGACCAACAAGGATGTGAAGTCAGGAACAATTGCCATGGCGTTTGATGCATCGGGAACACTTCTTGCTACAAGGACGGAGGACTTCCCAACGTCGGTATGGATTTGGGATGTCACAACGAAGATCCTTCGAGCGAATCTCATATTGCATGCTCCTGTGGCCAAGATGACCTGGCATCCCAAAATAAATGAGCTCTTGATGTTAAGATGCGAGGGCGAGGAGACAAAAGGCCTTACACATCTTTGGGATCCATCCTGGGAGAGTCCAAGAATCGTCGATTTCGCGTCTCAATTACCTGGGGGAAAGCTTATTGGCAAGTCAATTGCGAGCTGGCTGAACGTGGATGCTGTGTATCCTGTGATCTTTTTTAGTGACTCACAAGACTGTCTGCTGACCTCAATTGCTGATGGGGCTAACGATGATTTGCCGTGGGAGGAGACTTCGGCCAAAGCATTTGATATTTATGGGGATCGAGAAGAATCGCCTCTGAATCTTGTTGGGGCAGACGAAAAGAGGCCCTTCCGACGCGTTACAGTCAATCTTGCAGACGCAGAGGCTGACGATTCCATTCTGGATATGTGTCCAAGCGAAGAAAGTGAGGAGTTCGATGATACCTTTCAGTTCAAAAAAGCTGTCGACCCCACAAATCAGTGATCGCAAAATGTGGGCAGCACAATCGGTGCAAGAGAAAAAATGGTGACGACTGGCATGGAATGATGCTACGTCAACTTGCAACCTCCAGCCCATCGCTCACAGCAGTAGGACCAGCTGGTGTAGCCAATGCAGAGAGTGCTTGGGCCTTTTGAGACCTCATACGGGCAGAGAATGGTCCAGATGCATTACGACAGGCATATATACTATGGCTTTTCCATAGCGATAACGTGAATGGACGATGGCTCTAGAGTTTCTTGGCTCTGATCCAGCACCAAGGAAGGCGTTACGCAACCCTGGCTGCGAGAGGCCTCAGAATCTCCAATCAAGGCAATCTAGCACAGTTCGGGGCAGCATTGCAGAACAGCCTGCGTCTAGTGGACTTCGGCAGTATAAGGCGGTGATTGCATCGAGCGTCGGGGAATGGGCCGGTCCCGTTACGTTTAGTGGAGGACCCTCGATCGTCAGGGGCGACTTACACACTGCAAATCTTTCGGTTAAGGTCCATTAGAAGACCTACACAAAATATTACAACATTGAATGAGGTAGTCGAGCAGGTTGCTATTTCCTGCATCTGGTGACTCGTGTCGAACCGCGCCTCCGCGCGTCCACCCCGCGCTTCGAAAAATGGGGAATGACGAGATTATGTCACCATAAGTCTCTTGCGTCATTCGCCAAAAGAGCAGTTCATTCGGGTGACATAAAGTAGAAGTCCCCACCTAAGCTACTCCGCCACTACGTCGGATCCAGCAGTGACCAGGTTCCAAGCTGCAGGGTCCAACTCTAGCTTTGAATTCTGCTAGAACCTTGTACCGAGTTGATAACTATCCTGAGTTTCGCGGGACTCCAGCTGGATCTGACGACACCCGTTAGCGGTGTGTCGCCTCTATCAATCGTAAGGCTCCTGGTCTATCAGTGGCACCCGTACCTGGCCGGCTCCAGCCCTTCACAATATTCAAAAGTTGGAAGAGGAAACGTCGAGTGCTAGCTTGGTCGTCGCAAATAGTACAAGCACGATAGGCCAACCTGCGCCCCCACTTGCTCTTACATTCCATCTTGCTCTTCGTGTCTTCTCCCTCTCTTTTGGTTTGACAATCTGAACCATTCGAGCTTCTAGGCTTATTCGTTACGATGGCCGCAATCATGGAGACCTTGAACTCATCTACAATCACAAGCCACCCTTATTATCCTCTCGAGGTCGAGATTGCATCTTATCTTGCCAATGAATGGAGCGTACCTGTCCTGTTGGGCGTTTTCTTCACAGGAATCGCTGCGATTGTATTTGGCACCCGTCTTACTGTCAAGAGAATATACCCAAACCTGCCATCTGCTGAGAAGGCCGCAATTTGGTGGCTTGTCATATGTGCGATAGCCACTCTGCCCAAATCTTTGGAAATGTGCCCATACTAACACTGTGGACAGCTGGTGCTATTCATTTCTTCTTCGAAGGTAGATATATGCTCAGGATCATTTCACACACGGCTTGATAGCTGATGAAGGGAATAGGTTATTTCTCTCTCAACCATACACGCATGGGCCCGGCTCAAGACCTTTTTGGCCAACTTTGGAAGGAGTGCGGCTCCTTTAGCCTTCTAGAACGCATTGCGCATAACTAACCTGTGCTTTCTAGATATGCTCTCTCGGACTCTAGATACTTGACTTCGGATCCTTTTGTGCTGTGCATGGAGACAGTGACTGCTGTACGAACCATATCCACCCTATGAACTACAACCTTTTACTGACGAAGATGCATAGTTCACATGGGGACCTCTCTGCTTCGTGGTGGCTATCATGATTCCCAACGAGCATGCGCTACGTCATCCTCTACAAATCATTGTCTGCGTTGGCCAAATCTATGGACTCATTCTATACTACGCTACCAGCATGTTCGACCACTATTACAAGGGCGTTGCATACAGCAGACCGGAGTTCTTGTACTTCTGGTTTTACTACTTCTTCATGAACTTCATCTGGATGGTTTTCCCAGGCAGTAAGCATACGTAGAGAGTCTCAACGTCACATCGGCTAATTGATACATTTAGTCTTGCTTGTAAGCAGCGTTCGAGCCATTGCCAAAGCATTCACGACTCTCGAACAGATGGACAAGGCATCGAAGAAGAATGCAAATGCAAAGAAGTCGCAATGATCCGCTAAATTGACTAGATGCTGTTCTGAGGGCAGCTTTTGTTTGGAGCCAATAAGAGGTAGAGCGGTTGCGCCTAGGGCGTCGTAGTGCATTTACATTCAACGGGGAGCTTGGGATAGCTCCCACTTTTAGACCCTTTCCATTCAGCATTATACCACCGGAAGCGAACATAGAGCGTACATGCATACAGTAGGTAGCATAGAAAAGGATATGCTTATCGCGTCCCGACATTATCATACCGAATAGGAAGGCATTCCATGATTTAGTGGTCTAGCTGGTGACAAGATGAATTGGAATACTTTCTGGACTTTTCTCCCCCACAAAGTCCGCTGCACCCCCATCGAGTGTTTCCTCATTACCTTAGCCACCTGATTCCCGGGGCTTGCATACCTTATGACATAGAGCGAGCACGTATCTAAAAGGGTAAGACACAGTTGTCGAGTCGAGAAGGGCATCATCTAGTCGCTACCTCGACCGATAAGCCTCATGAGCTCTGGGTTGATTACCTTATAGAGCTGCTTGAGACGCTGTGTTGCAACTCTGGGCCGCTTGTGAAGGCGTAGTCGGTTAGATACATCTGAATTATTGTAAATGGAACCCGGGGTTCCAGCTGATATGCTGATCATACTTGCTCTTGGAGATAGTGACATGAAAGCAGTCCTGATATCGAGGTCATTCTTATCATGCAGAGAAATGGGAGGGTATGCCCGGCTCGGGCCAATCAATATCCACTCGGGAATGCTTATTTCTTCGGAATGTATCCAGACCATAGCTTACGTTCGTACGAAAGTACAGGACGAAGGATTTCGTACGGGCCCAAGCAGACAAGATTAGCCACGAATTCACCGAGGTTGGGGCTCGGGTTTGAACGTGGGTCTCAGCAGCAAGACCAAGTTGCGCAAGACCAGGTAGGACTCGCGAGAAACAGCTTGGCATTGGACAGGACAGTGTGAAACCAAGGCGAGGGACAGTTCATCAGATGTCTCCGTTGGTGGTCCCACTGCAGCGGGGATTATTGGATGGCTTCTTATTTCGGTAGACCGCCAACCTGCACGGAAATGGTTGGGGATCCTGGCATGTGGTTCTTGCGACTGCCCACCATCGGCGCAAACCTTCCCATGCGAAGGCCAACAAGCTGCGGCTGCCCTTTACCCATCAAGAGGTCGCATGCAAATCTCTGCAAGGACCGTGGAAGGAGGACAATTCAGCATTGTCAGTTTGTAAGGAAGTTTATCGGAATGGCTGGTTGGCTACGACAGCGGAAGTCAAGGCGGCGCTGGGACCACAGGGTGGCCTGCGCGCGAGTAGCTTCAATCGCTAAGTTGCGCCGAAGCCTAAGCGGCGAAGAAAACGGCATTAGTCGCTGTATTAAGCTTCAGTAAACAAACAGGGAAATCAGCTATGACCTTTGTTGATATATGTCAGTTGAAGCAATTGTCGTTCCAGCAGCCCCTTCCGCTCCTTTGTATTCTCTAAATCTGTTACTGGCGGTCAACACGTCATTTATTGTCGTCCCCAATCCTGCAGTTTCTTACTGCATGGGTCTTGCTTCACTCGTTGCCGTATCAACTGTTCGCTCGGGAAGAGAGGGCCATCAGCGAGACCTGGGAGATCGTCGAGTCCAGATCCACGCTTTTCGACGAGCTGCATCCAAGAGCCGCCAGGAACTCGATGCCGGAATTCTCGTGCACATCAATACTAGCATTCGGGCTATCACCAACTTGTTCTGTTGAACGTAGCCGCGCCTTCAGAGCCGTACCGCATGTTGGCTGTGGGTTGTAAAGGTAGTCCTGCTCCCCGCTGTGCTGCCTTGCTGTCGCCTGGCATTGTTGGCGCTGCCCTTTTGCATTTGACATGCTGATATAGTCCATGTAGGCCATGCCTTCCCCCAAACCTGCGGACGAGGAAACGACACCTACAAAGCCAAAGGCTAACAATCCAACAACTCCACGGCGCGCGTCAGCAGTCAAACGTACTCCAAATGGCACTCCCATCAGAAAAGGCCCGGCGACGCCGAATAGTGCCCCGGTGCGCGCAAGGACTGGCGCAAAGAAAGCAGAGCCTACCTTACTTACTGACTTCCTGCTTGGGAGACCATCGCCCAGCCGGACGCGACGGAAGAGTTTGGATGTTGTCAAGGCAGAAATAAGGCAAGAGATGGTGAAAAAAGTGCAGCCACCTGGAGGTGTGCAGGATAGGGTCAAGAAGTGGCAAAAAGCTAGTGCAGCAGCTGTCATTGAAGACCCGGCTGCCACTTCAGATATGGGTGAAGAAATCGTGGTGGAAGTGGAGGAAGATTCTGAGGATGAACACGGAAGGATAAAGATCAAGACGAACGAAGCCAGACCTGGGAGGCCCGGAAGACGGAAAGATCAAGATGAAGAACACGAGGAGCGGAAAGCTCGAAGTAAAAGTGCGCCCAGGAAACGAGTGGTTAGTGATAGCCATTGGATGAAGAAGGATGCTGCTCAAGGTAAAAAACCAGCTGTGAACGGTGGTGGGGCTACTCTTCCTAAAGACTTTCTCAAAAAGACAGCGGTAAACCCCCCCTTTAAGAGCAAAATTGAGGACTGGGCCAAACGTATCGAAACAGAAAGCATGGTGGATGAGCCTCTAGAACCAATCAGGCCTGTCCGGAAGAAATCAAAATACGCACTACCAGATGATGGTATTCGAGTAACTCCAGCCAAGAAAAACTCCCTTGAGGACGACGAAACAAGGGCCAAACCATCCAGAGATACGACACCCGACGATGGAATCAGAGTGAAGCCCATAAGGAAACAATCGAATGGTGACGGGCTCCGCGTTAAAGCCAGAGATGACAAGGTTACAAACGATGGGATCCGTGTTACACCGATACGGGATACTTCTGAAAAAGATGATGGCATTCGAGTCAAGCCACTACAAGACAGATCTGCCGATGATGGCATCCGTGTAAGACCTTCACCAGACAATGGTGACCACCAGATTCATTCAACACCTTCAAGAAAAAGCAAAAGGGCTTCTGGACCAGAGTACATGGGGAGGACCCGAAGCCATAGAAAGTCATCCGCACAGACACACGTTGGCGATGAAAGTGTTCATCAAGACAGTGGCTCAGAGTCTGATATAAGCTATATGGAGGACGCACAAACATCACAAACGCCCAGTCGCTCTCATCGATCAAAACGACATTCCCGCAAGTCAGGAAGCCTGGCTGAGACTCTTGAAGAAATCCCTTTTGGCAATTCTGCATTCAGCGTACTCGATTTGCCCCTTGGTGCCGAGGCAGGTAATCAGAAACGCGCGAAGCCACAGCGAACAACAAGTCTCTCGGCTGTGCCCAAAGTATTGAGAAAGGTCTACAATGAGGGAAAGAAAATGGTTCAGGACAATGCTGAGCCTCCGCGGCCGGGTTTTAACCAGCCACCAAGCATTGAGTCATGGCTAAATGGGACGACAGATCCATTCGTTGATCGTCCTCAGCGACCAAACTCTACCCTAGGTATACCAGAGTCCAGCTCAAGACGAGAAAGCTTCAACCCAGATGATCCTGCAGAACGAGAGCTTACAGCCAAGCCAGATGACGAGAGAAGTGGTAGCCAAAGGCGAAAGCAATATGCTCGTACCGACAAAGTCAACGAGGAAGAACCATCTAGCAAAGATGCCGAAAGCCCTTCAACTCCGATAGAGGTCAACATTGATCACCGGAAGGATTTGCCTGGGATGAGATCTCCTTCGTCTCCAAATGCACTTAAAAGAAGTCCTGCAACCCGTACGATCTCAACGCCAGTAAAAGCAGCTCGAAAGCTGCCATTCAAGGACATATTGAAAGAGGCTTTCACAGGGGAGTCGGTCACAACATATCAACCCAAGCATGGACCAAGTGTCCTGGTCAACAATTTCGAGCGTAGCAACGACATCAACAGGTTTGCTGACGGCCATGAAGACGATACAAAGCAAAGGCCTGAACCGCCGCCTCCAAAGCCCCCTGCGCATCGTACGCCTAAAGGATCACCGCCAGAGAAGCCTAATTATGGGTTTGGAAGACGCCTACCGCCGACTACCGGTGAACATAGGCTATCAACTATCGCGTCAATAGAGACATTCAGTAGTCTCTCGTCTGTCACAGAGACTGAATCGAATATATCAAAGACAACAGTTACCCAGGCCACAACAAATTCAGGTGGGCCATCAGAGCTATCACGGCGTCGCAGCAGCAGATCAGGGCCTAAGCGACGGCTCACAAAGCATTCTGATTTGATATCGATGCTATCCTTACCAGATACTGCAGCTCCTGGCCGGGCTAAAAGCATCAGGTCTGCGCGAAGCGTGAGGACTTCAAGAAGCCATCTCGAAACTGCCACTATTCGAGATCTCCTGCGCGAGCTGTCAGACGATGAGACTAAGTATATGCGAGAGCTGAAAACATTGGTGGATGGAGTGGTCCCTGTGCTCCTTACCTGCGTCCTATCCAAATCTGAATCCGCTATCGCAGCAGGACTGTTCAACCCAGACTCAACAGACCCAGCTGATACTTCTTTCACGAAACCAATTGTGGCGATGGGCATAGCTCTTGAACGACTTAAAAGTCTGCATAAACGTATTCCTCTACAGGACGCAGAGGCTCTAGTAATCTGGGCACATAGAGCTCACAAAGTTTACGATGACTATCTTGCTGCTTGGAGGCTCGGCTTTCAAGATGTAGTTGTTAATCTAGCACCAGCCTCTAGGACTTCGTCTGCTGAGCAGAAGTCACTCTTGGAGGAGATCCCTCAAAACGCTTCCGGGGATGTTGTCAATTCGAACGGAGAACGTGTTGACGTTGCCTTCCTGCTCAAGAGACCACTCGTTCGAATCAAGTACCTGGCCAAGCTAACGAAGGTATATTAGCCCTTAAACGTATCATAGTTTTTATAGCTAACCAAATAGGGATTGCATAATCTAAGACCGACGGAGCAAGCAGCTGCGACCAAGGCACTTTATGAGGACCTCCATTTGAAGGTCCGACGTCGACAGAAAGAAGAAGCTGCTCGACTTGAGGATCAAGCTGCCAACAACACCGATGCAACTCGAGCAAGAGATCCTAGAACTTTGGCGCAGGTGGAAGACACCCGAATTGATCGAACGCGCCAAGTCTCTGCTAAGGATGTATTCTCTTTGGATCTTAAGCACTCCAACGGGCAACGTATTGAGTGCCAGGTAGAGCTAGTGATGCGTGATAAGCCTGCTGATCCCGTGGACGCGGGAGATATCTTAATCTGCCAGATAGATTCCTTCAGCAGGTTTCTTCTCTTTCCGCCTATTTCCAAGGACTTTGTTTCCGCTCGCCCTGGAGAAGAATCTGGCCATGTGGTGATTATGATACGGGGCAACCACGAGTCCAAGGAATGGTATGAACTCTTGGTGCTGGAGACTGACGACCAAGAAACAGCATCTGAGTGGTTGCAGATGCTCGGTCAAATACCCTTCCCACCTACAATTGTGCGCAATGATGAGGATCGCACGCAAGTGCAACCGTTACCACCTCCACAAGCACCCTCGGACTTATCTTTGGTTGAGGACAAAAGCTGTCCTTCGTCTCCGGATCCAGTTGAGATTCCCATCGGCCAACGCCGGCGTGTCTCTAGGGAAGCTGCAAATTCCCCAAATCCAGACAGTAGGCGTAATACACCCTCGCAACTTCGATCAATGTCCAGCATTACCGAAGAGTCATTGGCCAGCTCTCTTAGTGAACTTTCTGCAACAAAGCGCCCTAGAGCTGCTAGATACCATGCACGTACAGGAAGCACGTCGCCTATCACACCTCGTGCTCAATCCCCAAGTATGCCCAGTACACCAGTGAACCGCACTCCAAAGCAAGCTCACGACACTTCGAGCCCCAGGAGCCCTGAAACTGTTCGCGCAAGCTCGCCAGGCTTCACAACAGACCTCCCATTTATCCCGAAAATACGAAAATCTCCTTCTCCAGCTACCCCAACGGCACCTGAGACCCCCAAATCAAACAGCCCGCTGAGAGAGTCGACGATAGCTAAGCCAGATCTCCCCGAGAAGCAGCCGCCAATAAGTTCCAGTCCAGAGGCACCCTTGCGAGACGATGGTGCTCCACCACCTCCAAAGCACAGTTCACCGTCTTCTGGTAAACTGAAAAATTCACCAATCCTGGAGTGCACTACACCACGGTCTACCAACCGTAGGACCTCGTCACCCTTGAAGCATGAGTACCAGCCGTCTGAAGGTTCAGAAACCTCTTCAGAGAGCTCTGACTCCGAGGATGACGAATCATTCACGGAATCTTCAGATGAAGATGAAGAGCTCGAAGCAGCAGATCTGCCAGCACCACTTCCCAGCGTCAGCATCTATAGCAAAAGGCAATCGCCGAATGGCTCGTTTTATAGTTTGCAGAATACGAGTTTAGCACCTTCAAACTCAGCTTCCCAGGGGCCATACCGGAGTGTGCCATCCCCCATTGACCCAGCCAAGTCAAAGAAGGTCATTGCAATGATTTCTTCATGGTCTGACAAGAAAGGTCGTTGGGAAGATCTTCATCATGAACCGTGTTCTATAGTCGTCAGTGCCGGCCTGATCGAAGCTTTTGAAATGAGTGCCTCTCATTCAATACAACACCGGGCAGATCCTATGTTCGAGTCCGCCGACTCCTCGGAGATCAATGATAATGTAGACGCCGGCGCAGAACGACCTCTTGTTGCGCTGGTCCTGACACCATTAGTGTCACTCAGACAAAGCACTGCACTGGATATTGAGATCAAGTCTCCACCAACAGCTCGATCCAAGCTGAAATGCAGCGGCACTGTGAGATACCGTGCACTTAACGTCATTGCCTGTCAAGAGTTGTACGCAGCCATCCATCGCGCTCGCTTGGAAAACCCAGTCTACAAGAAACTCGAGCAGGAACGCATGCTCAATTCGTATGGTGGCCAGTCTTATGAAGCAGCCGTGGCCAGCAATCGTAGACGTACCTGGTTCGGTCGACAGAGGAGCTACCGTGCATCAACACGTGCACCATCACAGGCAGTGTCTAATGGAAGCGATAACTCGCATTCCTCATCAGCCTTTTCTGCACTCAAGCGACTGAGTGGTGGATCGATCTTCAACATCGCCAGGTCATCTGTCGACACCGGCATGCATCCCGGACCCACGAGTATGTACACAACTTCCTCAGACTCGGCATCAGGCTTCACAACCCCAAGGACACCAACAAGCCCAAGTTTATCTGGAACCGCCACATCTAATGCTGTCAACCTCGGCAATGAAAATTTGAAGATCAGACTGTACTGCCTAGAAACCTCTTCTAAATGGAACGACATCGGCGCAGCTCGCCTCACAGTCACGCAGCCACCACCTGGTATGAGACAAGCATCCTCGCTATATCACGGCATCGAGAAACGCGTCATTGTCACCCGCAAGGCACTCGACAGTGACAAAAAGAAAGGTCAAGATGGCCCTGTAGTCCTTCTCGATGTCGTACTTGGAAGCGGCTGCTTCTCCAAGATTGGACGCACTGGAATCGCCATCAATGTCTGGGAGGATGTAATGGGTGATAATGGCGAGGTTGGAACTGTTGGCGCTGTCGGTGGTGTGAGTGGTAGGACGAGAAAGTGGATGCTGCAATGTGGGAGTGCGGTTGAGGCCAACTGGATTTTTGGCTTGGTTGCTGTGGGGCGCTGAAGAAGTGCCTCTATTGCATGGCCTCACACTTACTTGGCTTTGCCCCCCGTTTTATACCATGTTGCGACTAATGTTGGGAAATGATCTATGAATTGATGATTAGATGGCGGCATACCCCTCTTGTTTTCGTTTTCCTGTTTTTACTCTCTCTTCCTTACTTTCTCCCCAGTGCGACCGGGAGACTTTTTGCGACTAGAGCTTATTTCCAGCTCTTTGGTCTTGGGCACGTTTAGTTTAGATGGATTCTTTTGATTCTGGCCTTGTTGTTTTGTATATAGGCGGCGCATGGGTGGGCGGGCTGCGTTGTATGCAAATAGAGGACGCGGGGGAGGGAGCCCTATTCGGATATGGAGGCTAGACCGCCCTCTATTACTACTATTGATTTTTTATTGGAAGGGACGACGGGCTTATAACCCAGATGATATTCCAAACTCTTGAAATTACCTACTTCCCTGAAAACATGTTCTCTGTCATCTTTCTTTGTCGTCAAGCCAGCATGTCTGAAATGCAGAATTACACAGGTTATTACGGCATTGATTCCCCAGAAAGTATGCAATGCAGGTGTGGAGGTTGAATGAGATGGAGAAAGACAGCTTTTTGACCTTTATAATAACTTAAGACCTTTGTTATACGCCAGAGACCGGAATAGTTACACCAGAGGGAGCCAAAAGCAAGAGGCAAGACAACAACACAACACACTACAGAGACACTAAGAGGAAAGCAAAAGAAAACCAAGCCAGAGCCGTTATCCTGACATGAGAAGAAACCGTTTCGGGAGGGTGAGGAAAAAGACGTATGTGTAGATGAACAATCGGAGGGCAGCCGTGAGAAGAATTTCTGGTTCGTTCTTTATGCGTTTGATCGAACGTAGCGTCCGGCGACGATACAATGATCTCTCTCGAAGGGTTCTGGAATGGGTCAGAAATGATGCTAGGGGGGTAGCTTGCTGGAGTGGTGCTGTCGACTTACCAAGGGTCAATTGCTCCAATGGCTTAATTCTCTCGTCTCTCAACTTTTGTACTTCTTGTGCGAAGACAGCCTCAGGTGCGGCGGTACTGTCGATACAGTTGGCCTTGATGGAAATGACAACACCTCCTCCAACCTTCAGGAACAAATGTGCGTTGAGGCCAACGATACGGGCTTGATCGGGTTGCGCAACATCGGCGAAGATGACATCGACCATGGAGACGAGCATTCGGTATCGGAGTGGGTGACGGGCATCCTCGATGATTGGGATAACGTTTGTGCGGTGGGTGGCCATGTTGATCAAATCACGACCAGAACGGTGGGAGAACTCAACGGCGAAGACGGTACCGGTAGGGCCAACGATATCAGCAACGTGGGAGACGGAGGTTCCAGATGCGGCTCCAAGGTAGAGAACCTTGGCTCCGGGCTTGATGAAGATCTCATCCAGTCCACCAAGGACACCTGCTGCCAGCTTACTTCTGAAAGGGTTCCACACACGGTATTCGGTCTTGGTTGTGCTTGGGGTTCCGTCTGCGTTTGGTGCGCCGGCGTTCTCGACTGAAATGCGCTTCTCGCCATAGACTGACTCTCCTGGGGCCAGGTTCTTGGTGACCAACATGTCTTCCTTTCCACGAGCGACAAAGATACCTCCGTGGCGATGGGGCTCCTGTTTTTGTTTTAGTGATGCTGTCTGATATGACCGTCATGCAGTCAAACATACGACAATGGTCTTCGCGCCACCCTTTGCTCCTCCAGCACCTCTTCCTCTGGGAGCACCACGTCCTCTTGGAGCTCCACGACCGCCGCGTCCTCGATCACCACCTCGTCCTAAGGACCCTCCGGTCAGCTACTTTTGCCATCATTGACTATGCGCCAGAAACGCACAACCCAACAACGCTGATGATTGCAACAGGAATCAAGCAGCGCTGCGAAATTGCTTCGAACTCACCTCGTCCACCACCAAAACCTCCACGAGCACCTCCTCTATCTCCACCACCTCGACCACCGCCTCTGCCTGCGAAACCACCACGACCTCCTCTGTCTCCACCACCTCGGCCTCCGCGCGGTGTGAAAGCCATCTCTGCTGTTATTTGGGGAGGTAAAAGAAAGTTGGTGGGATTGAATTGAGGGTGTTGCAGGTTGCAGTACTTTTTACCTGGGGTTCAAACGATCTTCGGCTTTCCCAGAAATTTTTCGAGCTCGACTTTTTTGCTTTGCACTTGCGCTTAAGACACTACATCGGGATTAGCGCTCTGCGATAAAGCAACTTTATTTGTGCCTGAGGCAACATTTCTTTTCATAACTGCCTGCTAAGTCATCCAGCGTCCTTCGCAAGTGCTGGACTTTGGCTTTTCATATATCATCAGGCCTAGGATTTTGAAATTGCGCGTGGTTTCTCTTGCCAAAGAGGTCGCGGTGGGTGATCCAACAGTAGGAGGTGCGGTTTGCAGCCTCAAGTGATGCAGGAACGACTGCTATTATTCGTTAGGTGTCGGCATAATAGTGGTCAGCAGTATGTAAGCACAGCTTGAATGCTCTTTCAATCGCGTGTCCAAGTATGGAGACTGCTCATTCTCTCTCTCGCAGTAAGAATTGCTGCACGTGCGAGCACGAGACGTTCGAGAGGCTGCGGCGACACTGAGGCATCGAGCTTTTGAGCATCAGGACCAACAGACAAGGCAGACTTGCCCTCTGGCGCATGGGCATGTATGTATAGAGAGAGTAGCATCCTTGGAAAATGAACTCTAACGCGTTGGAGTCCGAGTGAAAATACCTTCCCACCCAACCGATGGCTCCTCGGTCTACCCTCTAGGCCGCTTCCGCTGCTGTCTGCTAAAGTAGCCAGCAAGACGGGTCAAAGTCCCAACAGATATCACAACCGTGAAACGTCATTCGCTTTGATCATGTTCTTCGTGCCTCTTGTCACAAGAACGAGCGTGATACTACTTTTCTTTCATATGCCATGCCCCTGCTTGCTCGCTTAAGCTTCCTTTGCCTTTATCACTAAATAGCATCGAGCCTAGGGCACGAGAATACGGCTTGAGGGCATGGTGTACCTAAGTCTCGACTTTCGTAGTCTTAACGTGTACATGTTGATCTGAGCAAGGTTTGTGGGAAAGTTCCATTGCGATTTATCACGTGTGCTTGGTTTGATACCGACTAATTGCGAGCAGCGTGGAAGAGCAGCAGGGAAGCGGAGCACGATAAGTAGAGGAAAAAAGTCAATATGAGTACAATAGATCTTTTCGTGCTTTGTCTCTAGAAGTATCTTGCCTATGCGTGTTTGCGGATCTAATATCTAATCTCAAGTTGAAAGAGATACGCTTGTAAAACAGAGAACGCCTCCGAGTGATCCTTTTCCGTCCTGTTGTTTGCCGTCAAGATTCGTGATGATGATGAGTGAAAGAAATATGCTAGATAGACAAGAACTCCAGGATCCTATGCCATGCCCAAATTGAAAACCCCTCTAAAACGCACCCAGTCATTCAATGCAACCAAGAGCCGTTTAATTCTCGTCAGGGACCAAGCTCGCCGACCTCGAGGCACAAGGACTAACACCACTGCACCAACTGGCACCGCTCAGACTTGCATTCCTTCCAAATTTCCACTCGAAGGACTCTAGCAGCTCCTTGTGCTTCTGGTTGACCGGACCGCGGTACTTCATGCGCTTGGGTCCGTACCATTCCTCATCCTCGTCTTCATCGGAGGAGGAATTCTTGCCCTTCTTCTTGGACGATGCAGTTTTAGACGAGCCCCATGTGAAGGTCCTTGTCAAGCGAAGCCGCGAGCGAGTGGAAGTAGTGGTGGTTGTCTTGGAGAGCTGGTTGGTGGGCGAGGAGGAGGATGGAGTTTGGGATGCAATTTGGGATTCGTTCATGGCGAGCATGGTGGTCATGGGGATGGTGACGGGTTGGATAGGCGAGAGAACGGCAGTTGTGATGGGATTTTGGTTCAATGGAGTGGAGACACCCGACGAAGAAGGGGTGGTGTTGCTCGAGGTGGAGCTTGGTCGTCGGGTGCTGATGACGCGTTGCCAGGCGTCTCTGAAAGTCATTGTGACGTGGTATGGAGGTGTAAAGAGAGGATGGGTATGGTTGAGGTCAGGCGAGAGGACGATTCGCTTGGCGAGCCAATGGATGGAGTAGGTCGACGGGTATGGAATGAGAGACAAGTAAAGACGTTTAATGCGGAGGGACAAGTACGCGGAGATGCCAGGCCTTTAATGTGGAGGGGCAGTCCGTAGTCGTGGGGAAGAGTACAGACAATAGGATTGTGGGGAACGAATGTGAGAAGGAGAAGAGCGAGGAGAAGAAAAGAGCGAGAACAAGGACGAGCTGGTGGCATCTTTAACTCTCAGATCAAGCAGAGCCAGAAAGCGCCAGGAGCTTACCAGGTTCTCCCGCGCGCTCCGTTTGGCATGACGACGCCCCATTCGCCGCGTGGTTGACCGGCGGGAGGTGTGGCCGCTGGAAAAGGTACGCTGGGCAAGGGCGAGTGGCCCAGAGAGAGCCAAGGGAGGGGTCCGGTCGCCAAAGAGGCTGCAATGGTGCTGCGAGGTACTGCCCCGCTAGCCTGGAGCGGAGACCCCGAGCCTGTAAGACGCCCCAAAGTCAGCGGCTTAGTGGCGCTCTAGACCTCGCTGCGGCGATTCGTTAGATCTCTCGCCCGAACTACCGTCCATTATCGATTGCTGGTCAGTCCGCGGTCTTGAACGGAGAGTGTTGGTCAATTCTTTTGGTTGCAATTACAGCCCTTCCTAAACTCCCCTCCGCCGGTCCATACCCCATCCCTCCCCACCCTTACAGCCTAGCCAACTCTCCGTCCAGATCTAACCGTATGTTCATGCAAGCTCATGCCTCCCCAACCCGATCTTGTATGACCAAAGTATCCTTCGTTTGCCCCACAAACGCCAAATCATACAAAATGCCGAGTCGGCTACTAAACACTTTCAAAAAGACCCCAAGCCGTTTTCCCAGAATTAAACGCCAGATTCTGCTCCTATTTCTCTGTTTCCCATAACCACAAACCATTTCCGATTCCACATAAACGCGTGTGCAATGTACAAGTAATCTTATACAGATGGCCGGCGATGGCCTTCAATGCCGCCCGTTGACGGGTCAGGGATGCGTGTCTTCTGCAGCTCCGATGGACGAGCCCGTAAAGCTCCGGTCATGGGTGCTCGTGGGCATTGATGGACTTGCACTTTTGCTCCTCTTCCAGAAATGTAACGAGTTGATTCGAAATCGACTCGGCTTCTTCTTCAACTTTCTCCCGGGCTCCAATGCCTCTTTCCCCTCATATGGCCCTTCTGCACCCTCCCCACCGATCGTGGAGCTGGAGTGGTGGCTCTCAATGCTGGCAGATGGAGTGGCCATGGTTGGCGTTTGACTTGCTGACTTCCATCCATTCTCGGAATCATCATGGCTCATGATGCTGGTTCCTTGCGTGCTTGGTGATAAGGGCATCTTGCCCGTGGTGGCACTGGTTACCTGGGAGCCCCAATCACCTGCAGCCGATGTACTACCCTCTGTAGTGTCGCTGCTTCGCTGTGCTGCTGGTTCTTGATCCTTGCTTGTTTCAGTCGTCGGGGTTGGTGGATCGATAACAACAGCGTCAGTGACCAGCGAAGGTTGCACGCTCAACCCGTTTGCCTGCAACCCATTGAGGTCCGCCAATTGCGGATCAGAACTTGGCTCGTTTAGGTAGGCTGGTGCACTGGCGGTAGCATAACTCAATTGAAGCTGGCTAGGAAGAGGTTTTGATGAGCGTCGCTGGACGGGAGAGGTAGGCAACGACTCGCTGGGGGACGCACCAACCGAGCTGCTGGGTGACTCTTCTGACTCCTCCTTTAGATCATTCGCTTGGTTTTCGGGGAATTTTGTCTGACTGAGCATATCCTTGATCCGCTGGTTGTCTGTGTTTGTTCGGGAAAGAGGTGAAGATGTAAGACTGCTTATCCTCCGTGGACTTCCGGTATCAGGGCTGGTTGCAAGACTCATAGTTCGTGGAGAAAACATGCCGTCCAGTGCCAGGGAGTCTTGTCTGTCATGCAGCAGTCTCTTCTGCTCTGCTGAGATCTTCTGCTCCCATTCGGACTTATTCTGGTGAAGCTCTTGGACGGTGAAACTCATGGCAGGTATGATATCCGTGATTCCCTGGAAGAGCGGTATGGCAAACATGTTCATAAAGCCAATTTGGGATTTACCAAGCTCGACTATCTCGCGTACGGGAACGGCGTACAGGGCCGATGGTATGCCAAGGTCCTTCTCCATGGAAGCTTGTCGAGCGAATTCATCTGTTAATATCATCGTCCACTTCTCAGCAATATTGTACCTGCGAGCCTAGAGAACAGGTTAGCCTTTGAAAATTCCCCCGTAATCAAGGTACCCACCACATTGCTGATATCGGCACACTTGATCAACAAAGAACAGAGTAGCGTTCTTTGATCATCTAAGATTCTCCCATTCCAGCCATCGGTTGAGCCGTTGTTTGCGTGGAGTTTCTCCTGCAAGTAGCCAAGCTTCTTCATATAGTCAAAATGCAACTGCATATCTGTGGCCAGAATCGAGTCAATCATGAGTTTCCGCATCTCCACTCCTTGGAATGCTGCAGGCCAATGCCGACGAAGGATCTGAGAGTAAGCGGCACAGTGAAAGGACTCGAGAACAGATCGGTCGTTATACAGTTGAGCTAACGGGGCATTGAGTGTGACGAGAAAAGCATTATTGACACCCGGGTGGCCAACATCATGTCCGATCGCGGTAATTAATAGGGTGAGAGCGTCGAATGGTCGGACCAATGCTGCCAGAGGAGACTGTGGTACTCTTGAAGGCCGGTTGTCTGATATTGGGTAACACGGAAGACTGCCAATTTGAACAAGGAAATGGAACACAGCTTGTAAAACATCGACGACATGGCGGAAATTATGGTATGGAACAAATGCGTTGTAGGCCGACCTACTAGCAACCAGAAATCCTGTAAGGTTCTCTGCACAGATGTTAGAACAATACACGGTTGGTGGCACCCCACAAGATAAATCGGGGTTGGCTTACCTGCAGATATCCGCCACTTCTCTAGTTCCGGCATGGTTAAAGCGTGCTGTAGCATCATCAAAGCTGCCTGGAGAAGTTCATCATCTGTAAATTCGTGTGCCGAGAAAGCCCATGAGCCGACTGAGTTTGCGATCATTTCTCGTCGGTTGACAGCTACTGATATCCTGACATGCCCAAGAGGCTCGTCCTCGCCGCCGAGTTTGCAAATGCCATCCATAAGCCCCGAAACCATAGCTTCTCGTAAATAGGCATAAGGCTTCTGATCGTCCACTCCTACCCAGGACCGCTTTCTCCCTCTCTTCAGCTCGAGTAAAGCTCTTTGCTCCTTTGAGGCATCTTTATGGGCGCGGTAAGCGTGCACGACCAGACTCGGTAACCGATCGCTCAGTAGAGGACTTGTTAAAACGTCCACGGCGCCTACATCAAGGTATCTCATTGTCCGGAGCTTGTCAAGCTGTGCTGATAATCCTGAGGATAACCGACGGTTCGAGGAGAGAAAGTCTCTTGCGCCAACACTGCCCTTTGACGATGATCGTTTCCTCGAAAAATTGTCCGGTGGTGCCGCAATAACGGCAACTGGTACAAATAACTTGGAGAGACTCTGATACTGCATCTCCGATACCATCCATTGAAGTAGGCCCATGCCATATACTGGCTGATTCGCTGGGGTTTGCTCTTCCGCTGCATCAACGTCTAGCCGCGAGTTCGGCGACGGCGTCCTGGCATCTCGCGATGCTCTTTTGTGGAACTGATCATCATAGGGCACATCTATCAGCACAATCGTGGGGATCATGTCCACGATGGTGGTGCGGTTTAGTTCGGAGAGCTTTGATATGCAGGATTCGCCAGAATTGCAAATATATACTGTAGAATCATGAGCGTCAGATAGTCCGGAGCTCTTTGACATCTTGACATACCTTCGCTGAATGTCTTGAGCAGCGCATGTAAATTCACGTCTAGACTGCTATCCTGCCCAATGAGGGGTGCTACCATCCCTTGCCCATTTTCGATATCCAGATGTGCAAGCGCAGGATCATCGCTATTGACTAAACGTTCTTCTCGAGCGGTGCGGTCGACATAGACAACATTACACGCTGCGTAGTCCATCGCCGCCATGCCCTTGGCGCACCGCAACGCCAGGAGGTCGGTGCCGCAGCAGCACTACAATTATTATCGGCGCAGGCAAAGGGCCCTCAGCGTAGGAGTATTCGAGAGTAAGCTGGATGATCTACAGTTGCTACCGACTCCCGAGACTCGTCGCAGCGTGATTTGGCTCGAGCGTAACGGCTTTCAGACGAGTCCAACCTCCCCAACAAAGAGCGCACGACGCCGGTGGTGCTGTGGTATTAACAGGTTCGAATCTGTACCGGGAGGGCTGCGCGGATGGCGAAGGGTTTCTTGCCGGGAATGCAAGGTCGGGTCGCTGCAGCGAAGGAGGGAGTTGCAGCGTACGTAGCTTGTGTCGTCAGAATGGGTGTCGCAAGGTTAGGCAGGATCACAGCTCGACGCGGTGGAGGAATATGGAGAGGCCGATGGTGGTGGAAAGGTAGTGGATCGGATTACGAGCGACCTTGGACGGCACATCAATTGCACTTCTCGACTTGGGGACATGAGGTGTTGTGGGGAGAACGAATGCGGACGGTAGGGAGTGAGTCGAGATGGCGCAAGAGTGGCCGATGGTGTTGACAGGGACCGGACAGGACTGCGCTAGACGTTAGGACCGAGTCTCCACGATCATCAACATCATGCTGTAGATTGGGCCTGGGATGGGATTGCGGGAGCTGGAATTAAGGAAAGATGGAGAGCGACGAGGGTGGTCAGGGCCAATGATGAGATGGTCGGGAGGGAGAGGAAGGCAGGCAGGTGAGAGGTAAGGTCAGGTAAGGTTGCCAGATGGGCGTTGAGGTGTCTGGAGTTAGCCGCAAAGGGGAGAGGGAGGACTAACTCCAACGACCGTAGTGCCGAAGACAGCGACGGACAGAGAAGGTTAGTTTGCTGCTCACTAACTGGGGGCATCGATCAAGTCACGCAGCAGTGCAAGCAGCGAAGAAGGTAAACGGGTGGAGCTGCGCAGTGCAGTGCAGTGCAGGGCAGGATCAGGCAGGCAGGCCCCGAGACACGCTGGCGACAGGGGAGCCGACGGGGCTGCGCAGTGAGGACGAGGGCAGCGGCCTTCTAGAAGAAATGGAAGCCGCATGGATCTGAGCAGTCGCGACGTGCATGTTTGCGCCCATGCAGAGTTCGCTGAGGCACGGAACGCACGTCGTGATGTGATGGATTTGAAATGAAGCCTGCAATCCGCTCATCTCCCTCCTCGCCGACCCCATTCTCCGTGTCTAGCATCCTGCCGTACCCAGCACGACCGGAATAGCCTTCCCACCCGATGGCCTTGCCTTGCCTTGTTGGCCGCTGTGCTCCTGTGTGCTCGAAAGGCTCCACTGTCGATCGCCTCGGCTTGGGCAACTTGCAAGCAATCTTACGAACCTTCTTTGCATATTTCTGTCGACTTGCCTTTCCCGTCATAGCTGCTTTCCACTCTTGCCTTAGGCCATGCCCGCATTCGACTGACAGCAGACACCCGTCTCGTCCTGAGAATTCCCGTTAGTGGTACCCCAGCGTCGCATTGTGCAAATCTCGCCATCGCCAACCCTCGGTGGCCCCTCATCCATCAATTCCCTGAGCGACGGAGGAAGAGAGTGGCTGATCGGTCGGTCGGCCGGTCGGGGTGTCGATGGGCGACGGGGATCCGACGCTCGCGAACCTTTCCAGAAGACAGAATTGCCACCGGGAAGAACAATTCTTCTGCCTAGATCGCGGCTTCTCGTGATCTGATGTCCAAGTTTCCACTGAACAAGAGGCGACGACAAGCTAGCCCATAACGCAATCTGCTCCCTAGGCAGTGATCGGATCATCCAAGAGAAGCAACGCAAAAGGGGATCGACCCCTCCAGTAGGTCCCGGTTGACTTCGGAGCAGCCTTCCCTTTCAGGTATGCGATCGATAACAGATTGATTAACAAAATGAACACCTTCTGCAAGAAATGAGGGGCAAATAAGCAAGATCAGAAGGCCTCTTCCGCTGAGCTGCGCGATTGATTGATCTGCTGGTGATTAGATGTGACGGTACGGAATTGCCTCCTCTACAGGAGACTTGATAGGAGAATTGTTTGAGATCACCTGGAACTGCTTCTGTGGTTGTGGTTGGAAAGGGCCTAGGACCCTGTAATTGTACCTTGCCTCCTAGGGTCCCCGTCGCTGTCGTTCGTCACATCGGACAGGGAGGCAGATAAGAGTCCCAAGCATCTCCTAGCTAATGACAGACACAGGAACAGGAGAACATCGTTGATTCCATCTTACCTCTCCATCACGAAGCATTCCTTGCCGGACTAGTCTGTTGAAGCCGAAGGTCTTCGCAAAAAGAACTTGGTGCTTGGTTATGTAATATGAAGACTTCCATTGATTGTAACGTTGAGAAATTCTGATGACAAAGAGCCTTGACAACCTCGGGCGTCAAGTAACCGTACCGAAGAGTATCATAGTTCGCATGCACGTACATGGGAGTTGTCAAAAGCATCAAGTCTACTTTCATATCTTTCACATAATCAAACATTCTATCTCAAAATCGAGGAGTAAAAATTTCTATCAATCAAAACAAGCCGTATGCCCTATCAGTCGGTGACTGCCATGATATTTCTTTACGCCATTTGAAACTCCAATCCCTCACACTCTACACCCAATGAAAGCAAAATCCTCGGTCGCCTCAATGAACCTCAACCCTGGGACTGCAACGACTGACTAGCCTGCAAGATCCTCTGCATCTCCTCCATATCCTGAATTGTCTCGTTGAACACGTTGACCAAAGTCTTCACCACCACGTTGCGGTTCCACTCTCCTCTACACTTCCACAGCGCTTCCATCAACTCGCGGTTGATCTGCTCTAGCTGCTCGATCGAGCACCCGCTAGACTTGTCAACCATCTTGCCAAGAAGATCTTCAACAAAAAAGTCCTCTAGTATGAAATCTTTCTGGGAAGAGGCCTGAGACGAGTTTGGCTCGACTGGAGAATCGTTCAGGATGTCTGCGATTGCTGCAGGTCTGGAAATCGATGTCCGTACAGGCGCATTAAAATGTGGAACCGCAGGTACCTGGCTACCTGAACTAGGTGTTTGCGAAGGATAATTTTGCAATTTGTTTCCACGTGCAATTGCCTGTGCTTGCGAATGTGGCCATGGCTCTTGGCTGCTGTTGTCGGATGCCCCTGTGTCCCTTTGAGAGTCCCTTTGGGTGTCTGGTAGCTGAGAATCTTGCCCGGCCTTGTCGACAGGACTCGGAGAAATATGGCCGATGCCGTTCGTGGCTTGAGTGCTCCAACCATCCGAGGTCTTCTTGCCAGATGTTGTTGTTGAGGCATCATTCACAAAAGCGTGCGGAGACGTATTCGGTGGAATGGGTTGGAAAATAGATCTTTGGGACAATTGAGTGTGCTGTTCGTTTGCAGGATTCGATGCCCGATCGGCTACGGTGGGAAACTGTTGATAAGCGTGGATCTGAGATTCATCTGAGGTATGCTGGCTAAGATGACTGTCATCAGTTCCGCCCATGTGTACATCGTCTGCGCCACTGCTACGTGAAGGTACAGATGCGCCGTTGCTATTTTGGTGTGCTTGTGAATCCGCAGAGTATCCATTGGAAAGGTTGCTTGGTGTATGGAATGGTGTCACTAAGGCAGCGGGACGAGCTGGAGGAATCGCAGCTCCAAGGATTAGTGGCCCTTCAGCTTGTTCTTCCAATCCTGTGTCTGGAAGGTCTGATTGTACGGTGTCCAATCCTGGGCCTTGTTGTGCTCTCTTTCTGAGCTTCTCTTCACGTTCCTTGGCTCGTTGCAATTGCCTTTGATATAGATTCTCACAATCAGCAAACATAGGGTTGGCTTCGATGCCAGCCATGTCCACGTCGACATTAGACAAGAGTTCATTTGCCTTCAGAAGTCGTTCCTTATCTCCAATGTGCTTGGCATCTTTGGCCAAGGATTTGATGTCTGCCAAAAAGTCCTTCGGTCGAGCATAGAATCCATTTGATAGGCGTTCTTCGATGGTGGTAGTTTCAAGGTTGTAGAAGAATTTGCCACTGGATGTTTCCCGAAGTCCTTTGACACCAGTCTTGTCTTCCTCAAGCTCGAAAGGTCTGAAAGTTGCAGTCGGAATATCGGGGCGAACGTGATTTGGGTCCATTTCATCATACAAATACTGGATTTGACTCTGTGGAATGACCGGATTTCGGAATTTTCGATATTTCTTTTGGATCTGGTCCATGATGGGCTGTATTTGGACCTTGAGCAGATTAAGTAGCTGATGGTCTCTCTTCTTCAATGCCTTAACTTCTTCTTTGGTCGGCGGCTTCGGTGGAGGCGCGGGAGCAACTTCAAGTACTTCAAGGACTCTCTTCTTTCGGTTGATTGGTTCTGGGAAGTCCTTGGGAGACTTTCTCACGTAACTCACAATTGTCTGGAAGAATTCTTCACGGTGTTTCTATCAAAAATGTTAAAAGGAACATGCGGGGCGTTCCAATACACATACCTTTGAAGGCCTTTCAATTACGAATCGATTCTTCCTGGAAAATCCAAACAAGTCGCCGAGCAAAGCTGGATCAACCTTATCTGGAGGAGTGTCCGTAATCCCCAAAACCAGGACAGGATCGGTCGGCGGGATTCCTCTGAGAAGTCCCAAAAATGTGGTGATTACTGCATCACTAAGAGTATGATACCAAGTATCAATGCCAGGTAAGAAGATGACACTGGGTTTATGCCGTTTTACTTCTGCAAATAGCTGTACAATCGCGGTTTCCGCTGACTATAAACTTTTGTCAGCTTGGCTCTTTCTAAGGATAAAGGAGCAACTTACTCGAGCGGAGTCAGCAAAGATTGTAGGCAGATCAAAGCTCTGTACGTGCAGTCCTTCGAAGTGGTTGAGAAGAGCTCCGCCAAGATATGCTTGGCCCATGCCAGGTTCACCACAAATTAGCAGACGTGGGCGAAATACTCGAGACTTTTCAAAGTCTTGCTGCAGCGTCTCTCTGCCGAAGCCTTGATCTTCGTCCTCATACTGCTCATAGAGTGCTTCTTGTAATGCAGTAGTCTTCTTCTTGATGGGGATCAAACTGTCAAGTAGGTCTTCAATCTTCTTGAGTTGATCTCGAAGGAGTGGCTCAATTCCTTTCGGAAGTGGCGCAGCTCCAGATGAAGTTGAACGTTCTGATGATGGAATCATCTTTTTGACAGAGAGCATAAAATCCTTTGCTGTAACCTTGATCTTATCCGGATTGACAATAAGTTTTTCGTTCGAGGCATATATCTGTGGATAGGTACGCTGAATGGCATTCAAGGCTGCTTCGGTACAAAGAGCACGTAAGTCAGCACCTCCATACCCTTTGGTAACATGAGCGAGCGATTCTTTGAAAGCATTGTCGATTCCCCAATCTTTGGTATGGATATTGATGATGGATTTTCGCCCCTCAATATCTGGTAGCGGAAAGTAAAACTCTCGGTCAAAACGTCCTGGGCGTCGGAGGGCGGGATCAATATTATCAGGTCTATTCGTGGCTCCAATGACGATGACTTGACCACGTCCATCCATGCCATCCATTAGAGCTAGCAGTGTTGATACAATAGAAGCGTGGATTTGTTCCTGCTTACTGGACCGGACTGGAGCTAAACCGTCAATCTCATCAAAGAAGATAATACTCGGTTGAGTTTTTCTTGCTTCTTCAAACAGCAAACGAAGTTGTCTCTCTGCTTCGCCAACCCACTTGCTGAGTGCATCAGCTCCCTTGCGCATATAAAAGGTTATCTTGCGACCACCTGAACCAACTTGGGCCGCCAGTGCGCGTGCTACAAGTGTTTTACCGGTACCAGGAGGACCATGGAAGAGAACGCCGCGCGGTGGCGTAACATGAAACTTAAGGAAGAGCTCTGGATACAAAAGTGGCATCTGAACCATTTCTTTCAGTTGATCAATGTGTCCTTCAAGACCACCAACTTTACTGAAGTCAACATTCTGATCAACTCCAAGCGGGTCCGCATCAGCCAATGCTTTGGGACTCTTGACCTTCCCGAGATTAGTTGTATTACCGCCCATGGCAGCCATTGCATCCGTATTGTTTGTCTGTGCTAACCCTGGCAGTAGCCCAGGTGCTGCTGCTGCAGTCGGCGTCATGCCGATGGCGCCGCCAACGTTTGGCCTCTGCATGTTTTCATCGTCACTACTGTCTGAGTCGACACCTCCGGTAGCTCCAGTGCCCCAAGGACCACCGATCAGTGCAGGAGGACCACCAGCTCCACCAAAGGGACCAAAAGTAGTGTAGAGGTTTCGTTCCCAAGGTTGACTTGCTCCATTTCGTCCACCTTTCGCCCTTCTTGTGGGCGTCGGAGCAGCCTCCTCCTCTTCTAGGTCTTGCGCATAGATCTGATCCATTGGCTTGATACTATAGTCCACCGGCTTGCGTTCTCGCCTGCCCTTAATCTCGTATACGATTGACTCGTCTTGTATGATCTTTCGCCGTTTACGATTTCCAGCCCTAAGCTCATCCAATTCTTCCGCCAGTTCATCTGGATCGACTTCATCTTCCTCAGAAGCAGCACGTCTCCGAGAAGTGCTCTTGGATTTGCCACGAGCAGCACCTCGGCCTCTTCGTACTGGACTTGATCCATAACCATCATCTTCACTGGCTGCTTTACTTTTCTTGGGTGAAGCATCTGAGCCGGAGAGGTCGTCACCAGAGCCATTTTCAGAGTGAGGCTCGAAATCACTACTCTGTTCCTGGCTGTTTTTTCCTCCCTTTCGCAACGTTCTTGTCGATCGCCTGGTTTCACGAGCAGGCTGCGAGGCCGGTGCGTCCTCTTTTTCGCCAGTCTCAGAGGCGGCAGCACGAGTTCCTCTTGTTCTGCCTGTTCTGACGACAGGCCCCTCCTCGTCTTCATCGTCTTCATCATCTGCGTCGATAACAACTGCATCATTCTGTTTCGCTGTATCTGCCTCGACCATTTCTTCATCTTCCGCAGGTAGTAGGTCCGAAACGACAGGAGGCGGTTCATCGTCCTCGACAAGTGCGCTGTCGTCTTTACCTGGATCCTCGTATGAACTTGTCTCTTTGACCTCTTCCTTGATTGTTGATGCAGGCATCTTTGTGCCTTTGCTGCCTCTTGTCGCCCGAGATCGCGGTAACGACTCTGGACTGCCAGACTCTCGGATGACATGTTTGCCAGAATCGGATAGTGATACAAGTGGCGCAGCATCTGGATCGCGAGATTGTTGTCGTGTGTTTCTTCTGGTGAGGCCTGCAGATGTAGGCTCCACACTGGTCCCTCCACGAGTGCTTCGAGCAGTTACGCTGGTGGCCCTTGTTGTTCGAAGTGGTTGTGGAGTTTTCACCTTCAACGTGATTATCTTGGACGGTTTGGAATACGGAACATCTTCGTCGTCGTCTTCACTCTCAAATTTTGGCGCTGCCGTCCTCCTGCCCTTCGATGGCTTCTTTACGCTCACATCAGAGTCGGTGATTTCCAGGCTATCCTCAATATCGTCTTCGCTAGGTTCCTCGTAGCTAGCATGCTTCGCGGCAGCATGGCGCATCCGTCGACCGGTCTTCTCGTTCATGATGATGTCCTCCTCCTCCTCCTCCTCTTCAGAAAATGAATTGTCTAAGTCGCTTTCCTCATCCAGATCATCATCCGAAACGTCAGACCCACGGTATTTCGTGCGCTTTCTAGAGCTGGATGACTTCTTTGTGTGTGATCGTGATTTCTTGGCGGACTTTCGAGGTCTATCTTCTCCAGGAGCAAAGTCCTCGTCGTCAGAATCGGACTTATTAGGGTCAAAAAAATCGGCCTTGCGCTTTCCAGCTGGCATGGCGGAACTATACAGTAATCGCCAGTATTGATCAAATAGTCTTATGCATAAACGCTAATGCTTTCGAAGGATGTTTCGTGGCATTCGATGTAATTAGACAAGAATCATTTCGCGTTGCTTGTGTTGATCTGGGGTGGTCGTGAGCAGACTGGAGGTTAAACGGTAGCTTTGTTGCCCACAAAAAGACTGGAAACCGAATCAATAGCAATCTCAAGGAATCTGCGCAACTAACACGACCTCTCTGATGGAAGCAAGACTTGAGCTGATGGGATTGAATCAGAGCAGGCGCAGAAAGGCTGAATCAAGCAGCTCAATCGCGCGTCTCTTCGCCAAAGTAAGCTAGCCAGGAATAGCACTAGCGCAGTATACAGCACCGTGCGCCACCAAAATTCAACAAGCCGGTACCTAGAACTCCAGATTTAACATGCTTCAAAGATCAACAAATCTCGACTTGATAAAGAGTAATACAGTTCGTAGCTTCGTCAATTTTCATCCAAATGTGTCAAAACTGCCCTCGGAAGCTTCACTACTGCTCTGCGACACAAGAACCATTTTTTTTCCAAGGCTCGGAATTATCTAACATACATCTTTTGACACTTCATATTCTGCTATTCATCATGAGCATTCTGATACTCGCTGTCGATGATCTATGAGGCTCAAATTAAGCTTTTGGAGCCACATGGCCCTGACAGCAACATGGGGTCCATCGGGGGCTCAGTCCGGGGGCATCACGTGATTTTGATTGACACAGTTGGGAATTCGGTAGGTAGAACTCAAGGTACCATTCATTCTCTAACCATTATTACTTCATCATTCAACCATACAATCAATCTCTGGCTTTCAATCTGTTTTGATTATTGTACCTCTGAATGGCTTTTTGAATGAGTCTTACAGCTAGCACAATCATAGTCGTGTAAGCAGCAGCGCATCAACATGAAAACTGCACAGTTCACGTCCTTTCGCTCTAATCGCAGCTGGTCCTTTGCCACAAAGTCCTCCTTTGGCCAAGATTTGGTGCAAATTTCCAGTTTTATTTTCACCTTACAATTTCGACTTTCTCATCTTCGTACTATCAGTTCTCCTCCCTTCATCCGCTTGCTCCGCAACGGTAAGATCAGGAAACTCCGCAGGCATGATTCGCCTCGGCACAGCTCCTTCAACGAGAGAGTATTTTGAAAAATCTGTTATGCCTTCATGTTCTCTTAAAAAATCCTCGTCTGTGGCCAATAGTCCATTGACGTCCTTAGCCGGTGCCCTGAGCATGGCGAGGATCGCATCTGAGTATATGGTAGGCTTGCGAAGATCCTTGTTTGCGGAAGGGTCCGTTTTAGTTATCTGGCCGGTGGCTGCCGACTCAATTGATGCTGCTGGCCAGATGCTGGTGATAGCCATATCTGACTTTCCTTCTCTGTCCCAGTCCATAGCAAGGCCTTTGGTTAGGACGCTCATACCGACCTTCCCCATGGCATAAGCAGTTTTACCTCGAAAAAACCTGGAGTATATTGGTGGGCTAACGACAATTATTCTTCCACTCCAGCCATTCTTTTTGAATTGTGGTAAAACAGCTTGGATGGTGCCGTATAGGCCCTCGGGGTTAACTCTTTGCATGAGTTGAAATCGCTTCATGGGCGTGTGCTCGACCGATGCCCACCAGATAGCTCCAGAGTTGTAGATAACCACATCAAGACGCCCATACATCTAAGTAAAGCCGGCTAGGTCAGTCATACTTGTAACTACATCATTAAGAGAAGGGTAACGGAGACAGACCTCGATGGTTCTTTCTACCAGCTTTTGCACACTCTCATAATCTCTCGTGTCCACGGCGATCGCTGTTGCAACACCACCAGCTTCACGGATCTCCCGCTCGACGGTACTGATTGTAGACTTCTGCGAATTGGGATCCGGAGGGAATGGCTTCACGGATGAAGCATCACTTGTCGACTTTGCAGCTACAACCACTAAATACCAAAAGCACGTGAATCAGTCTCTGAACAGGCAGAGTATCCCAATCGACTGGCGAAGTATTCGTTTCAATGAAGTGACGTAAACTCTTCAAATCATTCAATAAACCAATATCAGGCACTTACCAATATATCCATTGGCAGCCAAATCAATTGCAACCTGTCTCCCAATGCCACGACTAGCACCGACAATGAGAGCGACTTGAGTTGTCTTGGAAGCCATAATAAAGCTATATGACAAGCGGTGTCTTGATCAAATAGGCAACAGATCTCTGTTCATTCTTATATATCTTATAAATGTGTCTCTCCGTAGAAAAGAGTTAGGAAATCTTAGCTTGACGTTTTACAGTCAGCAAGCTCGGCACTGGAATTGACGTTTAGTGATCAGGAAGGGTTATCAGGAATCAATTGCGGCAACCGAGGCTCCGACGTCAAGCCACCTTGTACCCCAATCCATCTCATCAGCCTTCCAAACTCCTGGCCTCGGCCTCAGCATAACACCGACGCAAAGTTACTTGTGTTAAACGGAGGCTAACAAATCTCTTGGGTTCCCTTGGATTGTTGTTCATATTTCACTTATTGTCATTTCCAGTGAATGAGATACCCGCACGTACTGTGCACCCCGGAAAGCAGCCGCCGTCATGCCCGGACATATTGATTGCTATCTGGATATATGTAATATACTTTTCAAGTCCTTGCACCGAAATTGAATACGTACTAACGACGCATTGAGTAGCTTCCTTCTACAGCTTCATCACATTGGTCTATCTACTCCAACGAAGAGAAGAATTGGCAAGCCATGATGTCTCTTTAGAGTTACGAACTTGCACACGCTCCCAATAACAATGAAGTATTCTAAGATAACATAGATTCCATCCCATCTTCCTCGGCGGCGTCAATGTTGGTAGCGGTAAGAAGGTTCCGCTCTCTATGCTCACTACCCAGGAAGACTAGGCACAGAACTGATAGATCTCCTACCTACCAGGCAACAAACCACCTTGGACACTACCAGCTAAGGCTAATTATGGGAAATTCGATTCGGATAGAGCGCTCAAATATCATAACATGACCCAAGTCAATGTACCTGATTTCTTTCCGCCCTTGACGCTTCTTGTAAGGACCTCACCCTGCTGTCACTTCAGGTGCTAATATTGCTCACAGCCGCAAAGAGCACTCTGCTATATCAAAGCCAAATTTCCTGCTGAGGTATTTGAAAAGGCATACCTTGCTTTATTCAATGCTATGTGGATCCCACCGAATGTGAACGTCACCGTGCCCGATGAATTTCGTTCTACAATCGCTGAAATGAACCTGTTCAACGACAAGGAGGTTGACGAAATTGTTCATGCTCCTAGCGAAAAGGAGTGGAAAGACTGTCTTCTGGCGAATACTCAGAAGGTCCTCGACCAAGGAGCATTTGGTGCGCCATGGTTCTGGGTCAAGAATGCCGAGGGCAACGAGGAGCCGTTCTTTGGTAGCGACAGGTTCCATTTCATGTGGGCCTATCTAGGAATACCGTTCGACGATATAAAAATTGTGGCGAAGGAAGGAAAGGCGAAGCTCTGAGTTATTTGAATGTTGTTCAGAACAATTGCAGCAGCTTGGAGGTTCTTTGCAAGTATTAGTAAACCCATAAATCCTCGAGACATAATTCATACATTTTCATTTCCCAGCCAACCTAGCCCTCCTAGCCTCCTCTTCCCTCTTGCCCTCAACTCTTGCCAAAAATTCTTGTCTGTCTCTGAAAGCACCCTTAGCTTTGCCTGCAGCATCCAACTCATCAGCAATGCCTTCCTTATCCACAAAGCCAGCCCAATCCATGGCACTCTTTTCAACAGTTGTAAGTTTCTTTGCATCCTTGTTATTTACAGAGCTTAGCATTGCACCATCGCTCTTCCTTGCACCAAAGTGCAAGTCCTTCCTCTGCGGCAAGGCCTCGGTGATCGGCTCAAATATGGAGCGTCGTGCTAGTTTCGTAGGTCGTTTTGATTTGGTGAACAGCGAATCTGGTTGTACCTCGGCAGATGGATTGTCCTTCTGAGAAGCAAGGTATAGCTTTGCCTCAGCAGAGTTCCGGCTGACAAGCTTCTGCTCTGTATGCACCTTCCCAGCAAATTTGTATGTTCGTTTTATCATAATCATCGAATCAGGTCCATCACTGAGTGTACTTGTTTCCCTTGAGGCCAGCCTGCCATCTGAAGGCTCGATTGTTTGCCCCTTCTCCAGTATTGGACTTTGTGATTTGCTTTCTGTTATTGGAAGTACTTCGGAAGTGGTAGTTGTGGCTGGCTTGCCCGATATCATACTTGCCCATACTGCATCAACATCGATTGTTGCTTTGGAGGTGTCAACGAGAATTTTCTTTTCGCCCTTCCTAAGGATTAAATTAGTGCTAACAGGTACATGCAATAGTCGTAGAGCTTACTCCTGAGCTCGCATACTCCTCGTCTTCACCAAGCCTCCCTCACCACCTTCATCTTCCAAGTCCTCCTTGCCCTTCTTCCCCTTTTTCTTCTGCTTCTTCAAGCCCCTCTCAATGATTGCCTCATCTCCAGAATTCTCGAACCCAGCGTCATCTGCTTCTTTATCGGGGCTGTGCCTCCTTTTTGTTTTCACTGTTGTTTTGTTCGCAGTCGTCGTATCATCTGCCTCTGACTCTGAACCAGAATCTTGAGATGCCTCGGCCAGAGCAGCCTCAGGCGCAAAATCAGAGTCTTCGGAAGATGCATATTCATCATCATCGGGAATGAGTTCGGGGGGCATGATTCTTTCTCGTCCGAGACCAAGTGTTTATGAATTGCGCTCTTTGTCGGTAGCTGGAGTTCACGACTTGACGAGGCTGAATTTGCTAGCCTGCCATTTTTTCAGCCTTGTGAGCTCCGTGCTTGCGAATGGTGCCTTAGAACCAGTTCAAGATGGTATCAAATGTCAAATTTTATTCAGCATTTGGATCAGGTTTATTTCAAGGCTACTGATAGGTTGTAGACGCACCGTTCACAGCGTCAGTTTGTGATATTATGCTCGAACGTAGGGTTGATATCTAGAGATACAAGGCTTCCGGTAAGACAATTGAAACAATTCAAGAACAAGATGATTTTATTTTCAAGATAAGGCAGCATATAAACGGAGCGGCATAGGAGGTTCAAGATTGCAACTTCTACCGAGGAAATGATCTTTGATTACGCGATACGATGCAGCCAAGTCTTGTAACTCTGTAACAGACGCTGAAATACGATGGGGAGTAATGAGGAAGACTTGAGAACGAAACTGAAAATGACACCATAAAATTGACGAGCATGCGACAGAAAAGTCTTGAAACCGAAGTTGCCTGGTGAAAAAAAGTGAACAGGTGGAACTTTTAGAGCATTAATGCAAAGGCAAACTCCGATTTTCCGGTTTGTAATGCTTTGCAGCAGTATCTCTCGTCTTGTCAGCTTCACGCATGCAGCGCTGTCCTCACATCTTGTCCGGCTATGCTCGTGAATTCAGACGGCCAACGCCAGTCGAAGGAAAAGAAATATAGTATTCGACAAAATCGCTCAAAGTGTGGTACTCCTATACACCGGGTAATGCGACCTTGATCAACGCCGAAAAGTCTTAGTGCAGAAATATGCTGCAGTACATAAGGAGAGGTTCTGAGATTCGTGGGCCTCTGAAGGGCGTGGTTGTTTAATGTCGTTAAAAGAAGTGGGTGTAAATCTTTGAAGTCTCGTGCACCTCCATTTCCTGTCAATTTCGTTAGTAACGAACAGTCTAGCCTTGGGTGCCCCCAAAAATCTCACCATCTTGAAGGTATTGAGCTCCTCCTTAATCTGTTGAGCAAGCATAGGCGTAAGACGATTGCAAGTGGAAATCTCGCCTCTGCGATCGTACTCCCCGCTGGGCCATGTGTCGTGGAACTGAATTCTAGGGCTGAAGGTTGCATTGCGCTTCAGGATCGCGCCTTGCGGGGTTGATGGTACACTCTTCGAATCACTCTTGAACCTCAGGGCAGACATGAAATAGTCCTCGCCGCCCAAAGTGACTGATCCGGTCCTCTTATGACCTTGCTGGTCATCATTTGGAGTGCTTGGAGCAGATGAGATAGGAGAGTCGTTGACATTTGGAATCTGTGGTAGATTGAAATTTGGCGTTTTGCTATCAGCAGGTCGTACTACTGGTGAAGAACTGCCAGACGCTCCATCAGGCCCTGAGCCTGCTATTGTTAGCTTGGTTTCATTTGCAGAGTCCTAAACTTACGCTTGAGGATGCCTTTCTTGACTGCTGCAAGGACTTCAGCACGCTCCTTTTCACCACCAACAATACTACGTCTAGCCCCGGAATTATCAGTGCTTGAGCTACCAGCACGGTTATGGCCTTGCGCAGCAGTAGCTGCATCGGCCGAGTTACGCTCCAGGTGCGGGAAACCGGTTCCCCCACCACTCTGGTCATGCAGGTTAGTATTGACATTGACCTTCTCTCGCTCAGCCTCAACGGTGACCATCGAGACTTGAGCTTGACTAACAGTCGGGACAGCAGCATCGGCAGCGGGAACACCAATAACTGACTTCGGTCGGAATAAGCCAACCAGAGATCTAGTAGATTTCTTCATGCCCTTGCCCATCTTGCGGATCATTATGGAGGCAGAAGATGCAGTTGAAGAGATAGAGAGATTATCGGTCGAACCGCTGAAGAAGTTGCCCTGTCCATTGTAGATCCCTGAACCAATCCCTCCAGCTTCCTGCTGAGCTGCAATTCGGGCCTGCTCAGCTTCTACCTCATCTTGATATCTGTCTTTTCTAATTTTGGAGCGATCTGCTGCTGATAGCGCAGACGCGTTGTTGGCGATGCTGTTCTCTGCAGAGGCTCTTCGCAATTCTGCAGCACTACCAAACGATAAAGCACGTCGCAATCGCGAGGACTTGCTCTTCTTGCCATCCTTCTCATTTAATGCTGCCAATTGCTTTGCGGCGGGGCTTCCATTGTTGGCGCTTGTCGCGGGTTGCACTACGGTTGGCTTCGCGGGTGATTGTAGCGCGGCGCTGACTGCCGATGCGAAAGAGTCTTTGGAAATCGAGGACTCTGAACTCATTGTCATCGGTTTCGACAGAGGCGAAGGGTTCGCAATCCTCTTCGCAGCATCGGAGGAGGATGCACGGTTAGGAATGTTTACGAGCCTTGGCTGATCAATCTTGAGCGGTGTCGTATCGGCGGCAATAGGAGAATTGGTCGAAGACGGGGCGGGGTTTACTGTAGCCATCGGGACGTTGGATTCTCGCTTCGCAGCCTGCAATAACATTAGCGTCTTAGCGAAATGAGACCCATGGCACCTTGATTGGTTGGGATGAATTGCAAGACCGGAGAAGATGCGAATGTGTACTTACAGACGAAGGTCGTGAGTTGGTTCGCGTGGAGTTCACGCTTTCGCTGCTGCCATTTCGACCATGGGAGGTAGTGGGGCGGACAGTTACGATAGGAGAGCTTCTCAGGGGGTCTACCGGGTGTCGGCTTTGTTGATCGATTCGTCCATTGCTTGGGGAACTGTGTGTTTGCCGCGATCCTTGAGGGGAGAATGCTGGGGCTAGAGCGCTGCCGTTGTAATAGGTGTAGTCGTGTGCATCGATTGTATGAATGCTCCTGCGTCTGTAACGCTTCGCTGCTTGGTCCGAAATCTGTTTATTCAGTTGCAAATCGTCTGCAGCTGATCCCTGCGATTGGGGCATCTGTAGGTTCAGACTCTGCAGCGAGTTTGCTGCTTGAGACTGCTGAGTTGAAACTCCATAGAAACTATGCACATTCGGCATTGATGTCAGAGAGGACGGGTGGGGGCTGGCGCTGGCCTGCTGACTACCGGTGGAGGAATTCGCACGACGGTGGGCTGGCCTGCGATATCTGTCAGGAGAAGCTTTTTGAGGAGAAGAAAGCGCTGGTGGAGTAAGGCTGCCTGTAAATGATGTGATTATGGTTGAGTGTGGCCGAGGCGCTCTCTGAGCAATTTGGGCAGTGGAGGAAGTGAGGGCGAAGTCGTCCTTTGATCCAGAATGTTGGCTCATGGTAGACATATCAGAAGAGGAGGATGTTGACGTGGTGGAAATGGAAGCCGCTGCTGGGTATCGCGTTCGTGGAACTGCTTGGCCACCCTCTTCATGCTGATACGTTGGAATGATAGGGGCGGAGATTGTTCTCTGTTCCGGCCGAAGATGTGGTCCTCCTTGAGTCCGTTGACCAAGAGCAGGTGTGCTTGTAAAAGCGTATGGTGCTATCGGAGCCGTTGATGTTTGTCCACGATAACTTCCACCCGAGCCATTACTCAGACCATGATAACTATTGCGTTTCGACTGGGATTGGTTGGAAGGATATTGAAGGTGGGAAGGACTCTGGGAAGTCTGGATTATGCCTGACGCAGATGACGGACGTGTTTGGAGCATGGTTGTGGTACTGGATTGCTGTGGAAAAGAGTGTACAAGAGCAGCCATACTTTAGCTAGGCAGGCTCTTTGAAGGTAGATATCAAGCACTTCGAATAACTCTACGGCCTCATTCGTCTTGGTTCGTGTTTGAACACAGTGAGCAGATTCAGCAAGTCTGAGATTCTACATTGGAAAGTCAGTGTCTGTTGCGAAAAGAACTTCTGTGCTAGGCTTGGAACAGGAGGGTTTGATTGCAGTCGTTTCTAGCGTATGTAGAGCCGACTACCCCTTGGTGAAGACACACCTTCCAAGTGCGAGAATGCCACAATAGCAGATGAGAACGAAGAGGGCAAAAGCGAAGGCAACACAAGAACAATTGGTTTTGAAGTGAATTGAATCGAATGAGGGACGCCTGCACCCAGAAAAAGGAGAATCTCAGCAGCTAGCAGAGCACCACTTTTACCGCGATGTCTGATTCACTCTTTGACTATCACAAAACACGACGATGAATCCGAAAGAAATAGCAGATCAGAGGAAGTTTTTCCAACCTCAAGAAGGGAGTTTCTGGATCGTGATGCGTATCTACGGCTGATCGGATGAGCTGGCGTTAACTCCTGATTCCTGTAGCGAAAGGAATGGGGCCCGGCGTGAGGAATGCTTCGTGATAGACGGGGCCGAAGGGGAAGGAAATAGACAACAATGGGACACAAAGAGAGAAATTGAGGAAATTCAAGTCAAGGATCGATTCGAAGAATAGGCAATAAGAGGGAGGAGAGGAGGTGGTGGATTGAAGGCGTTGATGTTGGAGATTATTCGAGCAAGCCAAGTCAGGAAGTAGAATAGGGATTCAACACACACCCAGTAAGTCGAGGAGCTAGTCTATTTTTGGCCTAGATGCCTGCGCCAGCAATGCGACCAAAAAAGGCTCGTCTTGTGCCTCTTCCCTTGGGGAGGCTGTTCATAGGTCCATGAAATCTGGAAATTATCACTATTGCAGCTACGGTACATCGTCATGTACAACTCAATGCGCTGCCATGCGCTGCACTTCCACCATCATAACAACTGTCGGTTCCCCTGAATCGCCTCGAATCCACGCCAGATCGGGTTTTACGGATAGAGAGAAGCTGCTGGTCGCTGCTCCTCACCGAATTGCGCACATTGTTCCTATCTTTAGTGTGGTTTGTCACTGTCCCTATCATGGTACGAACGTGCTCAAGGCCGAAAGGAGCGGACACCCCCTGTCCAGCACAACAATACGGGTGCAGTCATATCCTAGCGTCCGGTTTACTCCATTATTTCTATCAGCATCCGGGTTCTTAGCAAAAGACGCGAAGACACCGGAGGGGCAGACCATCAAGTGTAGCCGCAGTGATTGGCGCGAAGTGCTGACTATCGGATTGTTTTCGACTCCATTCCTGTATTACATGATTCTCTCGTCCCATCACACCCCATCCTACGCTCGCTCTTGAGGAGCGCTCGAAAATGCGCACCGTATTCGCCAGCAAGCCATTTGGCGCAGAAAGTAACACGCTCCAAGTCGCTAAAATCTCCGAGGAGCATGAATGAAACACTAGGCGCACTTCGCCAGATGTGGGTCGGCAGGCTGGCAAGCTTACCTGCCCTGGTCGTCCAAGGAAGTGACGATCCTCAGGGAGTACTTACCGAGTAGGTCGATAAGAACAAGTGCAGTACCGGCGTGAAGGATAAAATGCCATCGACTTGCATTTGCAGTCCAGCGTTTGTCTATTTGCCTTGCTTGGATTCTGATCATTTGGCCGCTTCTTCTACTCTTAAGGGAAGTCCCGTCTGTTCTGTGCTCAATGGACAAGCGTGCTCTCACCGTCTTTCACATGTTCTTCACCTGATACCGACGCCCATACCATTCTGAAGCAGGAATCCAGTGCTCAAGAAGGCTCGTCATCACGACCGCCTCACTAACGACTAGGTACATGAGCGCAGAAGTTCAAGAACAAGCCACTAGTGATCCACCTCACCCATTTCCTCCGATACTGATGCCACAGCGTCAAGTCAAGGGTCCAACTCTCGATGAACTAGGTGCTCGAGCACAGGTGGTCTTGCCTCATGTCACGATTGCCAGCAGCCTGGCACTGATGTCTGTTAATCAGCGAGAGGCACAATCCGGGGGCCTTCTGGAACTGTTCACTTGAGTCTCCTGTCCTGTGTGACTAGTATCCATCTCTAAAGCACGAAAGCTCCCGCTTCTTACATGCGGGAAATGGTACAAGTTAGGAAGGCTATTCGAATATGCTAGCAATGCACACATCCTTGGTAAAGTGTTTCCTGCATACATTCCCAAATCCACAGACGATTGTGTCAGCAGGGATCCTGCACCTCTTCAGGCAGCTCGGAAAGGCCTCATGTGTTTTGCTGCTGCTGCTTTATGGTCTCGACATATTTTTCATCTGTCAAGAACTCAAACTATCAATCTGGCGGTTTGAACCACCATGGATTTGAAGCTGTATATTACTGCGCCCGTAAACCAGTGTCGAGTATTTATGGTGTACTGTACGGAGAACATAATTGATTTGCGCGGGATACCCATGCATCTCCCACATAATATCAAGAACCTGTATGATTTGTTGTACAGCACAACACGCCCGATGTTCCATGGATAACAGCAGCGGAGATGCCTGAAGGTCGCATAGCAGCAGATCCCTCCATCATCCCAACACGTAACGGCAGATTCCAGAAGCAAAGTATTCGTCTTCATCCCACATGCTGTTTCCCTGAATACTGAAACAGTCTCGACACACCTGGGAGTCACCGTTTATCAGACCAGCAGAGGCGAGCGATTTCTCGTTTAACGATTTGAAAGGTGACCTTTTACGCAGTGCGCTTGACTCTTGGGTCCTGCCCAAGATCACGGATATGTACTTTGAGACTTCAGGGCACCAAGGCTGTTCCCCTCTCCATCCATTCCTAAAGACGGTATGGCCAGGAGAATGTTTGACACATCATAACTCAACATTGAACTTTCTTCTTTCCGCAGTGTCCTCAGAGACGGGCACCCAATGGGACCTTCAAAAGTACCATAGGTGGCTGTAGGCGCGCTTCCGTTTTCCTCTCTAATGTCTTGGTCGTTCTTTCTCGAGGGGTTGCGCAATCATGTTCCGAGACCCTACCCCGACTTTGCAAGCTCCCGCTCAGATACGTCAACCCTCGACATTCCTGATCCTCCAGGTGGGACGTCCTTTTCACCGGCTAAGTGCATACGGAAGAACTAATTTATAGGACCATTCACGCGTCACGCACGAGCAAGGAGAGGTGAAGAACCAGGGTGGCTGCAGTCGTACAGTAGTACTGTGGTATGGCGAAAGTGGTTGGTCCTTCTCTGAGCGACTACTTGCAACCAATTTGCGAGCCAGGCAGCCTGTCCAAGCGCTAGAAGATAGCTTGGCGATCTCACAGATCTCACCAATTTGTGCCATGAACCCCTCCTCACCTGCATTGCGTCTTCTAACTTTCAATCAACCGGACGGGGTTCTATAAGTGGAATGCCAGCTTCCTTACTCCAGAAAAAGATGGAGAAAGTATATCCAACGACCTTGGACTGTATCGAATTTCCATTAGCAGTGCCATCGGAGCTGGTACTTTCCACTTGCCGCGATATGCAATTGAAAAATTGGAAGGCATGTCTGCTGCGGATGTGGCCTTCTGGACGGTGCGGTACAGTACTGACATGCAAGGTCAATTACCCCACAGATTAATGATTACAAGTTGCATCAATACGAGACGATCCCTCGTACACTTCGAGGGGTCCCTGGTCACTGATCTCTCAAGTCTGCTTCGTACATAATCTTACTTTGTCTCCCAGGTACTTTGATCCTGTACGACAATCTTTGAACCCATTTTCCAACCACCATGCTTACTGGTCCTGCTACGGGCATAAACCGAAGCATACCTACTTACCTACAGAGTCCTCGTTCCAAGACATAGTTTGGATTGTGGAAATTGTTATGGATATCTTGCTGCCGATCTGAGGATCTCCCATAAACCACTCAGTGAATGGCGACCTCTATTTTGGAGGTTGAAGTTGATGATCACAATCAAAGATACGAAACACTGCAACAGTCTTTGGTTCTGCATGCTCTGCGAGCCAGGATAAGCCAAGATCCCCGTAATTTCCCTGTTCCTTTCGTCTTCTGAGCGACTACATTGGCTGCCGCTATTGCTATCAATTGCTCTGCTCAATTGCTTCAGCAATCGTCACCCTTCCGCCATAGAAATCCTATAAACTAGTACTATAATCATGTAATCAAAAGTATTTCAGTGTCACAAAGCCCTCACCAGGTGTAAACATCCTGTGGGATTGCTTTTTCAGGTCTAGAACGATGATTGAATTTGACAGCCTTGTCATCAGCCTTGTCTTATCAACGATAAGCGACAAGAAATTTGTTCGCGACTTCAGACGACAAACCTCATCACTCTGGACACCAACGCTCTCATTGCTTTAAAAGCTGAAAGAGATCGTGGCTATTCCACTCAATCAACCGAGGCTACGGGCTGGTACCTGGCGAACATTCTACAAACCGATACGAGCCATTATGACGGTATCCAACGGCATTGCCAGGGAGTCGACTCCAGTTACATCCTTACAGGCCAACAATGATAGCTCTAACGGAACTGCTGCTATCCCCCAGTCAAATAAGTTGCATGGCCGTGCATTCTATGAGAGCATTGGCAGCCCCAAGTTTGTGCTTGCTCCTATGGTCGATCAGTCTGAATTCGTAAGGTCCCTTCTCCTGGAGGATACCTAGGCTCATCTTTGCTGCAGGCATGGCGGATGCTCTCCCGTTCCTTTATGTCTCCTGAAACGAGTAAAGATCTTCTAGCATATACGCCTATGCTTCATGCGCGTATGTTTACAGAGACACCAAAATTCCGCGATCACCATTTTCAACCTATGCGCAGCAGCTTGCTCTTACCCGTCCCAGCTCCTCCCCCTGCTTCCGAATTGTTCCTCGATGGCAACCCAAGTATAGATCGACCATTATTCGTACAATTCTGCGCCAACAATCCCGACGAGCTGTTAGAAGCAGCAACCTATGTGGCTCCCTTCTGTGATGCGGTGGATCTGAACCTAGGGTGCCCACAAGGCATTGCACGAAAAGGGAAATACGGCGCCTTCCTACAGGAAGACCAAGACCTCATCTTTTCACTCATCAACAAATTGCACCAGAAATTATCCGTTCCTGTCACTGCAAAGATCCGGATCCTGGATACGAAGGAAAAGACGTTGGCGTATGCGCGAAAGGTTCTCAGCGCGGGAGCGAGTATTTTAACTGTACATGGGAGACAGAGAGATCAAAAGGGCCACAAGACCGGCCTAGCAGACTGGGGCATGATTCGATTCCTGCGCGATAACCTACCAAAAGAAACCGTGCTCTTTGCCAACGGCAATATCTTAAACAAGGCCGATATCGAAAAGTGTTTAGCAGTTACCGGTGCAGATGGTGTCATGAGCGCTGAGGGGAATTTATACGATCCAGCTATTTTTTCTGATCCACCTCCTTTAGGCGAAGAGGGGCGGGAGTACTGGAGAGGGCGAGATGGTAAGGGCGGGTGGAGAATGGACGCAGCCCTACGACGGTACATGGATATTATCTACAAATACGTTCTCGAAGTACCCGTCCCAGAGAGGAATCCACTCTATCTACCATCAGACCTCGAAGAAGCAGTCAAAACACCGACTTCTGAGCCGGTAGAACAAGATGGCCCTCCAAAGAAACGCCAAAAGACAAACGGCCCTGTCGAGAAGAAAGAGCGAGCTACAAATCCAAACCTCGTAGCAATGCAAGCGCATCTTTTCCACCTTCTACGCGTCCTCGTCTCAAAACACCATCACATCCGGGACGCACTCGCCAAATGCCGCGCTGGAGACGTCGCAGCCTTTGAGAATGTACTGCAGATGGTCGAGAAAGCGGTACGGCTTGGCCTCCAAGAGTACGAGGCAACCAATGGACGGAGTTATACTCAGGAACTCGAAAACGATGCCAGACTTGCCAAATTAAAAGAGGCCTCTGTTACTGCTGCTGAAGATGGCGACAAGGATGGCGAGATTGATGAGGAATACGTCAAGTCTCTGGAGGTTATCAAGGCTTGCAAACGGCCGTGGTGGATCGTGCAGCCGTATGTTAGACCGCTTGCGAAGGAGGCGTTGATGAAAGGCAGCCTGACGCTAAGCAAGAAGGAAAAGGCGAAGCTCAGAGAGGAGGAGATCCAAGCGAAGAAGGAAGATGCTGCGCTTGCCGGAAGCACGGAGACTCAGGTGGTGGGAACTGAGGGTTCCACAGAGACGGTGGAAGTTCCTAAAGATGGCTTGATCTGTGGGTGACGGACGTCTGAGACATGCCTGAGCTGCTTCAGATCTCTGGCTTGGTAGATCAAGAGCTGATCTACCTCATCCGTACCGCCGCAAAGCCTGGCGGGTTTAATTAACCACCTGATTACTGTTGTGTTGTCTGAAATCAGGTGCTCAAGACATCCATAGCAAAGGACGCACCCGCGAATTCAAGATCTCGCCCTTTCTTTTATTTCACAACGACCTTGCATAAACATGAAACATGACGTGATGATCTAGATGCCGCCCTTGCTAAGACACCTATGTAACCTTTGGGCCTGGAAGGGGGTTTAGCTAAAATTGACGCATCTCGATACTTAATTGCTTGTCTTACTGGATACTCCCTTTCACCCATCGGTAAAAGTACTCGCTGCACAGATGGTTCATTCCGTCTTGTTAGACGACAGATTAATATATGTCTCTTGTAGGATTTCGGTTGGCAGGTCGGTATGCAAATAGCTAGAAGAAAGATGAAGTACAAGAATCTTGCTCGGATCTCGCCAAATGACATCCTCTTGCTGAACTGTGCGCAGTGCCCAACTAAAGGAATGCAAATGGAATAGAGCCCAGGTCCTGGCAAGAATAAAGCAAGTAGGAGAAATGGGCAGAGAAATCGACGCCATACTCCCTACAACCAAGAATACGGTTACAAGCTATCATACCAATACGATGGATGAGTTAAAAACTGCATCATCTCCCATCCTCAATGCCATTCCTCTGCTTCGTAATCTCCAGAACCTCCAACAGGCCCTTCACTACCGTCTCTACATTCATAGTGACTAACGGCATCTTTTCATAGCTACCCTCCTTCATGATTGCGACGAGGACGAGATATGTATTGACCTCGCGCAGCATGATCGGTCTCTTTTGATCCGTGAGAACGATGCAAGACTCAGCCGCTCCGCAACCGGTCTGGTCCTCGAGTTTCTTATTCCAGGGTGGGCCTTCGAGAGCTTTGACATAGTCCTCTGGCCGTGGTGCCCAGCCAAATATTTCTGAGACATCGACTATTACATCAATGTAGTCGCTGCAGATTTCGTAGGAGGGCATGTCAACGGGTGATGAATCGGTGGCCACGTAAATCTTGGAGACGATATCGAAGAGGTAGGCCTTCTCAAAGCGGCAACTTCGGCAGAGGTCGTTGAGAAGTGCTTCGAGGGTTGGGAGATGTGGAATCAATTTTTGAATGACTTTGCTGAAGGCTTCAAAAATGGAATGGTTGTAAATGGATGTGAGGTGGAAGTTTATAGGTGCATTTTCGAAGCCGTGATCTGAGAGCTCATCTTGAATTCTTTGCATGATATCTCGCTGGATATCGAGTTTGTAGTCTTCTGAAAGCCCGTCGACTTTGTGAATGAAGACTTCTATGTTAATGTTTGAATAGGCTGGTTGGATGTTTAGGATAGTCATGTTCAATCTATTGATGGCGTCAAGGTACTCATCCTGAGCATCGATAACCCAGATCAAGGCTCCAATCTCGCCGAAGACAGCATCTTGATCGAAGTTTGGGTCAAAGAAATCAAGTTGACCAGGAAAATCCCAGACTTGGAAGTCCATGAAAGAGCTGTGCAGTATAAGTCAAGGGCACTCGCAAACAATAATGAGCTTGTGACCTACCGCATGGCTTCTTTCTGCACTCTTGCAGTAGACTCCAGGAACAGAGTTTCATTTGGGGGCATCTTATTAAAGACTACGCTCGAGATTGACGACTTTCCACTCCTATGTACAATAAGTAAGGCTTCATAATCCTGGGATGCAATGCTTACCGTCGTTGGCCCATCAGTAACAGCCTTGGTTTGCCCTTGGCAGCCGGGCCTGGAGCGGGTTCAGGGACCCTTCCATGTCTCTTTTGGATATTGATTCGGTTCTGTGTGTAGATACGTTCAAGATTTAGCGTTACTGGACTGACAAAGCGGACAGGTCCTTGACGCGCTGGACCATTATATGTCCCATCCATCTTAGACCTTCTCCGACCTGTGTGGAGGATACTAGACGGCATGCTTCGTACAAGAAGGAAAAGTAGAGAGGGGCTCGCGTAGTTTGGTAGTGAAGTTCGGAAGACACAACTTTGCGTGATCAGAGGTCGATAAAGAAGATGATGTTGAAGGCTGGTTGACAGCTTGCCAGCGCAATGTAGACAGCACAACCCCGTGTACAAGACTTCCTTCACACACCGTTTGACCAACAACTCTGGGTCCGCCCTTGCAACATCTGTTTGCACAACCCGTCACGCAAACATTACGGTCAAGGTCTCGGTTGATGACCGTTCCCGATGATTCGGGGTCGGGTACATGAATTTCGGTATCAACCTGACGACGGCCATGCGCAGCACAGGATGGTTGGGAGCCAAACTACTTCAGTACACGTCCTTGTGCTCATTCAGACTATGTGTCTGTACAATCGCATCTGCCAGTGCGCGCTTTAATTTCTCGAACGGGTGGCAGGTGTACTGGACTTGTCGTACTCAAGCGTTGATGCTGACACTGATGCCGATGCTGATGCAAATATAATGTGACGTAGAATTTGGCCAGCAAATGGCTGATCCTGCTGGGCCGGTTGGGCTATGATGAGAGTCCGGGCCGAATCAAATATTGGTTACACAAGGAGGAGCGACCAAACAGCAGCGACACGAAGGAATCCGCAGCAAAGCGCAGGGCAGGAAGGACAAGGCAGGCAGGCGAACAGGCAAACAACCAGACGAGCAGCGACAGTGTCTTGTGCCAGTGGAAGATGCAGGCACGGGATCTGCTGCTGTGTTTATATGTGCAAGCATGCGATGCGGTTCCAGAAGAAAGACAGCCACCGAGCGAAGAAGCAGGACCAGAGCGCCAGGCCCGAAGTCAAATAGGACCAGAACGCACACAAACCACCGATTTCTGGTCATCCTACCCGAGTCCCGCATCACAGGGCTGACAAGATTACAGATCTGAGGAATGCCATGACATATCTGATAATTCCTTTTTATCCTTTGCTGGCTGGAGATCTCTGGGGGGTTCTTGACTTCAAGACCTCAAGAGGATTATTATGACAGAAAATGGACAAGTCTTTGGAGCAGGGATGGAATGGTCCAGAAAGCGTAAGGCAGGGAAAGAAAACGGAAAGGGTGATTTCATACCTCCATTGATTGTGGATTTCTGGGTCGGTGTTGTGCTGTTGTGCTGGACGGTGCTGACGCTCGCCGTGCCCGTTGGGGCCTCTCTGCTGGGGACTTGGTTCCCCTTGCTTGGAAGGAATAGTCCCTACTCTACCCTGTCTTATCTCCTGGGGATAGGGGCAGGAGAAGATGACGTTGGGGCCTCTCGATCGCTGGCTTGCTCGAGTCCACACCAGTTGCTTTCTTCTGATGTGCTGTTAACTTCTGGGTCGTCGTCGGCGCCCCGTGATAGGTCGAATACCTCGAGTAGCCGGCCACAAATGGAGGGCGATTAGCGCTCGTTGCTTTGCCCGTGCTATTCTAAGCTATGCTATGCTACTATGCTACGTGCTACCTGGGGACTGGAGGGCAGGTGTGAGCAATGCCGACGAAGCAACGAAGGCCCTGCGGCTGGGTCTGGGAACGGACGGGTGGCGTGCGTCGAAGGGAGGGCGCTCGGAACAGGCCGACGTGATATGGAAGTGTCAGGATGGAACGGCTTCAGATGGGGAGACAAGATGCGATGCAATTCTCAGCATCTCTGATATCAGCGCTGCACGACAGGAGGCTGGGCTGGTTCCCATCAACGCCGAGCGCTGGACGGGTGGTGGATCCCGTCGCCGACTAAGCGAAAAGTGTATCTCCCTCTCCCCTCCCGTCCTCGTCTCAACTCGACTCGACTTCGTGAACATGCTTCTACGCCGATGCAGGTCCCAAGTGGTCTTGCAAGGGACCAGACCGGTGCGGCTAACTTGTCGACTGCCCCCCGGTGACAAAGTTTGCTGCAAAGGTAGAACCGCAAATCTATCACATCCGCCCTCGCAACACGGGTCATCGCCGGAGAGGAGAGGAGACGAAAAGGAGACGAAAAGAAAGGAAAGAGAACGGATGAGCACGGAAGGGCAGACGAGAGTTCTCGCGGGCTCGGTCGAGAGAAGTCTCGTTTTTGCCTCAACCTAGAATTTGTACTAGCATCACGAAACATGGAAGGTTACTTTGCAGGCTAGAGAGACGGTTACGCAATCACTCGTGTAGCAGCGAGCAAAGAGTTTCTCCGATATATTGATTGAACTTTCCCAATGGAAATGTCCTCTTCTCACTTCTGTCGCACTGCGTGATCGAGGGTTTTGCACGGTATTAATTGATCTACGCAAACTCTGCAGGCCAAGCAGTGGTGAATGGCCTCTTCCGCTCCGCCATATGAGGAACGCCGGGGGAGTACAAGACCTACCAACAATTTCATGGTAACCGGCTGCTAGCCCTCGGTACATTTGTTTTTGTGGTAGAGGGAGCAGATAACAAGATTTGTCAGAAAACCCATGTCATTGCAATACCAAGAGAAGGACAATTACAAATTGGATGTTCTTGTTCATCGAAAGACATTAAATGATTTCCTTGCGTCCCCTCGGATTGCTCTCTGCTCTCCCATGGTACGACCCCAACACATTAAATTAAATAATCCTATAACCCAAACGCCTTTAATTCAAGCGTAACATGACTCGGTCGTGGTACAACCCGAAATCCTCAAACTGACAGCTGGAGGGCAGCATTGCTTCTTAAAATTGAAGACCAGCTTCAAGCTCTGCCGCGAATGACGTTCAGGAAACTCTTTCTTTTACCCATCTTTTGCACTCTTTCTGCCTTGCGGTCAAGCGGACTGGTCTCCTCATCATCTGGAAGTCTCGGCATAGATGGAGGGGAATCACGTCCGCCACTGAGTGGTGGGGTAATAGCTTCGTCATGAGTGGGCAGTCCAGTCCCAATCTTCATGTTTTGCATCGACTTCGTGCTCTTTCTCTTGTTGGCTTTCGCAGCGGCGGAGATACTGCCCTTTCGGTGTTGGGCTACGCTGGCCTTACGACCTCCTCCCACACCTCCTCCGTTAACTACTCCGTCCACCATCTCCAAATCCTCGATCTCCGCGGCAGCTGTCTTTCCGTTGGTTGCAAGATTCTCTTCGGCAATAGCAACAAATTTGATAAGACCACGATCGGGCGCAACACCAAGAGCCTCTTCCATGTTTTTCTGCAGGAGGGTCGCGTTTCGCTTGTTGGTAACTTGCTGCACTTGTGACGGGAGAGCAGTGATGGTCATAGTGTATGCCGGGTCAAATGACCCACCAAATAGAAGGCAGGCGGAGTGTGTGACCGTGACGAGGATTGAGGACTCTGGTCTTTGGTAGCGACTAGAGAGGTTATAAGAGAGGTCGGTGATGAAGGTGTATTCATCTTGAATCTGCACTTATGTATGAGTATGAAGTAGATCGATCCGCCACAGGATCTGCACTTACAATAACATTGGTTCTAACATCTGCCATAACGATCGACTCCCGACTGATGCGCTCCCTGGCAGACGAATTTGGCTCTCTAAAAGTAAATGCAGCGCTGTAATGCTGACTCTTTCTTCGCGCATAGTCCTTCTGCTCCGGAGTCTTGTTTTCGGAGAAGATTGCAGCATCGCCAGGAGCTCCACGATCGATATCTCTCATGATTTTGTTCTCCTCGAATACAACGCTCTTGGTGGTAGGAATTGGGTGCTGACTCGTCTCCAGGAGCATGCTCTCAGCGGGAGAGGGCGGGAGCGCGAATTGCGATAATGTCTTTTGCTTCCGAGACGTAGCAGCCGGTGTTTTTCCAGCAGCAGAGGAGATGGATTGGGATCGTTGATCTTGTGTAGAGACGGTAGTAGCAGGGGAAGAAGGTTCCCCAGGGAAGTCCCCAAGTTCAGCGGAATGAACTGAGTTAGGCATTGTTCTTATCGGAATATGCGAGAGGAAGTGCGTAGTGGTATTGGTAAGACTTGTCGTATCTGAGCTAGCAAGCTATAATTAAGGGTATGGAGTGTGGTAATGAGTATGGGTATGCTGAAGTGCTCGGTGCGGCCGACAAAGCGAATAAAGCCTTGTTAATGTATTGAATGATGGATGGCCTGAAATGACAACCAAACAATGTACGAAGAGAAATTCTGCGACGAATATGCATCTATTATAATTGCAATACGCAGCAGCTGGCCAGGAAAGCAACGAAGTGCACTCGTCAGTCTCCATTCTCTTGGGGGAGTTTGCCGGAAGGGGAAAGCGTGAACCAACGAGATTAGGGAAAGGGCCTCTGCCAGTTCCCGCGATTCTGAGCCATCTAGTCTCAGGATGGCGTTGCTATGGTTGATTTGGAAAAAGCAAAACACAGGATGCGGTCTAGTCTGCGGAGAGGGCTGAATGGTTTCGTAAACAGAGTGGCCCTGAATAGCCCGTCAACTGACTAGGTTAATCAAGGGATGTGCAGGTATGGACGCTATCAGCAGCCAACCCACCGCGACTCCGCCTTCAATCTGGTACCGCTTCCGCTGCTCACTGCAAGCAGCACTGACCAGAAGCTGCAGATGATATACAATGACGCATGCAGCATCCAGCTTGCCTCGTTGCTTTCCTGAGGACCGTTTTGCGGCACGCTATGATGTGCGATTATTGCGCAGCCACTAGGCCCAGCACAAGAACAGGATTCCCCACCGCGTACTCCATGGTTCAAGTTTGGATGCCAGCTGGGCGAAATGTTTGGAACAGGTAACACCTGGGGATGAGGATGTAAGTCGGACAAGCTTCTCGATTAAATGGCTGCCGGTTTAGGTCTAAAAGGATCTGCGAAGACCCATGCCCGCCAGCCGAAAACATCCATCGGTTTTGATCGCCTGTTAATTCACAGCAGCGCTTCTCAGTCAAGACTTAATCAAGAGCACTGACACAGCAGGATCATTACAATATTGTACATCAAGGTGCCCAGGAATACACTGGTACCGATCATGCACATTACAGGATGGAACTTTGGCTGGAGTCATATCAGTTTCTCCCTCATCCCGCTCTTGTTCCAGACTCGGCTGAGTCAAGTAATCATAAACGTGACTAGCTGGGTGGAGCTAACATTAACGCCAACCATGGTTTCTACTAACGATTGCATCTGCCCAGTATCTGTTGCTGCTCGATATGCCTCTCAAATCCCCTGCTTAACCTTTTGCCTAACAATCTCATCCTTTCCCCACAGTAAGATAACAACTGCACCCATCGGGCCAGCCAACAGGGTCCAGACACCAGTCTTCCATGCAATCGTCATCCATATCTCTTGCCTTTGTCCGGCTTCACCACTCAATAGCTGCTGGTACACATAGCTTGGGAGTGCCGTATTGGGATCGATAATAGTCTTCTCTATTGTAGCGTTCCGGTATAAGAGCAATGACCATAGAAGGAGTGCTGTTGAGCCGATACATAGATCCCACTGCAAAAAGGTGAGTACGCCAGTCGGGAACGAGTCCACCTTGTGGCTCAGGAGTGGAAGATAAGGAATATACACGTCGGACACTCTACCGCTTGCTAGAGCGGCAAGTTTGTCGGCAGACGCCGGTAGCATCGACGCAGGCAGAGCGGCGAGGAGCAATGCTGGAAGGTGCGTGATCATGCACAGTGCAAGGACAAATCGATACACGTGTTTTGCCATGTTGAGATACGATGCACCTTGTGGTGCTGGTGGTCGGTTTCCATCGTCTTCCTTCGTTAGCATCTTCGAGATATGCAAGGAGCACGAGCGCAGGACCAAGTGTATCATCATTGTCCATATTGGAAATGGCTGCCATAAAGCAATCAATTTCTGATGAGTCGCGGTTGAGACAACATCGGGAAACTGCAAGGTCATCAGAATTGTCGGGATTATGTAGCCTAGCGTGATTGAGAATGGTAGGATTGCCAGGTCCAGCGTAGGGACGAGAAGCACGCTGTTGGCATGAGTACCAGGAAATGGTTTAGCGACTGGTGAGGTGAAAAGATGCAAAAGGAGGTACAATGGGATCGTGACCGCAAATGAGATGTTCTGGAGTATGAATCCAACGGTGCCGATACTAAGAGGGTGTTAGAGACATTCAGGCCAGCCAAATGAAATTCTATAAAAGTAGCCGGAGTTGCTTACTAGCTGACTAGCTTGCTCTTATTGCCCATCCTCAAGCTCTCCATCACTAACAAAGTCCACGCTGCTGCAAATTGACCTGATCCAAATAAGCAAAAAAGTGCCAGCGGACTATCACTCAAGTCAACCACTGGGGCAAAAAAAAGCACCAGAACAGCCAACTGTCGGTCGATAGCCGTGATTCCAGTATAGGACTTGAGGAGCGGGTCGCTGGATCCTGGAAATAGAGCATTCTCTGAATCAAGCAGTCCCATCAAATGCGGAAACGTGCCATTAGCTCCCCCAAGAACCATGGTCCCATATCCGCCCGCAATGGACAGGAGTGGCAGCAATACCAGTATAATTGTCCTCAGAGAGAACTGATACCATGCTGTTGGGGTATAGCCGATGGATGAGCCGGAGTGTAGTGATTTGGGAGATGCTGACGAGATCTCGGGAACCACAGAGGACTAAAATGAACTGTGTAAGCTACAGTATCACCCACGCTCTCGAAGACATACAAGGGCTCGCATCGTGTTGAGCAGGTAGGAGTACAAAGACAAAGGATGGTTGAAGTCTAATTCTAGCGGCGATGCACAACGTAAGCCGAGGAGCAGAATCGCAAAACAGAATTTAATGTAAAACTGTAACGGAGAAGAGCTGCAAGCAACGAAAGTCTGCTTCCCATCATTCTCTCCGGAGAGCGCAGCTTCAGGTTGTAAACATAGAAAGAGAACAACTGGCTAGATTGACTGGGAATGCTCCAAGGCGCGCAAGACGTAATAGGGCACTTTTCCTTACTTTAGAATCATGATCTGAGTCGTTGGAATCCATTGTCTACATATTTCAGAGAGTTTGAGTGAGGCGGTGTCGTCGCAAACAAAGCTTGGGCGATGCTGATCGGTCTCTTGATGCTAGTGCAGTGTCTTCTTTGCTCAACTGTTCAAAGATGAATATATCTAGGGAGGGGATACCACAAGAGCCCGCCGTACGCTTGTCTTTTTGAACATGCCCTTCGTCTTAGCTCAGATGCACATCCGAGGCTACAACGGATTACGTCAGCCGAGTCCAGTCTACACAAGCTCTCAGCCTCTTGTCCACGCTCAAGAACTCAATCCAGCTTCTCACAATTGCCATTCAGACGACTTTTTGGCTCTGCTTGGGGGTTCAGTTGAGTCAAGGCGAAGGGAAAGCTTGTCGGCTTGAAGCGCAAATCAAGATCAAGACTCCTCGGCAAATCCCATCATCACAGTGGCCATTTCCCCACCAGAATTGCGTGCCAGTGCTTCGCGTCCAGGGGTTATGCTTAAAATATCGACGCCGGAGACTGTTCATTTGCTCTGGAGTCACCTTTGCGGTACAGTCCCAGAGCCGCCTTCACGAGAGCTTGCAGCTCTGCAGGTGCGCCCGGTGCAGGTGTGCGGATGGCGGGTTGCATGCAAGCGCCGAGCAGGGAAGGGATGGACAGGCCCAAGAATAGAGTCAGCGCTCAACGCCCAATGACCAGCAGCTCTTGTGCACTTGATCGACTGGATAGAAGGCAACACCGGCCCCTGACTGGTTGTGTTGCCCGTTGATATGCTGCATAAGAGCTATTTTGTCTCTCGGGCGGTTACACCACTGGTCCCAAGCAAGCCTTGCTTATCACCTGCATAGCGAAGTGAAGCAGCATCAAAAGCCTCCTATTTATGGCTGGCTCAACTTCTCGGCGTCTATATGGCAGCATGGTACAAGAAGTACTTGTACCTTTTGTTTCCTCTGTTTCGATTTCTCTCGACAAGCTAATTTTATTGAACGGGTTGATCCAGTTCATTCTGTTTTTCTGTTTCTCTCATATCGCATCATCTCTCTTTGCGTCTCCAATATCCACCTTCACTTCTGCTGTTTAATCCGTTTCTGTTACCTACGAAATCTCACTATCGCCTTCACAATGGCAGAAACAAAGGCCCAATTTGTGTCAGGCTTCGAGGAGTTCGACACACACGTCGAGCAACATAAGCCAAAGACTGGGTCTCCACGCGCTGTTGAAGCTGCTCGACTTGGTCTTACCGTCCTGGCTTTCGTCGCTGGTGTTGTCATCGTAGGAACTTCTGCCGATACCTTGTCTACCTTCGACAGCACATCTCTCGCGGCCGACTTCTATCTTCCACTCTGGCCAGTCAATCTCGACACGAGACCTACCGTTGCATTGATAATCTGCGGAGCGATCATTGTCGTTGCTAGTGCTGCTTCTCTTGCTACTAGCAAAGTACCTTCCGTAAGTAACTCTCCTTACTAACTAGGATACTCCTGACAAAAGCTAGTTGCGCAGCAAGACCACCCTGCACCATCTCAGTTCCATCTCCACTCCCGTGATCAGCCTCATCGCCGCTGTGATCGCAGTATCCTTCTCCTACGGCATCAACAACTCGAGTTCCGACTTCTCTATTCAGGGTTGGTCATGCCAGTGGTCTGCAATTAACATGACTATCGATCCACACTTTGAAACACTGTGCATGGAGAGCAAGACTGCCTTATACCTCTCAGTCATGATCATGCCTTTGGAAGTCTTGGTTCTCGGTGCCGTGGTTGTGGATTTTGTGACTGCAAAAAGACATGCTGTTACTTTTGCTGTGCAGGAAAGAAAGGGAAGTCCGGCAATGTCTTGAGCAGAAATGGATGTCTGATGGAGTGGTGGAAATACCGAGATGGTAGAGACTAAAGGACGAATGGGTGTGGACAACCTGGTTGATATAGTGCATAATTGGGTAGTGTGGAAATATAGATATTGTGCCGGTATTGTTACTGGCGGCATAGGATATAGATAGTTGGAGTCAGAATTATATTAGTGGAAATGCGAGAATTGGACATTTATAACATTATAACAAAACTTAGGAGCTCATATATTCATGCCTATGCCCACTAATCTTGTCGGTTCATCGCCCAAAAGTCCACTAGGGCAGCTTGCACTTAGTAGCATGTCGCTCTCACATAGCCATTCCTGCTCCAAACCTCTTCTTCCACCAAACCTTTTCAAGATATTCCTGTCCTACGACCGGATCCGCACTTGGTTGAGTGCAGCCTTCCTTCTTATGCTCTAGAAGCTACAGGTTTGTTCCGCCCGTGGACCGCAACATGAAAGACCATCATATGTGCCAATACAACCTGGCCGAAGGGTCGCTAAGTTGTGTCTCGCTTTGACAGAGCTCTTAGTTCTTTGATATTCTTAGCGCCCCACCTGGGGGCGGGGCGCGGACGAAGGATGCGGATCTACTTAATTGCACTATTATTGGATGCGATGCAAAACAGCTCGACAAAACATCTCAAGTCGGGGTTGTAAAGCCCTTTAACATCCCTTGGGGCAGAGGGATGTGTTTTGGTTTTGGCACCTAGTTCCTTGGCATTCCATACCATGGCGAACTGTACTCCATCGGCCTGGCAGTCTTTATACGGAGTTCGAAGGTACAGCGGGCAAGTATTCATAACGGGGGGGCTGCCAGGGCTCCCCTTACTAGCGATTATTACTAACAGTTTTCTGTGCTCTTGTAGGGGCAACAGACTACTACTTGGTCTTTGCACGTAGACTAGTAAGGGCCCCCTATGAGTCTCCATTATGAATTCTTAACCGCTGTACGGTCCGTACCTTCGTATGCTTAGGCTGCTAGTCGAGATTTGTGTTATGGGTTCCCCACTGTGCTCAGTCGGATCCGAGGCAACCCAACTACGGATACTGCAAGCAAGGTCTGGTCGAGATTTAAGCTATTACGAAAATCAACGACCCCACTGCTGATTGTTATTGAAGTCTACAACACAGTTGAATTAAATAAACCCATGCCCTGTAGTCCCGCCGAGTACGATTCTCATCAACTTACTGGCCATCCCTTGAAGCAAAAGAGCAGGCAGGGGTTTGTTATCCTGAGAGTATTGTTGTCTCAACTGGGGCTACGGCGCTATACGACTTGGTTTGATCGTGCAATCGCTTTTCTAGAGCTTTCTGTGAGAGAGGTTGCACAGAGCATATTGTCCAGACGCTCCGACGCGTCGATAGGATCCGAATCCGTTGTGGATCTGAATATTGTACGAGTTAAGGCTGTTGTTGACGTACAAGCAGGATTCTATCTAGTAAATACATCGGCTTAGCGATGAAGCCCCAAGACTGGAGTGGACTCCGTCGCAGAGTTTTGTGCAGAGTACAATATTATACAATAGTAAACACCTTGTTTCGGTATTAGGATACGCAAGCCCTTTATGTCCGACCTTACACTAGAAGCACGTCGGATCTCATGCTTAACAGCTCGGATTTGCATGTCACTGCTCGTATCTCGGGTTCGCAAGAAGGATCGTATTCGGACAAGCGAGCCCAATCTCTCGAATCACAACCGACACGCCGCTGGTCTCAAAGACACCACGGCAAAGATTGTATGAAACGGCGACTCGTGTACTGCTTGCCCTCCGCACGGAGTCACCCAGCACGTGAAGCCATCGGGTAATTCTTTGACAGCTTTGTTTTGGGGGCCTACCCTGCTTCTGTTACCGGATGTCAGTCAACAACTGGAATCCGGGGTCGCCTTTCAGACGATGCCCGAGGAGTCATCGGGAAGACAACGTTGCACCGTATTATCTGCATGCTTATCTCCCAACCTGGACCCCAAGTCGGGCCCGAGGTGCCAAGTCCGAAGGCTGGCAGCAAGAAGAGAAGAAATGCAGCACCGATGACGACAGTAGTATTTGAGCCTCGTGTTCACTTGTCGCCTCTGCAGTAGGCATCAGAGGGTGGAGATTAGGAGCCACCCACGACAGTAGAGCCCATGGGATGGAGGTGCGGGCGTCGCTCGTCGAACCTGACCCTCTTCAGGCGAGGGGCCGTCTGCCATCTCATGTAGCGCAGCGATGCAGAACGTGTGAATTGCATTGAACCAGCGTCGAAAAGTGCCCGAGGTGCTGGCGGTGTCAAAGAGTTAATGCCCTCGCATGATCGGCCCAATTATCTCGAGGTCGACCTGCCTTTCCGGCGCTGGACTGCTCCCTCCTGACGCTAGCTCCCGAGCCAGCCAGGCATCTCTTAACGAATGCGAGCTCTTCGTCGGTCGGCCATTCCACAGGGTCGGGTCAAATTCGTTCCGCCCAAATTCATAATTCTAGTCGGTGATTCATACCAGTCGGTGATTCATACCGATCGATGTTGGCGTAAATAAGTTACCACGTCCTAGCCTTATAGGTCGTTTGCCTTCCCTTCCCCATTAACATATCCTTATCTGGCGCCTGGTTCCTTCCTTTCTTTTTTGTTGCGACAACCTCTCCAGTCGCATTGCCCGTGCTGCGTACCAAAGTCCTTGCAGAACTCCGATTAACTTCTCACTGTCCGCGATAACAACCCCTCTATTGATCGGCCCAACCAACGGCGCCCCGGTCTCCCACATGGCGAGCGAACTCTCGGAGAAGGCGGTGCAGCCGTCCAGCTCGTCAACGGACAGCAATTCTATCGACGGCCACCGAACCAATGCCAAGGACAACATTGTAAAGGGAGTGGAAGAGAAGGCCGGCTCTGAGAATGGAACTCTCGTCAAGCTGGACTCGAAAATTGTCCAGGTCAAGAATTCCGATGAAGACCTCTACAAACACCTCCCACCGAATGAGGCCGCTATTCTGAAGAGACAGGTTGACACACCAGAGCTCAACATTGGATGGAGAGCGCTATACCGATACTCGACTCGAAATGACATCCTAATAATTATCATCTCATCAATATGCTCGATCGCAGCCGGTGCTGCTCTGCCATTGATGACGGTTATTTTCGGACAGCTGGCGGGGACATTTCAGACATTTTTTCTGGGCACATCCTCCCGAAACGATTTCAACCATACGATCGACCACATGGTTCTGTACTTTGTGTATCTTGCGATTGGCGAGTTTTGCACCATATACATTTCGACCGTCGGCTTCATCTATACGGGCGAGCACATCAGTGGCAAGATTCGAGAACATTACCTGGAAGCATGTTTGAACCAAAACATTGGATATTTTGACAAGCTCGGCGCTGGAGAAATTACAACCAGAATCACGGCAGACACTAATTTGGTTCAGGACGGAATCTCCGAGAAGATTGGATTAACGCTCAACGCCTTGGCTACATTTGTTGCTGCCTTTGTTATTGGTTTTATCAAGTCATGGAAACTTACCTTGATTCTGAGCTCAACGGTGTTCGCCATCACAGCCGCCATGGGAGCCGGTTCCTCGTTTATTGTCAGGTACAGCAAACAATCATTGGGCTCTTACGCACTCGGAGGCTCTGTTGCCGAAGAAGTCATTTCCAGTGTCAGAAATGCTGTTGCTTTTGGAACCCAAGACAAGCTCGCTCGACAATATGATATGCACTTGGCTGAAGCTGAAAAATGGGGAAAGAAGAATAAGATGGTTCTTGCAGTCATGATTGGCTGCATGTTTCTCATCATTTACCTCAACTACGGTCTGGCTTTCTGGATGGGAAGCAGATATTTGGTCAGTGGGGAAATCGCCCTTTCTTCCATTCTCACAATTCTTATGTAAGTCAACGCCTGCGGCGAAAATTGGCCAGCCTTTAAATCCATAAGTACTTGAATTAACAACTGCGATAGGTCGATCATGATTGGTGCATTTTCTCTGGGAAATGTTGCTCCAAATATTCAAGCTTTTACGACTGGTATTTCTGCTGCCGCTAAGATCTTCTACACCATCGATCGAGCCTCTCCACTAGACCCTTCTTCCGAAGAAGGTATCAAGCTCGACCATGTAGATGGTGAGGTTGAATTGAGGAATGTCAAGCACATCTACCCTTCTCGCCCCGAAGTCTGTGTCATGCAAGACGTGTCTCTGGTCATTCCTGCTGGAAAACAAACTGCTCTGGTCGGTGCTTCTGGTTCCGGTAAGAGTACAATCGTCGGGTTAGTAGAAAGATTCTACGATCCCGTGGGTGGTCAGGTCTTCCTTGATGGCCATGATGTCAGCACCTTGAATCTGCGGTGGTTAAGACAACAAATTTCTCTTGTCAGCCAAGAACCAACTCTGTTCGGAACCACTATTTTCGAGAATATCCGGCACGGGCTTATTGGCACAAAGTTCGAGGGTGAGAGCGCAGAGAAGCAAAAAGCACTTGTCATTAATGCTGCAAAGATGGCCAACGCACATGATTTTGTCACCGGGCTTCCCGAAGGCTACGAGACCAACGTAGGAGAGCGAGGGTTTTTGTTGTCTGGAGGTCAAAAGCAGCGCATTGCTATTGCACGAGCTGTTGTTAGCGATCCAAAGATTCTTTTGTTAGATGAGGCGACATCTGCACTTGATACCAAGTCCGAAGGCATTGTTCAAGCTGCATTGGAAGTAGCAGCTGCTGGCAGAACTACAATCCTCATTGCTCACAGATTATCGACAATCAAGGACGCAGACAACATTGTAGTAATGCAACAAGGTCGTATTATTGAGCAAGGAACCCATACGCAGCTCTTGGAAAGCAGAGGTGCCTATTACAATCTTGTGGAAGCTCAGAAGATTGCGGCTGTCAATGAGCTATCTGCCGAAGAGCAAGCAGCTATAGATGAAGCAGATGATAAACTTGTGCGCCAGATGTCAAACAATTCGGAGCAATTTGCCGCAGATCCAGATGACAAAAACATTGCTGGCAAATTATCACGCACACAAACTCAAAAATCACAATCATCCATGGCTCTTGCACACCGACAAACTCAGGCAGTACCAGAGGCTTCACTCTGGACGCTGATGAAACTGATTGCATCTTTCAATAAAGCTGAGGCATACTGGATGCTTCTAGGACTCTTCTTTTCTATCCTTTGTGGTGGTGGAAATCCAACCCAGGCGGTCTTCTTCGCCAAAGAGATTGTTTCACTTTCAAAGCCATTGACAGAAGCCAAGCAGATTCGATCAGAGGTCGACTTCTGGTCGTTGATGTACCTGATGCTAGCCTTTGTCCAACTCATTTCGTATATTGCTCAAGGTATATGTTTTGCATTCTGTTCTGAAAGACTCATCCACCGTGTCCGTGATCGAGCCTTCAGGACCATGCTACGACAGGATATTGAGTTTTTCGACAAGGAGGAAAACACTGCTGGGGCTTTGACGTCCTTCCTCAGCACCGAGACTACTCATGTTGCTGGCCTTTCGGGAGTCACTCTCGGAACTCTTCTTAGTGTTATTACGACATTAGTAGCAGCTATCGTCGTGAGCATTGCGGTTGCGTGGAAATTGGCTCTTGTCTGCACTGCTACAGTCCCGGTCCTGCTAGGCTGTGGTTTCTTCAGGTTTTGGCTACTGGCAAAATTCCAGCAAAACGCCAAGAAAGCATATGAGAAGAGTGCGTCCTACGCTTGCGAAGCAACAAGTGCTATTCGTACAGTGGCTTCTTTGACCCGAGAAAAGGATGTTCTCGACAACTACAAGCAATCCCTCGCTGTTCAAGCAAAGAAGAGCTTGAAATCTGTTCTGCAATCATCACTTCTATATGCCGCTTCTCAATCGTTCATGTTCCTCTGTATTGCGCTTGGGTTCTGGTGAGTCCTCAGTATTCCAAACTTCTCGCGATCGCATGCTGATCAACAATCAGGTACGGTTCTCAACGTATTGCTTCTGGCGAGTATACCATGTTTCAGTTCTTCCTGGCGTTTTCATCCATCATCTTCGGTGCTGTAAGTGAAAGATAATCGTATGAAGCCCGTAAACGCAAGATTACTAACTTGTTTGTAGCAATCTGCTGGTACTATTTTCTCCTTTGCTCGTAAGCTAATAAATTCCTGAATTCTCAAGCAGATGCTAACCAACTTTGTAGCGGATATGGGCAAAGCAAAACAAGCAGCACAAGAGTTAAAGCTCCTATTCGACAGGAAGCCAACGATCGACGCTTGGTCAAATGACGGTACCTCTTTCGAGAAGTGCGAAGGTACAGTTGAGTTCCGGGATGTCCACTTCCGCTACCCCACACGACCTGAGCAACCTGTACTACGTGGACTTGATCTCATCGTCAAGCCAGGTCAGTATGTTGCACTTGTGGGTGCATCAGGATGTGGAAAGAGTACAACAATTGCACTTTTGGAACGCTTCTATGATCCCCTTGCTGGTGGTATCTTTGTGGACGGAAAGGAGGTTAGCAGTCTCAACATTAGGGATTATCGCTCGCATATCGCTCTTGTCAGTCAGGAACCAACTCTGTACCAGGGTACAGTCAAGGAGAACATCCTTCTGGGAGCCGATCGTGGAGAGGTAACCGATGCCCAGATTGAGTTTGCATGCAAAGAAGCCAATATCTACGACTTTGTTATGTCATTACCGGATGGCTTCAATACCGTTGTTGGAAGTAAGGGCAGTATGTTATCTGGAGGCCAAAAGCAACGTATTGCAATTGCCAGAGCCCTACTACGCGACCCCAAGATTCTGCTTTTGGACGAGGCTACGTCAGCCCTCGATTCGGAATCTGAGCACGTCGTGCAAGCGGCTTTGGACAAAGCAGCAAAGGGGCGAACCACTATTGCTGTGGCTCATCGTCTCAGCACGATCCAGAAGGCTGATATCATCTACGTCTTCGACCAAGGCAAGATTGTGGAACATGGTGATCATTCGGAGCTGATGAAAAAGGGAGGCAGATACTCGGAACTGGTCAATCTCCAGAGTCTTGGAAAGAACTGAGAGATACTGTAACAAAAACCACGTTTCTGTTGCTCATGTTTGTTTATAAGCATTGCGTCGGCGTTGCATGTGTTATTTCAACACTGGGGAATCGGGCATCCACTATCCTGGGACAGCGCACGGCAGGACTCCATTCTACGCTACATACAGTCTTTTAACTTAGTACTTTTGCTCCCTGCCTCAGATGCATAGCATACCAATGTATAATTCTCTCCTTCTGATGAGGTTTGACTTTTTTATGCCTAGCGTATGTAGAGCATCTAATCCTCGCAATAGAATTTCTCACATATATATATATGCATATTTATCCTTTGAACAAGCAATCTTACTGTGGTAATCATCATTGCTTGACTGGTCTCCACTACACTAGGTCTTTCTCTGTCTCCCCTGGCTGCATTTTGCCAGAGCGTTGTGTTATTGTATCACTGCGTGCTTCCTCGAACAAATATCTACCAATGAACACTCTCCCGTTGTTACCTAAAACTTCGTCTATCACGTGCACGATGGCGGCCCGGGAAACCCACAACATGTCAAGCTCACCAGCAGGCGGCCGCTCGAGGCAACCAACAGCCAATCACCATGGGTACCAACGAACAAGCCATCGAGGACCGGTACCAGCGCGGGCTGGCAAAGCTACGGGCTCTTCGTAACAGCAACCGGGGCTACGTTAAGGGAGAGAACCAACGTCTCAAGAAGTGCAGAACTAGCTCCCTCTACGATTTTTGTCGCCGACAGTGCGTAAGACGAGCACGACTTGGTTCTGCTGCTGAATCCTCTTCCAGCAGCTTGCAGGATGGTCAACAAGACGACCAAGACGACGACGACGACGATTCAGAAGTGTCGCTGCTGCTGCCAAATCTAAGGTAAGCTCAACCTCCATCGCAGGTCGCGAAACTTCCCTCCACGCACTCCACACCTCCGCGCGACGACAACAAAAGCCATTGACACACCAAGCTCACGATACCGTTCTTGACAGCGCGACAACCCGGGAGAGGTTACTGAGGAGCCTTACAGCCCGGACTACGGTCTCCAGAATAAATCAGCGCAACGGTACCTCAATTCATCTGCAGAAGCAGGCGACAACACTATGGCAGGCAAGAAGTCGGGAAAGGCGCTGCTGCGCGAAGAAGGTGAGCACTTTGTCACCCCGTGTGCTCTATCTATCGTGAAGCTGACGCCCGCATAGGGTTGGAGCGAACCGATAATGGCATGAAGCAAACAAGTTGGCCAGAGACGCCCATGATCAACCAGAAGAACTATTACACGTATGTGCCATTGATCCAGCCCTCCCATTCACCTTCATGTCTCTCACCCTCCTCTTTGTTCTATACTGACCCACCACACAGAGAATACATGAAGCGCGATGACCAGATCCTGGCCCTACGTCTGCAGAATGATGCCAACCGAGATCGAATGATTAGAGATGCAAAGGATAGAGATCGTGCCTTGGCGCGCACAGGCAATACTGATGTCCCAATGCCATTGAACGGTGATGGCGTTCCAGAAGAGGAGGATGCAGCAGCAACAGATGATCTTGATGCTTCAAAGACTGTTGTCATTCACCTCGGAAGCCAAAACACCCGCATCGGTTTCGCCAATGATGCCCTCCCAAAGACCGTCCCTACGACCATTGCCTACCATTTCCCATGTACTGAGGCTGAGGAGTATGCTGCTCTTCCAAAGCGCCAAAAGATTGAGACCAAGCCAGAGGAGATGTTTGGAGAGGAATTTGCTAAGAAGTTTGTGAAGATGTCGAATGATCTCAAGATCGACATGCGAGCCAACAAGCGCAAAGTCCTACCCAACTCCAAGGAACTCGTAGTCAATTTCAATAAACGCACCCCTCCAGAGAAGATCCCCGAACACAACGATCCAATGCGCATTGAGTGGACAGAAGTTTTGCCCTTGGATAAGGATGGCAAGATGCAAACTGCAGAGTTCTTCACCGGCGTAGACGCACAGCGCATCCCTGACGATTCTGACCCAAAGTACAAGCTATTCTGGCCAATACAGAACGGATGGCCAAACGAGAAGGAATATGCGAATGCCAATGGCTACAAGGACGATTTGGAGAGCATACTGGAAGCAGCACTGAAGAAAGAACTTGGCCTCAAACATAGCCGCTCCTGGGCAGACTATAGTTGTGTCTTCGTTATTCCTGATCTGTACGAAAAGAAGTCCCTTGAGCATGCTCTCGAGATGTTCTTGAAGGAGTTCGAATTCAAGCAGATCGCTTTTATTCAGGAGAGTTTAGCAGCTACTTACGGTGCGGCGTATACCTGTACCTGCGTTGTTGACGTTGGTGCTCAGAAGACCTCGATCTGCTGTGTGGAAGATGGCATGTGCGTTGAAGACTCTCGCATCAACCTCAAGTACGGTGGGTACGATGTTACGGAGACCTTTATCAAGATGATGCTCTTCGACCACTTCCCGTACGCAGATATCAACCTGAAGCGACGTTATGACTTCTTACTCGCGGAGGAGCTCAAGGTTGGCTTCTGCACGATGAACCAAGCAGATATCGCAGTTCGACTCTACAATTTCCACCTCCGAGCTCCAAACCAGCCCACACGCAAATACGAGTTCAAGACTTATGATGAGGTCATCCTGGCGCCGATGGGCTTCTATGATCCGACCATATTTGACAATAGCGAGAAGCTCGTTGGCCGCCGCAAACTGATCGAACGCTCATACAACGCCTACGATACTGACATCCCCGACGACCCTACCTCGGCTGCTCAATTGGAGATCCTTTCAAGCATCAAGCCTTCACTCGCAACATCCACAAATGGCCTTTCACTATTGAATGGTAACGGCACGACTGGTCTTCCGGAAATTTCTACCCCTTCCAAGGAAAAGTTACAACCATTCAACTTCTTGTCTCGAATGGACAGTGAGGCCAATGCAGCATCGCGAGCAACATCCGCAGCAGCTTCTCCCGCGCCGGAAGGATCAAATACCCCTGTGCCAGCAGCTCCTTTTGTGTTCGGTGCAAATGGAACGAATGGAACAAATGGAGCCTCGCCAGGTCCTGGCATGCTCGCGAATGGTTCTCACAACGGTGGCACTCCTATACCTCCTGGTGGCATGTTCGTGGATCCTCATGCACGAACCGCCAAAGACATGGCCGTCGAGCGTGATGGTGTCCTTCCTATCGCTCCTCTGGACTCGGCTATCATCACGAGCATCAAGCATGCAGCCAAGGGTGATGAGAAGAAGGTACGCGACTTCATTGGCGGTATCATGGTTATTGGAGGTGGAGCGAAGACACCCGGCTTCGTACCATTCCTCGAGGAGAAGCTCAAGGCAAGACGTCCCGATCTTGCCGAGAAAATCTTGGTCGGAAGCAGTCCTCGAGAAATGGATGGCCAAGTTGTCGTTTGGAAGGGTGCTACTGTGTTTGCACGAATGACCACTCACGAGAGCTGGATCAGTCCACTGGAGTACGAGCGACTGGGCGCCCGCGTATTGCATCACAAGGTTATGTGGCATTACTAAAGCGGACGATAATTCGGTTGCGCATATGCATTCACTTGAGACTGGGCGTTTTATGGATATACAGAAATGGGAGGGTGGTGGTTTTACGAACAGACATGACTGAAAATCAAAAGCGACCTGGTTCTTCTCTGCTATGATCTGGGGGGGCGTGAATTAGAAAAAGATAATTGTATAAGTTCTTCCACAAGCACTGCATCACTCTCGGCCGAGAAAGTGGGCAGTCAGTGAGCCAGATGCAGTAGATAGATCGTCTCGGCAATACCATACCAATTGACATCAGACTTCGTCGTTCCATCCAAGGCCCGCTCCATTCCTTGAACCGTCGAGGAAATGAAAAGAAGCGCAGCCGGGGTCTGATGATGGCAACGGATCGATGGTTGCGGCAAACCAATAGTCTTGACTTCGCTTGAGCTCGGCAGCTGCAAACGGACATGCGATGACCACATTCCGACCGAATCCAGACGAGACCAGGAGGCTAGCGAAGCACGACTCCAGCTGGATGAGAATGAATTCCTGCTTCGTTCTTTGATTGTGGCCGACTCGAGCAGTCCTCTGCTTTCTTAGAGTTCAATATTGCTACATCGTCCAATTATCTCGAGCAGAAGCTCCGCACGGATGAGAGTTCCCCCAACTCAGAGAAACATATATATCTTTGCCACGGTGCACCACTCTTTCTTCCTCTCCCTCTAAGGCCTCTTAGGGTACCCACTGGAAGGAAAGCGACCATTAGCCCCCCCATTTGAACTTTACACCAAGGAAACCCACCATCATCACCATCATTAAACATGACCAAATCGCGTGCTCGCCAGCACCTCGCCACGCCGGCCCCATGCGCCCAATCCACCTCCTCCTCCTCGCCCGGCAGCAGCCCCGTCCCATGCCCCCATGAGTTCATGGCCATCGAGTACTACGACCAGTCGCGCTCTACGCTCACCAAAGCCCTGGCAATGGTCGAGCGGCTGAGCAAAGAAGTCGAGAGCCTTAGTCTCGAGAACAAGCGCTTGCTGCACTTGCTGGCCGCCCGCGATGCAGAAGCCGAGGCCGAAGCCGAGCGCCGCCGGAGAACCTGGGGTGTTGTGAATCTGCACTCGCCGCCCGTCAGCCCGGTGTGCGACCTGCCGGAGCTGTTCCCCCCGGTTTCGAGGGAGGAGATGATGGGTGCTGCTGGGGTGGACGCGGACCGGCTGGAGAGGGGCGAGGCGTTTGATCTCTGTGATGCTGCGAGCGAGTATAGTGATGCGAGTGAGGATCTGGAGTACTTGCTCATGGCCCCGGGCCTAGAGGAGCATCCCGATGATCTTTCTACCACGCGGGCAACGGAAGGGTCGGAGATGAATCTCGAGGAAACTTCTCCGCCTGTAAGCGACCATCCTTGTACGGATCATCTTGACTCTGGCAGTGAAGACCGGGACGGGACACTCAGAGAGGAGGAAAGGGAACGGGGCGGGATGATGGTGTTCAAGTATGATAGGCATAGTCCTGCGCAGCAGCTTCAGAGGAGGTATCGTGTACAGAGATGGAGGGGGCGCGTCGTTACTGTTTGATGAGGAAATTGTCTTTTCTTCTACTAGCGAATCCCAGAGAAAGAGCTCGGGTTTGATTATCGGCTTTCTAATCATCAGGAGTATTGCTTGTACGAGCTCACATTCCATGAAATGTCAAGCAATTATATCAAGACGGGTATCCCGAGCAGCTCAAGATCTCTTTTGGCCAATGGCCCGCGGAATCAGATGTGTACAAGAACCAATGATACTATCAAGCAAGGACCAAAATGCCGAGGGCTCTGTGATTGTGATTATCTCACGAGTCTTCTAGGGTTGCTCGACTGCAATCGATGTGCTTCTCCAGAGAAACCCCTCGGGATACTTCTTCTTTCTGAGACAAGAACAATGTCAAGCACTTACTCGGCTAAGCGACGCAAGGCGACGGACCCCCCCCCCCCCCTCGGCTCCTTTCAAACCACAAATCACTATTCTGGAAAGTTGTGGCACGTACACAATAGGATTCTCATCACGGTATAGAAAGAGGTACAGTAATCGTGAAGTATCGAGTGAGCGAAGATATTCCACATGAGAAGTTCTGTGACGACATCAGATTATCTGTCCAACATCGTCTAATAGTCGACATGTTGAATGAATCTCGCTTGTCGCCGGACATCCCTTCCACCCTCTTAGAACAAGAGAAAAACTGTCTGGGATAAGTTGTCTGAGCGATTAATCCGGTATGACCCTTGAGTTTCTCAGCAGATTCGAATCAAAGATGTCGCTTCATGCGAGGCCGCCATTATCCCTCTGCTAATTAACCGCGAGGACTGTGTTTGCCCAACATGTGCCAGCTCTGACTTATATTGAGATCTGGGGGGCCTCAATGTAGCCTCACAGAGAGAGAACAAGCAGGAGGGAGACGAGGACAGCTTCATTGGAGTATGGATAGACGGCCAAGGTCCTTGGCAATCGACCGCCTATGCGAGGGAGGGCGTTTGGACTGTCAAAGTTTATTCCAGATTTAGTTATTTTTCAGTCCCGAGTTCTTTCGCTACGCAGGGTTCAATTCAGATTTGGCAGACAAAGCAAAGTGATAACAACCAACGAGGGTCTTTCCATTTCTAGCGCCCTTTGCAGCACATGAAAGAAACCTATAATTCGAGCCGGTAAGCTATAGTATAAACCCCTTGTGATTTTAATGCTCCAGAACGCCAATGCAGCAATGGTATCTTAAAATCATCTTGCCCTTTAGTTCCAACACCGACGCCTCTGCCATAATGTCTAAAAATGCCGTGCGAAAAAAGCAACGAATTGTATGTACAAGCCAGGTAAATCTATTCTATTCCGTAGGCGTACCATGTTGAGAACGGTGACTGCGAGTTCGGGTTCTGATGTTTTGCAATGCCCATTCGGGCAATGCAGATTCTTGCGATGGTGAAGATGTCTCCTTTGGAGCCCTAAGAGCCGCTCGACGTCGATTAATCTGTGCTGTTGCCAATGCATCTTCATCCTGCCTAGATTTGGGGCCAGCTGCAGTGTCCATCGCTTCAAACATGCGCGCCTGCATGAAGTTAGTGGTCTGCTGGATTTGAAAGCCTCGCAAATTGAAGCACCCGCTCGAGCAATGAAAATTCTTGGACAGCAGAGGCAGAGGATTCAGAAGAACCAACTGAATTATTTCTTTCCACAGGATCCTTGGCCGTGGCTTTCCTTTCCCTTGGAATGAAAGATTCCGAAATTCCAGGAGTCGATAGAGGTTTGGCAGCTTCTAGACGACCAGCTCTTTCAGACTCATAGCTCTCAACCTTTTCAGAAGTTCCACCTTGGGAGTCCAAAAGTTGTGCATATTCTGGCTGCTTGGTTTTGAATCTGGACCTCTTTAGGTCCGAGATGGATTGTGCATTTGAAGATTCGATTGAATCAGGTTCAGTTGCGACTGACAAAGCTGACGTAGATGGCAAGCTTTGCCTGAGAGGTGACCGTTTTTTGGAGATACCTACATGCATTCCATTCCTTGGGGTACCCTTGACATTCAATATCCTGCTCGAGCGCATCTGCGAGAGCACACCTTGCACAAACTCTTTGGCCGAAATCGACTTTTTCATTAATGCCAGACCAGTCGCAGGAGTTTTGTCGATTTCCTCACTCGCTCTATCAATTGCTTTGTTTTTTTCTTCTGAACTAGTGGTGAGATGTTTGGCGGCCCTTGCAATGCTATCACATATATCTTGGGCGTTGTTTAACCTGGGCGAAACGCCTGACATTGCAGCTCGTTGAAGAGCAGACGTAAGGCGGAATTCAGGAGACCTGTTTTGAGATTTCTAATCGTTTCATTAGTAGCTGAAATTTCAATGATTAACAGACAACTCACGACACCGAGAGAAGATGACGCTTCAGCTGGGGAGCTTCGACCCTTGAGCAATGGAGTTAGTGTTCCACTCGGATATTCAAGCTGTGTCAACTTACCTGGGAGGGTTTCGATATTGCATCAGACGTGCCATCTGTGCTTGCCACTGGTACCTCGTGGCGTTGCTTACCACTTGATGGAGTCCCACTTGACAAAGGTGCAATTTCAGAGCGATCTTCCTCTCTGATTCGAGTGCCCGTGGCACGAACAGGTTCCAGTCCAGGTCGATTGACTCTTGTTGTGATGGCAGGCAGTGGTGGAAGAATTGTCTGTCCAATGACTCGAGCATTGTTGCTTGGTATTTGTCCGTTGACTGGAACAGCATTGTTTGATGCCTGCATACTTGCGCTAGGAACAATGGCTTGCGGTGTAGATGGTGGCCGGCCAATGGTGTTTTGCATTTGTCTTGAAGCAGCAGCAGCAGCAGCCTGTATACGAAGTTCTAGTTCTATTTTCTGGCGTTCGTAGGTCAGGTCTCTGTAGGCAATTGGATTGGAACGCTTCAACTGCTCATCGCTCAACAGCTGCTCGATCTCTTTTCTATCCTCGGCTGTCAACAGGTCGTCGGCAACTTGTTCAAAGGTGTCATTCTGTATGATGCTGCTAATTCTGCGGGACTCTTTTTGTTCAGCAAGAATCGCATCAAGGACGTTTGGATCCTTGCCGATATGGCCATCAAGATCATTGTCTAGCACGTCCTTGGGCTCAAAAAGAAATTCACCGGCATGCTTCTTTGCCCACGCCACGGGGTTCTTCTTGTCCACAACCCTTTGGGAGAGCTGCATCTTGAAAATGGCCTTGTTGTGGATGACTTCTTCGAAGGTACCAGCGACAACAAATCGGTATACGAACACTCGCTTCTTTTGGCCGATTCTGTAGGCACGACCAACTGCTTGTTCTTCCGCAATAGGATTCCATTTGAAGTCGAAGATGACAACACGATTAGCGCTCGGTAAGTTCAATCCCAAACCACCTGCAGTAGTTGAAATAAGATAAAGCTCCTTGTTGCTTGTGTTAAATTCCTTTGTCAAGCCCTGGCGTTTAGCAACCTGCGTTGAGCCATCCAGCCGAGCCCATTTTCGACCTGTCTTCTCGCATACAATTTGCAAATAGTCCAGGGTTGGGATTGAGCTCGAAAAAACCAGGACCTTGTCACCAACAAGCCTTGAGGCATCGAGTATCTGGCACAGTATTTTAACTTTGTTTGAGAGATCGAAAAAGGAAAGGTCGGGTTCTTGGTCAAGCAGTGCTAGCTCCTGGCGAACCAATTCTTCAGAAACACCAGTTTTCCAGACATTGATGTCGCCTTCCTCTGTCAAGTATGGTCGCGATGCTGCTTTTTGCGACGAAACTGCATCCTCCTTCCGTTCAGTAAGTTTTGCCCTGAAACAGCTAGGGTGATTGCAGAGCAGTGACAATATAGCTAGCCAATGCCATAGAGTTGATTGTGTGATGTTTCCAGCTCCTGGCATCATAGATCGCACGTAAAGAGCATAGGCTTCTTTCTGTAAATCGGTCAGGCGGAGGAACATGACAAACTCTGCCTTGGGAGGTAGATCATTGCGAAGAACAGACATATCTGCCCTGTGTACTTTGGGAGATAGATCCTCCTTCAAGACACCAAGCATCTTTAAACTTTTTCGTCGCTCGGCGTGGGTACTGTCGAAAAACAAACCATCCTGAATAGGATGGACATATTTCTGACGAAATTCGGTGATTGGACCGAGGTAGTTTGGAGCAACCCACTCTATCATTGTGTGGTATTCCTCTACGTTGTTTGCGAGTGGAGACCCTGTCAGCGCAATTCGAGTCTTAGATTTGAACTGCGAAGTAGCGGCTGTAAGCTGCGAAGTCGCGTTCTTCATCTTGTGAGCTTCACTACAAGATCATTAGTAAACGCCTAGACGCATTTTAATGTTTTCAAACTGACTCAGCTATGATGATATTTGGTCCCTCAAGAAGATGTTGCTTGACTTTCTCGTGTTGTTCTTCAGTAAGCGGTGCAGATGTTGCGTCCTTGCGTGTGCCGTTCTGGATCAGTGACCGAAACATGTCATAGCCTATGATTAAAATACCACCATCCCGATACCATTCTTCAATGACGATTAGTCTCGCTTTCAACGTCTTGACTGCTGCATCAATCTTTCTAAGTTCGCCTAGAAGATCTTTAGGAGTCCACATCAGAAATTCGTCCATCCAGTTGTCTATTAGACCAGGAGGACAAAGTATCAGCGTCTTAGAGATGCGAAGACCTAGAGGTACCTGAGCGCGCACCGTCTCATCTTCAGACGCCGATGCTTCAGCAATGGCGATGAGCAGAGTGATCGATTGCATGGTCTTTCCTAACCCCATTGTGTGAGCTAGCAAGCACCCATGCATCACCTTGTGATCAGTGACAATCTGGCTCCACATAAATTGTACTCCGGATACTTGATGAGGCTTGATGCGGCGACCGATGTAATCATTGACGTACACGTAGCCCTGATCGTCGAATTTGCCCTCGTTGATAATGATACGACTTGGATCAACACCAGCGACATTCCCCGATTCGGCCAATTTGGCTCGAAGTCTTTGTCTTCGCTGTTCTTGCTCGGCTTGCCGCTCACGATCTTGAATTCTGAGGTCACGAGCGGAAGCATCCTCGTGAAGTGGTTTCCTACGCTTTCGTGGTGAGTCGTTCTCAGTAAGATCATCGTCACTCGTCCTGTAAATGTACAAGGTTAGTTTCTTCATTCTGCAGAGATTGACTTACTTACGTAGAAAGCCTGGGTTGTCGTTGGCCACCAGCTTGTAGTTTTGTATTCTCTTTGTCATTCTTATGTATATTGGAACTACCGGCTCGAGCCCAAAAATAATGCCCCAGCTTACAGCAGAACTTGTAGAAGGCCCGAAAAAGCTCGGTTCTGCTGTTTCTAATCTTGGTAACCTGGCTAGCCAACAATACTGTATTGTGGTCGAACGGATCCACAGGCTTGCAGTCAATATAAATCAAGAGCATCCTTATCAGAAGTCTTAAGATGCTGAGTGATTGCGCATCTAAGCCCTTCATCCTGTCTTCTTTGCCTGAAAGCAAACGTGCCGTATTGATGATCCTTGACCAAAGTGTTTCTTCGGGCATGTCTTTCAAAAATTCGATGAGTTTTGTCTTCTCTTGTGCTTCAAGTTCTCGATACAGGATACTAAGTAGGAGCCGAGCACGGTCTCCAAGTTCTATCCAAATGGCGTCAATCTTGCTGCAGATGGCCTCGGGATCTGAAAGGGGTGGCAGACAGTCTGGTGCCTGTTCACTGATGCTAATATCATCGGTATCAGAAATTGCGATAGCCGTGTTGGCAGTTACCTTAGATCGTAGATCTAGCTTGACTTTGACACGGCGTGTCGGTGGGGATTTAAGAAACTTTCTCGTCGGAGCGACCAAGTTAACCACTTCACTGTCGGAAGATGAAGAGAGTAATGTTAGGTCGACAATGTCGTCTATGGCAGAGTTTTTTTGATGAGAAGGCAAGCTAGCTCCGCTCTTCATGTTTGGACGGCGATTTGGCAACGACGATGCATGATGTAACGGGCCATTTATATCAGCATTTGAGAGCAGGCGGTTCTCCACGACATCAGTGTCCGACCCCTCATCACTTTTATTTGTGGCCAAGTCAAGCTCTTGTGCCACAGACGAACATTCGCTTCCATCCTCTATGACAAAGCCGCGTAAGTCTTCATCATCTGAGCTAGATGCCTGGGATGAATCAAGAGATTCTCCATCCTCCCCATGGTCAACAAGATTTTTTTGCTTTAGTGCAGGTATCGGCTCCGGGACACTCAGCTTGTCGGGCATTGTCTTGGCAACAAGAACTGAGATCTCCCAGGCCAACTCTTCAAGCTCAAATATACTTGTCTCCATGATACGAGTTTGGGAACGAACTTGTTGCTGACTCGTCCAAGTATCTTTGGTGATTTCCGTACACATTTTAGATATTCGATCATTTATGTGATTGATGCGTGCTTCGAACGCTTTGATCCGCTGTCTCTTGTTGTTCTCCCGACGAGATCGGACCCAAATTCTCCAAGCCTTTCTCTGCAATCTAGGAAGCTTTATTGCCTTCCACTTAGCCTTGAGCTCCGCAATGCCCTCGTCAATAGCTTGAGATACCTCTGCAGCAGTGATATGTTGTCTCCTCAATGCCATCTTTAGCTTAGGCAGATCGCCTCTCTCAGCTTCGATCTCTGCCCAGGTCTCAGGGTCAAACTCATTTTCCTCATCCGATTCTCCATACAAGGGAAGGATTGTATCGCCACCTTCGATAAAGCGGTATTTTTCGAGATATGAGGGATCCCATTCTTCGTATGAACCTGTGAATGCAGCAAAGATTGGCTCCTTGCTAGGCATTGTCTCAGACGGTCCTTCCGGATCAAGTTCTGGCCAGGCAGGTAACCTTTCTCTTTTGGCCTGTATACAGCCATCAGAGGTCTTTGAATACAACGTGAATGACGGGTCGTGATATTTTGGTGCTAATCTTGTTGGATATGGAAGTACGGCAGAGAAGTGCTTGCCGCCGCGAACAAGGTTCTTTCGGTCGACCTGCAGGAAATGCTTCATAATTCCATGCACATAGAGACGTTGGCCTCCAGAAGACCCGCCAGAAACAAGGCTAATCTCTACATCACTGTCAGAAGGGAGATCTTGACCGAATTCTATGTCTTCATAGAAAATATTGTCAACAAGCATTTTGTTTTTTCCAAGGTACCCTCCTGCCTTCGAGACGCTGTCTCTTCTTGCTTTGCTCTTTCGAAAATTCGCAAGGTTGTATGGTTCCGTACAGGTGGGGCTTTCTTGGTGAATAGGCACGAGTCTCTTTCTCCCGGCCTCGTCGATGAAGGCTACGCCTGGCTTGATAGTGTGGTGAGCATGAATGACAACGTTATCGGCATCAGTTGGAAGACTTCGATCCCTATTCGGGTCGAGAACAGAAGTCAACAAGGTCGGTGCAATTCTCTTTCTCTGCTTTGCTTCAGTAGATGACGTAACATCTGCGCCATGTCTCTCTTCATCGTCTTGAAGCACCAAAGCATCATGGTATTGAGGCGAGTCCTCGCGCATGTCATCTAGGTGTACCTCGGAGGAAGTGCCGTCGAGCTTGCGTCGTTTGTTGCTATGTCCTTCAATATTATCATGAGGTGCGCGTGGAAACCCCAAAGACTTTGACCCTCCACGGTCATATAAGGTTGCTATTGGAGAGTTCGCCTCGACTCGGGTGGAATCGGGAGTTTGATTCGGGGATGTTGCAAGGCCTGTTCTTGGGGCCGGTTTCGAAAGCTGTGGTAGAGAATGCTCTTGCATGCTTCGAGAATAGTAAGAGCCAACATTTATAGGATCATGCTTCTCCCACCAATCTTGATACTTCAGACTCCTTGCTCTAAGTTCCTCGATAGCTCCACGGACAAAAGCCCTTCCTTGAATAGCCTTGAGTCCCAAGTCTTCCTTCATGACTGCATCGTTGAGTTCCACCAGTAATATATCTCCAGTAATATCTTGCCCTCGAAGTGCAGCCTCGAATGCCATAGCATCTGGCATCTTTCCTCGGCGGTGTTGCCATGACCGCTCATTGGTGCAAAGCTCTTGAACAATGCGATCAGTTTCCCAATCCCAAGGGTCGTCCATCTCTATCCTTGCGACTTCAGCTAACGTTGATGCATACGGTCTGTGAGAGGATGCATTGGTAGGGGATGACAATTGATCTTCCAACCAGTGATGGAGTAGAAGTTTTCGGCCTACTGGGCTGGTGTTAGCCATTGATATCACATTCTTTAGTTGAGATAGCAGCGTGACGAAGTGAAGAGAGTGATGAGTTTGCAATGCGGCGATGCAGTGTATGTTGGGTAGGAGATTAGAAGCTCTTGGAGTTTCTTTTGACACAAAACAGGAAAACGAAATGCGACCCAACTTCGTCGACTAAAAGTGAATTCGACGTTTTGACGAAAATGAAAGCTCGATCTTACCAGACAACCAAGCATGCACAATTTAGAAAAGTCAACACGTCCTTGGATCACTTTCGCGCCATATCCAACCTATGGGATATGAGCCGAGACTTCAAACCAACCTTCAAAGATAATAATACCAGCAAACGAGAGCAGATGTGTCCGTATATCCGAGGAAAAGCAATGGTGGCATTCAGGCAGGATTCGCAGGGGTTTCCTTAGTAGCAAGAATGGACTTGGAAAGAAGCAGGTAACTTGGAGATTGCAGCTATCTATGGAGGGACGACTGAGCAGATGTAGGTGCTTGGAAGGAGGCGAGGAGAAATCGAGAAGAATAGACTGTTGAATAGGAACAGCTGGAGTGCGCTCAAGTCACGCGTCCACACAAGAGTTGTTGAGCTGGATCGAGTATGGTGTTCAGATCCAGTTGCGGATGGTGTTGCCCTGGCACTCAGTGTAAATTTGCACGCCTGACTGGAATTCGTGACTCACTCTGGCTGCAATGATGCTATTCCGATGGAAAGTCGACCTGGACCGGGTTGACGCGCGCGCCATTTTAGCGCGTTTGCAGACCCTTATCTGAGCCCCACCCCCACTATCACACCATTATCACATTTGCGCTTGTTCCTTACTTGTCGAAATGAACCCCTCCATCGTCATTTGTCATACAGCTCATCTCCTCCAACTTCTCTGCCACCCAGCTTCATTCTCAGTTTCCCCAACTCCTTGCGTTGGGTTTCTTACCCTTGGTCTTCTAATACAGCTGTGCAATGGCTCCCAGTAGAGCATACCCACCGGACTTGACGGAGGTCGAGACTGGCAGTCTGTTGTCCACCATCAAAGATTGGTCCGTGGCTCACGGTCTTACTGTGCGGCCTCCTGTATCCTTGGTCGCAGCAGAGGCTGATCCCCACGGAGTCTTGGCCACAACTGTTCCGGTTACGCTATTTCCAAGTCCTTTCCCACGTTCTTGCTTTGAGCAGGGCAAGTCAATCTCGAAGGCTTACAATAGCTTGTATGCTGCTATAGCTCAAGATGAGGAGTTCTTAAAGGGCATTGTGCAAGAGTGAGTCGGGCTAATGGATACCTCAAATCTCTTGAATGCTATTTTCTAGACAACAGTTGTTCCTGTGATTCCCAACACTAACGTGCTTCAGACTCCTCGAAGTTGATGACTTCATCGCAGAACTTTGGCAAGTCCACTTAAAAGTAAAGGAAGAAGGATATGCTCAGGTATTTCTGATCAATAATCAAGATATGATGCAATAATGACGCCTCCCAGAAACTCTCTCTAGGCATCTTCCGGTCTGATTACATGGTTCACCAAAGTAGCCCTGAAAACGTACCGACCATAAAACAGGTCGAGTTCAACACTATTGCAGCTTCTTTTGGTGGTCTTTCCTCTCAGACTTCCAATCTGCACAAGTAGGCCTCAGACTACCCTTCATTGACCCTCCCTTGTTGAAAAGTCTCAGGTATCTAGCACAGAGTGATTACAAATACCTTGAAAACGGAATCCAACAATCAGAAATGGACCTCCCACAAAATACAAGCACGCAATCACTTGCTGCAGGGTTAAGATTTGCATACGGCGCCTACACGGAAGCCGAGAAGACTACATATGACCCTTGCGTACTATTTCTGGTCCAAAGTCCAGAACGTAACATCTTTGACCAGCGTCATCTGGAATATGAGCTTCGTGAAAAGAACATCCCGGCCTTCCGTCTTCCATTCTCAGAAGTGCTGGCCAGAACTTCGGTTGCAGATACTCCAAAACGACAACTTCTGTATCATCTCCCAAGCAACTCGTCCAAGATCTTTGAAGTAGCAGTCGTTTATTTCCGCGCCGGATACGGACCTGAAGATTATTCAAATGAATCTGCCTGGAAAGGACGTCTGCAAATAGAGAGATCCAATGCCATCAAGTGCCCATCAGTCTTAACGCAATTGGCGGGCGCAAAGAAAGTGCAACAAGTCCTCGCTACACCAACTTCAGCATCTGAATCTGCAATACTTCAACGGTTCATCAACCCGTCCGCCGTGGCCTCGGAAGTGAAAAGCCTCGAGGATACATTCACCAACATTTACCCACTGGACGACTCGCCAGCTGGATTAGAGGCACGCAAAATCGCCCTGGACGAAGAGAAATGCAAAGGCTATGTCCTAAAACCACAGAGAGAAGGCGGAGGAAACAACACTTACCGATCAGCCATTCCGCCATTCTTGAAGAGCCTCCCAGAATCGCACTGGAAGTCGTATATTCTGATGGAGATTATCTCACCACCACCAGTGCAAAATATGATCCTTCGTAATGGCAACGTGGAAAAGGGTGGTGTAATCTGTGAGTTGGGTATCTATGGTACTTGTTTGTGGAATCAAGATACCAAGGAGATCATATCTAATGAGGAGGCGGGATATTTATTGCGTACAAAGGGTGATCAGAGTGAGGAAGGCGGCGTTGCAGCTGGGTTTGGGTCTATGGATAGTGTTCGGTTGGTGTAATCTTGGAGCTCGTCAAAATAAGACTTACAGTATCAACATCAAACGCATGCAAAGGATTACAACCTCTCACTAGCATTTTAGAAGAGAATGCACTGTCCTACCTATTTTATCCTGCTGGAACTGAGGGGTATCATCGATTGAAGTGGTGAGAGGTCAGTTAATACAAAATATAGGACAGTATACCCGCCATAGCCACGGCATCTATGACCCACTTACACCATATCATAGCCGTTATTCGGCCCCAGAGTGAAGATTGACGTCCGATAAAAACAAGATCCACGTGGACTACCATCCATCCCTATCTCAGAACCTGAGATTGTCCCCCCCCCCCCAAACTGATTGTAAGAAGCTTACACACAATCGAGAACGCTCATAGAAAAGAATCATATACAAACAAATGAGAAATTGGGTGGTCGTCGAGTCTTGTTTGTTAAGTTTTGAAAGGAGATCCATTGCATCTATTATTGGCTTGGCTTCCTAGGTGAGAGAACCTCAAGTCGTTCTGCACCGTGGCTTTTAGCTGATATACCGAAAACAATGCAAGGTTGGGACTTACGTTGAACAATGCTCAGTGACGTTCTCGTCTTCTGATTCTCATCTTGGTATGAGCTCATTGATGCATCCCCCTCAACATAGACCAAAGTTCTAAACCGCGAAGGAGGATAAATCAGTACAGAGCTCTACTTGCTGAACAACCTAGCAACAGGGGTCTTATCGCCGCGCAAGCCACCAAAGCCATGCAGACAGCACAATTGCAGATCTGTAGTCCGCCGCAATGAGAGACGAGAAGTAAAAGTAACATACCCCTTATCCAAGCTAGCAATGAAATCCCGCTGTGGGCCCTCGTCCATGAAGCTTACAACTCTGAACCAGCTCGTCTTCTGGTTATCCTTAGGTCCGCTGTTGGTGCCAACGACGTATTTCAGAATCTCTCGTCCAGTACTCGTAGCCTCAATAGCAGGCACATCACCGAGGCGACCGACGATAGTCATCTTTGCGAATGAGGACCTAGCGGTAGAGGTGCTGAAAGCTCTGGCACCCACGGGTACGGCGCGGCGGAGGAGAAAGGAAGACATCTCGGGGTATACGAAGAGGTTCGAAGCTGGAGAGTAGGATAAACTATCGTTCAAATTTGGTAGATAGATGGAGAGAGGTCTTGATCGTGGGCTGTTTGTCCTGGCGCAAACCTCAGTTGGTGATGAGGTTGTCGCGTTGGCGAGCTGCTCAGGGGTCTTTACTAAGCCCGAAATGGCTGTAATGTCACGTGTAGAGTTTGATTTTAACATCTCCAACGAGACTTGATCGTCATCTTGATATCTTTGCACTCGTCAGCCTGCAGGGATGATTTGAACTGTAACAATTCTTCGTTGGCCAAATAGAAGGTGAAAATGTATCATGTATACTCGTATCAAGAACGCGACCATGTAGCTCTTTGTGTTGGAGTAATCCATCAAGTAGACGCCTCGAAATAGATGTACCATGCATTATGCTATCTCGGCCCGAACACTTCTGCTGAGAGTTATCTCGTGTTTAAAAGGAGCATATTGACTTTGATGCGACCTTATGATCTAAGATCTATTTCGACAAGTTGCATGGTTGGGTTAGGTAGCAAGCCCCTTGGATGTAAAATTTAAAGACTCAGCTGCGCATGCAAGGACGATCCGAAGCCACCAGGAATCCTCTTAGCCAAAAGTCTGTGCAAGATGATGGAGATAACAATAGCAACTGATCGACCATTGATATCGATATTGCATCGCGACGCGTCTCCCCATCTTTGACGCGTTCTAAGCAGATGGTACTCCGTGGCGTCATCCGACGGCTAACTAAGCGCCGAATTTATACCCGTGCCTGGTAAGTACCTTAAGTATTCTCACACATCAAGTCAATTGCAAAGAGCACCGCCAGGACTGTGAAAAGGATCCGGCTCAACCAGAACAGAAACATTATTCTGGTGACTGGAAGTCGACGATCTAGTGACAGTGGAAGGCTTTCAGTAACTGTGGGAAGCTACCTGATTACCATGAACAAGCCGACCATAAAACCAGCCGACTCTCGTGGCTTTGTCGCGCTAAGAAGACGCTTGGTTTCCGGCTCCACAGATCCCAACGTCGCGTCATGCCAAACATAAACATGTCAACACATACCATCAGTTCATGCCCGTGGTCCTGTGCATCCAAACGTTACCGACATCGCGACGACTCTGCAGGATGCTGGCAAATGCGCACGTCTCGGGACAAGGTAACCGGGTGCACGTAATTTGTAAGATGGGGTCTTACGATTAGAGGATTCACAGCCTCAGTCTCAGTTTATGCCTCTCCCCCCAAAAAGTGCTCTTGCAATTTCGCTTCGGGTGCAAAAGGTTCCCCAAGCTCCATTCGGCATCAGCAGCGCCTTTAGGGATCCGAAACTAGCACTCCAATTTACCAACTGCAGAAGAGTACAGCAGTGCGGGTAGAGGTATGCATGGTATTGTATAGCACTATACGGGTATAGGCTACCGACTCCACCGCCGAAACCCTCGACTACACATCTTAGCCTCGCCTGCAACCTATGCAAAACGAATTGCAACTTCCACAACTTGGACGCCGTCTATTTCCCGAAAGCAATACCTTACGGCTATCTTCGTGACCTCGAGCAGTACGACGTTCTCCTGAGCCACCCCAGCGAACCATCTCGTCAGAGGCGGCAGCGACACTCTGGTGAGAGGGAAGTTCCTGCGCCCATGAGCGGGAATGGGCAGCCTCGGCAGCCTCCTTTTCGTCTAAAGGCGATCATACGGTAATCTCAGGGAGACGCCTCGTGCCTCCGCTTTTCCCATGCCTGTCTGTCTTAGTCCAGAGCTTGGACAGTATCTGATGTTACCGCGATGCCCATCCCGATCTTCTCTGCTGCGATTCGTTGACTGGAAAAGATTATTCTTATCCGGATCGATTGGCGGAGCTCGTGGAGCTGAACCCTTGCACGGGGGATGGTTCCTTACTCTATGGGGCCACCATCCGCTCAGTATATTCTACCTACGCAATTCCACCTTCACATCGCGGCTGCTTTTGCTTTCCTTCCCTTCATTTTCTCTCTCGTTCGCTTTTGCAGTGTTTGTCTTTGGGTGTTGCAGCCCCTTCCCTAATGCTGCTCACTATCGTTTAGTTCTACAGGAAGTCCTTTTTATTACTCTTACATTCTTTTCAGCTTTGCGCTCCTCACATTCATTTCTGGCCAGCACACATTCTTTCGAGCGTCACCATGACTTCCATTATCCGGCCAAAGTTCCTGGCCTTATGCTTCTGTATCCAACTTGCAGCGGCCAACCGATACGTCACTGAGAGGCGAGACAGCTCGGTTTTAGACCTTGAATCACTAGTTTCACCGTCTATGATAGATCCTGCTGGTACGATGAGTATAGTAGCAAGAGCAATGGTTTCTAATTCCACAATTTTTAATTGTAAGTTGAGCCCAACTAATCTATATACGAAGTATTGTATTGACTGTAAGATAGCTACCGTGACAACAGGCCAACTTCCGATTGAACCTTCTCTGACTCCCGGATTTGGCGTAGCTGGTACCATCCTCATAATAACAGGACTTGCCTACGCACTTGTTGGAAGCACGCACAAGCTTGTTCAGATCTCGCTTTCCGCGGGATATCTGGTCAGCGTATCAGTCACAGTCCTGATCCTCTTTGTGATGAAGTTTCCTGTCAGCAGTGCTATCCAGGGAGCATATGTAGTGGCTGTAGTCCTTTCTGGAGTCATGGTCGGCGCAGCAGCTTGCATCTTCCCTGAGGTCACTGAAGGATTAGGTACTTTTCTTGGTGGGTTTTGTTTCAGCATGTGGCTACTTGTTTTGAAGCCTGGCGGATTGTTGATCAGTACCGGATCGAAGATAGCACTTATTATAGTGCTTTCACTCACAGCATTTTCCACCTCATTCAGTCATGTTACCCGGCCATATGGTCTGATTGGTGGAATCTCTTTCGCTGGAGCTACAGCAGTAGTTCTAGGTATTGACTGCTTCAGTCGAGCTGGACTAAAGGAATTTTGGGCTTATATCTGGAACGTCAACAGCAATTTATTTCCTCTCGGCACTGATACATATCCCTTAACGAAACCAATCCGAGTCGAAGTTGCTGTGATAATAATCCTCGCGGCTGCAGGAGTTGTATCACAAATGAAGCTATCGATGGTCAAGAAGAAACATGAAGCACGTTCTACTCAACCTTTCAAGGAAACAAGCGGTGTCCATCAGGAGGATGAACTTACCGGGAATCAAGTTCTGCAGATGACGCCAATCGAACAAAGACAATGGGAGGATACCTATGGTGGAAACACAACTTTCCACGATGAACAAAGCCAAAGGGATTCCGGTATTGGAACGTTGGAACGGAAAGGCCCAGGAAGCTTCATAGCTTCGGTTCGCAATTCTAGAGACATCGAAGTTGTTGAGATGACATCTATTCCGCCCTCGCCTGCGAAGAGATCAATGAGCCACACAGATGTTGAGACACGCCAAGTATCACAGGACGGAGGTAGTATGACACCAACATCGACGCATGATATTGAACAGTGTGAGTCCGAGCTGGTGGACAAGCCAGGCTTGGACAATATCTCGGAGCACAGCACACCTGAGGAGGAAATGGATCGGAGATCGTGGATTCCTGGAGCTGATGGGGAAGCACAATTGCAGTCGATTCAAAGATCGAGTTATATCTCTAGATCTGATAGCCCGACTATTGATCCGCTACCTTTCAGTATTTCGCGAGTCCTCGACTCAGACCAGCGCTCCACTCGGTCATCAGTTGCTGGGACGTGTGCTGATGATGACCAAGCTCCAGAAAACAAGAGGCTTTCCGTGGCTTCAGATTCATTGAGACGAGCATGTGGAAGGTCTCATCGATACCCAGTCAGGTCGCCCAGGACACCTAGCTTGGAAGACCTTATTACACCTTATGCTGCCGAGGAAGATTGCCGTAGTTCAGTGTGCGCGACCGTGGACGAGTTAAGCGACGACGAGGATTCGAGGAGCCAACGGACAACAATTCAAAGTCCTAATCAAGGCGACTTCGACATACCAGAATCCCCAAAATCAGACAAGACTACCACTCCGGAGGATGAAAAGCCGCCACCACGTGCAGACAACTTATCTCGTTCGTATAGCAATGCGACATCAGCATTCACTGTGGGAACAGAAATCTTGGATATTGAGCCAAAGAAGCAAGGCGTAGAAAGAGCCGCACTACCTCGCTCACTAACTTCAAGCTTAGGCTCGCGGTCTAAGCCTGGCGAAGTCAAGATTGATATACCGCAAGCTCCCCGAGTTGAGGTCGAGCCCCAAGATACAGCCGGTGATGCAGAATCAACGGTATCAGGCGTTGGTACTAGACCTGTAAGCTTTACGAAAGAGACTTTGCCATCACTGCCGTCTAAGGTGGTGATGTCCTACCGCACGAATGAATGGGCGAAGCACCTCAGTAACGCTGACGCGCCAGCTCCTGAAGAACTCAACTTCGCCGCTCCCAATTCAGAGTTAGCAGAAATGCCAGTACCCCTGGACATTCGAGATCTCCAGCAAACGGGCGAAACGCCCCAGCCTGCTCCGGTCTCGAGAAATGTGCCACAGATCTCAACTACTACAGCAAAGAGAAAATCTTTGGGTCTATCGCCCTTTGATGGTGCAAACCCCCGAGATCCATTGCTACGGTCGATAGTTATGCCCCAACGAGCCGTCTTTCGCACCTCCACTACACCCATTTTTAGCCACACTATTGTAGAGTCACCTGGTGAACACTCTTTCCCATCCTCATCAAGCTCCCCTCAAAGAGCTAGTAATTATTCCCCACCAATTCAGTCTGTACCGTTCGAAAAGGCCCAGATACATTTAGGCAAGAGGAACACTTTGATTCGCGAGAACTCCACGCACGGCAGAATTTCATCTGGTCAGCACTCAGGGAGCAGTTCTGAAGCAGGCTCGCCAAAGCGGCAAAAGATATTCGCGAAGGAGGACACTATGAGTCTTGCTGCTCGACGCAACATGATCCGACAAGCCACACCGCAGGAGATTTCAGCCGCTGCGCAACGACCAGAACGCCAGTCTTCCCTCCAAGCAGAGTCTTTCAACAATGTCCAGGCACCCGATCCAACCGCACCTCGGCGCCTGTCCCAAATCCACCCGCTCTTTCGCCCACAGTTGCGAGCAAGTGTACCAAAGGGGTTTCTCCCGGATATCCAACCAAATACTGCGCTGGGGAGGCAGCATAGTGAGTTGTTACAACAACGCCAGGAGGAAGAGCATCATCGTGCTATGGCTGAGCGGAACCGACGGCATCGGGATAGCATTCTCGACGAACATATGCGAAGAGGTGCGTTTCACGAGGCGCATCGTCATGCCCTGAGGAAGATGCAGGGTGAGGCGAATCGGAGACTTTGATTTATGTTCTCTTATTATCTGAAGCTTGGTCCTTATTTAGGATGATTTTAGAGGAGGAAAGGAAAGGACAGGAAAGGAAAGGAAAGGAAAGGGAAGGGAACTAGGTGGGAAAACGGGATCCAATTCTTGGATCAAAAGCTTGACGCGTTCTTGGAGGGTTTAATGAATGCTAGGTGACCGGGAAGAAAGGGTGTAATCATGTGTTTTATGGTTTATGATTTCGGGTTATGATTTCAACAGTTATATATTTTGATACATCGCAGTGACAGACGATTATGTGCATTTTATCTTCCTTACCTTGCCCATAGAGTTCTGAGGCTCTTCTCTTCACTGCCAATGCTTCGGATTTCATTCGTTCTGAGAGATTTTGGTCTGGACATTGGTCCTTAGGTAAGCGGGGTAAGCGCCTAGAAGATCCTACGGCGCCACATCTAGTGTTGCCAGCCAATTTACCACCGGTCTCAATCCCAAGAAAAGGGTAGAAAGACCGCAGCAACAGAAGCCCGATGCGACCCCAGCTTGCCACCTTTTTTCTTAAATGCAACTCTTCCCGAACTGCCGGGTCCTTGTTGTAGACCTTGTCCCTGTCCTCTGACCTTGACATCAGGGTACAGTCATCTCGCGTAGGCCGATCCTCAGTCCCAAAAGAGAGGATTTTCGCGAATTCCAATCTTTCTACGGGATGCTTGAACTTCATCCTCCTTACTGGGAAGGGCAGAATACGAAGCACTGACCCTTTGGAATTACAGGACACGAAGATATGCAGACGAGATGATGGGATGCACCGCTTTTTCCTTTCTTTTGCGGCCACCTTCTCGGCCATGCCGGCGGAGACGTCATGTACGTAGGTATGATGGGCGTGGGGATTGAATGTAAGTGTGAGACACAGCAGAAGCAACAAATCTAGCATCGCTTGACGGTCCTCTTTCCCCCCGACTTGTTCCTATTATCATCTTCGTTCATAAGCAAGACCCGGCAGCTATGCCAGGACGGGATCCTTCGCACAGAGTAAGCAGCGCTCGCTCGGACAGGCAGTGAACATTGGCCAGCTGAGTTCGGAAAGTATGGGCACGGCTTCCTGGACCCTGCGAACCAGAGCGAGCAGACTTGGGCCTTGGAGCGTAGCAGCCATCCGATTACGCATGTAGCGTTGCAGCAAAAGCAAAGCACGGTACTTGCTTCCCATCCGCTCGTTCAACCCGGGCTCGAAGGCGGCTCACCGGCAGGTTTGTGTTCTGCGCGCAAGAATAAATTGCTATCGCAAGATGGAATCTCCAGACTCGCAAGGCGAGAGGAGGGCCAGAAACAAGGCAATTAAGAATAGAGTGCCAATAAGAAGGAAGTCAACGGCAAAAAAAGGCCGCTTCCTGGGAGATTGCGCAAAGAACGGCGGCGTTTTGAGGCGCACCATGTTATGTTGGAGGGCACATCCCTCCCCCTATGACATGTACCAGTGGTCAGGTAAGAGCTACTTGGACGTGGGTGGGCCATCTAAATCCAAGATAAATCTTAGTCTTAGTCGAGGAGGGCGAGCATGGAGTAGAAGACGGCGCTCGAGGGCTGTTTTGTTGTTGTTGTTGTTCTTCTTCCTTCCCACCGTCGCACATCCATATCTACCTCCCCTCCCACGCGCTGTGCTTGAGCTGTGATCCGAGGTTGAAGGGATTCAGAGATGCGCGTCTGATCGACTCTTCTCCGTGTTCGCCAGAGCCGGTCGTCGTACCTGACCATGTTCAAGATTTCCACTAAAAGCCCGCCCACAACCACCCTCACCACCGCAACTGCCCCTTTAGCGAGTCGTTCCTGCAGGACAGCCTTTTCATCACGCTGCATTATTGGCGCGACCTCGACCTCGACTTCGATCTCGAATTCGCAGCTCCAGTCTGCACTCCAGAGTCCGTCCGGAGCAGATCACGTCGCCGGCCTCCAGTCCACGCCTGCGCATCCTCGTCGCCATCCAGCTTCACCTCCATCACCATTCCGCACACACTGCTTGCAGAGATCCACCAGCAACCACATTAGCTTTCCCCCTACCCTAACCGCCCCGTGCCTAGCCGACGAGGCTCCTCTGTTCCAACGGCGTCCGCAGGCTGCTCAACTGCTCACGACGACCCTCCTGCAACCGCCATAGATTCGGACGCTGAAGCAAATCCACGCATCCCTTCGCCGACCCGTCAACCTGCCTATCCTTCCCCCATCCCGCCGCCATCATCGCCCGGACCGCAAGTCCGCGTGACAACCCCGACCCGTTGGAATCTTCGCAACGCTCTCATCGGGCCTTCGACTACCCCCTTTCGCAATCGCGCGAATACTCAATCCAGTGTCGCCTCAAATCGAATCAGAGGGTCAGCACGCAGGCCGAGCGCTGCACGACTCTGGAACCCGACCAACTCCACCCGTGCAATTTTTCCCGAAACACAGAAGAGCAGGAAGAGAGCAGACAGTGAGGTTCCGGCGGCGGTACCCCTTTCGCATCCAGGAATTCAGCTAAAGGAGGAAGCTACTGCTGGTGGTGATTATCCTTTGCTCACCCTGCCCGAGCAGCGACGGAGTAGACATAGTGGAAGCACGAAAGCAAGTTTACAGGTCGAGAGAAGCGGCTCACCCAGCTCGAATGCAAATCGAATATCTCTACCACGAAGTGTGAGCATTGATATCGAGCGAAGGAAAAGCCGAAGCTCGTTGGAACTCTCCGCCCCGGAAGGTGAAAGAGATAAAGGAAAGGGGAGAGCGGTGGATGAGATCGACTTTGCACCGAGATTCGAGAAGGAGCCGGAACAGAAGGCCACAGGTTTCAGGAAGAGAGGGCAAAGTGCTTCCCAAGGACAAAGTGCGACTACTCCAGGTATCAGTATCTCTCGCGATTTGAAAGGCAAGGGAAAAGAAGTCGCAAATATGTCTGCAGATCTTGAACGCGGACCTGATATCCGGTCATCGTATCATTCCAGCAGACTTCCTAATGTCAATACATCGAATGCGTCACTACATAGTCACCTTTCGGGGATTGGACCTGCACTGTCCTCGAACAACACCTCCATTATAGGATCGGATGGCCCTGCCCCAGAACCAGGGGAAGAATGGGGTCCTCAGCACCCATGCTTTCCACACATGAATCCACATGTTCCACTTTCTTCGCCGTTATACAAAACGACCCGCATAATTAGGATACGGAGGGACTGGATGATAGAAGGAGACTTGGCACCGACATTCTCCAACCTCTACCCGGAAATTCTTGATCCAGCTGGAGTTTCGGAGCAAGACTTTCGACGATTGGTGGAGAGGGTCAATGAAGAGCTGGTGCCAGCTTTCAATCCCTATAGTCCAAGGAACATACTAGACGGCTTTTTGGGCTTGATCACAGGCTGGGTATGGGATGACCTCGGACTCACAGGGGTGAAGTCGAGGTTAAGAAACGTCGAGAAATTCTTGGAGGACTGGAATGCCGAGATGGAACGAAAGTCCCCCAGGTCGAAAGATGAAGATGGTCCAGATCCTTCTTTAGCACCAAAGATTGTGTCTTTGAGAAGGACGGGATACATGAATGTGAGTTGCCTGGACTTATTTGGTAAATACAGTACTGACTAGTCTTCTAGCTTGATATTCAGGTTCCTGATCCCGAAATCTTGTATCCTGTACCAACCGATGAGGGCAGGACAGATACCGGTAACTCGAGACTGTCTGGTGTTCCATCATGACCACGCATATACAACGTCTGCCACGATTCTACGCACTCATTACGCACTAATAATACACCATCTCCTTGTTCTGGCTTGGGACGGAAGCAAAGAGACATTCAAAGATGAAGAAGAGGATACAAGATATGGAGAGAAAGAGAGAGAGAAAGGATACCCCCAGATCGTCACATTTTCATGCAGAACTGCCTCTATTCCTTAGCGGTCCCTCGGGTTTTCTATTACGTCTTTGGCATATATGGCGTTTATTGTCAGGGAGGATTGCGTGTATCTCATTGGATTGGAAAGCATAGCCTGCGAGTGGAAATTGGGAGGTTTAGCAGTTCTTTTTGCTTGGAGGATCATTATCTTGAATTTTTTCGTAGCCAGAGACTGTTCTGAACCCTTTTCAGGTTGATTTACTTCGCTCGAAGACATATTTAATTCTTTGATCTATCCGTATCTCCTCCCCGTTCTTCCCTTCTGCGACAGTCTTTTGGCCTGCCAGACAAAGCATTAGCGTCTCGGTCCTTTCAATCTCTCCCTCCTTCAAGCAGACCGCACCGTTCTTCCCTGGTGTCTTCATTTCAAACAATTCATCACCATCAAGTCCTCCTCACAGCTCACCAACCCTAGCTCTCGCCTTATCCACCTCTCCCCTCCCCGTCACATCCGCATCGATCCTACCCCAGGCTCATCACCATGCCCTTCCGAGTCGCGGAACCTCGAACCTCAGTCCTATGCACACAATATCATGCCATGTCATCCCATACCATGTCCCACGCCCGTGCCGCCTCCGGCCGGCATCTCCTTCCAGTCTCCCGCGGCTGGTATCTAGCCAGACCCAAAGCATGCTCATGACCGCCGCCGGCAGGTTTAAAGCCGACCCTTCAGATCCAGGACCTAGCGGAACAGCGGGTGTGATCCTCGCGGGGTTGGGGTTGGGGCCCGGGTCCTTTTGCACCTTCGTTGCTTGCTCGGCTGCATCCGGTGATGCCTGCATGCTGCGGTGCGTTGCGGTGCGTTGCGTTGCGGTGCGTTGCGTTGGCTCACTTGGCCCGGCCCGGAGGCAAGGGACCAAAAAGCAAAATCTGGGAGGCTGTTGCTGCTCATAGTGGGGAGGGAGGGGAGGGAGGTTCCGGCTTGCTTTCCACGGGTTGGGTTGCCTCTTGCGTTGGCTCGCTGCTGTGCTGCGTTGTGCTGTACTGTACTGGGCTCGGCGGCTTCCCCCCCCCGGCCCCCCTGGAGACTGAACCTGGATGCAGGTGCTTCTGCACTCCTTCTTCTCCTCCGCTTTAGGCACCGGTTCCTAGATAAGGTATGCAGCGAGATGTTCTCTTTCCGTTTTTGCCTTCTGGGCCTCGTCTCGTTCGGTACGTTATAATCCGCTTCTATCAAAGGCTCGAAGCCGGTGTGTCTGCCCCGTAGTCGGCAGGTGCGTTGCTTGCTGTTTTCGGTGAGTTCTCCTGGGATGCTCGGGGAGGACTTTGCTGGGAGTTGGGTTGGGTTGGATGGGGTTGAGGAGAAGAGAAAGTTGAGTTGAGTTGTGATGAGATGGGAGGAGCCATGAGGCTCTTTGTCTGGGATGTGATGGCATGGTGTAGTACAGTGGTAACTTAAGGGTTATTGTGAGACTGACTGAGATAGGATAGGGTGGGATAGAGGTGATGCATATTGGCCGAGACGGAGCGTCCGGAGTGTCCTTAGGACCCCGGCCGTAGGTCTCTACCAAAGCAAAGGTATGCCTGCCAAAGTATAGTTACCAAGTCAACATCCAGTAAGAGACAGGTAAGAGGTAAAGAACATGTAGTGTAGTTCTATTTCGAACGAGTGGATTTATGCCTCTATTCTTATTGCCGCCATATCTATTGAAGTCTATGCGTCTATATGTACCCTTTATCTTCAATCTCTTCCGTCCTGTATATGCGAATGGGGTCTTGGTATCTCAGCGAGCCTATGTTAAACAGAACTCAAAAACACATGGGAAAAGCTGTCACCAACAATCCTCCTGATATACAGATATCAAAAGACATTAGAAGGGAAGCCATGAGAGGAAATTAAAAAAAAAAAGGAAAAATCGCTATGCATCCAACACCAGAACCATGATACCTGTTAAGTATGTAATGCTGTATGTGTAGGTGAATGCCAATTAAGGAAAAAACATGTGACTCCTATATCCAGTCCCAATCCCCACTTTCGTGGCGCCATTCATTTTCCTTTCGGAGGGGTATTCGATCATCGTAGTCATTACTGTGGAAAAATTTCGATCTCCTGAACATCGCTAGGATGCTTTGTTTCCTGCTCTCCAGCGTGGAGAGGACAAGATGAAGACGACGGAGCCTAGCTCACTTCATCGATCATCTAGTCGTTGCGCACACCCTGGTGACCAGCCACAGTTGTTTCGCTGCCAGAGCGCTCATCCACAATCGTTCCCTCTCTCTCCGTGGCCTCGCCCTTCTCGTTGATGCTGTTGTTGCGGGATCCGAGCTTGGTCTCCTCATCAGCCCCGATGAAGCCATACTCCCGGGCCATGTGCTCAATCTCGCGGTCGCTGAGTCTTGGCAGCAGCTCAGCAGCCTTGACATAGGAGATCTTCTCCAGGTATCCCTTGGCGAAGATCAAGTCGATCTCCTCAAGCGAACGACGCGAGGTCTCGGGGTAGAAGAAGTAGATGATAGGGATGAAGCAGGCGTTGACAATAGCGAAGAAGAGGTATGTTCCCCAGCTGATGGAGGAGATCATGACGGGGGTGACCATGACAATCAGGAAGTTGAAGAGCCAGTTGCTGATGGTGCTCAGTGCGTTGGCACGTGCACGAGTGCGGAGAGGGTTGATCTCGGCTGGGTACAACCATCTATGTTGTAGGTTAGCAAAAGGTTTTCTTTTTGTTAATTTCGGACAGCACAGGGGGGCAGCTTACGGGAGTGGGAGCCAGGTAGCACCGAAGAATCCAATGTAGGTGAAGAGACCAACACCCGAGCCGATGGCAGCGTTTGAAGTACCTGGAATCATGCAAGCGAAAACAAGAACCATGCTCAAGCACTGGCCAACTGTTCCATAGAAGAAAAGCTTACGGCGACCAGCACGCTCGATGAGAAACCATGAAGTAGTAGCGAAAGCAGCATACACGATCATGTTGACACCACCAAGTAGGAGAGCAAGGTTGTGGCTCGTACCGATGGCACTTTGGAAGAGAGTTGGGAAGTAGTAGATGACGGCATTGCAACCTCCGAGTTGTTGCATGAATTGGGAAGAGGCACCGAGAAGCATGCGGCGGAAATGTTGGGTCTTGCCGCCGGTGAAGAGGGCCGAGTACGGGGTGTGTCCGCCCGCGTGTCCACTGGCTGCGATGCTGTCCATGATGATGCTCTTCTGGAGCTTGGTCTCCTCGTCCGTGGTCTCGAGACCGTAGATGGCAGCAATGACGTTCAAACCCTCCTCGTGGCGGTCCTTGGTCAAGAGCCATCTGGGGGATTCGGGCAAGAAGTAGATGCCGACGACGAGGATGACACCGAAGACAATCTGGAAGGCGATGGGGAACCTCCAGGTCAAGTTGTCGGGCCCGTAAGACGCACCGTAATCGAGCCAGTAGGCGATCAGGGTTCCGAAGGCAATGATTCCTCCTTCAATGCAGATCAACAAGCCACGGTTGGTTGTGCGACTACATTCGGCCTGATAAGTTGGGATGGTCGAGGTGTTGATTCCATTGCCGATGCCGGTAATGGTACGTCCGATAATGAACTGAACGGTTTGTCGGTGGCCCATGGAACAAGTGACCTGGATGATGACACCGAGAATCATAATGATACCACCGATCATGATCTGGAAGGGGGGTGTTAGTTACGTGCACGACCAAGCGAAGCACGGCCGGGCAACTTACCGAGCGACGTCGACCAAGACGGTCTCCAAAGGTGAGGATGAAGCAGGCACCGATCAGACATCCGACTTCGTAGATGGCAGTCACGAAGCCTTGGTAGACGGAGTTGCCATAGGTCTCGGGGAAGAAGGTGTTGAAGGGAACAGCAGTGATGATGCCGCTCATCACACCCTGATCATAACCAAACAGCAAGAAGCCCGTGGTTGCAATGGTTGAGATGGCGAGTCCGAGACGTCGACCCTTCAAACCCATGTAGGTCTGATGGTCGGAGCCAGCGACGGCGGCGCCCTTGGAAGAAAACATGATATTGTTGTTGTTGTTGTTGTTGTTGTTGAGAGTTGGGTACGGCTGGAGTGCAGCATGTAGGGTTGGGACGGCCTAAGCGACTTCTCTTATGGAGGTCTGGGGTATCGCGCGAGGGGTATGAGGAGCATGTGAATGCGGACGCTGGAACTGGAGAAGAAAAGGGAAAGTCGAGGAAAGCTGCGAGGGCGGCTCGATGTATATATATTAATCGTTCTCACAGTCCCATGTCGACCAAGAGCCATTGCAGACACGCAGAGAGTCGCAACCATCGCACCATCCATGCCATGCCTTGCCATAGCACACACACTTACCATGGTCTGTGGAGAGGCGTCCAGCGTCAGGAACCCCACCGGGCGGCCAGGGGGTGCAAGATTGGCAATCCGAAGGATGACGGCCCTCCACAATTGATGCTGCAACGGCTGGGACTGCTGCGTGCAATCCGTTGATACAGTACCGTATCATCGCAGCCTTAGCCGAAGCCACAGCTGATAGGCCCACGCTCGAGTCAGTCACAGATCGACATGCCTATCAAAGGGCGGTGTCTGGCGGCCGGCGTACGATTGGATGGGAGAGTGGGGCGCCTCTGAGCCTCTCGCGTTACCTACTTTCTCTAGCTGCTGCCACTTGCCTTAGTGCGATCGACCGGGATGGCGTCTCGTTTGGCGGACAACGGTGCAGCAGGCCGGTGGATCCCAGCAACGTCATAGGCGTCTTGTGGGGTGTCATTGGTGGAGAAGACTGGAGAGATAGCTGGACGGGCAGATTAGATTGCGGTGCTGAAGCCGGCGACGACTTTGTGCGCGCTGTCGGTGCCGCCGAGGACGACGGATGGCAGCGCGTCGGTGGTGATGGGAAGGGGAATGTGTGCTGCCCAGGTTCCGGGCACTTAGTCGTAGCGAGCGGCTGCGGCGGATTGCCTGCTTGGGCGCAAGGCTCCTTCCTTGGCTGCGAGAAGCCTTATGGCCATGAGCTTATTTGAACCGCGAAAACTCTGCGCGCAAGTCCGATGCTAGGTGAGGTGTGGTGTGGTAATATTGACCAGGTAGGGAGGTACAAGGTGCACAAGCTTCGGCCGGCGAACTCTCTTCCTACTCTACAGAACTCTTACCCGGACGCGCTCCGACTCGTGAGGCACTCGTGTCTCCGGCTCTGACGGTGGTTCTTGTCCTGCCCGGGCGAATATGAGCTACGCGCGCTTTTGACTTCCCGTTCCCGTGGCCTCCTCACCCGGCGGGAAGTCAAGCGACTCCATCAACCAACAAACAACTCCCGTTGCCGCCAACACGGCAGATACTTTGAACAACATTGCCTTGGTAGATTCATGGCATCGGTGTCCTCCATCCCCTCCATCTCCTTCTCAATTTCGATTTCGCCGATTTGATTTTTCTCTCGCCCCTGCCACCCTGTCGCGTCCTGCCCGGTCTCATCATCCTAACCCCCCCGTTCCCCCTTCCTCACCACCACCATCATCAAATCTCACTATCACCCGCTATCACACGTTGGGTGGGGTCTCCGTTCCTCAGCAGCGCGAATGGGTGAAAGTATGGTCCCAAGTTGTGGATAGACCTGCGCATAACGACGTCAGGAAGACCCTTGGACCTACCCTAAAGTTGAACCGAGGCACCTCCGAGTTGGACTGGTGCCCGATTTTTGTGCTACAGCCCGAACGAAATACACTCACGACACGCGCAGGATGATGGCGTCGATGGAGCCTCTGGTGCCTCCGCAGCGCTTTAGCCTCCGTCACCAATGCTCCGGCGGAGGTGAGCTGACCGAAGCGGCGTTGTTCTGGGGGGCGTATGATCCTGCCCTATCCCGACCCTGCTGGAGTCAAGTATGTGGGCTTCGTGGAGGTTGTGCTCCACCGTGTAATGTGGTTCTGTCCCAACATCTTCCGAAGAATGGGGAATGGGGGAAGAACCCTTCCTCGCCTGCTCTGCCCCATTGGCTCTCCGCCCACGGTAGGACCTCCACCCACGAGGCTGGCGACAAAAGAGTTTATCCGTTGCAGTCGCCAACATGCAGCGCTGGGCGACGCACGGGAGCTGAGCTTGGCTGACCGAGTACTCCTGGTGAACCGTGGTGATGCAATATGCCAGGGTAAAGTTCGGCTTGTGATTTGGCTGCTTGGCCCACGCAAACGAGGTGCCTGTCACCATACCATAATGCTGGTCTTTTGTCGCCATTGCCATCGCTACACCTGACGGTCTTGCTCATCGGGCCAGCGTGGGCACCGGGCAGTCTTCTGATGGAGCTCACGGCGTTCAGGCCCCAAGATCGTGCCTTAACGGCCAGCAATGACGCAGGCCGTGGAAAACTGGGAACGGCGATGTGCAAGATGTGCAGACCATCGTAGCCACCAACCAGGACTGAGGTGAAACGCTCCATTGCGGAGGAGGAGGAGCAATACCGGAGAAGAACAGCGCGCCGGAGGGGCTAACCATCCCGAAATCACCTGATTTTCTCGTGCTCTTTTCCACCACCCACCATTCACCGACCACTCCTCGCCCGAAAGGAGCAATGGAGCGCACTTTGCCCTTCGCTCTTCCTCTGCTCTCTGCTCCTCGGCCAATCACGGGGCTGGAAATCCTGCTTCCCCGTACCCATAACACTTCATGCAGCCAAATCTCAGCGGATCTGTGTCCGCGGCGGAACTGGTGGTGGCAGTCATCTTGCGTTCGGTGATAGGAGACGCGCAAACGCGAGAAGGCGAAGCACCAGGGTTCCGTTTTGCGAGCATCAGTGACCTACCAGAACGGGAAGATGGTACCGCGCCTCACAGCACCCTCTGGTACTATGGTGCAGCTCTCCGACCTGTATGGTCTTACTGCCTATAAATTGCTGGCTCAGCTTACCGAAAGTGGCAGGGTGACCAATCCTGTCACTCTCTGGCCCCGATGCGGTCTACCTGCACTCATCTCACGAGAGGCAAGACGACGGCACTTACTGGGCTCCGGCCATGGTGTTCCCAATTCTTTGGTTCCATCTCAAGCATCACTCGGTCAAACCCAGAGCGCGACCCACGTGATGACCACAATTATGTCTGCACAACTTCCTCATCGGTCAAATGGCTCGAGAACAAATCACCATTTTCTGGGTCAAAGATTCACACTGTCCGAGTTTGAGGCCGCTGTGCATGCTGTGGAGAAATCTAGTACTGCAGGAAAAGCACCTTGCATTGCATTATCTGACTTACGCAAAAGATGCCTGGCGTGCCGGACGAAGGCAGAGCGGACGCTTTAATTTCTAGCCTGTATTGCAACTGCATTGTCTCCCCGGTTAATTCTTGTCCTTTCGTTCTTGTTGGCTGGCAGGGTTCCACAGGATTACCAACCGAGCCGAGTGGTTGCCTACTTACTGGTGGGACAGGCATTAGGAAATGTGGATGCTGGGTAGCTTTGGCGACCGCATCGAAATCGACATCTGGTGATTGTAGAAGTCTACAAGCTGAAGACTCCAGTCAAGTCGAGTATGTGCTGAGCCCATTCAAACAACATGACGGAGCACTCCGAGAAACCATAGCGTTCAAATGACCCAGAAGGTGTTCCACATTAGCTTTCTCGTCCAAAGCCCACAACCCTCGCAGCGGGCAAGCACATGCTTGTATGTATGCTACACCGAACATGAACCGCTCGACCAAGAAAGCGAGAATTTCCCCTTTGAATGCGATCCCTCCGTCATGGTTCGTAGACCTTCCTTTCCTCCAAGGCCCTTTTCTTACAGCGTGCTGGGCAACTGTTTTGTCGGCACTTTGGGAATCCCAAAGGCTATAACTGCCGACATGTTCTCGTCCGTATATCCTTGTTGTATCTCTTGTGGATGCCAAATGCTTCGGTTGGTGATAGAACAACTTGTTCTCTTCAGTAACATTTGCCTGCACTGCTATGCTTGACCTGTTTGCACAACTATCGTTTCCAGATTCTCAAACAGCCATGCCGTCTTCAAGCATTGCAAGGAAGTCAGCGCCCTATCAATGAGCCGGGCCGAGCTTTCTTAGAGTGCTCTCCCAAGTATGTCTCCAGTAGTCGAATTGCCTTCTCAAGCACTACGACAAACAGCAGGACGCTCAAGCCTTAGCTCTCGGTCACCTTTCCAGGACCTTTCTTGCTTCATTCCCAATATTATCTTTCGGGCCTCTTCTTTGCACTGGTTGCATATTCTGATGATCAAAACCCTTGTCAAATGCCTACTTAAGTCTACAAATCAACACCGGGAATCACAGTGCTGTTACAATCACTGGTGTAGGTCTTCTTACGCTTTTACCAAGTATTTCATTTATTCCATCTCGACCAACAAGAACAATAACATCGATTCACCAAAGACAAAGCAAATTTTGCGGCGCAACATCGGGAAATCCACGAATCCTCGTTCAATAGACTGTCTCAGTTTAATCGTCTAATTGCCATCCTAGACTCTAGCTACAACTTGAAATACCCCGGCTGCAACTTTCCAAACACGTTTTGCGGATCATACTTCGTCTTTATACCCTCTAACCTCGCTTTACTGGCTGCACCGTACCCCGAAAACACATCTTGATCGAGACTCGCATAGTTCATGTAGATGAAGTCGTTGTTTAGCTTCAAGGACTTGCCGAGCGCACGACTCCGGGACACGAAGCGGTTGATGGCACTGAACACCTCGGCGTCGTCACTGGCGGATGACCAACCCCAGTTGAGATTCATAACTAGAGGAAAAGTTAGTTACAGCTGTCCTTTTACGTTGCTGGGATTATCTTGATCGGGGATCTCGAAATTTGCAGAATGAAGCGAAAGAGTGGGATGAATTCTCCTACTTGTCAATGGCCCATCTGCGCCCGAAAGTCCGAGGACATTCCCTCCATTCTTCTTCATCTTTGCGATGATGTTCAGGGATAACGGCTGGAACGCGAACGCGGGTGCTATGCCCGGGATATGGAGCACAGAGGTTGCTTCTTCAATGAAGTATCCAATGATCTGCTTGATGAGAGCGGGATCGTTCTTGAAGGTAACGGTCTTAAACCTGTCGAGTAAGCTGACGTTAGCTTGTTGGTGCTTCAAGAAGTTTTCAAGATAAGGATATCTGGGAAGATCAGACATACGTCTCTCTGCGAGTATGTCAGTCACCAATCCACATCTTACAGATATAGTATGAGGCTCACCTCGAAAAAGTTGTCTGGTTTAACGCAACTGCTAAGTCGGTCATGTTCATGAATCCCGTAGCATCCAAAATGCTCGGAATGCTTTCCAATTCACTGAAAATTGGAGCATCTGCAACCGCCTTGCCATACACGGGACCCGTGATCCCGAAGAACCCACCAAGCGCCGCCGCGTACGCAAACGCGATATACAAGTGCGCATAATCATCCTGCGGGGCGGCAATGATAAAGCGGGAGTAGGTCTCTGCGAGGGATGCGTTGGTCAGGATACTGTAGTAGCGACTTCCACCCCAGAGCAGTCCTTGGGGAAATGCAGCCAGGTCGAAGCGCGAGACGATGCCAAAGTTCGTCCCGGAGCCGCCGCGGAGGGCCCAGTAGAGATCAGAGTATCGTGTTGGTGAGGCATTCACGATACTTCCGTCGGCTAGCACAACCTCGTAATTGTTGACGTTGTCACATGCCCAGCCGTAACGGCCTGAGAAATATGAGATACCACCTAATTTGTTGATATTAGCATCCGACATGGATTCTCCTGCCGCCATGATATCTCAAGTCGGAAGATAGAGGGGAAAACTCACCCCCAAGTGTCAGTCCCCCCACACCAACGCCAGCCTCTCTGCCGCCGACGACGGAAACATTCAACGGATCCAGTTTCGTGTACACATCATACCACGTAAGTCCCGGTCCAACACTGGCGGTCTTCTGGTCCGGACTCAACACGACCTGGTTCAGCTTTGCCAAATTGACCAAAATGCCATCCTGGATGCTAGACCCCCCAGCAAAGGCAGCGTGGCCACCGGACTTGACGGCAAAGGGACAGCGTGCTAGTTTGGAAACTTTGATGGTAGTTGAGATGTCGGTGGCAGAGGCGACGTCGATGCGACAGGTGGGAGTTAGTTCTGCTTGTTGGGCGGACCAATACACCAAGGGCTGGTAAGAGGGCGACGAGGACGCCGTCACCGCTCCCGGTGCGAAGATGGAGAGCAGGGAACACTAAATATCGAAATTGGAACATGTCACCCAATGTCATTCCCCTATGTCCTTTGCGGGGTTCTTTTTCAAAGACTTGGAAATATATCTCGTCGGTTCAAGTCGTCGGTCTTGCAAGAGAAGGACGGGATCGAGTGTGCTCGACTTACCGCAAATTGACAATTACTCAAGCCCTCCACTCGTGCCTGCAGGGCCAATATCTGCGCTTGCGTCCCCGTTGGCCATGCGTGGCTAGAAAAGCCATACCGACTGGGACTCGAGAGCAGGGTGTCGAGTTGTGATCTCCTGCCGCCGTCTGCTGTCACGCCGAAGGGCAGGATGCACACGATTGCGAGGATGAGTCGTAAATACATGATACCTAAACCGCTCATCGCACGTTTAGATCACTCAATCCAAGAGAATCAAAATATCCCAAGGCTCGAAAACATCGTGCAGCACCAGCTGATCTTTAAGGTCATCGTCGCTCAGACCAAGCCAGCCCTGGGGATGCGAAGAACCGTCCTTCCTATCACCACCTCTCGCTACTCAGCCTCGGCTAGCTTTACGCCTGTCCCAAGCCAGCGAGACATCGCCGAGAAAACCTTGCAGCAGCCGGGTAAAAGCCACACGCGCCGTTCCTTTTTACACCAGTAGCCTACCGAAAGAAGGGTGAAAACAAATCTCCCAAGGGAAGATCACTAGGAGAGAGAGGGGGGAAAATAGCTGCCGTGGCTGCTTTCGTATGGTTTGGAAGGGTTACTCTGGCTCACGGGGCGTGCTCGCTACCGATCGCTTCGGCAAAGTGGACCTAGCGGGGAGCTTACAGCGCCAGGGACGCACATGTTTTTGGTGACTTTCCTGCCGGCACTGGCATGGCTTTTCATGCCTGCTCTGCTGCGCCCGGCTGGACTTAGGCTTTCCCTTCCCTCCCTGGCCGCCGCTGCGGTTGCTTCAGCAGAGTCTGGGGCATCGTCTTGGTTGCTTGTTGTCTGGCAGGTCGGGTGGGAAAGAAAAGATGCGCCTTGCGGTACTTGGCCCAGGTCTGGCAGCTGGGGCTCTAGCTTGTGGGGGCGGGGTGAGAGGCGTCGCTAGGCTGAGGGCGGGAGGGTGCTTGTAGGGAGGGCTTCTTGCTTTGCCGTCCGGAGGTTCACCTATCCGTGGCAGCGGTGAAGATGCCCTACTCATTGCAACTGGATGGCAAGTGAGGGGGATTGATTGTGGTGCTTGATTCTTAGGCGGAGATCACGTCTTGAATTGCAGTATGAGGAAGAGGATAACAGGTCGACAATTGTATATTCTTCGACGTAGGCAAAGCAAAACGGCGATTGCCGTAACGCAAAACAAGCAAGTACTCCGGAAGCCCTTTCAGTGAACGTTGCCAGCCCCAAAACTCCCCCAGAGCCCAGTTCCCCACCTCCATTTCTACCATATCCCATTATCATGAATCCCATTACCGTTTCAAGACTCCTGGACCAATTGATATCTACGTAAGCGCATTCCGTACCTCATCTCCTCGTGACTCGTCCCTGTAAACGATCCAGACCCATCCGTCCATTGTGCATGGCATACTTCGCACTCATGACTTCTCTGTCACGCTCGCGTTCCCTCCTCATCTTCTTCTCCGACATCACAGGTACCTTCTTCCCAATGACAGCAGTTTTCCCAAGATTCAAGACTACGACGGCTGTCTTGAACGGTAACGATGCCAAAGTACCGAATGCCTGTAGCGGTAACACCACCATAGCGGCAGACCATTCAATGATCATGGCCGAAAGTGAATGGCGGCGCTGACCGCCGTTTGCCGCGGCTGCTGCAAGAGATATGGCGTCGTTGAGCCGGCTCTCGAGGTCTTGGAGTCGGCCTTCGGTCTGGAGGGCTTGGAGGGTGGCACGTTTTTCATACCGTCGCACTGCTCGATTTAAAGCGTCCAACTCGGGTTGTAACGTTCGTCGCACCTCGGTTGTCAGGATGGATGTTTGCTTGCTGGTCAGTGCCTGCTCTACAGGCTTTTTGTTCGGTGCTTCTGGCGTTTCGGTTGACAGGCTACGTGCTTCGAGATCCGCAATTCTCTGAACCATAGCTTGAATCTCGCTGGACGACAACTTTTCTGAATCGTTGTCGTATGGATTGGAACTAACTACCCGTTGAAGATGGAGTGTACGTGCTTGTATGAGCTTGATTAGATGCGCCATAGGACGGAGCTCCGAAGCGAGTAAGAAGATAGTTAGGTTATAATTCGAGACCAACCCTTCCGAGGGGCGCGTCAATTGACCACGGATAGTATGCAAGAGATATGCGCCTAGGACTGGGAATAAGAAGCAGGAGAATAGTGCCAACACTTCATACGTGTAGAGCTCTGACGCAGCCTCGGTGTGTGCTGGGTGCCGTTTATTTGACCTTGGCGGAGCCGGTGTCGCTTTTTCTTCTGCTTCCTCCTCTGGGACTTTGTCCAGTGAGCCTTGCGAGAAGCTTAGTGCGTCGTCGCCATCGCTATCACTCTCAAGCACTGTCTCCGGGCTGTACTCGTCCTTCTTCCGGATAGCTTGTGCAGAGTGATACCAGTTCCTAAAAGCACTTACTTAGTATAGCCTAAACCAATGCCTGAATCCACTCTTACCATGGGAGTCGAACCGACCAGTTCAGAAAGATGGCAGCAAGACCCAAGAGCATGATGTCGGTAATGATTGAGCTGCCATTCTTGAAAAGCAATCCACCGATAGCTGGCAGCAGAGCGAAGGCTAGGGGCGCTGAGTCCCAATTAGACGTCGCGTGCCTCATCCTGTCTTTACCGTCCGGAGTAGGGAGAAGCACATCGTCAGCAGTTTCATGGAAGGACCGGCGAGCTTCGTTCAGCGAATAGTCCGAGAAGGTCGAGCTTCGCCGTCGCAGGTTGGGCCCATCGCCGCCATTAGTGGCAAAGCGGGTTGGTGGTGGGCGCTGTCGCAAAAGGGCAGGCTCGTCGCCGGGGAGAGTCTTTCGATAGGGCGTGCTTGGTGATGCTGTCGAGGAACTTCTCGCAGCTGGTGAAGAGTTGTCGGTCATTCTGTCCAACTCGATGTGACGTGCCAGGACGGAAGTGGGGGCGCGTCGTTGGCGAATGCTGGAGAAAAAGCAAAGATGGGGACGGCGACAACGACAGGGACAGGGACAGGGCGTGTTTGTGTTCTCTGGGGTATAGGATCGTTCTCCTCACGTTGACGACAGGATTGATTGTTTGGGGATGCAGAAACATTGTACACAATCTTCAATTTTGGCGCTTGACTCTACTTGAAAGACGTGGAATGATGACCGCAACTCCTCGTCGCGCTGGCTGGTAGTGGGCGAGCTAACTTCGCGGTGGCAATCACGCCCCGTACCTGATGTGACTTCGCTTCGACTTGGCTTTCTGGCGTCCATTCCACATGCCCTCGACAACATTCGTGCCACGAACCATATTTCCGAAGAAAGGCACTGCTGCGTACGCTACTGCTCTGGCTGCCATTGACTGGTGCGATAAGAACTGGTGTAGAGCGAGTTGTCCAGACACTGCTGTCCACGTCGATGCATGTGCCTGTACCTGAGCTTGTGCCTGGTTCCACGAAACGGCTGCTGGTTGGCCTCGGATTCTCTGCAGGGATATCGAAAGCTTTTGTTGGACCACCCTGCTCGCTCCAGTTGATGCCTTCACCAGTATTGCTGCGACTTGGCTCCTGTGCTCCACACAATGCTTTGCCAGTTCTGCCAGTGCCTCGATCTGGGCCAAGCGTGCACCAATGAAGGCTATGCTTATCATGCAGAGTACAAGGACACCATCAAATCTGCTGAAACAGGTTGCGAGGGATGCAGGATGATTACCCAATTAAAGGTACAGCGGAATAGACTGTCGAAAGGACTCAAGTGTTTCGCCTCATTGGACGGCTCAGTTCTCTCCTTTGTGTCGGCTTATCAAGCTGGGAACTTCAGTGACGTTTGGAGTCAAGAGAGATCCGCTACCCCGGTCTACACCACAGAAGGTGAGTTAGTGGGCTTATGAGTTACGTTGCGGCTAATGCCTCTCCGTAGATGATCCACTGGCAGGCTTGATACATTCAAGACCTATATATGCGAGTGCAGAGGCAGAAGCACTGCTCGATACTGTAGCTAACTGGCTTCAAACGTGTTTAACCGACCATGATTGCGCACCAGTGTTGCCAGATTCACCGATGAGGCCCCCAAGCCGTGTCCTTGACGTCGGTGACGAAGAGAAATCTCCATTTTTAGTTACCTCCCAGACTTTGAAGGGCGGTTGGGCAGCGTTGAGTCATTGCTGGGGACGCGTTCGACCAATGGAGACGTTAACAACTAACCTGGACGATCGCCGTGCCGGAATTCCATTGACGAGTCTTCCTAAAACCTTCAGAGATGCTGTTATCATTACGAGACGACTTGGCTTACGTTATCTCTGGATCGATTCGCTCTGTATCCTACAAGATTCTGTTGATGACTGGTTTGCTGAGGCGACTAGGATGGCTTATATCTACACGAATGCGACGGTAACAATTGCAGCTGAAGCAACTCCAGATTGTACCGCTGGTATATTTGACAGCAGTCTTTCGCGACGAACAAATTTGCTTCAGAATACAACAAGATTACCTTGCAAGGCAGGAAATCGTAAAGGTTTCTTGTATTGCCAGCCAAGTCGTGTCACTGATCATTTAGATCATGGCATCCTAAATACTCGGGCGTGGACATATCAAGAAGATTTGTTATCACCTCGCATTGTTCGTTTTTCCGAACAGGAGATCTATTGGAAGTGCCAACGAGGATCCTTATCCGAGACGTGTCCTACAAGTTGTCGACCAGATTCATTGGAGCACAAGGCTGGACCGTCGGTGACACTCAGCCATTCATCCAAGTTCCGACGTTCACAGTACGAAGACGCTCTATCAATGAGAGGTATGTCTTGGTTCCAGCTCGTAAATGAATATGTTTCGAGAAGTTTGACCTTTCCCGAGGATGTCTTCCCCTCTTTATCTGGCGTAGCACGAAAGTTCTATCGCGATGAGAGTGACAAGCCCACATCGCGTCTTCCGAGTCAAACTTACCTTGCAGGTCTATGGCTCGAAGACATTCACAGGGGATTACAATGGACCGCATTGCATTGTGAACGACAAGCGACATATATTGCGCCATCTTGGAGCTGGGCGGCTTTGAAACATAAGTGTGGCACTTCAGACGTGGATCATATTGGAATTTACCATGACTACCTCGACAGAAAAAATGCAAAATTGTCGTCAGAGAAGGCAGAAGTCTTGGCAGCTGAAGTACAGAACATGAAGTCCGATCCTTTTTCTGTGGTCTTATCAGGCTATTTGAAACTTCGTGGCCACTGCAGCGAGATATGTAGTTGTTTAATTCCTCAGCATGCATTCGATATATCAGAAGACCCGTTCGTGCCCTCAGAAGACTCCTTGGGTGCCAGTATGCTCCACTTCGAACATAGCGACCTGCACCACGACGAGGGTGCTGACCAGCACCACGCTCTTTTATATTTTCAGATTGAGAGGAGGGCTTGGTCTGAGAGCCAGAAATTTTCAAGTAGAGGACCGGCATTCTGCCTCGTCCTAGAGCGAGTTAACAATAGAGGAGCAGGGGTATTTCGTCGTGTCGGAATTAACATGATCTATGGTGATCATACATGGGCTTTACGCACCGTGACCGTTATTTAAGCCATGATGCAACAGGACATTGGTAGGCTAAATCATTATCACTGAAGCCTACAAAACGGTAGCGTCGAATGGCAGAAGTTCGAGACTCAGCATGAGCTATTACAGGTAGTACACGTCACGAGAAATCCAAAGATTAAGATCGATGGAAGAGGAAGATTGCAGGCTTCTTCAGTATCAAACTATTCCTGTTGTCCATGTGTGCAGTGCATACCTTATGCTGCTACCCCAGGAGAGACGAGAACATGCAAGGACACATAACAAGAATGCCGAACCCAAGGACGAAGAGATGATTGACAACACAAGGCCACAGGTTTCAAGGCCAAAAATAACTCTGTTGGGTAGGAAACGATCGCAGCAAATCACGATTAACTCGCAGATTAAGATAGATTGCAGACGAGAAGGCATCTGGAGACATCGCCTGCGGTGACCAGAGGTGGAAAGGGGGGAGCGTGCACTAAATACTAGTGTCTCGCTAACCTGGTCGTGCGCATGACATGATTCAAAATTTTGTCGACCTGGACCCTTCAGTACAATTCTGGGGACGTTTGTTGTCAAAGCAACCGGATTGGTGTACTCGATGCTGGCAATTCGAAGGTCTGCAATACAAATTGTTAATAAATCAACAACAAGTCTCCTACAGCCCCTACAGAGGAAGAGCCAAGGGTTGCGCTTGCGCTTACAAGACCGTACTCGTGCCAAATCACACGTGATCATGGAGGCCGTTGGCATGGGTGGTGTATGCTTGTCAGGGAATAGATCTGAATTGGACTGACTCCATGGTAGGAGAAAGAGCATCATGGCCATGATACGCACGCTATTCCTCCACAGGCAATTTGTAATGCTTATAAGAAGTATCAGCGGATGGAAGATAAGGATGTAGATGCTGATCCTGAAGTGCTAGACTTTGGACGAGGACTGAGTGACGCTCAGAAGGAGAAATTAGTAGAGGTTGGACGTGTTCAATCAGAGTTGATTGCAGAAGCCCAGAGAAAGTTCAAGGCCTTTGGTCAGGAAGAGGTTCAGCCAGCCGAGGATGTGCAATTGCCAGAAGCATGTACAGTTTATGAACATAAGGACTTCCCAGGTTTGTTCGAGCCTTTTTGTGAAGCACGTATACTGACAGAAGTTTGCTAGGGCTAAAACTATTCCCATCTCTTCTGCCCCCAGAGTGTCAAGTATTACTTCTCTCGCGGTTATTGCATAGAGATCTCTCCCAACCAAAACACAAAACCAACATCTCGCAAGACTATGACATCCCATTCCCAACCAACCTAGAGTCACTTTTCACACTTCCGCCCTCGTCGAGATCAAGTACCTTCAAACCACTTGACAAAGAAAGATCTCGCAAAACATTACAGCCCACTCAAGTTCTCCACAAAAAGCTTCGCTGGTTGACGTTGGGAACGCAGTATGACTGGCCAACACGATCCTACCCACCACCATCAGAAACAGAAACGCAGTTTCCGCAAGACATTGCCAAACTAGTGAATACACTCTTCCCATCCTTCATACCCGAAAGTGGCGTTGTGCTCTTCTATTCCACCAAGGACTACATGCCGGTTCATCGCGATGTGTCAGAGACAGCCGAACGAGCATTAGCATCCTTCACGCTTGGATCCGATGGTTTATTTGTCGTTTCGCTCGATCATGAGGATGCAACGCCTGAGCAATTACAGGATGAGAATCGAGATATGAAATTGGCGGTTATCAGAGTGCGGAGTGGTGATGTGGTACAGATGGGTGGAGAGACTCGGTGGTGCTGGCATGCAATGCCTAAGATCATGGGTGGCACTTGTCCTGAGGCGATGATGGAGTGGCCGGCAGATGAGGAGGGAGCGCCGAAGGAGTATGACAAGTGGAGGGGCTTCATGAGAACAAAGAGGGTAAATCTTAGTTGTCGGCAGGTTTGGGATTAGGGAACGACTAGGGGCCGGTGGGGAAGTGAGCATTGTTCGGATGGACAAGCGAACAAGAGATAGGAGACAGACAACATCCAGTGTCTTACCAAGCCACCTTTCCAGAGCCAGAAGCAATTGTATTTTAGGATCGTCAAGAAACACCCTTTTACTTTGTTTTGGCGAGCATTGCTATCTGAGGCTGTAAGATTTGGCTCCTTGATGGAAGCTTTAATGCTGACGTGGAGCAGAGCCACAAGCACCCCAGTATCAAAGATTGCACTTTCTGACTAGCCAATTTTTAGGTCTCATGCTAGACTCCTCGTACCATCAACCCATGAGCTACTGATGTGGCATTGGTTCACAAGCCTCTTCAGAAAAGTAAGCCACCAAGGAGTGGAGATTCTGGGGTTCGCAACCCGTAAGTCGTCTAGCATGGTGTCGGAAAATCCGATGCCTGCAGTCGGGGCCGCTTCGCTTGGAGGCAAGTCGGGCACTAAGTCGGCTGCTATGGTGAATATGGTAACTCTCCAGAGCACGATGCGGATGAGCTCTGAAGCTATAAGAACCCAGATTTTCTCCCGTATCGTGCTTGCTATTCTCATCTTGCTCAGTCTCATTCGCAAGTACCATCTTTTTTGACGTGTGCCCTAATACTTAACTCCTTCCATCGATTCCAAGGGAAGAAAAACCATGTCCTCCCAATCCCCCATCCCCGTGATTCTCTGTGGCCAACAAGCCGAGATAGCAAGATCCGTGCAGGCGGCTTTACTCCCCGAATATGAAGGTAGGCTACACCTGCTGCGCGGTACCACAGCCAGAACTCACAACTAACCAAACCTCTCCCCCATCGACAGTGATCCACGTGATCCTCTCCGCCTCCGTCGGAACCACCCAAATCCCCGGCCTCCTAAGCGACGCCCACCACCCCGGGACACCCCCCGACGCAGCGCAGGTCGGCACGCAGAACTACAGCCAGAAGCCCCAGGCGGTGATCTGCGGCGCCGCCTACGACGAGAAGATTGTCGACGGCATGCGCCGGGCGTGCGACGCGCCGGGCCGGTCGCCGAGTGAGGGCGTGCCGTGGTTGATGGCTGATCTGAATGTTAAGAGACCGCCGATCGAGGAGGTCGGTAGGCAGGCTTATGGCGAGTATATGACTCAGCGGGTCAAGACTTGCTTGGGAAAGCTGGTGGGAGAGGATAAGCTGGGGAAGGGCGACTGTGTGGTGCTGTATTGAGGTGCTGCTGGGGGGGGGGGCATATCTCGCTAGCATCGGTACTTTGTCTTGTATGTGGAAATGTTGAAAGTACAAGGGGTTGGTTGAATAGTTAAGAGATTGAGAGAAGATGTACTTTGCTAATGTCGAAGTGGGGTTTCACCAGTTCTTGCATTTCAAGTGAAGCAGATGATGACGAAGGCTGATATAAGACCGAGAGCTGAATGTCGAGAGCTTGGGCATTGCAAGAGTTGTGCTATAGGCATTTGGCCCCATGTGAATGGATTATGATGCTTGGTAATAACTGCACATGAACCATCATATCACTGGTTAATAGTTACTGGCCCTATTGACATGTGGCGTGAGAGAACAAACGGAGAGAACTATTATTCATGCACTATGGGGGTTGGCCTAATTGACAGCAGTGAGATCGTAATTAGTACCTCAGGAATTGCTGAAAGCACCAAGTTCCTGTTCTCCTTCCATCAACCAAATCGGGAACTGTGCAGACACGCTCAGCCAACCTGAGCATGAGGCAAAAGTAGAATTGTGACACGCATTTTTGTACCGGCTATATCATGTACAATACAATAACAAGGACACGTACCCAAACTCCAAAACTCCACTGATGATATCGTCAACATGACATTCCAATTAAGCCTTCTGCACATCGACATGCTTCTCAATCTCCTTCAGGAGACTAGTAAGATCGGACTCGGAGCCTTCGAGCTCCAATCCTTTTCCAATCCACTCCTTGGCTTCCTCCCACCGACCCATCTCCATCAGACACTTCCCTCTCCTCCACCACGCCTTTGCATTTCCAACCCGCTTCATCTCCACACTCGCCTCTGCATCTACAGCACCTTCCACCCAGTTCTGCATCGCCATGTGTGCCTGCGCTCGATTTGCATAGATGCCTGCGACCTCCTCGCGGACGAGGCCTTGAGGTTCCCACAACGGCCGCCCTAAAGCCATTTGCAAACCAAGCGTGTAGTACTTGATGGCCTCGGCATGCTTGCCCTTGCGGAAGGCATCGTTGCCTGTCTCCCTCAGCTTGGTGATGCCTGCTGTTCGCTTCTGATTCACTGGCATCGGTGGTGGTGGGACGGGCGTCTCGAGGGCCAGAATGGATCGATGCAGCGCATTGAGTTTCTCTAGTTCTTCGTTCAGGGCCTTGGATGAAGAGGTTGTTCCTATGGCCTTGGAGACTGGATCTATCCGAATTGGAAGCGCGTCGAATGTTTCTGGGTCTTCCATTGTTGTATTGGTTCACTCCTTGCGACGAGTAGGGTACGTATCGATTTTGTTTGAGGGTGATTATGCTGATGAAGAAGAAAAAAAAAAGCAACGCTGGACAAGAAAACGAGTGTCACTTGAGAAACAGATGTCCGGGACGAGGAAGGACTTGTTTCCTGGATGGATTACTCTGTACAGATACTATCAAGGCCAGAGGACAGCTTTGACTTCTGCAAGGCTACCCTAATCTGTTCTTGGCTTGAAGCGGAGTAATGATACTCCGCTGCAACGTGACCTGGGCCAAGCGTGACTCTGCTTCCCCGCGAACCCCTCGGGTCGCCACATCTTACACCTTCTGATCTCTCGCAAAAAACTCTCTCTCAAGACCATCTGTCCCCAGGCTTCGGACAGGCTGACAGATTGACAGTCAGGCATTCTCGTTTTGCATCCTCCCATTGGTCCAGACACGGAGGCTGTACCACATGCCTCCCGCACAGCCTTTTCGACTGCAGTTGGTGCTGCATGCTTTTCACAGTTTCAAGGACTACGCTTGCCATGCATCGCAGCTGATCGGCAAACAGCTGTGCAGGCTGTTGCTGAGCAGGGCTTATCCTAACACAGGATTGTCGTAGGTTCTCAGCCTTGAGACCTTGTGCTCGTGCTTCGAACCCTCCTCTCCCATCCTTACCTATCTTATCCTCTGAGGTCATCCACGACTCATTGCGCAGTAGTCATATACCGTAATTACCGGCAAATGTCGTAATGAAGTAGGGCTTGTGAGTCAGCTTCCACTTCGCTTCTACCTCCTTCTAGTAGATATATATCGCCTCTCATATACCTCTGCTTGCACTCTCTTGATCTTCCATCAGTATCCCCTCGACATAACTGCTTCTATACATTCCCCATACCTATTTCTCTTCAACAACAACAACGATGTGTGGCATCTGCTCAGCAATCTTCTACGAGGTCATGGATCTCTACGATGCTCTGCTCCTCGGCCTGGGCTCAGTCGTAACGAAGATGGGCTTTTAAGGCATTCAGACTGCCCATAGCAAGCTCGGCTCCTCAACCACCTCTGCCCAGACAAACGTACCGAAATGTCGATTCGTGACGAGCTGCAGTTTTCTTTATTCCCCGCTGCGTGCTTTCGACGGCTGGACCCGAGGTCCAGTTCCTACCATATTGGATACTGCGTCTACGACGTAAATGCACCGGATGCGCAACAGGAGAAATTATATCTTCAAGCCTCACATCTCACATCTTTCGACATCGTCCGTAATCAAGCTGGAGCGCAAGAGCAGAAAAGGTCCTTGTGATTCGAACTTGAGGCGAAGAAGGCAAGAGCTTCCATGCTTCGCACTTACATGGTTTACGGGAACGGTGGTCCATATCTCAGTGGATGGACGGACAATTTCGAGCTCTGCACAAATTGCAATTCAGAGATACAATAATACACAAGTCTAAATGACCGTGGGATAAGTCAGGTAGAGGAGGGAATCAGTATAATTGGGGACGGGTGCCAGGCGAGATATTATATTGTTATATCATACCAATAACAGCAAGACACCGCGATGTTTTGCTTGCTCTAGAGAATGAAACCGCCCGCTGCAAGTTTCTTGAAATCTAAATAATATATGACATGAGTGAGTCGCGTATTCGTGTTAGGGGTATAGGTAAGTCCGTTGATGAAATTGATTACACAACGCTAGTGAAAATGTTCCTATATTCCCTGAAATGTGTGTCTGCCATGAATCCACGGTCCATTCTGTCGGATCTGCACGGCGCGTCCGGACTCGGAAATGCCTAACGTCTTCCGCTCACGAGAAATTATATATCATCGCTTGCCCAGGATACTCAGCACCTAGCACAATATTCGTTACTCTCACCATCTAATTTCTGTATCGAACCAGCGTTCTCGTTAAAACTTCCTTTTAACTCTGTCTCTATCTTTACAAGCTACAGATACGAAGCAAAAGCCAGTGCACTTGCAGCCAGAGCCAGCACTCCCAAACCCACTCCCTCCCGGCCCACCGCACCACTCTGCTGAGCCTGCGTCACGTTTCTGCTCCCAGCGAGCGACTGATTCGCAGTCACGCACAGCAGCCGTGTGTCGGCCCAGCCGCCGGCTCCGCTCGTGTTCGTTGTCGCCTTGAGCCATGCGGCGACGATCAGCGGCGTCGGGTACTGGATGGCGGCATCATAGCTCGTGAAGTTGGTGGCTCCGACGTCCTCGTCGAAGGTGCTCCAGCCAAAAAAGGCATTGTGGGTGGAATCGGAATCGCCGGGGTTCACGGTCTCGTTTGCCGGGCACCTGGGGTTGCTGTTGCCGGTGAAATTGCGGACGAGGAATTCTGATTGGGGTTAGGTCCTGTTCTTTGTGTGTGCTTGGGAGGGTTGGTGGGTGTGTGATAGGGGGATCAAAGGAATGGGGTGGTTTACGTGTGCTCGCTGTACCCGCCCAGAGTTTCTGACAGGCTTGGGAAACACCAAGGAGTAAAGCTGGACATGAGAAACTGCTGGCACTTCCGCTAGCCGATGAGGATATGCCTGCCGCTGAGGAATTCACTGCTGAGATGATCTCGGAGACACAACTGGAGCCAAAGACCGACGAGCAGCTCCCGTCGTCAGAGCTCCCTTTTTTAGATATGCCGCTCGCCAGGTCAGTCATGGCGAAGACGCATGCTGTATACGGAATGTTCGCAGCATCGGATAGATTTTGCACGGGGCTGCCAACGATATCAGTTGAAGGCCATGGATCGAGTCAATCTAGGGAACCCTTACTCTGTTTTCAACCCTATGGTCGACCATGCGCTGGTTCGGTTGGTCCCCACATCGATATTTGATACATACTTCGACCAAGTCCAGGTCGAGGCTGGGTAGCTATCGTTGACGCGAAAGCCTGGAGTTGCGATCGAGCCAGAAGCATTATAGTAGTCAAAAAATGTAGCGCCCTGCGAGCAGACTATTAGACATTGGTCGCCAGGTAGGTGATTTCATATTTACACAAGAATCATTAAAGGCGGTAGCAGACCTCACTAACAGGAGAGAGGCCGCGAAGGCTAGTAAGCTTAAATTAAGCATCTTGTTTAGTCGTCTGCGCGAAGGGGAACTCAGATATACAGGCAAAGAAACAATGCAAGTGAAGATACCAAGAATTGCAAATATTGCAAGGCGTGATCAAGCGTATCTCATAAGGGCAAAGTCATGGTTGAATGACGTTCCACTTCTCGAAGATAAACACACGACGGACGGGACGCAAATGGAAAGGCATAGGCTGATTATGCTCGTGAGAGCTCATCCTTTTGATCTTAGGCAGCAGGCGCAGCCATAGTCAAAGCTTCGGCGATCCTACACAAAGAGAGAAAGGCTGATTCTTCAGGCAAAGACTTGGATTGCCCATGTTACAATAGGAGGAAGCTTTGTTTACTCGAAGTCATTGGCCAGAGTTGTTTTGAGCCCCTTCTGTCGCACTAGTGGCGATTCTGTACGTACAAGCAGCAGTACATTGTGGTCGCTTAGCATCATGTCTACCAGCTGTTGTTGTATTGCGCTGTCTAAATTTTGGCTTTAATATAACCGACTTAAAAATTGGCGGCTTGGTATCAACTCTTGACATAAAACGAGTGCAGATTTAACGTGATGCAAGCACCTGCTGAAGCTGTCATCTGATACACGGAAAACGTGCATGGTCAGGTCATTCTTCACCAAAGGGGTAATTGAACTTCAGCAGTCCATTCAGCCCTCCGACCCAACCATCATCTTCTTCCACACCACTCTTTGCGCCTCGCATAACGCAGGGGACGCCGCCGCCCCAATCGCCACCTTTCGTAATCTCTTCTCCACAGACTCTCACTTCCATGCCGACGCCTACCCCACGGCTGCGCCGCCTGCCGTCAATGGATACTTCTAATTCCCTACCTCTATTCTTCTCGCTCAAGCGAAGTGTAATCGGTGTATTTGCTGGTAGCACAAGTGGTCGGAAACTGAGACTTCGGGGACAAATAGGTGTCAACATTAGGCTCGAAACCAGCGGGTGTATAATTGATCCCCCAGAGGATAAGCTGTATGCTGTAGATCCTGTAGGCGTGGAAATGATCATGCCATCTGCTACAGCTTCCGTCAAAAACCGTCCGCCGACGAATACCTCGATAATTGCCAGATGAGCTTCTTTGCCGCGGTGTATAATGACCTCGTTCATTGCGTGGACATCGCCGTCGGCATTCTGCGGTGTGTCATGCCCGTCCAGTCGCTCGCCTGCTGCATCGTAGACCCCAACCTTGAGTCTGTTTCTCAGCAAAACCTTCGAACTCCTGTTAGGGCCCATGCTCTTTCCCCTGACACTCGACCAGCCCGTCACTGAAGGTTCTATTGTAGATCCGTCGGAAGCTTGTACGTGAGGATGTTTCTGATCTTGGTAAAAGGGCGTTCCGGCTTCTGCCCCAGACATGTAAACCTCTCTAAACGCACGCTTGTGCTCGTCAAACTTCCATTCGCCCAAAAATCCCAGTGTGCCCATGCTGAAAGAAAGAATTGGAGGGACATGTAGTGTGGTGCTGAATAAAGAGGATGCATGAAGAATAGTCCCGTCGCCTCCTAAAGTGGTAGTCATGTCGACTTTGGCTGGCAGATCGGCATAGTCTGAGCTTGTGTATATTGTAAAATTGAGTGAGGATTCGACTTCAGAAGCAGCATCAGGCTCGAAAATGAGAGAGACATCGGAATATTCGGACTGGATGTGTCTAGTTTATTATCAGTTGCTGCAAGCCCAGACGGTTATGGCAGATAGACCTTGCATATTGAATGAGAGACTCCGTGACTGCAGGTACGCCTTTTTTCTTGATCATAAGGATATTTCTGGGTGGAGATGGCCATTGTAGGGACAATAGGTCGCTTGCCTGAGTTTCTGGTGATGTGTGAGTTGAGCCACCTGTGAATCTCTGTCAAACCTACTCTTGTATCTCGGGATGATCCTATGCGATAGACTCTTTGCATCCTTGACATCTAATCTACACACAGTGGCAGAATAGGCTCTGCACCCGAGCCTGTTCTTCGTAAAAAGCCTTCGTGGTATCATGGCGACGAAGACGAATGAAGAAAATACTCCGAGCTCCTTCTAAGCGGCTCTAGATGGTCGGATAAGTCTGCGAGCCATTTTATAAGGGGTTGTTTTGGCGAACAGAGGCAAATAACTCGTTGATGAGAACTGCAGACTTTACATCCATACCCAACTCTTCACCCCAAATTCTCGATGACGGACGCGCGACGCGAAAAGGAAGATGCAAGATAAGCGCACACGTGATCGAGATAAGGACGGAGCTAGACTGGGCTGGACAAGGGAAAGCTTGCTTTTAGTCGGTAGTGGGGAGTGGTAGCCTTGCTTGATTCCGGCGAATCCGCCTTGACGTATTGCCAGCAGACTCAACATTGTCCTCCTATACAACTACACTCTTGACATACTCACCTGCGTTGAGTATGGATCTTTCGTTGGATATGCGACTTTGACACGGAGCACCCTTATATGCCTTTGGCGGCTTAAGAATCAACATATCTAGAGCTCAGCACTCACTGCGGCAGTACCCGTCTTTGAACTGGCACGCGACGTTGTCTCGTGGTGAGTTGGGAGCCTGGCTCGACCTTCATAAATCCCTGCTCTTTCTCACTGCCATCTCGAGCTGACACTCGAGCTCATAGAAGACCACCATGGCGACCAAAAACCTACGACAGAGAAAAGGCGCAACGCCAGACACGAACGTAAACAATGAGCAAAAGGCGGTGGATGAGCATCCAGCTGGCGAAGTACAACATGGAAAGGCTACACAATGGCTACGGCTGATACTCTTTGTGACTTATTTCTATGGTTGCTGTATAACGTATGCTCTACTAGCAAATACATCTTGGTAAAGTTCTAACGGCTATAGAATCGCTGTTACACAGTTCCTGGGATCGCCATTGTATCTAATCAACCGAGACTATTTCTATGCCTACATGGCACTCACGAAGCAATCGTTTGGCCTTGTAATTACCGTCATGACCCGCTGGTGGAGTCCTACAGTTGTTCGTATCAGCGGCGACGCCTCAGTTGCTGGACAGATGCGAAAAACAGCAGATGGAAGAGTTGAGTTCAGCTTCCCTGATAGACTGGTCATGATTGCCAACCACCAAGTATGTTCGATCGTCAGCTTGAACTTCTGGTACTGATTATGGTAGATATACACAGACTGGATTTATCTTTGGTGGTCGGCCTACGCCAACTCTCCTCAGATGCATGGGCATATCTATATAATACTCAAAGAATCGCTGAAGTACGTCCCAGTCATTGGTACGGCCATGATGTTTTACGGCTTTATCTTCATGTCACGGAAGATGGCAAAAGATCAGGCAAGATTGGCACATAGACTAGGAAAATTGCGCCAAGTGCATTCTGGACCAATGTCTGGCACCAAGGGGCTCGACCCTATGTGGCTGTTGGTATTTCCAGAGGGTACTAACATAAGTGACAATACGAAGCCAAGGAGTGATCAATGGGCCGAGAAGATTGGAGTCAAACCCATGCGACATCTACTTCTGCCGCGAAGTACAGGTACTTTTTTCTGTCTGAATGAATTGAAAGATACCGTGGACTATGTCTATGATTGTACTGTAGCTTATGAAGGCGTACCGTAAGTCTACTGTTCCCATAGAGGTAGCGGTACTGATGATCAATAGACGTGGTGAATTTGGCCAAGATTACTTCACTCTCACATCCTCTTATCTGGAGGGCCGGCCACCCAAATCGGTCAATATGTACTGGCGGCGATTTTCAATGGTGGATATTCCTCTTCAGGATCATGATTCTTTCGAGGTCTGGCTTCGTGAACGCTGGTACGAAAAGGATGATCTGATGGAGCAGTTCTTAACCACGGGTCGCTTTCCAGCAAACGAAGTCGCTGCAGGGGACGAACAGGCAGTCCCAAAAGGGGTCCTGAATGGCGGCTTCATAGAGACCGAGGTCAAGCCGGCACATTGGTGGGAGATTGGAAATGTCTTTGTTGTGTTGGGCGCTTGGGCATTGGTTGCGAACATAGCAGCCAAGTTCTGGAACCTAGTGGTGTATGGTAACATGAGCGGGTACCAGTATTGAGTGGGTGTCTCTGCAACGCTTGATTGGGAGCAGTGGTCATGAAGCTATGAAGAGAAGTCACCGGGGATTCCAGGAGAGCATTCTTACATGGATTAGAAAATATTCATTGGGTCGGCGAATTGTATTAGAACACGATAGCACGACTGAAGAAAAACAAGAGTCTATCATTCTAGCGTGATCACGTGTAGCCACCGAAAGTGCGGAACGAGGACATCGAGAGATGCTCACGACTTGATGTACCCCAGCATCGGAAAGACTAACAGCAGAGGAAAGGGTTTTGTTGCTCGTCGCAAAAATTAGCCTCTAACGCTGGTGTTGTCTAAAATAAAGTCTGGACAAGGGCTAGGAAGAGGCGGTAGATCTGGCGACTGGCGATACTTGAAGGAGCAAGGTAGGGTACGAAGGAGAAGGGCCAGAAGAAAGTGTTGCGCGTCGGCCTTTTAGCTTATTGTCTAGACGGGCTCCAGCTCGACTCCACCGACCGCCAATCGATCATAGCGATGCTTTTGCGCCCTTAGCGATGTATCATGTTAGGGGCTTGGTGAGGCACTGACGTGAGGAGCATGTTGAGCCTGGAGGGTCTAACGGCTATGAGGTTGGAGGATTGTCTACCTTGTTCGTTTTCTCTGCTGAACCGGACTAAGTCTGCCTCGCCGGGTTTGCGGACGGCTAGTTGGACCCCGCTGAAGGTTTCGCTCCGCTGGGGGTACGAGCTTTGCTGGGCAGCGCCATATTAGTTGCGGTCGTCAGTCGATATCTTTTGCTCTGGGGCACACTACTGCATGCATGCAGGCGTGGAAGTGGTTTAGTTGCGCTGCTCAAGTCGGCCTCCTCTGCTCGCCCTCTCTCACCTGTCCGTTGGCTGCTGGTGGTCCTTCGCAATGCCCTGTTCAAAGGCCGGCCACAAGCCCTGCACTGGCTGTAGTGGCTTTTTCTACGCCTAAATGGATCGATCCCGCATTGCCGGACGTTCCTCTCCAAGCGGACAACATTTAGACTCTGGGCCTGGAACAACGGAGTTTACGAACTGTATAATGGTATGCTTTTGGGTACAGTACGCGCTCGGAGAAATGTGGGGGAGCCGCCGTCCACCTCCACATTGCCGTGTGGTGGCCGAATTCCACGAGCTCCTCCCCACGAAATAGAAGCCTATGTCCTTGATTTTCTGAGTCTTTTTCGAGATTGGGTTCCTTCAGACTTCCAGGCTTCAGTACTAAAGTATTTAAGCTCGGTGTCAGACCATCTCTGACTGCCCGTAAGCAAGCTAGCCAGCTGTCTATTTAAGAGGAAGTGTAGTGGCTCGTAGGTTTATACGCATCTCTCCTTGTCTTGTCTGAAGCGTTTTTCTTGGTCAACAATCAAACTCATTCCCGGCTGTACTGTCAACATGTCAATACCTATATACGCACCGTTACTCCTCGTTGTTGCATGGCTGTACAAAGTAAGCACAACAGATCTCAACATCGAGTCTGTATTAACAACTAAGGCTGCAACCATTGCGTTCGGACCACTTCGAGCCATCCCAGGCCCATTCCTGAACCGATGGACAAATTTGCCATTGAAGATCCACACCCTGCGAGGGCGAAAAGTCTACTACGTGGATGACTTGCACGCTCAATATGGTATATAACATTCTTCCAGCGTGCCGATAAGCGCTCATCGCAGCAGGTCCCGCTGTTCGAATCGCGCCGACAGAAATCGCATATGCGGACCTGTCTTCGACACGGGAAATCCATAAGATCGGCTCTGGATACCTGAAGTCACAGTTCTATGCTGATTTTACGGGTGAGAGTGCTGAAGCAGTCGTCTCTCCGGGACTGTTTGCCGTCATTGATCCCGTGGCCCATGCTACGCGACGTAGGCTGTTTGCAAGAGCATTTGCATACTCGAGCTTAGTGGAGTGGGAACCATTGCTGCAAGAAAAGACAAAGCTGGCTATAAACGGTATCCAAGCAGATATTGCGCAGAAAGGCGGCGTGGCTGATATCTTGAAATGGTGGAGTTCCTTGGCTACAGATTTGATTGCGGAATTGTCCTTTGGAGAGGGATTCCATGCTTTAGAGAATGGCGAGGTATGAATGCGTCATGAGCACAAGCAGAGGAAGGGATAGCTAATGTTTTCAGAAATCGGATTATTCACGCGACTTGGAGAAAGTGTTCTTATTCTCAGGCCTCCAATATGAGCTCTCGCCTTTGACTACGCCGCTGAGGTATGTTCCTGTTCCGGCCGTCCAATTTTGGCTCGACGCTCCAAAACGTCTCGTCGCACATGGCACAGCTGCCATAGCCAAGCACAAAGCTCTCCAGAGGCGAGGAGAAACGAAAGCAACATTGTTCGACAGGGCAATGGCCGAAGATAAATCCGGCGTGAGACTCTCGGATCCAGATGTGGAACGTGAGGCAAGCAACCTGATTGTGGCCGGTAGTGACACTACTGCAATTACTCTTACGTATTTAGTGTGGACATTGCTGCAGCCATGCCATAAAGACGTCAAGGAACGGCTCCAGCAAGAGGTCCGAACCTTACCGAAGGACTTCTCCAGCATGCAAGCCAAAGAGCTACCATATTTGAGTGCTGTGATTCAAGAGGCATTGCGATTATATGGCGCTGCTCCGGGGAGTCTTCCAAGAACGGTGCCTAAGGGTGGAAGGACTCTGGGAGGGTACACTCTCCCCGAAGATACGATAGTTAGTACTGCCGCGTTCACCCTGCACCGTAATGCGACCATCTTCCCCCGTCCTTTAGAATTTAAGCCCGAAAGGTGGCTCGACCAGACACAAGAAATGAAGGATGCTTTTATGCCTTTTGGGGGTGGAAGTAGAGGTAAGTCATCTGCTTCAGTTGGACGTGAATACATTACTCATGGCCATGTTAGTTTGCATTGGTATGCATCTGGCATACATGGAGCTCAGTCTCGCTACTGCGATGTTCTTCAGAGAGCTTCCTGGTACCAAGACTTTGACATCAGAGAGTGACATGGAATTTGAGAATTATTTCGTGATTGCGCCAAAGGGTCATACGTGCGAGATCACACTCGCGAGCACATCAGACGGTTTATGAAAGGTAGTTGTGGTTCCCATGGGTCATATGGTTTCTTGTCTATGACCGCAAAACCGGACTAAGATTAGATATGAGAGATTATGCCCTAAATATCGAGAGGGCGCTACTATTACAGTGACTTCTTATCGCAGTGGACTTCCTACGTCCCACCCGTGGTTTTCCAGAAATTTGCACTGATGATCGTCAAGTTTGCCTGTTTGACAAAATCTTGCATGTTGAAGGCCACCCTAGTCATGGTCGAATTGGCCACGGAGGAGCTGACTGTGAATCCTTTGACACCGGTCGTGTCTACCAGATACTGGGTATATCGATGAGTCTGTCCGGTGGGTGGGCCAGGAGGCCTGATTCCCCCATATCAGTTCCATTTTTTCTCTTCTGTTTGTAGAGATTTCACTGGGGGGAGGGGGGACTCACAAGTACGCAGCAATGGGGACGACATTTGCCGTGTTCTCCAGGGCAAAGACGGTCTTGTTACCGACGGTGACGGATTTCGAACTCGATGTGAAACCATCTTGCATCCAGTGCAAAAAAGCCGAACTTCCATTCCCACCCACGTTGCCCGCATCCGGGTCAACCATCAAGACCATGAAGGTCGTGCCGGTCAAGCTCTTGTCCAGGGCTAAGGTCGGGGTGCTTTTCGCGCCTGGAGAGCTCACATGATCAGTAGGTCGCTTTGGGAGAGGCCCGCCTTTTGCTCCCGCTCACGTACCTGATTGCGCGATGGCTATGCCGTTGGTTGCTAATGAGCTGGTGTTGAAGAAGACCGTCATGTTTTCTGTGTTCGAAGGTATCAATCCTGGAGGGGTCATGGCCGACACCACCCCCACAAGGGCCAGAATAAGGCTGATTGACCCTGCTTTCATCTTGACGGACTATTATTGTAGGACTATTAGTTGCTGGGAATCAACCACAAGGTACGGAACGAATGAGAAGCGTAATCGGTGCAAGGTCTGGCGGAGCGGGTGTGCGGAGGGGACCGATCCTGATATATATCTACCTACCAAGCCAAGATGACCACGATGAGGAAACGTCCCAGAAATGCAATCCGATCGTCCGGGCCTGACAACGGTTCTTGATGACGTGAGGCTTGCGATCTTTGAGGTGAGATGAAACACGCGTTGAAGAAGCATCTGAAGTCAACGACGGACAAAGGAAGTGGATGGAAAGTGGTGCTGCATAGCTTGGAAGAGTCTTGGTTCCACCCGATCACGACCACATCAAACAACTGTACAGCAGCAGCTCCACCAGCACCGGCACGTTCTTCCCCAGCCAGCTTCCGAAGTGGACTGCATGTGAGGTTGTGTTTGACCTCCGGCTGGTGTTTCTACATTTAGCGACGAAGCAAGTCGTAGGCGAGCCTGCGAAACATCTTTGACACAGATGTCGCCCTCTCGCGGGACGGGTCCCTTTTCGGCGGGTATTCGAGACTTGAGACAATCGCTTGGTACTCTGCCCGGCGAGATGTTCAACGGTGGCAGTCTTGTTCCTGGGAGAGTCGGACACAAGCATGGTCATGGATGAGCTGTTCGCCGGTTGCTCCCGGGCCGGGTACAGCACTTGATGAGGCCCGCTTCCGCTGCTGTCACGGGCGAGATACAGTACCGTCACCCCACACTGGGGAACTCCAGTCGACGCAACCGGCCCCTCCATGATGGCGCATTTGCCAAGTTGGCCGACCCATCGACAAGGCAAGTGCAGAGAGGCCAAGTTGATGACGAAGGCTCTCTCGCGTACATTGGCATTGTGTATATCATGTTGCCGTTATCTCGAGTCCGATGGCCGTGCCGCAGAGCTCCAGCAAAGATATGGCCCGCATATGTCGAGTCGACCTAGTGCGCAACAAGCTGGTCCACGCGACGAGTGCTGCACCCAACCAGCCGGCACAACTTTGCTTGTTCTTACTGCGCGCCTTATCTCCCGGGCCATGAAGTCACGGCGAGCGAGCCTGAGAGTGGGATTCACGTGCGAGCGCTGTACCGCCTGTCAACCTTCCTGATAAGAACCTAGTCGCGCAACGCCTCGAAGTATATCCTGATGTATATATAGCTGTCGCCGGTCCCCTCACTGGAGAGTGGGTATGCAAACATGGCGAAATCAGTGCTCGATGGTCTGCCCACCCGGCGTCCTTATTACAAGCAGCGATCATGGGTATCCGTAGCGCTCTCGAGCATGATAGCTTTCGCGACTGCCTGGTGGTTCTTACAGCCCGATTTCTTCTCGCGGCTCGGAACTTCTCCGCCGCGGATCCGCACGCATAATCAGATTCGTGCCCCGAGGGAGAATGTCTGGGGTGATCTGACGGACCAAGAGGTCTGGGGCTTGCAAGACTTCTTGTACAATGGTCCCAACGACCTCAACTTGACGCCCTCAATCAATGCTACTGGGTAAGTGCGGACCACAGGTTTGGGCGCGACGGTGCTAACCTCGTGCCAGAAACAAAATGTAGGCCATGGTTCCAAATGGGAAAGCGGCCTATTCTAATACATTTACAAGCTATTACACCCAAGCCTTGCGGCCCAACAAGACCGACGTGCTCAACTATATGAGCGGCTCGGCAACGGGTATACCGCAAAAATGGGCCCATGTTGTTATCAACGCTGGGGAGCATCCTCACCGAACGGTGGATGAGTATATGGTAGAGTGTTGCTGAAAGCTCCGGTGCGTACTTGATTTAATGTAAATCTAGGTGGGCCCTTTGCCAGTCGACACCACCACCGAAATCATCCCGCTCTCGTATCCCTACAACTCAGGAAGAAGCTCCACCGTGAACTTGGCACCCGGCAAAGAAACTATACTTGCCTGGTCGCTATCGGCCCTTCCAGAGCTGTTGGACCTTTTGCAGGACCTCTTGGGAGATGTAAGTATTGCTTGGAAGTGACCAAATAAGATATCACTCACAGGTTCAAAATAGGATATAACTTTCGATGATCCCTCAAACCTCCATAATATTGGCGTTCATGGTCAAGCACCCAAGCTAGAATCTGGACGCATCATATCTTGGTGTTCATTGATGGGCTCTGGCGCAGTTGCGGAAGCGCCATCGCTGCTCATCCAAGGATTATATTTCAAGCTTGGTACAGATTCTCCTTGCTACCACACGCTTATTTACTAACACTCTTAAGACGTGTCTGAGGCTGATTACTTAAACTGGAGTATTATGAAATGGATGTATAACGGTCTCGTCTACCACTCTACTGAGGAATTCAGAAAAGCAACCAAGGAAGCTGGCTTTGTGAAGACGCCTATCAACCGGGACGGAGACTGGACCTTGACCGAAGACTTTGAGTCGGATGTCAAAGAGAGAGATATGCCTCCGCCTGTCATGGTGCAGTCGGTGCCTCGGTACGGCCTTGATCGCAAGCAGAAATATGTGTCATGGAGTAAGCATTCTGCCAGGTAGCACAAAGCAGGACATATCACTGACTCGGTTTCGCAGTGGGATTTGAATTTTATATTGCTCATTCTCAGATCACTGGAATCACCTTGTTCGATATCAAATTCCAAGGCGAGCCGATCATCTATGAGGTAAAATACGACTCCACTGCCCCAATGTCAGATTACCATCTGACATACAAGTCTAGCTTGGATTGCAAGAAGCAATGGCTCATTATGCTGGCGATGATCCCATGCAAGGGAATCAAGTATTCCTAGACACCTTCTTCAACATGGGAGCACTTATGTTCGAGCTTGTCCCTGGTAGAGATACTTTCCTTTCTGAATACCAGATACCAACGCTAATTACTCTCAGGCTACGATTGCCCGGCATATGCATCATATCTCGACACGACCTGGTGGCGCGAAGGCAAGAAAGCCTACAACAAGAACAGCATCTGCCTTTTTGAATTCACGGCCGATCATCCAATCCAGCGACACACAGCCTCCGAGTACGTCTCTGTATCCCGAAACACCTACTTTATCGTGCGGACCGTGTCCACCGTTGGAAACTATGATTACACTATCGAGTACATCTTCTATCTGGACGGTGCAATCGAGGTGAAGATCCGGGCAAGTGGGTTTATTTTTAGCAGCTACTGGTCCACCGGTCGAAGTCCTGAGTATGGATTCAGGATCCATGATCAGATTGCCTCGAGCATTCACACACATGTGCTTAACTTCAAAGCAGACGTCGACATCGGTGGAACCCAGAACACGCTCACGCGTGTTGGCATCGAGCATGCGGCGATTGACTATCCATGGGATGCCCTGCCGCCGCGTAACACCATGCACCTTACGCGGCAAATCGTCACTGAAGAGGCCGGATTCAACTGGCCGGCCAACACCAGAGAGACGTTCTTCATCGGTGACAATACGTCACTCAATGCTTGGGGCCAAGAGAAAGGCTATATTGTACGTCCCGGTACGGGAATGGGCTCTCCTGTGCATCTCGTCATCCAGAATTCCACGGCCATCAGCAAAGCGGTGGAGTGGGCATCTATGGATTTCTGGGTGACGAGGCAGAAGGACACCGAGATCAAGAGCGGCAGCCCCTTCAACGTGCAGGATATCCACAACCCTCTGATCGACTTCTCCCGCTTCGTTGACGGCGAGAACATCGAGCAAAAAGATCTGTAAGTCCGACAGCTTTAGTTATCCCCCCTACAGCTGCAGCTGCCATGAGCCTCTTCTAACCAAGGCATGAATGCAACCAGAGTCATCTACTTCAACCTCGGTGGCCACCACGTCCCCCACTCCGGCGATCTTCCAAACACGTTATCGCACACCAGCGCAAGCTCCATGATGTTCCTGCCGCACAACTTCCACGACCGCGACCCCTCGAGGAAGAGCAGTACGGGCGTCAAGCTTGATCTGAGGAACCGAAACAACACCAAGTACTATGGTGGCAGAAACAAGGAGGACTTGCTCGTCAAGCTTGTAAGCGATACTTTCTTCTTCCAATCTGACCACTCCCCCATAAGTTCTCCCAGAAAAAAAAGAGAAGTGTACCCGGCGGGGGGACGAGAGAGGCAAAACAAAGAAAAAGAAATGAAAAGGTAAAGGAATTCAACTAACGACACCGATAGGAGGACGTTGAACCAGACATGGATGCGTACAGCTCAGGAGAGAAGAATGTCCGGAAGCTGCTCGGCTGAGAGCGTTGCTGCAAGTTCAGAAAGGTGATGTGATATGGACGGGCATGGTTCACCAATGAGGGTGCCTTCGCTACCTCTTGAGAATGAACCTTGACGATATATACATATGGGAACTCCTTTCCTCCCCTCCTCGGTTCCAATCATTTTGAGCAGAGCCTGCAATTAGTATGAGCAGGTATAGGCGCAAGAATCATTCTTTACCATACAGCAGCAGTTAGGAAAGCCTTAGATTTGTGTCCGTCTCCTTTGCCCGCAGGCATTTGATGATGTAACAATGCAAGACGATCTTTCAAGTTTGGGGATTCTACCATGATGGGCCAAAGGACGACTTGCTGAGACCATGCATACCTTCTGTTTCACGCCCGGCCTTTCCGCAAGCCCATCCGCGAGTGACCAAAAGTAACGAGCAGCACTTTCTATTGTGGAGCTTTATTAATCTAGTCGGTATAATACAAAAACAGTAGGTCTATTCACCATTGCAATTATCCAAGCTGCCTCCAACACCCAGAATTGTCGCCCACATCAACCCCAATCCACCTTGAGATCCCACGATAAATGAACATATGTGTCCGTCAACTCTGTTGTTGCGCCCGGGAGATCTTATTCCACCTATCCATAATCAACGCCTTTTCATCTTCCGAAGCATTCTCATACTCCATCAGACCCTGTCTCAACCTAATTGCAATAAGCCTCGCTTTGAGATCTCTCGAACGTCTTTTCCCAACCTGCTTTTCGAACCCTTTGAAGGTATACCCAAGCAATCCGAACTGAGCTGCCAAAGTCTTGAAAATTAGCCCGCCAATAGCTCTTCCTACGCCCTTACCGAAACCTGCCGCACCTCCTTTCTTGGCTCCTTGATACGGCTGTGTTACAAGACCTGTAATGCCGTCATACATGTTGAGTCCATATCCTTTTGTTGCAGCCTTAACACCACTTCCGAAGCCAGTGATCTTGTCACGGCGACGCACTGTGTCATCGCCGAATGCATAAGAGGGCAAATTGTGGCAGCCGTTTGCCAGATTGTAGAAGAACGTAACGGGAGCTTTGAGACTAGCACCAAGCATTGAACCTGCAAAATGTAGAGTTTCATGAGCCACACCATGTATTTTTCCATGTTTATGCTCAATGGTGGATCGCATGTCATTTGATCTAGAGAATACTTGGGCTTGTTTGTCGAGTTGTTTTTGTTTCCAAGTCTGGCGTTTCTTCTTGTCAGTCTTCCGGGCTGTCTTTGATGCCATGCGGTAAGCTATATACTCCAAGCGTCCATGTGGGTATGTATCTGCCGGTTGAATATGAATCCTTGTCGGAATTGTGTGTAGCGCCTCAAGATCCATGGCATCGCCATGGACAGCGTCTTTAGCATGGGCAAGCTCAAAGCTATCCTTATAGCCTTTCTCAAGATCTCCACGCAGGGTTCTGGATAAACCTCTGCAATAATCTGCCACACTCATCGACATATTCAATACTGTCTCTGAGACGGCTCCCAGCACACCGGTGGATGGTCCTTCTGCACCTTCGTCCACATACCAGTCGATGTGTCGAATCCTATGATGTGTTAGAGAGGTTCTGGAGGGATATTTTTGGAATACTCACAGCTTGATATGCTCGAAATTTAGGTGACCACCGGCCATTAGCGCAGATACCGCCACGTTACTAAGTTGCACATTGGACTTCTTGATCCGCCATACAGCAACTCTTTCTGGGCTGAGATAACATCTCATCCTTTTTAGATCAATAGCCTCTGAAAAGAATCTCGCAGCCTCAGCAGCTCCTGGCTTCTCTTTGACTATCGTTTTGCCCATAGATTCTGCAGCCGCCTGAATTTCAGGGCCAAGCGCCAAGGAAATACTCTGAGCCAGGGTTTCCTCAGACATTTTCTTGAACGGGACGGGCTCTGGACCTGCGCCAGCTCTAAAAACCATTGCTCCCCAAAATGGCTGATCACCGAAGAACGGAACGACGACCGTGGGCTTCCCCATTGCTAGGCCGATGGCGGTTGTACCAGCTCCCCCGTGGTGAACGACACACGATACGTGCTGGAACAGCCAATCATGGGGACAATTTCCAAGCATGAACACACCCTCAGGAGGCGTATCATCCCCCAGTCCTCCCCACCCTTTGGAAACGATTGCTCTTATACCTGTGCGCTTGATAGCACCAAAGATTGTTCTGGTGAGCTCTGCAGGATGATCAACCACAATCGAACCAAATCCAATATATACCGGCGGTGGACCGGCATTAAGGAAAGCCATCAGGTCATCTGGCGGCTGATATGATGAGGCTAAGGGGAGAAATGAGAATCCTGCGATATTGATGTGTGGGCCCCAGTCTTTTGGTTTTGGAATTAGTTCTTGTGACCAAAGATATGTAAACGGAACTTTCATCCTCGAAAGCAGTAAATGTCCCCACAAGGGACTTATAGGATCCAAATTCAGAGTCTTGACTCGAAATCGAGTGATGATATCTCCAAGACCTTGCCATGCTAGAAGTTCCATCATGGAGTATGACAAATAGTTCGTAATACTTGGGTCGACATTGGACGGCTCGATATTTGCAAGGGGATGTGGGAAAGCTTGCGTTGGTGACCAGGGCATAGTAAAGATGAGCTGAAGCGGTATGGAAAGTTTCTCGGCACAATGTACATGTGCATAGCTCGGTGGGTTTGCAATGATAGCGTCTGCAATGAACAGACGCATGTCTTCCTCCCTTCTGGACCTTACAACGTTGGCATCTTCTGGTAACCCATTTCCGGATTCAATGCAGCTTCTCCAGGCACCATCCATTATTTGGGCCATCTCCACTCGGCGCTTGCCTACATCTCCAGCTCGCAGCGATTCCATGCCTGGCATGAGCCCTGGGTTTTTCACCATATAAGCCATCAAATTGGCAGGATCGCCACCAATTGAGAAAAACTCGATTCCATTCTCTTCAACAAGGTCTTTAAACACTGGGTGGGTGCAGATCCGCACTCGGTGGGAGTATGGCGGTTTGGACAGAACCTGTGCTATTGGGATGAAAGGCTGCACATCTCCTCGCGAACCCACAATATGTATAGCAATGTTGATCCTCGGGAGACCTTCGTACGAGCCCAGCACAGCTTTGTAGTCTATCGGATCCTTCTTCTGTGTCTTTCTCCGTACCTGTCCGCGCAATGGTCGCTTTTTCGCGCGCTTCTCAAGGTAGGCCTGGAGACGGTTGGAATGGTCATTCGTATGCAGGGAAAAACGACCGTCGCGAAGGACCTGGACTTTGCTATGTGCAAACCGATTCGACATATTCAAATGGTGATACTGCCGGTCTGGGCTCGTGTCCGCGTTCGTGTTCGCCATGGTGACTATCGTGGTGAGCGGTCCTCAACTCAAAAATGAACCGGGACTCTGAGCAGATGAGTGCTGCCTCTTGGAAGTCGGAAGATCAAGGACGAGGACGACACATATAGCAATGCATTGTGAAAGACCTTACGGAGCTCGTAGGTTTGTACAGCTCTGAAAGGTGTGTAAACAAATTGCGAAGGATGCGGAAGTTGACCCGGCGCATTTTGACTTTCCAGGCAAGCCCGGATTTGATGTCATGGCTGGCTGCCTCGGAACTCGCTAGGCCGCCTCGTACGACACTTGATGATGCTCTCGCCCTTCGGACATCAGATATCACCGGCTGGTTCCTCGAGCTGGTCACGAACCGCACGTTGGCCATGGAGTGGAAAGTCTCCGACCTTGTGATCGCAGTGAAGAGTGGATGTTGACCATGCTCTTCTGCTACACTCTTGTTTGCGGGCCGAGTGGCACCGAATGAGACTGTCCCCCACCATCCCCACTCTCCCTACCGGGGCCCTGGACGTTCAACGACTGCCGAGGCCAGAGGGCTCCGAGTCACAGTAACGACAACGTTGCTCGCATCGGGCAAGCCGGGGAAGATACATCCTTATCACCCCCCAGCCAACGCTTCTTGCCATCCTGTTAGGACTCTGCAACCTTTTGGCCTTCTGCAGCTTCACCGTCTTTGCTCGATCGCTTCGCAGCTAGTCCTCGCACAGAAGCGACGGGGAGATTCTGTAATGCTTGGCTTGTAGACCTGGGTTTTGCGAGGGTCTTGACATCAAATCCCCCTCGTAGCAATGTAGATCTTGATCAGCACTGACAAGGACTGCAACACTGAAGATTTCATTCTTACTGGGAGGAGCTAGACGGCCACCAACGAGTGTGCTAAGTGCTAGAATGCCCACAATTTGTCGCGAAGAGTAAGCCATGGCTATGGTGCCTTGAGGTACTCAACACCCGGAGGTTTCGGAGTGGGGATATAAGATAGATATTCTCAAGATAAGTGTGTTTCGCAACGTGAACCACAGTGCTGATAGCCATTGCAATTGCTTGTCACATGAGGTCACCAGTATCGCGACGCCTAAGGGGAGGCCTTAAACAACACGGCTTCGTGTTCACTGCCAATATTTCTCTACACAATGCTAGTTTGTAGCTATGAAATCATGAAGCCTCGGGAACCAAGGCAACGGATATAATTTTCTGTCGCTTTACCATTTCCAACCATGTCTATCCATGGGGCTATATCTATACCACGCATCTGAAATTTCCAATAAGATTGTACAGGCCATGCAACGCCTATGTGTATCATGCTGCCATACCTACATCAATTATGGTTCTTTTCATCACTCAAGCGTCTTAATAACTCCCCAACCTTCGCAAAACTAACGGGCTTGGTCAGGAAATCATCGAATCCATACTCTTCAGCCTGATCCCTCGCACTTCGACTCCCAAGTCCAGTTAGAGCGACGATGTAGGCTTTCTTTTTGGTCAGTTCTGAAACCTCCTCGCCCGATCTTTGGAAGAAAACGCTTTCAGAGGTAGTTATGATCGGTAGAGGTGTGGGTGGACCAACAGAATCAGCGCAAGAGGGCCTCCGCCCAAGACTTCGCTCGAAAGATCGAATGAGTTTGGTGGCTTCGAACCCATCCATCTCCGGCATGGAGATGTCCATGAAAATGATGTCGAAAGGATTGCTGGTGGAATTCCTTACAGCAGCCACTGCTTCTACACCGTCCGTCGCTGTGCTAATCACATCCTCCTTTCTCTTCCTGAGGTATCGAGTCAACAATTGGAGATTGATCGCATTATCATCCACGGCTAGAATGTTCAGAGGTTTCCCCACTGGAGGAGGCTGTGATGACCCTTTCGGCTTGGCTTTGGCATTGACTTTGGCCTCAATAGACTGCGAAACATCATTCCTCATCTTGGAAGTCAGCCTTGACGGTAACTTTGGCAGAAAGCCTGGAGAGACATCTTCAAGAGTCAATGCCTTGAAGCCGGCCAATGTTTGTTCATCATGTTGTTTTTCAGTGCGACTTGCTATCGCATCAGATTTGGCAGTCTCCGCTGCAGGCGGTACTGGTGGTTGCGAGTTTGGTTGTACTCCTTCATTAATGGACACGAAGTTGTAGTCAAGCCGCTTTGCTTCATCGGCAGATTCAAGAGGTGTCTGTGTGGAGACCGACCTGGTAGGTTGCAAATCCAACGTTGACGGGTCTTGACTTAACAAAGCAAGGATGCATCTTGCAAGCTTGAAAGGGCCAACTGGACAAAAGATTCTCGCGAATGGATATGAATATGAGCTTCGATCGTGCTGGGTCAAGAACGAGACTTCCTTACACACCACTAACACACGCTTCGCCTCGCAATCTTCGTTCTCTGTTCCCATGATCACAAGATCAGCGGATTTCAGATCTTCTTTGCTGGTATAACTTCGTAATTTGAAGTTAAACCAATCAACGCAGTACTTCTTAATACATTCCCATACATGTCTTGTGGCGCGAGAAACCTTGTCATCGTTTCCGGGGAAAATAACAACGATTTTGTTGGAAAATTCTGTACGAAGCTTTTTTATAGCTTCTTCACCTTCACTGGCTGGTTCCAACGCACACATGGAGCCACTGTCTTCATCTTCGGTGCCTTCGAGGGGTAGGGTCACCTCGATGTCAGTTCCCTTTCCTAGCTCACTTCGAACATGAATTTTACCACCGAGCTTATTGACTATGCTCCATCTATGGACGTTAGCATGAAATAGTTCAGTGGGAAGTAGGGGTACCCACACGATCGATAGGCCAAGTCCGACCCCCGGAGCGAATGAGTCTTCTTGGGCGAAAGGACGGTAAAGTTTCCTCTCTATATACTCAGTCGACATACCACGGCCCGAATCTCGGATATGAAGAGAGAGAATCTTGCCAGTTCCCATAGAGGTCATGTTGTATTCTTCCTGTAGTGGGCTTTTGGCGCGCAGATCAACCAGGATAAACCCCGACTTAGTATATTTTTGGGCGTTGCCGAAAAGATTCATGATTATTCGCCGAATCGCACCTGAATAACACTTAGCTTAGACCAAATATGCCATATTTAAATTACATACCTGCTTGAAGCTTGAAGTTCCACTCTCGACATTCTATGTCAAGAATAATAACTACTTCCGAATTCTTCTCACCTTGTGGATTGACTGGTTGCGAGTATGATGATAAGGGCATTCCTTCATCAGTCGCGCGAAATTCTTTTGCTGCAATCATGCCATTTACAATATCTTCACACAGTAGTGCCATATTGGTGACGGCATAGAGTTCACTAGATATTGTTCCTTTAATTTTAATCAGTATAGCCCGGGTGGTGGTGGGTTCCTCTAATTACCTTGCTGATTGCCTTTCATCTCGAAAGAATTAATCTTTGAGTAGTCTAATACATGATTTATGGTGTCCTAGACAGAATCAGTTCTGACGTGGACATAACCTGGAATGATTGGAAAGAATAGTGTGCTATGGTGGAACTTACCAAGAGTGTCCCTCCACAGTTTTGTATTGTGGAGATAAACTCAAGTTGAGAAGTGTCTAATTGTGATTCTCGCAAAAAGTCTGCACTTGCAAGAATGCCGTGTAGAGGACTTCGGAACTCATGAGAGATACTGCTGATGAAATCTGATTTTATCTTGTTGGCAGATATTGCATCAAGTCTGCTAATCTCAACCATAACCGAATTCGTGAATGCAGATAAGTATGAAATCTCAGATTCCACAGTGAAGACTGGTACTGCGGATCGAGACCATACAAAACAACCTGAGTACCATCGATCTATCATGTATTAGCTTGGTAACGGCCGATGGACGATCTGGTTACCTCCACCTGCATCCCATAACGGCAGGAAGATTATCTGCCTAGCTTTATGAAAGACGCTCGAAAGGACAGCTGCCTCTGCTTGCTTTTTGGTGAGGTCTGAAGGCCCTGTAGGACGTCGACCACTATTAAACCTTCTTCTTGTCTGCTTTGCTTCTCTTTGGCCATCCGCTAATGACGAGAAGAATCCGTCTTGATCTATGTACCAGACATTACCCTTTGGATAAGAATTTAAGAATGTTTGCAAAGTCTTGCCATCAACCTTTGTATCAGGGGCCCATGCATCACTCTCCCCTGTACTTATAGCTTGGACTTTTGCGGCCTGGTATTTATCGGTTGCGCTTCGTACTGAGCCTTGTGAAAGATATCGCTCGTCATCTTCGGGCTTCGTATCCAAAGTTGGCCGTACGGTCAAGTGGTCATTTGATGTTTGTTGTGATGCCTTCAGGTCAACTTTTTCGGGCTCAATTTCCTCTACCTGTGTCCCTAAAATTGTTTCCGAATCAAAGTATGCATCTGCATTGATTGTATCGGTATAGCCTTCAGTAGTATCGAGAAACACGACCCCTCCAACTTCAAGTTCCAGAGAATCCCGCAGGATTTCTGCAGCGTGATCGAGAGTAGACCTTATCTGGTCAAGAACAGTAGTTTTTTCCTCCCTCTTTGACTGTGTCATAAACTTTTCTGATTCTTGAGCTTTCAAAGAAGGCGTTTCCATACGCTGGGATGATGGCAGTTCAGGCTACATGTTTTAGCGAGAATGTTTGTTGAGAAGAACAGAGACTTACTGGAACTAGAGGAGAGTGATTTGCTGGACTCGTTTCGTGGCTCTTTTCTGCGTAATCTTCTGAAACTATTGAACCATCAAAAACTTCATGGGAAGAGCGCTCTAAAAACTGCAGTACTTGTCAGTAAAGGCTGATAAGATGTACTGTAATGCAGCGGCGATGAGGAGTCAGGGACTGGCAGTAACAAAAAGGCCCAGTTGGATCCTTGGATCCAGATATTCGTGTTGTGACCTATTGAGCCGAGCTCCCGACACATGTGGTAATCACTTACGGTTGCAATTCCTTTTGACATCAATGATACCCTCCGGCGTTCTGCCGCTTCTCTTTTTAACTCTAAATGCTTCATCACATTCCTAGAGGCGGAATAGAGATCTGTAGAGCATGAATACTGCTGTTGTTTACAAGAATCAAGGTTCAGAGTCACATACATTTCCTCTGAGCGTGAGAGAGGCCCGCTCGAGGTTTATCGTCGAAGAAGAAGAAAGAGCCAATATTGATGCCATTGTCGGTTGTGATTGGCGTCCCGGCATAGAAACGGTAGGAAGCAATTGAACCATCGACCACAGGCAACGAGGCAAATCTTTGGTCTTTTGACAGATCATTGACAATGAAGCACGGATACTCATGAATTTTCAGCTCCAGAGCAAGGGTGTTCTGACTGGCAGGTTAGACCAGGATATGTGGCAGATGAAGAGATCCAGATACCTCACAAAGGCCACCAGGCGTAGGAACAGATGAACATCCGAACCATTGACTACTATCAGTGCAGTCCAATTCTTCATAATCATCGTAGTTATCCGCATTGCGTAAGGCACCGCCCAAGAAGAATTGCTCCTGGCCGTCTATGAGGCTGAAGAGGTTGAGCGAAAGGAATGCGCAAGTCCAAATTTCGAGAACGTACCTTATCATAGCATGAGCACCTCTCATTCGCCACAGCAGATTTTCAGCATAGGCGCTCAGCGCGCCGTCTTCATTGAGAGTGTCATTGAAGCCGACTTCACTTCTAACATCGCCTTCAGTCGGAGCAAAGAACCTATCACATGGGTCAGCAACCTATGGATGGAAGCAGGTGCGTGTACGCTGTTTACTTCCGCAGCTCAAGCGCACGCCGACTCTCCAGGCGCGCCTTTTCTCTCGACGTTGAATCGCCAGCAGCTGCCGTGGCGGCGGGCTGGACGGTTTCCATCACTACGGAACTGGCCTCAATGGAAGCGTCGTCCACCAAAGGCGAGCGAGGAGGAGAAAAAAGCATCATCGGATTTTAAACAGCCACGAAGATTTATGGCCCAGGGCCATGTCAAGGTTCCGTTTAAGATGAGGGAAGCATTCATCATAATTTCGAGCTGGGACGAAGGAGCCTGACTCTACTAAGGAACCTAGTGCAGCCACCAGCGACGAGGAAGGCGAGCAGAATCAGGTCTAGACTGCCATCGCTAAGCGAGCTGCCTCACGGCCCTTCTCTGTTGCGGTGGTGTGGCACTTGACGTCGACGAAGAGCATTCTTGTGGCCATGCGTCCTCTAGCCTTCATGATCGTGCGTCATCAGGTTGGGCCACCACATCTCCTTTCCGACACCCTTTCCGCTTCGCCTCTCACTTATGCATATTCACTCGCGCTGACCGCCAACAACGAACACGGCAGTGAACAATGAAAAGCAAGGATAAACTTAATAACCACTGGCCGGCAGATTCCAGAGCAGAAAATGACTCCCTTCCTTTGCCATTTGCCATTAAGCGTTTAAGGTTTCGTCTATGATGTAGTTCCCAGCCCGTGTGTTTCCTGTCAAGGCACCCCCCCCCCCGCATAGTATTGCTTGAACACAACCAGCTGGTGGAAAGGCAGTTGAGCAAGTGCCTTCGTGTGGTTGTTTTCGCCGAATCCTCCGTTCGCTACGCTAACATGTCGCTGCTTACTCGGCAAGCCCTGCCAGCATTGGCTGTGACAGGAGTTCATATCTATAGTCCTTCTCCGCGAGACCTAGTGCTGCCAGCTTCTTAACATAAGGATGTTCTGGTCGAGCATACATCATGCCCTTCACATGTCTCGCCCCGACGTCATGTGGTTCATATCTCGGTTTCTCTCCTGCCGGTACGAGCCTCGGATGTGGTACGATGACAGCTGAAGGGTCCGGAGAGAGGAAGAATGGAAGAGAGAAGCGTGGTACGCTGGAGTCGGAGAAGACGCGATGTACTGTGGACGGGAAGCGCGAGTTCGAGAGCACCTCAAGATAATTGCCAGTGTTGATCACGTAGGCGTGATCCATTGGGGGGCACGGAACCCAAACACCATTGGCATTGAGAACCTCGAGTCCAGGCACTTTGTCTGAAGGATCATCTACGTCAATTGTTGAAGATATAATGTCTGGGCCAGGACTCACTCTGAAGAAGGAAGGTCAGTGCTAAAACTGAATCAGCAGGTTGCGTTGTCTAGGCAGCCCAAGAGATACTCACCCCCATAATCCGCGTGGGCATATAATATCTCCTTTGCAGCTGTGGGTTCCGCTTGAGCCGGATAATGCTGGACTGTGACATCGGTCAAGGGATATTTGAACAGATTATCCAGCTCATTCTCTTCCAACCCAAGGGCCAGCGCAAATATCTGGATCATTTTCTTCCCAAAATCATATACCTCCCGATCTACGTCAATCTGGTCAGTTATGTCTCGGGCTCATGTGATATCTGCCCCTCCTACAATACTCGTACATGACTTTCCGGAGTTCTGGTATAGTCTCGTCTGGCCACTGGTTGAGGTGGACAGTACCGAGAGGAGCCACCTTAGTAACATGCTGCTCTGGTTCAGTGTAATCGTTGCCAAACCCGAAAGATTCCCGGCGCGCTGCATCTACCTTTTCCTTGTCGAATGGATGAAACCCTTTTACCGCCGGGCTTTTGTCAACATGGTACTTCAGCTGTAGAACGTCAGGACACGCATGACTTCCCCAAACTGGATACAAGTACCTTTTCTTCATCGGATTGATCGAAAAATTTCTTGATGGCCTCGAATGCCTTATCTGCAACCACTATCAATGGTGTACGCACAAAGAGAACGGATAACATTTAGTACCCATCTTAGCCTTTGATACTGGTGGATTGACGGCATAGAAGAAACCTACTTCCTCGGCTGCTCTCCCAACCTCTTTAGCTACAGCTTGGCGTTCTTCGAGTGAGGAAGAAAAAACGTTTGATACATCAACAATGGGTATGGTATTAAACGTCTTCTTAGCAGCGGATCCTGTCAAGATCGGCCGAGACTGCTCGTAACCGCCAGCAATGTAATAGACTCTATTGGGAGCTTTCTGTGTAGCCATTCTGATGTGGAACAAAGCATTTGGCGTCCTGGAGGTTACAAGTCTTGGGGTTTTGGAAAGCCAAAGTGGCTCTCGAATCTTCTCACTGCGGGCTTATCTATCACTTGCTACATGACCCCTCAAAGACTTGATAAGGTCACAGACAGCGGCGCAGATATAATATCACATGACACATGTAACGTTGGCAGTCTGGCTTGCTGAACTCGACACGAAGTTCGACAATTCTTTCTACTTCTCACGCAGTATTCGTGGCAGCTCCACCATTTCGCAATGTTGACCATACAGCTCTAGTAAATAAGGTATTCTCTCGCGCAGAAGAGCTGTACGTCAAACATACTCCTCCCTGGGGACCTCATGATCAGCACAGGATCCATTAACACCATCACCAACTTGCTTGCATGGTCATCACATTCAAGTTTGAGGCCAGAGGCCACAAAGAAATCTGGACGTGCAAGGGCCTTAGGCCATGTATAATCGAACCATATGTACAAACGACTCCAGCGCCCAATCTTCCCTTAGTGGTGGCCTTCTCCGTGACCCTCGCCGTGTCCGTGGTCGTCCTTCAAGAACAAGTACTCGTATCCGCAGTATGCTGCAAATGCAACTGTCGCAATGCCGAGACCTGGAAAACTGCCCTTGAAGCGATTGAATCGTGTGAATGGTCCTGAATATCTCCACGCCTCACTGCCTTTCAAGTCAGCAATCTACTCTCGGAGCGTTATACTGATCTTTTGAGAGGAGCAACTCACGCTCTGGCCCAAGGATCGTTCGCTGGTGTTCCGGTTGCTGCGGCTAATGCCTTTGGGTCGAAGCCCGTGAGGTTGGGTCGAGGCGCCCTGAGTGCTCTGCGGAAAGAAGGATAGTATTAGTGGTCGCGTTGCTTTAGCAGGAGTCCAATTGATGCGACAGACCTTGTGTATCGCATCGTGAGATATGTGTGTTGCCTCTAAATTGATGGTAATGGAGATTCGAAGTCGAGGTGAACCCACTAGCGCTCTTTTTGCCGCGATCGCGCTTAGAGCTTTCCACTTACAGTGATCCTACGATATCGCATCCAAAGAGCTTCAAACTCACATTCGACTAGAGAACACGTTGATCTTCCAGCCATCACATCGCTGATACAGAAGCCACTTCAATCAATCTACGTGACGATTACCTGCGATTTTAACCCTCTACACCTCCTCCCGCGCGTCGTTACGCTGCGCTCATGAAACCCGCATACTATCCTCGATCTTTCCGGAATAGCATATATAACACGTCAAACCGCCATGCCTCCCCCGCTGCAGCGCTTCGGTGGCGCGCCGAATAACCTTGCTGCACACTATCAACAATATCCAGCTCACTCACAGGCACACACATCTGGACTTCCTCCGCCGTCACTCGGAGGCAATCCAACCTTCATGAACGCAAACTCCATGCAAAATCCCTTCGCGGTTAACGGCAATGCTCTGGGGATGGGAGGAGGCTTTGGAGGAGCATCTGGGATGAATCTTACTGGCGGGAGTGGACTTGCAAGTCAAGCAGCACAGATCGGCTTCGCACATGGTGCAGCTCTCCAGCAACAAGCAAATAATGGAATGGGATCTCCTGGCTCCAGGCATATGGCGAACAAAGGTCGGATACGGGAGGTATGGAAGGGAAATCTAGAGGAGGAGATGGCTGTTTTGCGGCAACTTGTGGACAAATATCCATACATCGCTATGGTTAGACGAAGCTATGTCAGAGTGGATGGAAAAGTAAGCTGACATCTTTCAGGACACTGAGTTCCCAGGACTTGTCGCAAGACCTATGGGGTCCTTCAGAGGGAAGAGTGATTATCACTACCAGTGCCTGCGGTGTAATGTCGATTTACTTAAGATCATTCAGATTGGCATTACGCTGTTCTCAGAAGAAGGGGAATCTCCGCCAGCCACCCAATCCGCAGACGAGCTTAATCTACCCGGTGCTCGAAAGTATGGGGGTTTGGTGCAACTGCCAGTCGCGTGGCAGTTCAACTTCAAGTTCTCCCTGAAAGAAGACATGTATTCGCAAGTGTCCATTGAGGCATTACAACACGCCGGAGTGGATTTCCAAAGCCTAGAGAGAGATGGCATAGACCCATTTCACTTCGCATCCCTTCTGATCAGCTCTGGCCTTGTTTGTGACGAAGATGTTCGCTGGATATCCTTCCACGGGGGCTACGACTTCGGGTACCTTACGAAGCTTTTAATCTGCAGGGCCCTCCCGGACGACGAGGTCCAGTTTGATAAGCTCATGAAGAAGTTCTTCCCCAGCATATACGATATCAAGTACCTCATGAAGTTCGCGATTAGACAACATGGCATGGGGCAACTCACACCCTCAGATAATCAGACTGCAGAGATCCTGCAGAAATTCGAGCAGAAGTCGGGTCTGGAAAACATTGCAGAGATATTCAAGATCAAGCGACAAGGCGCTGCACACCAGGCAGGTTCTGACTCGCTTTTAACTGGAAAGGTCTTTTTCAAAATGCGAGAGCGGATCTTCAACGGTGACATCAATGATGACCACCTGGGCAAGGTGTGGGGGTTAGGCTTTCCAGATCATAATCCTGCCACGTACTCGACGCCGCAGCATTACCATCAACAGCTGCAGGAGAACAATACACCGAGCCAAAATGGCACCACTTACACGAATGGCACGCCTAGCACACCCAACACTGGCAATGCTGGACTCGCTAGTACGCCATCGAATAATAATGGGGCAAGCATTGGACCGTTGACTCCAGGTGGTGGAGGAGGAGTCTTTGGACAATTCCAGTTCGGCAACAAGTGAATATCGATTATGACTGGTCTCGTCTTCTGCTCCGGATGAGTAGGGAAAAGGGTTTCCTTGGCGTGGATAATCGCGGTACAACGGTGGCAACGAGGAGTTTAATCTGGTGCGGATGCTGTTGAATCCAGAGGAGTTCACGGAAGATTCTGTTTTCTGGACCTTTGTACAATTACACGGAAACAGCGAGGTGCATGGCTATGGATTCATTCGTCCCTTGAGACACCCAATATGTTCGAATTGCGCTTTTGTGTTGAGTGATAGTCACGTGATTTGAATAAACATGATTGACACCCAAGCCTTGCTTCCTTGTTCTCATGGTGCTACTGTCCAATACAACGTTTCTTTTCGTGGCCTCCTTCATAACCTCCATTCCGAATGCTGAAAAGTGGCAGTAGGAAGTGGATATGGCATTCAGTAGTATTGTTTGTACATAGTTTGATGAAAGGCTCGAGCTGACTACTCTCTCTCTACCTTACTCACTATGCCTCGGCTGACCCCAGACAGCCAATGAGCTCAACCTACGTCATCGCAACGAACTTTTTCCAGCTCAGGCCATGCGAGTGATAGAGGGGCAGTACTTCTTAGGGAGATTCTTTGAGCAAAGCACCAGGCGAACAGAACCATCAATTACTTCCTTCAGGGCTCATCGTCGGCAGCCAGCCCACGATGATGCAATGCCAATTCGAAAGCAAAGTCAGTTCGCCCGACTGAACCGGAGGAATGGCAGGTAGTGGAGGAAGCCCTCCAGAAGAATTACCACGAAGGGCAGAGTCGTACGGTGAGGTCGTTTTGGATAGGTAAGCACGGAACAGCCTTCTTTCTATCCCCATAGCATCCCCCCTTCTCCTTCATTCTCCCGTTCTTCCATTCTGCATCTCTTCTCTATACATATAAGCGACGGCAATCGATTCCAGCCGGAAGACGTCCATCAATTCCTCACATCCGCCCAACGCAATCCCAACCTTACGCATACCATTGCACGACCCTCAATACAACCCCGCACCAGCTCAAAATGTCCTCACCACGCGTCCTGCTCCTTGGCGGCCATGGCAAAGTGTCTCTCTTTATGACCCCCAAGTTCACCTCCCGCTCCTGGCACGTCACCTCCGTGATCCGCAACGCCGATCAAAAGCCCGCCATCCTCGAGGCTGGCAAGAACGGGCCCGGCAGCATCGACGTGCTGATCGCCTCCCTCGACGACGTGAAGTCCCAGTCCGACGCCCAGAAGATTTTGGACCAGGCCAAGCCGGACTACGTAGTATGGTCTGCCGGTAAGTCATCCCACCTCAATCTCTGAAGCGGCCCTCCCAGGGGGGGGGGGCAAGAGAATAGAGCAACCCGGCTGATGATTGTCTTGGGGTACAGGAGCCGGCGGGAAAGGCGGAGCGGCGCGAACCTATGCGATTGACCAACACGCGGCCATCCACTTCATTAAATCGTCCATCGCGACGCCCTCGATCAAAAAGATCCTGCTGGTGTCCGCCCTCTCGGAGCGTAGGAAGCCGGCGCCCTGGTGGTCGGACGAAGACTGGGCCGGGATACAAAAGATGAACACGCAGGTCCTGCCGGACTACTACAAGGCTAAGCTCGCCGCGGATGATGTGCTGACGCTCTTGGGCGAGGAGAGGATGGCGAGGGACAAGAGCTTTAGTTATATCTGTCTGCGGCCGGGGTTATTAAGTGATGAGCAGGAATCCGGCAAGGTTCAGCTGGGGAGAACGGGGACGACGGGTTCAGTCGCTAGGGCTGATGTGGCAGATGTCGCGGATAGGTTGTTGGCGGCGGGAGCGCGGGGTTGGATTGACTTACTAGGTGGGGAGAAGGATGTGGGTGCAGAGGTTGAGAGGGTTGTTAAGGAGGGTGTTACCTCAATTGAGGGTGAGGATTTGGAGGCCATGAAAGCTAGTCTGTAGGTTGAAGTAAGATAAACGAAAAGCATAAGTTTACCATCAATCTTCCCTGGATAAAACATCAGGGGAAAGCTTCCTTGCAGAGGTACTTTATGCAGTGGTTCTTGTCAGTCTTATACCTCCGAGTCAAGTTACATGAAGAATATGAAAATTCTAAGTGATTCATGCCAATATATATCTCTATGCTTGAGAAAAGAAATGCTACAGCCAACATGCCAACACGTTTTACACATTTATACTACGCTACAAGCAGTCGAAGCCTTATATTTACCGACCGGCTAAATGACAGCCAGAGAGCCTCAAAAGCCGAGCGCATAAGAACCCCCAAAGATCCAGATCCAGCTGACAACCGCCACTCCCAAACCATCTATTCCTCATCATACAGATACGCAAACCTCTCCCTTCCCTTCTCCACAAACCGGACGGGGACCTTGTCGCCACGCTTCATCAAGAGGGTAATGACAGGTTCGAGATCCTCCAAAACCTGCCGCGCCCTCTTGATCGCCTTGTCGTAAACGCGCTTCTTCTGCTTATCATCCATCATCTCGACCTCCTCATCACTCGCCCAGTCACTGACATCGAACTCGACCGAGTACCGTTGGAAGATCGCCGTCAGGACAGCCGTGATCTCGACCTGCGCAAACCGCTTTCCGGGGCACGCGCGCAGACCTTCGGAGAAGGCGAGGAACGCGCCCTTGGGGGGCTTGTACAAACCACCTTTGGAGGATTCGTAGGAGACTTTCTCCGAAGTTTCGGTCGAAGTGTCTTCTGCGGGCTCTTCTTCTCCGTCATCCTCGTCGTCGCCAGCCAGCCAGCGCTCTGGGACAAAATCTTCCAAGTCGTGGGGGGCGTCGCTGATCCAGGACGGTGCATATGGCCAGTAACGGGGGTTCCGAGCCGTGGCTACCGTGTTCAAGTGGATGAAAGTGGCATCAGGAACCGTGTATTCTTTCTTGTCAATGGTCACCTTCTTGTCACCGCCAGCCACGAGTTTGGGGATGTTGATCACGGGTGGAATGAGACGTAGTTGCTCGTTCAAGACTGCGCCGACCATGGAATTGTATAAGCGAGGCATATCGTCCAAGTACGAGATTTCTGAGATGGGCTTGTTACCGACGATGTTTTCGATGTCGAATTGGAGATGCTTTTGGGTTGGCGGGGACATGGCGAGATAGATCATGCTGAAATGCAGACTGTTTGCTGTCGTCTCGTGGCCGGCGAAGAACAAGATGAAAGAATTGCTGATGATTTCGTCTCGTGACAGGATAGGTTCGTATGCTTTGGAAGTCTTCTCGTTATAGTCTGATGGTAATTCATCTGATGCTTTGATCATAGGGCCTGTCTCTTGTTAGTTTTCGTCGCTTGAGCCATTTTGATAGGTTGGTATATACCCATCAAGTCCATGGTCTTGACATCACTTTCGCCGCTAAAAACCTGCTTCTTCTTGATGTCTAGCAGCTCATTAAAGTATTTCCTGGTCTCGTGAAACGCTCTGTAAGTTTTCCTCTGACCCTTAAAGGGTGAAATTTCTGTCGCGTGGGTAAGGATATGCTATATGGAATTAGGCCACGAGAACTCACTGAGCATCCACGGCGAAAACATCACGAGATTCAATAACCCACGAAGCATCTGGTCAAGACTGTCTCTGAACATCATAACATGCCCGTTCGTAAGTTTCGAGCTACTGAAGCCAGGAAGAGCCATGTCAGAGAGCATGGACTCGTCCTCATGAGGCCATAACTGCGGAACTCCGAATCCGGCGGCGCATATGACGTTCAAACTCAGCGTTGCTGTATGCTTGGCTGTATTCTCCACACTGATATCCCCAGCCTCATTCACGCCCTCCAATCTCCACAAGTTCATCATCCCCTCAGCCTGTCGCAGACTCTCCTCGAAAGCAAATCGATTGCTCTTCTCCGAGAAGCTCGGGGCAATGACCCGCTTGTGCTCCTTCCAGTCTTGGCCTTCGCTGGTGAGCATACTCCGCCCAAACAAGTCAACAATCTTGTATTCCTCAATCGGCTTCCTGAAGTCGGTCTTGCGGGTAACGAGTTGCGTGACGAGCTCGGCATTTCGGGTTTTGAGATAGAGCATATTCAGCGCCACAATCATATACGTATCACCGAGCCTGTCGTGTGTTGTCCGACGATGTGACCAGGATTCGCGTTGGCCGATTATACTAGATCGATCAGCGTGAAGGAGCGAGTATCTTCCCACCATGTGTGCGACTTACTGAACCCATTCCCAGTCTTTAGCGACGGGTAGTCGGGAGCATATGGGCAAGAGGATGGCTTCGATGAAGAAGATGTAGCGAAAACCAATGCCAAAGATAGCTTTGTAATGTTAGAAACCATAAAATCTGTAGTCTCTCGAGCTGGGGAGAATGCGCTGGTCCTTCGCGCGTCCGTATTTCTTCCCACCCGCGCATCAAGGGTTCAACGTGGGGCAGTGAAGTCGGCATGGGACGAGGACTAGGCAAAAGATGGAGAGAAACATGGGTGCAACTAACGGCTGAGGACATAGGGAAAGCCAGATCGTTTGGCGACTTCAATTCGTTGGCGGAAGGCCAAATATGTGCTGAAGGCCTTGGCTACGATCGCCAGGGCGGCGCCCAGGATCGTCAACGTCACTATGGAGACCATGACGGGCAGCGGCAAGGGAGAGCGGGACAAGCAAGACGCTGGCTTAAACCATGGATCCGGAGGTAGAAATTGCGAGGGCAAGACGCTTCTCTATCGATCTATATATGCAGCAGGATGGAACAAAACAGCTGTCACGAAGGGAGCCATGAGCATTGACGGTTCTGGTGCGCAAGGTGCTTAGCTTGGGGAGGACTCCTGGTGGCCCACACCAGAGAGAGCTAGGACCAGATCTGCCGCTTGTGGGGTTAGAGATGATGCTGTGAACTGCCTGTGCGTGATCTTTCTCAACACCTCCAGTCGACTTCCGCCACTATTGGATGACAAGCCTGCTTCTGAGCATCGGATGGGAGACGCCGGCGAGGAGAATACCATAGTGGCAGCTTCGGGGCTGTCATTGCCGTGCTCGCATTCGTCTGCGCCGCCCGACGGAAGGAAATGGGCGTTGAGGGGCAATCATTGTCGCTGTTTCAACTCAGCACCCGGGCGACGTGGCATCAGGCGAATCCGTTATCTTGATGAGACAGATTCTGGATATGGGTCTTGTTTTCTCGCACTCATGTGCCCTTCGGGAGGGTGCAAACTCAAGATGCCTCGCACAGGATACCGCGATTGGGAAACGCTGCAGGCCTGCGGCTTTGACCTGCACCACCAACAGATTCCCCTTCACGTGGTCCGGTGCCGTGGTGTAAAGAGACAACCAACCATGGTGATTACCGACATTGCGCCAGCATAGAACAGCCCTGGCATAACAAAAAGTTCGACGAAAGCGGCCATGGCTATAACAATAGCCAGACATCTCGCCATCTAACGTTTTCCGGTCGTCGATGTGTCGGTTGTCGGTTGATCCAACACGGCGAGCAACCGAGCTCGGTACCTTTTGCGCAAATCACATCTCCTCATCCTCGTCGCCTGCAGTCGTAGTGAGCAAGAACACACTCATGTTGGATGCTCGGGCGGCGATCTCGTAACCACGGTCTGACGCCTTATACTTGCATTATAAGTCCACCAAGGCGCGGAAAAGAGAAGAGCAGATGGCTGCGTCTCTCAAATCCCCTATTTTCTCTCTTACTCTCTCTCCTACTCTTGCTCGTACTCTTCCTTTTTCTCTTACTCAAGCAACTAAGCCAACACTACATCCAGAACGCTTACAGCACTGGCCAAGGCGGTCCGACCAGAGCACCCCTTTGATAGACCGAGGAGCATGGAGCAATGTCGAGGAGCAAAATCCCCAGGTCGGTTCCGAACCCACTCGCTGCTCCCGACATGATCCGGGTCGCAGCCAAGTGAGTGAGTGTTAGCACTTGCTATTCGGATTGCTAGCCTTCGCATGGGCACAAGGAGTTTGGAACAAGACTCGGCGCCGGCAAGCGTTGACAGCCAACAACGGAACTGGCACTGGCCGCGACGTTGGAAAATGTCAGATCTGGTGAGGTGAGGACTTTCAGAAGAGACTAAGCGAAGGCATACAGTACCGCCAGATAGGGTGCGTACCTGGAGGAGGATCTTAGATACTTGGTGACCCATGATGGCCCAGCTCGAGAATCTCGAGAACTTAAGAGCCCTGCAAGCGTGTTCTAAGTATCTTAAATGCCCTGCTGAACAATCCATGGCGGTACCGCTGGTGAACGTCGAGCCTTGAAGTGGCCCTGCAGGGCTCTCCTACTATGCGTGGGCGTGTCGTCAACGGCGGCATCGTGGTGAAATAAGAAGTTCTGGTCTAGTTGTCGTACCCACTGGAAGGGACGTTCTGGTCTTTACTGCTTCAGAAATGCTCGTCACCTTACGTAAAACAAAAACGGGTCAGCACTGTAGTTGGCAGCATCTCTGTAGCTAGTCTGGTGGCGAGGGCTACACAGAAGAATGTAGCAGTAAGTATGGTGATATCATCTGTCACAGCTATTCTAAGATGCTCGGTCACCGGAAACTTATAAGCGATGGTTTACTTCTCTCAATTTTCCATTTTTTAAAGAGCCAGGGTGCAAATGTTTGTCTATAATGTCCTACTCCTACCTTTGTGAGTAGGGTTCGGGCATTTTAATACTTGTGACTTTGAGCGTTGGCTCGTTGTATCTACTACGTGGGCTAAACCTCAAGAGGTAACCCCGCAAGGAAGTACCGGTCGAAATAAATACTTACCTTCTTCGCAACTTTAGCCGTTTAGAATCAAACTAACAATTGAATCCAAGTGCTGTGCCTCAATCAAAACTCCTTGTCTATCCATCAACCTTCAAAGGGTCGCCTTAGTGCTTCTCTGCAGTCTCCTCTTGTTTCCCAGCAAGACGACCCTGGCAGCGATGCCACCCTGTCATGCACAATGTGAGGGCGAGCTACTCACATATCCAGGACCAAAGTGACATCTCTGGACCACAATCTTGCGTATGACGAAAAGTGTAACGACCGGCCGAGGCAGCCTTGAATCTGCAACCTGTGTCCCGAACTGGCAATGCGTCGCCTAGATATAATTGATTCATTTCGCTTCCATGGAGAGGCAAATTGCGAGGTGAAGCAGACCCCTCGAGCATCCCAAAACCCCGATTTGGACGTCGAGAGACCAGGAGGCATGCCGTGCATAAAGATGCGGGTACTACGGCTACTGCCGCACACTCCACCACCTGCACTCTCGGAAATAAGCACCCGCTCCGACAGTGACATCGTCGACGATGAACTGGGTGGAGAATAAAGTTCAGCAAGCACTGTTGTGCCATGGCCCTGTTTGCAAGTCCCACTCTTGGGGAAAGACTATGGACGGACTGCAATCTTCCGACGTCTCGTGGGCTTCCACGTATTTTGTTGTAGTGCGACATGTAAGTGCCATGATTTTGCAAGTCTTGCAGTTTCCAGCGTCACGCCGTAAACCTCCCGATGGCATTGTACCGCTGCAAGGTCGTGACGATCGCAGCTGACGAAGGTCGGTCCTTTTCCGAGGCTCCGGCTGTGACTATCCAGGGTTTGGTGTTGAGACCCAAGAAAGAATCTGGGTCTCATACGGCTGGTTTTTTGCATGCAGAATGGGAAACTCGACCTTGTTAGGTGCCTGGGCGCACTTCCATCTGGTCTTTGCTTCTCGGTTCTCGCCGAGCCGTGGCCGGTAGTGGTTCGCAGGACTTTTGCCACTGGGAGACTTGGGGCTTCAAGCATTTGTCAAGACGATCGCTACTCCAGTTCCAATTCTGAGCCATGGCCGGTAGTGGTTCGCAGGACTTCGCCACTGGGAGACCTGGGCTTCGAGCATTTGTCAAGACGATTGCTACTCCATTTCCCATTCTGTGATGTTGTGACTTCGTAAGTTTGTATGCTATCTATTGTGGTTTACATCTAGTGACTTTGTGTGTGTCTCTGCGAACGAGCCGTCTGTCATCTATGTACAAAGATGCCGGCTGCATGCTCTCGGATTTGCCTCACTACAGAACCTGAAAGTGTATTTGCTCGCCTTCGTTTGAGTAGATCGCCATACTGTTTCGCTGGTAGCTGAGGAAGATCGTAATAAACGCAGTGGTAGGGAGTGCTTTGCTATCTGGCCGTGATGCAAGTATGTGCTTGAGTGAAAGTCTTCATCAAATTCTCTGAAGTATCATACGCAGTCTTCGAGCAAACTGTCGTCTTTGAGTGGCAGCCCAAGATCCCGATATTCAGCGCTGGCGGACCTTGACTTGAAAGAGCTTGCAGGCCTTCAAGCCATGGCGGACGCTGTCGAAAATTCGATGTCTGGTGCAGCCGTATGTGCCTGCTACTTAGTTGTCAAATATTTGGGTTGTTGTAGATTGCGACCTGTAGGATAGCTGCTCGTGTGAACAAGAAGACTGAAGAACGAAGAGGACCAGAAGCATAATCCTGCCGCAGGTCTCAATCGAAAAATAGTCTGCCTGTGGAATTCTTGTGCAAGAGCATCCAGTGCTCTATGCCAGCCCCTATTGTGTCGAAGTGCTGACTGCGTCCCTTTGTTCGCGCCCGTCAATGATATATGAAGAATATGAGTTCGACGATGTAACCTGGCGTCGTGAGGAGAAGTGACGACAAGAAAGTCTAGACTTGGCGCACAGAGAACCAGTGTAGGATGGAAATGTGTTTCGTTCTGCTCTACTTCTTGCACAGCTTTGAGAAGTTTTGAAGATAATTCGGGTTCGATTCTGCTCCGTCGATTGCAGATGTGTGTAAGAAGTCGGGTAGTCTCGAATTGAATTCCTACAATGTGACCATCAACACTACGAAGGCTCGTGTACTATTTCTTGTCCACTATTGCTTGTCATTACGGAAAGCTGCAGGTGTATGTGCTCAAACAGGAGGTTTTCGTGATGTAATGGCGTCTCCTTAACCACTGTAGTCTACCGGCTTGAATTTTCAACACTTCGCCTTACTAGAGGTCTCTTCAAGTCTGCCATCTACACACACCGTGATACTTGCAACAATATGACATGTGATGATTCTTATGTGGGTTTGGGACCATGAGATGATGCCTAAGTGGTTTTGAAATCCATAAAGGGTGTTGCTATGCTTGGCTCGGTGTGCGAAGCATGGAGGCGGGACTAGAACCATCACGGTCGGCCTTGCCTTGTATTGACAAAACCAGGCTATTTTGCTCTGGGCGGCAACAAAAGAATATTCGCAGTCCTCGAGATCCGTTCTTCCAGAGATAACGTTGTTCAAAACAATTCCGCGTATGGCAGAGGAGCGAACTGTCCATTGTCATCGAGTTCTTCGAAGATCGACTCGATCCGGGTGTCTCTCCGAAAAGAGGCCTGCACTCACGTCGATATCAACTCACCTCTTAGCACCTTAAGAACATGGAGATGGATTCACAGTACTTCTGTTATTACGTCTACTACCAACTAGGACTGCTGTCTCTTGTGGCAGACCATCATCGATCTGCGAGCATAACGGATGAGTATCAACGTGTCTTCGGAAAGCTGCTTGAACAGGACTGATCTACACACATCACAAACAGACAGCACAGGTTTCAAGCAATATATCTCAACTACAAGCACCCAGAATCATCTCCCAAGCCTCGTCAACTCTTCTGCACCAACCCTGACCGAGTTCGATTCCATGACCCGCACTTCGACGAACCTCACCTCGAGCACCATCAATCTCTATCCCGAAGCCTCTCCACTAGCCCGTGAGCCTCAACACCAGTACTGTCACCTGCAATCTTGCTAAATAACGCATCGATAGGCGCCAGAGATGGTACGCTGTGTGCGAGAATGGCTCTCCGTATCTGCAAGCCTGATCTTACATTGGCAGAGACAAGCTGCTTGGAGGCCGTCGAACGGCTTCTGCAGCTGAGAAAGAATGCCGAAACCTCTTCGGTAACCAATAGCCCTCTATATCAAGACAAGACACTTACATGTCGGCATCGACGCTCTACATCTCTCTCAACAACCGCCTCGCTTAAGAATAGGGGCTGGCATTGCCGTGGGCATATTTAGATGCAAGACACTTCAAAGACAAGGCGCAGGCGACCAACCAAAGAACAGAAGGAGTGTTACATAGGCATATACTGAAACTTTGAAAGCCTTGATTAGGTCTGGTGATGGAGAGTCTCACTCGATATTCCAGTCTCCATCTTGATACCGGCCCATGAAAGGAATACGCAGTACCTCATCCGACATAGCTACGACTATAGGGTTTCTACGGGATATACCTTAGTTGATGGCATTGGAATTAGTGTATATACGAAAAGAAGGTGCTGCTACCAGCTTTGAACGGTTGTAGTGCATCAGAGGTTGTCTGTTATGAGTATCGCGGGCCCCAAAAATGCGTATCTAAAACTTCACCATCATGTCGGTAGATCAGGATACAGCTTAGCGACACCTGAGTTCAACTCTCTCTATCCTAGAAGTGGGAACATAAGAATCAGGATGCTTGAGCTCTGGGTTCGGACCCAACCCGATGATCAAAGCTCGTCTCGGTGGCTAGAAAATGAGACAAATTTACGTGCAAATGCCCATATACTCAGACACGGCAAAGCACCTATTCTGGCAGCGAGACAATATTGGCAAAGTAGAGAGTGGGTGCATTCAAAGGCATCAAAGGACACTGCAATTTGCATAAAGATTCGATTCGAGAGTATAGAGCCATCAAATTGATTAAGAAGACCAAAGGTACACACCTATGTAGATAATATATTCCATAAGAGAAAAGCCCCATTATTCCGTCCCATACACACAGAGATATATCTTTTATAAGGAGAAGTGAACAGTAGCCCTAATTCCACATATCCCATTCCTGAAGCCCTTTTCATTTTCCCTGGTCCATCAGCAGAAGAAAAAAAACCCGTAGTTAAAACTTTGAAGTGGATTTTGAATCACCACAAGAAAAGACCCCGTCAGAGATTAGTATAAAAAAAAGAAAATAGGAATTTCGCACACTGTTATATTGATCACCCTCGTTTTCATAATTCTTCCCTTTGCCGATAGCCACGTTCCAATTGTTCATTCTCTTCCCGAGTCATTTTCGTAAGTACGTAGGTACGCACATCCATCATAAAAGGAAGTAAAGTCCTGCACCGTCCGTCCGTACGTCCATAAAGAAGCCTAGAAGCTTTCGTCTCAAGAAATCCCCACAAGAACTCCTTGCTATGTTCCATTATTTTCCCTGTTTGCCTTTTATCTTATGCGGCCATCCAAGCAATCAACTACGTTTTCCCTGCTCTTGACCCTGGAAAATCATAGACCAATAAAATATAACAAACACTCGCTCACACGGAATTGCGTACACCCAGCCTAAAATTGGAACACGCTTTCCCACTCCGATACCTCTTTCCAAAAGCAGGAGATCTCTGATCGAAATCTAAATCTTCCAGAGTAGCCCTCCTCAAGGTCATCACTCATGACATCCTATCATGATGGCAACGTAACCTGTTCCCCAATGAAGCTCATGAAGCAAGTGAACAGAATTATTGAGTGATAACAAGCGGAGTTCCAAGGTACAACAGCGGCGGGCTTAGGACAGGGATACGGAAAGGAGGACCAAAAAAAGTAAAAGCAGTAAATCTCCAAAAACCACTGGACGCCAGCACACAAAAACTGACTTAAATAATATCGTAACTGCGGGCCGATGGGAACCAAAGTGTTCCACGGACCGAACACATAACATGCACATAGACGTATGGTCGTGCACACACACCCAAAAGAGAAGGAGACTGGTCCATAAAGTAAGGAATAGCGTCCGTTGACGTATGGTCTCGATCCCGGGCCTGCGTCCATTTCCGCTGCGAGATATCCACAACGTGACATCCGCAATCCACATGAGACAGAAGATTCTAGATATAGGGATTGAGGACTGGAAACATGTAGCCCGACTGAAGCCGGTTCAGAAGAAAAAGTAAACATGCGAAGAGATTTTTCCTTACCCTATTCGGATGTGCTGTTGAATACCATCGGAAAAGGGCTAAGAAATGACGAATTTTGCTGGCCGTGATATGTAACCCTTCCAATTTCATCCAAGACTGGCGTGCTATTCGACAACAGCTGAAATGATCGGGTCGAGATAGGAATATGCAAGGTGTATATGAAAACGCTCAAGCGCTATCACTAATGTCCAGGAGCGACAGTAAATCAGATTGCTGCTGATAATATCTTGGGACAGATAATAGATAGAATAGGGACTAAGTTCTCATGACGCAGACGTGTGTTGGCAGATTTGATTAGCATTGTTTGCGAAGGTCATTGATTCATGTCATTGCGTATGCATGCCATGCGATTCTTCTTTCAGTTGCTCCTCGCCGTGTCCATATTGTGGCATGCTGCCGTCATTCAGGAAATCTTGGTACCCTCCCTCATGTCCTCGACCAGTGTAAGGGTGTGCTAGACTGCCTGTCCTCATTTGGGGCCCCATGTTTGCTGGTCCTGTATCATAGCGAGTGCCCATACCATCATACCCTGGGTGACTGAGAGCCAGTGGTGGCAACATTGGTTGTGCGAGTGGCAGAGGTGGAGGGAGTTGGTATCCTCCAGTACTTGTTGTATGTGGTGATGTTGTATAGTATGGCTGAGGAGAAGGCCCGTTCGACGAAGTGTTGAGAACAGGCATGTTGCTGGATTGCCATCCATACATGGGGTGTTGCGGTGGTGATTGGTACTGAGTGTGGTGCCCTGGATCTGGAGTAGGTTGCTGGAAGTTTGGCGTGGCGTGTAGCTCCCATTTATTGCGGAAGGAGTCATTCGGAAAGGATGATTGTTGGGCATCTTCCATCTTGTGCTCGCTAAACCCTTGAGGTTGTGGATAACCACGAACCGGGAGCTGTCGCCAGGTTTGGCTGGATTCACCCTTCACACGATTGTCTTCCATTGGGCGAGTAGACTGAATGTTCTGCATCAATGTATGGTTGGACGAGACAAGAGAGTCTGGCGTTGACATTTCTGCTGCTGCTGCAAGTACAGCAGCGTCGGCCTCGTCGTATTCGTCACCCTCCTCCGGCTCATCGTCGGAGCCATTCATTGAGCCATCATGCGTCATAACACTACATCTAGAATTTGGATCTGGTGCACTCATGTCAGAATTTCAATCGGCCACTTCGCGAGGGTAGACATACCGAGCTCTCCTCTCTTCCAACGTTCCTGCAGCCTCGCTACCTTGAAAATTTCTCTCAAAAAGGGTCTCTTTTTTGAGTTTGCAGGATGATCAGTGTCGTTGAACCAATTGCTCATGGCCTCCATTGTGACCTCTTCCAGTTTCTTAACACTTAGGTTGGCTTTCTGTACGGCCTCACATTTGTTCTCAATAATCATAACCAAAATATGGATGAGGAGATTGATTCTCTCTGCAACAGTATTAGTGATAAGTCTTTCCAAACTTTCAACGTTGACATACCAGCTTTCAACAAGTGATCAGGTTCTCTATGTCGCACCTTCAGTTCACCTACTGTGGCTGGCCACCAAGGAGGTCTCTTGTCTTCTCCTTTGGTATATGGAAAATGGGTCTGCTTCTTGGGCTCGACCAGTTTAACAAAGGCTTTTCCAATCACCTTACAGGCGGCTTGCTGCATATCTTTGAATCTGGTCATATAGAACTTCCGAACTTCCTCCTCGTCGTCAAGTCTGAGAGATTGCGTTTTGATTGACTGGACAGGAGTAGGACGATCGTCATCTTCGTCGTCATCCTGTCTGTACTTGCCCCGTTGCCGTTTTCGATGTATCGATATCGAATCATCCCCATCTGACTCCTCTTGAATGTGTCTTTGAACTCGACGTCGGCGACTTCCAGAAGACGATTCATCACTTGTTGTCGAATGTTTTCGATGATTTCGGCCATTTGGCTCTTGGAAGTCCTGGAACATGCTGTCATGATCAAAGGCTAAACACACTTCATCAGCAATGATTGGTATCTCGTGGAAGTGAGTTCCAATACCTGGGTGGGTATTTGCCCCCTCAGCAGTGGCTTTCCTGACCACTGATCGGAATGTTTCTCGAAATCGAGACGTGAAGATATCTTGTTGGTATGGCGTGAGAGTCTGGGAAGTGTAGGTTTTTTCGTCACCATTTTCACACAGAATAAACACGCCGAATTCTCTGACGCCCTGGATTCCAACACAACGTTTCAAAGCATGCTCCACACTCTGGACACAGACATGAGTATCAGTAATAGACGACATCAATTAGCCTAACGCAACTTACCAGATGTCGTGGATGCACTGATGTGGTATTGCTATTGAATCGAGAAGCATCGTTGAATGCTGGGTCATAACTCCTCTCGAGGGATCGGTCTGTCCATGCTGACGTTTCTCTTGATGAAGTCGTCGTGAAGAACTCTCGCTGCTGCTGCTGCTGCGGAGTGGGAATACCCAGGTGTTGTACCATGGTGAAGATATATCGAGAGTAGATGTAAGGAGTGGTGCACCTCTACACTCGAGGAATGAAGAGCGGTGAGGTGTAACAGGCGAGCTATCGTATTAGGAGATTTGGGGAGAGCGAGAAGTGAGGTCTATAATGTTATAGAAATGGGACAGAGGACAAGCAACGGCAGCTTGGCCTAGGCGAGACCCAAGATCCGCACTGCTCAGAAGACAGAGATGGCTATGGCGGGAAGCATTAGTGCCACGAACTAGTAAGGTGTAGCTGTGAGAAGGAGTGATCCACCTTCACATATAATGTGACAGGGGCTTTGGTGGGAGGGTCGCGGTGGCTGAAGTGCAGCTTAGGGTTTTGAAAAGGGTTCGAGACGCGCGAGTAAGAAAAAGCAACGAAAGTATGTAGACGAACGAGTATGATATGATGTATGCGGCACACCGGGGCGGTTTCTTTTGAGTTTGAATGCGAGGGAAACAAGTCATGCATTTGCATGCACTGGCAAGATGGAATTGCCTCTGGGAAGATGTGGAGTACCTGCACCAGTGTCCGAGGGCGTCTTGAGGTCAATCAGCACCCAGACAAATAACAGGTGATCATATGGAAGTCCGAAAGAGCGTCGTGGTTGTTTGTGGAAAGATTACTTCGCTGTCAAGGGGAGGGGTCTGACCTTGAATCGTCTTAGTACAAGTCAATGTGCTTTGCTATCAATGGAGGCTTGGTAAGTGGCCAGACAGTCTGCCTTCACACTACCGGCTCCTTTTATTATGCCCTTGCTCTTGCAGCTTCGAATTGGAGTCTGCTCCAATGACCTGCACGATCAATTGGTCTAAGGTCCTCGCGAATACGGTTGGCTGTGGAGGTGGACAGCCAGGAGAAAGAGACGGAGGGCGAGAGATATTTGGAGACGCTCCTGTCGTGCTTGTTGGTGTTTCCTTGGGGTGTCGCCTCGCTTTGGAATGGGGGCGTCGGTCCAACCAGAGCTGTGGGTGAAGGTGAACGGAAAGCAGGTGCTCAGTGTTTGGCAGACTCACTCGTCCCGTCCCTAAGACATACGGGACTCGTGTTGGACGGAACGCGGTAATGCAGAACGAGAGACAAGTCTCGCAACGGCTGGCCAGAAGACTGGCAATACCTGTTTGAAATGGAGTGGTAATGTCGAGGATGAAGTGGGAGCAGAGCAGACGGGAAGTCTCCCGGTGGTACAAAACGGGAAGCTCGCCGGACGAACGAACGAGGAGCAAGCAGGCTAGGATGTATGTATGTATGTATGTATGTATGTATGTACGCCTGTCTGTCTTTCTGTCAAAGAGCACCCGGGCGAAGTCAGGCGAGGTGAGATAGCCAAATTTCCACGGAGAGGGACTCTAGGAATACAGGTAATGAGTTGCACAAGTGCCAGTAGGTGCAACTCCTGTCGGTAGATATAGACAATAACAGAGGTGCGCTAGATGGAGTGCATCTGTGGGCAATCTCACCATGAATCCAGTGAATAAATCTGGAAGTTGTGGGTCTGATTAGTGATGAATATGATGGGGGGATGAGATATGAGGTTTAGGCGGCTGGTTTAAGATCGGAGCGAGACGAGACAGCTGAAAGATCAAGAGACGGTGCATACAAATAAATGTGAGAGAAAGGGCCCAGAAGATGCTAGCTCGCTTTGCACACACCTAGTAGAGCAGGGTATGATGGGTAGGGCAGAGGGAAGGGAAAGCAGATAATCCCGACGTCAATCCTCGCGTGTGCCAGTAGTCTATTGAGGGGCCAGGTACAGGTGGGAAAGGCGAAAACGGACGTTGCTGCAACGTCCCTTGCCTTCTGTCTGCGATGGACTGTGCGAGATGCAAGATGCGTCGGAGTTTGGTGGGGTTGAAGAGGGGAGCCCTGCTGTTGCTTTTGCTGAGGGTGAGGTGAGAGAGAGCGAGGGTGCCAGCCAAATAGCATGGGCTTGGTCTGGAGATAGCATGCGTTACAATGCCTCGTTAAAGGGCGCCCAATCACCGGTTGCCCACTCGGAGAAAGTAGCAGCAGGCGGTACTGTTGGCTTGTCCCCAGCATAATGAGAGACAACCGCAATTGGGGAAGATGTCGGCGAAGGGCAGCAAGGCCGGACCCGGACCAAGCAGCACTCCTATTCACCTCTCCAAGTCCAAGACCATTGCTAGATCCGAGGCAAGGACGGTATAACAGGGGCATCCACGAGAAGAGGGCAGCGTGGGCTGCGATCTGCGATGACGAGAGGGTGGTGAGGACAATCCTGTGAGCAGACAGGCAGAGCAGAAGATAAGGTGTCCAACCCAGTGCGGTGCCCAAGGGAGAAAGGATGGGTGGGGTTCGGATAGCCCACCGCTGCGGGAGGATGTTGACACGGTGCGGCCTGCAAGGATGGAAAATTGTAAGGAAGAGGGATCGATGGATGGCCAGGGCATCGCACAGAACGACCGGTCCAGTCAGGCTGGCCGTGGGCCTCCACACTCTAGGGGCCCTGGCTACCTTAGAGAGCAACCTTAAGACTCTCCGCATCCAGGGCGGCGCTGTGCTGCCGGCGGCCCCTTCTGAGTCTGGTGAAAATCAACCCAGCGACGAATATACGAACTGTTGACCGTTCGTCAGTGGCCACCGTCGACCGGAGGCAAGGGGCGACTACTACCCCAACCGGCGGATCGCTCCCCAGTGCCATTGCCACGTCGCCTGTCCTCGCCGTGTTGGACAGAGTGCACGGGACAAGGGTTCATTGCGGTGGATGTCGATGCCCATGCGTACTGTACTGTACTGTACTGTACTGTACTGTACTGGACCGGACTGGACTGGACTGGATGGTCCTGGACCGTACGTTGCCGGGCACGGTACGCTGGACTCTGCTGGGGACTTTGCTTGCCGTTGGGTCGAGGCCTGACCGGGGTGAGGTGTCACATTAGCAGCACGACGCCTGCGCTGCCCGTCGTGCGAAGGCGCGTGATGGGCGCGGGACGGAGGAAGCGAGGCCAAATCAGCCGGCTGTTGGATATTGATTATTGGATATTGGTGGTGGATGGTCAATGTTCTGTTGAAGTTGACTGATGCGATGTGATGTGATGTCATGCTGAGGGTCCATTGCTCTGAATGGGTTTGCCTGCGTGCGGGCTAGTTGGCTGTGAGTGGCCGGGGGACGGATCCTAGCCCGGCCCGACAGAGTTGATGCCTCCTAATTCGCGGCGTCGAGATGCAATTCCGGGCGATAGTTGTTGAGCATTGCTCTTCTGATACTGATGTATAGCTTCACCGTGGCGCCTGCTGCAGTCACGACCTCGTCAGCCGACTTGCCGCTTTGGGGGCATCCGTACCATCGTCCACCAGGCTACTGGACGCCGAACGGAGGGTGCATTTCTCATTTCTCACGGTACCTATTTCCGATCGTGTTGTCGAAGGGCTGTATGCCTCGATCCCCGCCGGACCAGCGAGCGATCTGGCGGAGGGATGACAGCTTACTAGGCTACCCGCCTCGCCTTCTCGGCCTTGCTTGGCCTTGCCTTGCTTTCTTTTGACAGCGGCAAGCCAAGGCCGCTAGGTGCAGTGCGCGTTGCGCTCACCTCACAGCATCGACCGTCGTGCCATCAGACATCTTGGAGAGTCTTACTATGCCACCCCTTGCGGAGGACCACGCTGGAGCCACGATTCAGCCTCGACGAGAGAGTCAGGACGCAGCAGCCCGACTCACGGCTGGATGCCACTCCACCCCCATCGTCCTCCGTTCGACTCAGCTGACGGAGCTCAACATCCCCAACATTGGCGGTCTCCATGCACCACCAATTGCCTCAGTGCCTTCGCAAGTCCCAGCGCGCTTTGCCCCTGAGCTCCCGGTGCATGTCGCAACTGCGATCCTAGCTTACCGGCGCGAGAAGCCAGCCTATTACCTACCCATCTGCAGATGCGATCCTTTATTTGACGCAAATCACCAATATTTGTTTCATGCAACTCGACCTGCGCACGTTGCCAAATCGGAACGGTATGCGGGTGATCCAACCAAGCTTGTTGTAACTCTGCAGGCAGGCACCCTTCCGCCCCAGGTCGGTCCTTGTGATTTTGCATTTGCTTCTCTGGAATGTCTTCGACTCAGCACTGCCCTTTCGACTCGGCTGTTAAAAGAAAGGAAGCCATGTCCCTATTTGCTTTTGACATAGAAATGGAACATGTGCCCGACTCCACCGCGCAGACACATCTATTCTGAGGAGATCTTGCACTACCACTGATTTTGAGTTCCAACAGTTACCACGCGCACCGGGGGACTTCCGCGCCAAAAGAAAGCGCAGTAAAAGCAACGACGGGGGCACGGCAGTGACGACAACAATCCAGACTTTCAAGAGTTTGCGGAGGACGTTAATTCTCGACCATCGAAGAATCAACCAATCCTTTGACCGGTTGACATGTACATGTGTGCGTTATCACACTGCGACCTAGCCAGTCTAAATCTAGACACTCAATCACGCCCAGTGCCCGCAAAGATTTTGACGTACTGTAATGTCTTCCGCTATTGTTCAAAGTTCAACAAAAATCACGCCCCGATTTGAATCTGTATGTCTGGTTGGGTGGAAAGCCGTTACACAACGTTAAATGAGGTCGATCCGGTTGACAGAGCCCGGCTCCACGCGAAGACGCATCGGTGCGTCAACGAGGGTCCCTCGACCGCAAGCACCGGTGCTAAATCTCTGATGTTGAGGAGCCTTCCAAGCCGCAATCTATTAAAGGAAAATGGTCATTGGATAATAGCCTTTCCCAACCTCGCATGTAAAATTTCATAACCCTGCCCTGTCAGTTATCAGTATGTCGATTCGAGGAAAGTTGATTGATCCTTCTTATCCAAATTCAAATCGAGTGTTCCCCACAGCGGGAAAGATCTTGATCGTCATTACCCGTTGTTTAGCTGAACCTTTCAAGTGCAGAGATGTAACCTACACTTGGCCTAATCCTCCTTTAAGCTCTTCCACTTCGTCCCACAGCCGCAAAGCGAAGCGATGGTTGGCTGACATGCATCAAGGTGGAGACCAAGACAAATGGATCCAGTTGTGGTAACCACCAAGCAGATACGAGCATGGGGCCAAGGATCAAGCATTCACACTAGAGGATAATCATATCGCGTTCCCAGCTCATATACCAGAAAGACCATGATCGATGATGTGCAGATCATAAGTGGAATGGAGAGTAACCGCCTATTCTCTGAGATAGCCAATATTAGCAACGGCGCTGAGATCAATACTTTGTAATCCAGGCGGTCATTTTCTTGGCCTCTGGACTCAATCACCAATCTTGGCAGGGCGAGGCGTAAAGCAAGGCTCGTTGTCAGGCACCTGATACGCGGGGCAAGCAGCTCTCGTGGTGCGCCACAAGTCAGACGTCTGCATGTAAGCACACCATCGCTCTCGATGGGCAGAGAAGTTCCAAGGCATAGACCACAGAGGCGTTCTCGACTTCTCAATGCGACAAACGAATATGCAGCCACAGCCAGAGCGGTATGGTCTAGCTTTCCAAACCGGAAGATGTGGCTTGAGTCACGCTGCTAGAGATAATCATCCGCCATGCGACGTTTACCAGCTGTGCTCAGCTATGCAAGAACCAAGTCGCCTCGTACGGTTCGAGAGCAGATATGATATTGATATTGATGAAGTGCCCGACGAGTGCATTCTTTCCAAACGACAAGCATAGAACCATCCTTGTCGACTCACGCTAGTACAAGGCACATGTGCGAAAATAGGAAGGGAGATCTCTCTTGAAACTCGAGACTATGTGCCATGGTTTTGTCCTATCAAAAACGCCAGCTCTTTAGACTCATAGACTTGGGCACCTTCAGATTTTAAATGCCCGTCAGGTGCGTTGCAAGGACGGAGCGATCTCCGGCGCTTACCACAAAGTGGCAGAGGTCGGCGTGATAGCCGAGCGGTTATAATATCCGCCTTTCTCGGCAAGATCAAGATCTGCAAGAGCTGCAAAGACAGAACAAAATGTGACAGCTTAGGCTGTAGATCCATCCACCAGCTCAAGATGGCAGGCCTGAATCCTCCAAACCAACCTGCATATAGCCGCATGACTGGATGTCGGTGGCACTTCAAAACCAACCTGCATAACGCCGCATGGTCACAAGCAACCTGGCAGGGAAGAAGCAAGAAGGATTTCTAGCGTATACTTACTTGTGGAGAGAAAAGTCCAGGCCCTTTGACCAACAAGGGTGTTCTCACGATAGAATTAGCAATAATGTTTTCACTGTCGCCCATACGCCAGTACCATTGCGAACCTAGCTTCACGAGGTACTTCGCACGACTCCAGAAATGGAGTCAATCCAGTCACAGCGCGTACAGGACGAGGGCAAGCACTTTATCGTTTCCCGGCCAAGAAACATGCCCGCGTTCCATGAAGTTTGAAGAACGTCCATCCACGATAGGTGACGACCTGTGCAGTTGATCTGCCAGGACTGAGGATTCAGTTATCAGATTGGGTCCGATATGGCACAATACCCATCCAGATATTTACTACAGCTAGTCCCTTGTCTTCAGAGCTCTTTCTCCGAGCAGATCAGGATCGAGGATCGATGAAGACATGGACCAGTCTTGTTACCCTTGTCTTGCTGTGTATGTAAGGTAAAGAGGTCGCTTTGCAGACAAGCTTTTCGGTAGCAATAACATTTGCTTGGACTTTTAAACAATGTGGAGCTTTCGTGAGCTTAGAACCCCTTCAAACTTACATCCCCAGCGCCTTTTTATTGTGCGCCGCGTCACGTACCCCTCTTCTTCACACTGCTTATTATGAGGGCTAGCAATGCCATGTCATTGGAAGTCAGTAACAAGGGTGGCTATTGGCTTTGAGAACGAATGACTAGTACATACAACAATCCTTGTCTCTCTCGGCCTCCTCCAGGTCTTAAAAGGGTCCACACAAAAACTCTATTTCTTAAAGCGTCCTTGCCCACTCTTCTCATATTCCTTTCTTCCTTTCCAACCTCGCAGTTCCCGCCAGCAAGTTTCACGGAACGAGGCGCCGAAGACCCCCCGTCTTGATTCTGGACCTCTTGCCGACCATTATACACTTGGGGAAATGTTGGCCGCCCATATCACTTCAAGATATTTGTTTTGCGATCCACTTATAAGCCTCTAGGTCTCCCTCATACGTGGCGAACTTGCCCCAGCGGTGGGCCTATAGCAGATAAGCTCAATGGATGCATTGTACGTTGCTGGTCCCAGATGCCGCCTTCAGCCGTGTACTTCAAGTAGTATCAGACAATGCCAGAGGTGGAACGTTGGAATGTCATCAAATGAAAGTAAGCTGTATGCCTCGCCTTGACCAAATTGAATGCATCGAAACTTAGCCCTTGGGTGAACACTAGTATACCACCGTTATCAGAGAATGCAGCCTCTCGCCATTCGGTATAGCATGGGCTATATGGATTATGCTGGTGCTTCCGGCGCGCCTTCAGGCAGACGCTGTGTTCAAGTCGTGCCCAAGGCACACCATGCTTACACTAAGAACCATTGCCAAGCAGCCGCCTTGGCCGCAATCTCTCCGCCTGACTGGCACGCAAAGTATTGCCAGGGCATACACATTCTCAAGATCTTGGTTGGATGATAGATCGAGGCATGGAACTTGGTTACATTTGAGCCAACCTTGTCTTTTGATCGTCGAAAAGAAAATGGCATTGGGCTCTTAGGCGGCCGTTTGGGTTTTGCTAGGGATACGTCGAGCACAGCCTGCACGGCGTCTTCAGGATGATTGATTCGATGTGGTGGCCGTCGCCGTTGGCCCTTTAGATCAACAACCACACGCGGATGGTTTCAAGGACGAACCTTTTGACGCCATTCTTAACACTGGCTTTCTGTATCCGCCACCCGTTTCCCCGAAACTCAAAAGCAGGGTTCAGTGGCCCACATGCAAGTATCCCTTGCGCAATTCCGTATAGTTCTGTCCTTGGCTTGGTGCCATGGAGGACTGATAACACGAAGGAGCTGAAGGTCATGCGGGAGTGCGTGTCTTCAAGCATACGAAGGACATGCCTTTCGAGTCGTCAAAGGCCACCGCATCGCCGTTGCAGCGCATGGAGTCATGCGTCCATCCCCAAGTCTGTATTGGCATCGGACAGAGGGATGGGAAAGTATAGCAGCGCATCAATTGTTCGACCGTCGTGGTTTTCGCGATAACGGGGAATCGGACGACAGCACTTCCTTGGCCCGGTCAGCTGGCTTTGTTATTTCATGCATAAGGCAGCATTCCTTGTCGCTTACCCCGGCATTGGGCGCATCCCCCAGTGCCACACCCTGGAGTCAATCCGGTCCCCCGCTGACCAGAAGACTACTGAAAAGAAGCAACAGGCGGCGGACGGTGAGAACGAAGGCCGAGCCTGGTCGTTGCCTCATCAGGGCTGTGTTCCGGTGCAGTTCTGCAATCGCTGGGCTTTTCGAGGCTTTTCGGCGGCGATGCGATGTGATGTGATGTGACGAGCAATAGTCAGCCACAACTCAGCAGGTCACGGCGTCTCAACCCAGCCTGGCTGAGGGTGAGCTACAGGATGCTTGCAAGTCATCACTGTGGTAGCTCCCGCACCCGCTCCCTCCTTGGACAACCGAAGGGCCAGATTGGTACGGGGCTTCGACTTCCCGTGACTGCCACAGGTACAAGATACCGGCAACGGGCTCTCTCCCGTATGTGATAGAAAGCTCCTTGGTTTCACTTAACAACAGTTATGGAACCTTAAGTCTCATGCAGTCCCCTTGCCGTGGAGCGTTGCACGCCGTCCATGAGAGTGGCGACCACTGCCTCTGCAGCGCACGCATGGACGCTCTTGTCGCAACCACAGAGCCTTCGGACTGTGAGCCCCCGGTGGACGGGGAGGGCGACTCTAATGCAAGAGCTTTCTTTTCGTTCCTTCTGGCCTGGCAACCGGCAACCCCATCTCTACCCTGCCTCGCTTCAGACTGGTTGCTGGTTCTTGATTCGAACCTCATGTCGTCAGCGGTCTATCATTTCGCCATCGGGGTATTGCGGCAGACCTCAGGGCTGGCCTTCAAGAACCTGTTGATAAGTAAAACTGGCTTGTGTATGTAACCGCGCTGCCTGTTCGACACCATCTGGTGGAGCAGTCTGGGAACTTGAGGATCAGCATGGCGCGGGCCGTGTGGGTCAAGAGTGGTTCTGTACGTACACTACTATGCTAGAGTAAGTAGGTAAATGGCTTTGGATGGGTCTGGTAGCCATCGGCCAACACATGAATCGTGAACGACATGACTTGTAGCACACGGATCTCGGAAACCAGCAAGAAAAGTGGGACAGATCGAACAGAAGATGAATTCAACCCGAAGGTTGTTTTCTGAAAGTCCCATCGCTCACGTACCCACTCCATCTCCCGTTCGCCGTCTTTCCTGGCCCCCTTGCACCACCTCATCCATCTCCACTGCAAAGAAACTCAATTTCAAATCCCGCCACTCCAGTAACTGCAAATCCCGGGTGGAAAGAAAAAGGTGTCTCGTCCATCGAACATCTCGTGTACGAAAGACGGGTTTCCGTCGATGCCTCTTGATCCTTCCCGGATCCGCGTTGTAAAACCTAGCGTGACTCGCTGCCTCATATATTTTCCAAGCGTTCGACGTCACATGTCGAGAGCGTGGCAAGAAAACTCCAGAACGAAAAAACAAATTCATAGCTTGCTGGACCGACGAAATTGCAAAACACGCCTTCGTCAATCCCTCGGGCTCTCGTTTTGTCCGTTCTTCATTTCGAGAAGAGAGGGGTGGACGATGTGGCTCGACTCGAGGGCCGGACCGTGTGGCTCGAAGCGAGGAAAGCTATGATTTTGCGTCTGGTTTGGAAGGCAGATCCTGAGAACCCTGTTGGGCCTCTTTTCCCTGCCTTCCTTCCTTCCTATTCAAAGGTAGAATCCTCTTCCAATGCTCTAGACTCTGTCACAGCTCCATCCAACCCAGCCCAAACACCCGCCCCCTCATTCTCCCGGCCCGACCCGTGAACCCCGCAGAAACCGCAGCGATGTGTAGAAGGAATCTAGCAGAGCATGAGAGACAAGGGAATGAGATGAGAGATGCCGCTGGGGGGGCGGGAGAGAGAAAGCGAAGATGCCATCGTAGGGGGCGGGGAGGCGGGCTCAGGATGAGGGAACGAATAGACATACTAGCACATGGAAATGAGGTCGTACACGGCTGTCCACAGCCAGTATTGTGTGGGTGTGCATGGTGAGCGCTTCCCCGCTTCTCCTGCTCTCCATGGAGAGGTTCCAGAGGGCTCTGGGGTGCTTTCACGGACGAGACGCTTTACGTAGTACCCCTTCTGCCGTCAGTCCGCCAGACAGTCACGGTGCGATGCCAGATGTGGTTGTGCCTTACAGGTTAAGGCATCCAACTCAAGTGGTTTAGACCTGGGGATCGAAGAAACCTCGAAATAATGTTGTTGAAGATGGGAGCCATGTATTCACGGAGACATCACATTGAGCATCTACGCGATTGATTGATCATGCTATGTTTTTTCCCTCATGCACTCTTCTTTCACAGTACACATGTCCTGTTGCTTTTTCATTGTTTGCGTTTTTGTTTACTGTAGTACAAAGATTTTCCTTGCCAGACACGAATACTACAGGAGAAAAAGGAGACGCTAGGTAAGACAAGAGATCGGCGGGGGATGGAAGAGTACTACTATCTTGAACTACCTTCCAATCCAGCTTCCTTCACAAGCTTGTAGAACAAGCCTCTTTGCTCAATCAATGCCTGAGGGGTATCGAATTCCTTGACTTCACCTTGTTCGAGAACAACAATCCTATCAGAATCCAAGATAGTGTTGATGCGGTGTGCGATGGTGATGATGGTTCTCTTGGAAAAAAGAGGTGAGCGTAGCGTTGTCTGGAGGAGGGCATCTGTTTCCACATCGACAGCTGCGGTGGCTTCGTCGAGGACGAGGATGTTGGATGGAGTGAGGAGAGCGCGGGCAAGTGAAACGAGTTGACGTTGACCTTGCGAAAGATTGCTGCCACTATTTGGAAATCTCATTAGCTTCGGATGCTTAGGTCGGGGTCATTGATCAAGGTTCTTGCTGTGTCCTCTTCCTGAAGTGCATGCTAGTGACGCGTGTGATGGTAGATATGAGCTCTCATGTTACATAACATGGCCCTCAGATATCGCTACTGGACGATGGATAGCGCCGGTAACACAAGAAGAAAATCTAGACTCACCCTTCATTGATCTTGGCCTCGAGACCACCAGTCATTGTTGTGACATGCTCCTTCAATCGTGCGTGTTCTGTAGCACAACGTTAAGCTAAGTTCTCCTCGTGGAACACGCCGCTTGCAACTTGAGTTGCTCGGGTACCACTGCAACCTGCAGGAAGGCATGATCAAACTTACCTAGTACACTCCATAGTTCCGTATCGTCGTGAACATGTCCAGGATCAAGATTATCTCTAATGGTCCCTTCGAAAAGAGCCGCATCCTGTGGAATGATAGCCAATCTCCGTCTGAGGTCCAACAAGCCTATGGTACTTGTATTCAATGCATCAATGCTAATATTACCATCGCTGGGCTCGATGATTCGGAACAATGACAGCGTAAGTGAACTCTTCCCCGCCCCCGTCCTTCCAACCACACCAATCTTCTCGTGGGGTTTGATGTCAAGGTTTATACCTTTTAGCACAAGACCCAGGCCAGGACGATATCGAGTACTGTAGTTGTTGAAATGTACAGCTCCTGATGCTGGCCAGCTGATCGGTGGTCGATTACGGTGAATGACTTCTGGAGCTTCAGCAGGCAGGCGGGCATACTCGAGAACACGCTCTACGGAAACGATATTGGTTTCAACTTCGACGGTTTGACGAACGATCCAGTTTAGTGACTGTGTAATCTGAAGAGCGTACGACATTGACAATCCTACAAAGCCTGCCGACAGATCACTACCGCCCGCGACGGAGATGATTGAGAAAGATGCAGCTGCAAGAATGATTATTGAACCTATGAATTCAAGACGAACAGCAAGCCACCTGTTGTGATATTAGCCTTTGCAGCGCACCAACCACATATGCTGGTGTGTTGACAAACCTGTTAGCATTGATTGATGGAAAGTATGCCCTAAGGTTTGCATCTACGCGCCACTCATTTTCCATTGCGAAGCGGGCTGTCTGTCGATAGGCCCGGATAGTAGTGATGCCACCAAGGGATTCTTGGAAGTGCGCATAGATCGGACTTCTGCTAACACTATCCAAACGCTTTAGCTCTCGAGAAGTTCTGAGGTAATAGCGTTGGATCCAAAGGTAAAGTGCTGCCAGAGGGATAATCAAACTGACAAAGGCGGGCGTTGAAGCGGAGATGACGACTAAGGTGAAACCCGCTCGAGCAGTGTTGACAAACAGCATATTGAAGGTCCTAGCAAGAACTTCGTCGACACGATAGATATCACTTCAAAGAATGTTAACATCAGCAAGTAATCAAAGTACTCAGACGTGACACGGATGCGTGCCCATGGCTACTTTCTGAAATGCTTTCAAAATTGCCAGACTTCGTGGCATGACTTCTTTCAGGCTTGCCCTAATAACACGAATTGCTACCAACTAGCATAAGTGAACGAGGGATCCGGTTGTCACTCGACAGCCCAAGAAGCACCACGGCAAAAATATTGCAAGATGTAGAGAATCGATGTATACATACCTCGAGAATCGGTTCAAGATTCTTCCAGCTGGAGTTGTTTCGAAGAAACTCATTGGAGACCGGAAGATTGCGAAGGCCATTCTTTCATGTAGTTTTCTAGACGCCTAGATTTTGATCGGTATTTGTTATTAAAATATTCGATGAGGGAAATCATGAATGGATCGGCTAGCGCTAGCCAGTACTTACCTCAATTGAACAAAAGATCCACAAGATTAGGGTCTGTATAACAACCAAAGCAGAAGAGCCAATGCCGAAGGCGAAATAGATACCGATATACTTTCCAACTCGGGGGTTCTTGCCTGATGCGCCGTTGGCCTCGGCCCAGTTTTTGAGCCAGAAACTACCGGCTACAGGAGAATGTCAGACTGGAAGACAACCATTTTGACGTGACGTGACGTGACAAATGGGGTGCAACTTACCTATCTGAAGGGTTTGTCCACCAATTAACATCAGCCCATATATCATCACGGCTAACAGATTGCTAGTCTTAGCATATTCGGCATATACTGTAGAAACAGGTCAATTTCCGTACATGTAGAGGGATCTGACGATTTTGCTTACCGTCCCATTTTACTTTTCCTTGTTCCGAATGTTCTTTGCCCTGCTTGCTCTTGATGTTTGGCTCCTCTTCGTCTCTGAGTTTGCCCCGTGGTCCCTTGAAACTTGCGGTACTGGCTCTTCGAAGCGTAGCACCGCTGTTCTGTCGTTTCTTGATGCGTGAAGCTCCAGCTCTGATGGGCTGTAGTTGAGTCAGACCTTCCTGTGCCTCTTCCATTTCTTCCTTTTCTTGATCAGTGGGGAGTCCAAGAATGGTCGAGGATGCACTTGATGTGGTTACAGAGCTCTCGGAATCAGTAGACTGGTCCTGGTTGCTGGCTGTCTTAATGAGATTCATGACCTCGCCCTTCATAGCCATAAGCTGGTTATAAGTACCCTTCTCAAGTATCTTGCCACCCCGCAAGAGGACAATGAAATCAGCCTCCATTAGTACTGGGATAGAATTGGTAGCAAGGACACGAGTCTTGCCACTCAATAAGCCATTAGGACCAAAGACGTTTTCAATGAGATGGCGTCCGACATGCTGGTCAACGGCTGATAGGCAGTCATCCAGGAGATAAACGTCAGCTCGTGCATACACGGCTCGTGCTAAGGTTAATCGAGCTTTTTGGCCACCACTGAGTGAGATGCCTCGTTCTCCAACTTCGGTCTCATCGCCATCAGGAAGTTGTGCGAAGTCTTCCGTCAATGCACATGCCTTTACGGTCTTCTCGTAGAATAGGGGATCATATCTGTGGCCGAAAAGGATGTTCTCCTTGACGCTTGCATTCATCACCCAAGCTTGTTGAGCGACGTAAGCGGTTGAGCCGTGTAAAACAACCTGGCCCTTGACTTTCCAAAGATCTCCAAGGATGGCTTGAAGGAAAGAAGACTTTCCGTCACCAACACGTCCAACAATACAAGTGAGTTCTCCCTTTGAAGCGGAAAAATTAATGTCTTCCAAAGCATTTCTTGGCTCATTACGGTCCCACGAGAAGGTGCCATCACGGACGGTAATGGATTCCTCGCCGATCTCTTCTACAGGATCCATTCTGATGACAGCATCTTCTTGAAGCTCTTCAGCTAAGAAGAAAGAGGTCAAACGGCCTACTGCTACAGAAGCCTCGATGATTGACGTGATAACCATAGGCAAGATGGCCAGGGGGAAGGTCAACAAGTTGAAAAGTGTCAACGCTGGGAAGACAATGTCCGTGGTAAGTGGGCGGTCTGTAGTCAAGACAAAGACAGCAAACGTTGAGCAAGATACTAGGAAAGGAGTAGTTGACCAGGTAAAATTAGCTACTGCCTGTGCAGCACCAATTTTCCGTAGAGTCTTCAGCTCCTGGTCATTTCGCACAAAGTTCAACTTTTGCATAAATGCACTCCCCCAAGCATAGAGCTTGATGCTCTTCATGTTATTGATAATCTCGGCAATCAATCTGGTGCGTGAGTCCTAACAATATATTAGCATTCCTGCCAGGAAAGTAGACTTCTCACTTCGTACCTTGTTCTTCATTTGCTCTTTCTGCAACTTTTTCATCAATCTTGCAATGAGTCCGTTGATAGGAATCATAAGAATCATGGCTCCGACTCCAGCAAACATGCTGTAACCAACTAACTGATAAAGACTGACCATACAGAGAACAATTTGATAAGGAGCACTCCACAGCTGTTGGCCAAATTGAGCAAGATCCTGTAATCTCTGCGTATCAACTGCCATATAGTTGACAATATCGCCTGTAGTTTTGGACGCTCTTCCTTCGTTTGACAGGCGTAATGACTTGGAATAAATAGCTGCTGTAAGGGCTGTCTTGATACGCATACCAGTCTCGAATGCTCGCTGGAAGTATTGATGAAGCGCCATAGTCTGACCTACAGAAACAGCAAACATAGCAAGTGCTATAGCAGCTCCACGAATGACAGGCTCAGGGTTTTCAGTCTCGTAGGACTTAACAAAGCGAATCAAAAGCCTCAACAATTGTGGCTGTATGAATGCAAGTGTATCCTGCACCGTTTTGAATAGAGTCCCGCGAATATATGGCCCACTAAACCCCCTGAAAATGGCCACCCACAGCGAAGGATGCTTCCTGTTGTTCAACTCGTATTGCCATGCATCTTGGAAGACTGCACCTGTCGCCTGGGTTGTGTCCCTCTTTGCTAGGTTCCAAAGGTCGTCCTCCGTCAGATACTCCTTGTAGCCATATTTCATCATCGGTGTCATCCAGCTGAAAGTCAGTATGGAAAAGACGGTTGCATATTCAATCGGACATTCGTCCTCGTCACCGATAGCCTCGTATGCGCTCTTCTGTTTAGGAACCAGCCACTCCAATCCAAATTCTATCAAGCTCAGCCCAAATCCTACGCAGTAAGCTACAAAGTATGGAAGATGGTTTTCGTATATCTGCTGGGATATCAGAGATCGCAGCTTGACGGAGAAGGCGATCAGAATGAAGAGCCAGTAGAAGAGGACGACGCCGTTGGGATTTCGCAGACGTGAATGTTCGAGCCATTGAATACTGAAAATGACGCCCAATGATATGATCGTCAAAAAGCTTGTCCAGAATCGAAAATCGCCAGCCCATACATCTGGATAGTTGATGATTTGGAAAAATAATTGTACGAGAACCGAGGCAGCTATCGCGACAATGAGTATCTTCACCCATGTTATCAGCCTTAAATGCCCCTTAAACTTCGCAAAGTATCGACAGACACGACGTTACACACCTGCTTTGTCCAGAAATGCCAGTCCTTCGCGACTTCGGACTTGGTCCTCCTCTTCACAAGCCACCAGATAGCTCCAGCGCCAAATACAATACCGAAGAGTGCAACGGTACTAATCCACACATCCATAAAACATGGAGTGAAGTCATACCGCGTAGGACTCAATGGCCCCCAGCCCTCCTTATTTCCGCATAATGGTTGATGCCTGGTCGTCTCGGCCGTGAGATAACCACTCGAGGTGAGGCCTGCGAGAGAATGGAAGCCGGAGAATGAGCCTGTCGAAAGGATGCTTTGACTTTGGGACGGCATTCCCAACGAGTATAGAGCTCTGATGATTACCCTCTCGTCTGCAGGTAGACGAATGAGTAGCAGTGCTTGATTAGTGGTAAGTGAAGGTAATGGGTGAGGCGAGACTCAGAGGTGAACTAAAAGTTCATGATGAGGTAGCGCGGCGTTGCTTTGCTAAGTCAAAATTGGGGTGCGTTGGGTGGGGACATGCAATGCGATAACTCCGACGCAGCATTACAAAACCCGATCCGGCCAATGACGCAGCGCATTGGGCTTGACGGACGGGGAACGGCATGTTTTGAGCCTACAAAGCTGTGTGTATTCTGCTTGCGTCTGCAATTCTCACGTCGGCTCTGGAGCTGTGCAAACTTATATGAATCAATAGCTGTACCTGATCAGTAGTATGAAGTCTTACGCTCATTTAGCACGAAAGGCGTCAGATAAAAGTGTCGGCAAATCGGCATAATGTTGCCGCGCTGAATACGGCTTCCTTATCCGAAGACTCGTTTTATCAGATACGCATGGTCGGTCAATCATAGCAACGGTAGTGCGGCAATTGGCCGTCATGAGAAAACCTGTGTTGGAATGTGTTTGATTCAAAGCATCAAAGAATTTATTTCGCAACGCGCCAGTAGTGGCTGTAAAAAACATTCACTTCTGATCTAAAGCTGCGGCTGCTTACAAGAGAGCCGCCGCCGCCTTCATGCAATAAAAGAACGAAAGACCTCCAGAAAATCCACGATATGTTTTTTAACACCAGCAGCCTCCAGCTCCACCCAAAGAGAGGGGAGCAGGCACTCCACGTCCATGAAGCTCAATAGCAAAAGAAGAAGTCGTCAAGTACTTATAGAAACGCCGAATAAAGGTTCCAATCAATTCAATATGGGCTGCTTGAAGATAACAAATCGAATGGAATCGAACAAGGTCACCTGGAATCACTAGATATCGCCAGGGCCATCGTCCTTCTTAGGCGCCAAGCCGGCACTCTGGCACGTCTTCTTCCAAGTTTCGACTTCACGCCATGCTCGCTCACACTCAGCCTTGAGCTTGTCGTTACTGGTGCTCAATTCGGCAATGGCCTGCTCAGTCAAAAGTTTCTCCAAAGTCCACTTCTCAATGTTTTGGGTCTCATTCTCCTTCAGTTGCGTAATGAAGGAGACAGCCCGTTGCAAGATAGAACCCTTGTTCTTTTCGCATCCCGGTACTATCTTGGCAAGTTCGTTGATACCCTCATTGATTGTCTCTCGTCGACGACGCTCAACTAGAAACAATTAGTAACTTTATAGAAGTCGCGAGAAATACAACTTGCCCTCTTTATGATTATCCTTGCGAACCTTGTGCCATTCATCAGAACCTACAGCTGGCTTTCCTGTGCCTCGTCCACTCATGGGAGTAGTAGTGTGCATGTCCCGGTTCATGAATCTGTCATCTTGACTGTCAGGCATAAATGATGGGTCATTACGCTCTTCCGAATCTTGTGTTGCGAACGAGAGATCTGTGGGTTGGGGAATAGTCATGGTTGGATAAACGCCTCCGAGGGCGGCGGCAGCAGTTGCGGCAGCATTATCGGAACCACCATTTTGATCAGGGTTTCCATGGTTCGTGAAGTCTTGCAAAGACTCAACCGACTGGTCACCTGAGTCGTTTGGGGATACACGCTTGTTGCGGAGACCTCTTGAGGCATCAGCTGATACGCCCTGGTCTGAGGGGTCGCGCTTGCGCTTTTGTGACGAATTACTCTCAGATCCAACATCTCCCCGAACAGCATTTGCAACCTCCTGCAAGCCTGAATGCTCAAGATCCATGTCTGACATTGCGACACGTATTCGGGCCCCTAGGACACGCCTTGTTTGCCGTCGAAAGTAGAAAGTCTTGCGATGGGATGCTCGGAGGAAGTGCGATGTACTCAAGAAACTGAACGTCTTCTTGAAGCTACAGCTCGACCTCAACGGAGGTGTGGGGCCTATTGGAAGGAATTGACGTGTCTTCGACTCCTGTGCAGGTACGTTGCGATGTTGCACAGAATTTAGGGCGTTATGGACCTCGAATCGTTCCGCTGCAGTGCTGTATTTCGATACGTCGATCGAACGGTTCCTGTGTATCTCGAAGTAGTACCTACAAGGTCAGCACGTTTCCATGCAGGTTTGTGTAGCAATAAAGAAGCTATAGACTTCGATGAGAGATATGGCAAAGCCCATCTCCTATGCACTTGCGAAGCTCCATGTAAGATCATGGAATTGAAGTAGCTTGTAGAATAATACTGGGAAACAATACGAAGGCGTATCGCCATGCATTGTTCGAGACTCGGCGAACGCGTGACTGCATTGTTTCCGTACTGCGTGGAGTTGGGATATGTGGGAGGATGGGGGCAGTAGTAGTGCAGTTGATGTGTTTGCGATCTGGTGACAGGCGAGGCGCAAAGAGCTGGCTGAGCCAACGAGAGACGCGACGGCTTCCGGGCTGACCTCTCCTCTCCAACCGAACGATAGAGAGCCTCTGGGTCGCGTGAATTTGGCCTGACCACTAGATCTGACGGTTGACAGTTCCACAGGACGGAATATTGGAAGCAGAATCCAAATTTGTCAGGCTGGAAAGAGAGGGTAGGAAGTGGAAAGACGTAAAACATACCTTGTTATCTAGACCCGACCTCAGAGCCGATGCGATGGATAGTGGTAGCTCGACGCGTACCCGACGATAACACTTCAACAACGTCAATTCCTGTGCTTCAAAAGCGTTGTCCTGAAACCGGAACGAAGGGAAGGAGTGCTTACACTTTAAATCTGTTGGATCAAAGGTGCGCGATGCGATGCCTCGATGATTCTGGACGCCCCAGAAGGTGGAAGGAAGCGGGCCTCGTGATCAACGCGTGAGCTGGTCTCGATGTATATACCACGATTTGGTTGGAAGATGAGTCGTGGAGCGCTGAGACTGGAGGATCAAATGATGGATTCTTGTACTTATTGGGACAATTGCAGCACACCTTCTGCCTTTGTAGGTCAAAGATGAAGGGGGAAGTGGTTGAAAGTGTTCACGTGTTAGGTAGGTCACGAAAAAACCAGCTGACCTGACGAATGGGTACAGGTTTGACCTTCCTGCTTTGAGACTAGCCTGATTAGAAGCCTTCGGCAGGGCGACGTGCACGCTTGAGTCGCGCAGGTAGCCGTACAAAGCCGTATTGCGAGGCACACCGCCCGGCAATAACCTCCGTATGACCGCATGCTGGGCTGGGCTTGGTGGTGTTACTTTTGCAGTCTGGTTGGAATAGGCAGGGACCATTTCTATACAGACAGATTAGCGAATGCTGACGATTAATTTGGCTTTGAGTGGGGATACATGCTATCGCTGGAGTCTCTGACGTCGAAGGAGGTGTATGAATCGAACATCATCGCCTTGAAAGCCTGTAGCAATTGTACTCAGCGCTGAGTGGGTGCCAACGTCGTTGTCCGAGATGGCGGATCATATCACTTCGAAGCTGAACCCTGAATCGCACCTTATACTTGTATGTGTGCTTTGCTAAATAGTCTCCCGCTACTAACTTTATGCAGGACCAACCGCTTCTCCGTCTTCCCCATGAATTATTACGAAAGAACTTCAAAGCAGCGCACCTCGCTGTGGAGAAAGATACCACTCTTCTAAAGAACTCCCTCAAAGAGACCACCGAGGCATCTCTGCAATCCTCCTCCGATCCTGACACGGTCGTGCAGAATCTTGACGCCATGATAGCTCGAATGCGAGGTCTCAAGAGGAAGCTCACGACATACGCGGAGGAGGAGAGTCGCATACATAACCAGTCTGCCTCGAGGATACGACATCTTGGAGAGTTGTATGGAATGCAGAGTCTGGAAGATGTGAAATACGATGCATGGTCAAGAACTCGACTTGATCGGTTGCTGGTGGACTATCTTCTCCGATACGGGTACAAGGACAGTGCCAGAGAGCTCGCTAGAGAGAAGCAGATCGAGGATCTAGTTGACGTCGACACCTTTGTACAGATGAGCCGAATACGGGAGAGTTTGAGGAATGGCTCTGTTGCGGAAGCTTTGTCGTGGTGCACAGAGAACAAGAAAGAACTTAGAAAGATGGATGTAGGTCATCAGGGACACCCAGGATATCCTCCAAGCTTACAGAATCTACAGAGCAACTTGGAATTCATGCTCCGCTTCCAACAGTTTATTGAACTTGTCCGCACTAAGGACCAAACGAAACAGATCGAATCCATTGCACATGCTCGAAAGTATCTTTTGCCGTTCAAGGACAGCTATCCAAGAGAAGTCCAGCAGGCTTGCGGTCTACTTGCATTTCCCCCGGGATCTCGAGCAGACCCATATGGGGTGAGTGTGACTTCGAATTTATTCCCTTCACATCTAACAATCTTGTCCAGGACCTATATTCTCCTTCACGATGGTCAACGCTTGCACATCTCTTCACAACAACTCATAATAGCCTCCTTTCTCTCCCACCAGTGCCACTACTCCACGTAGCACTCTCAGCTGGACTGTCAGCACTCAAAACCCCGTCATGTCACTCCCTCCATCCCTCGTCAATATCGCCCAACTCATCCCTATCTGTGACGACATCTGTATGCCCGATCTGCTCCACCGAGCTCAACGACCTAGCTCGAAACGTTCCTTATGCTCACCACACCAAGAGCCACGTCGAAAGTGACCTTGTTCTATTAGGAAATGGCCATGTCTACGGGCGACAACGACTTGAGGAATATTCTCGCAAAGCTGGACTTCCTGCAGCCAGCGTGAAAGATCTCCGGAATGGAGAGGTCTTTCGTGCGGATAGCGTTAAAAAGGTGTACATATCATAAGATGAAATTTCAAACGCAATGAATGATCATTCCACGGCTGATTGTGCACTTCGTTGTGTGACAAGGGCGGAAGTACGAAGCTCACCTTGGTTCTTTTCCTACCTCGTAGCTTAATGCCCCAACGTTCCCGAGATTCGGGCAGGTGCTTCATTTCATCTATGGATAATGGATACCTAAGGTGCCATGTAATGCAAGTCATCATATCCGTCCCAACAGTCATCCCTCCACTCAGTTTTGAAATAGAAGTTAAAGGACAACGCAGACCACGCCTTTGACGACGCCCCCAAAGGCATTGAAAAAGAACAGATTAGCGCATCCCTGACAATCGAGCTGTATCAAACCAGAATCCAAACGAGTAATCTCCTGGCAGGCTATTTGCCTCGCATATTTGTCTCCTGTTTTATTCCTGCTTTCTGTCGGGCGGTACTGGAAAGCGGCACGAGTCACGAAAATGATTGACTTTGGTTTAGGAAATAGTCCCATCGCTTTACAGAAACTGTGCCTTCTGGCTCTGATATCTGTGTGAAAGCTCTTTTGCCCTTCTCTTTTTGCCTCATGTCAAGGTTTTGTGTCTTCTTATTCATTACTCACGCCCACTCTCTCTTCGGAGACGGGTAAGTTCTTATTCCGATCCTTGTTCTAGGAGCCGGCCACGAGGTAATTGACTGTCAAGTGTATCTTGCTGCAGAGTCACGTCGGAATAGAGAATCTGAATTTTTGTCGTTAGCTGTCTTGTACTCACAAGGATAGCGTATGATTTTTAGGAGAAGAATCTTTTCGCTGGTGTCTTATAATTTACAGAAGTTTGGTTGCTTGGAGTATTTACTCGAATGCTACGTGTGTTGATACGAAAGGGAAAGGAGGTGAGGTGAGGTTGGGGTCTTGCTAACCCTAGATGTTTGGTCTTTCAGTATACCAATTATGACCCCCTCAAGCAGCAGGTGGTGCTAGCTATATTTCTCATCCACCTGTCCTCACTCTTTCTCAAGATACCATTCGATCAATGGCAAGAAGAAGAGGTTAGCTGTGGGGTTGTTTGTTTTTCCCCCGGTGTTCGGACACCAACCATGGTGGTCAACAGTATCTTTCATTACTTTGCTCTGCATCTATTCCACTTCCAGATGATACGGTCTCTGCGTTGAGCCTGCTGGATCTCAGATGAGTACTCTTGATCTGAATGTTGCTCCAACACAAGCAATAATATATTCTGCTTTCTTACTGGAGTGAGTGGCAGTCTCAGGACTTGCCTTTGTTATACGGGTTTTATCACGGAGTGGCGGCTGCGCCCTGAGTCGCTACTCAGTTGGAAGAGGGGACTTGAATCTTTGTCTTGTTGTGTGGTCCATCGAAGAGCTCCTCATGTTATTTTGACCGAAACCTATTTCTGGAGTTGGAAAAAGTATGGAGGAAGGCCTAAAGGATGACCTGGTTGAGAATTCTGGCCAGATTTTGATTCATACTAGAACTGTTGCCAGCTTTATTGTGGAGAGACAATGGGATTGAGATGCTAGACTGGCAGTTACTGTTTCGATTGTTACTGGTATGGATCCGATATTGATGGTGTGTAGCAAGGTGGATTGCGCATAGTAAAATCCTCCGAAAGAACCACCAAAGGACCAGTCATGATGGTGAAGATCAAGAGGCACAAAACGGGTGGAGGTAGTTGCTTCCAGAGAAAACCTAAACATTCGGTGGTGACACCAGCGCCTTTGATTTGGCTTAGTATGCTGTTCCAGCTGACTTCTGCAAACGCCGACTGTGCCATTCCATTTCCATCAAGAGCTGAAAAGTGGGTGGTTGGGTGGCACCATATGTGTCTAGCCATAGCAATACACTTCTTTGACCAGGAAGATTTCATCTACGAGAGAACCCAAGTGACTTGGTTCTAACTGAATCTTGACACCGCAAGCTGAAGATCCACCGACTTGATGCGATCTAATGTCAAACCTGAAGACCAATCCTTAACCGACTTTCAAGATTCATCTCCCCATCTTTACGGTCTGGCGGCTCGAGGCACATCGGAGAACATGTGAAAATTGACATGCCGAGCCGCTCTCACATCTCGAGATGAAAATGGACCTAATGGAGAGGAAGCGCCCAAACACGGCGCAATTTATTACAGTTTTCTGCACCTACATGATCACTGCATGGAGAGAATGGAGATTCGGCGAGCAGCAGAAGCCAGCCAATAGACCGTGGTATCTGGGAGGATCACTGCAACTTTCAGCCACAGCGGGCGGCCTATGGCCGAACATGGTCTGCGAGAGGCGACGCCTCGGAAACGCAGCAATGGATGAAGCCATAACGCCAGCAGCATGGCCAACGCATGTCAGCAGCTAACTCATCCGAGCACCATGCGCTGATCTAGCTCTATTGTTGAACGCTGCGGTCCTGGTCATAGGAACGGGCGCGTTAAATTTGCTTTAGGAAGGAGGCCATAGGAGAGGAGATGAGTGAGTTGGCGTTAGTCAGACCTACTCGAGCGCGAGAAGCTTATTCGGCGACGGACAGTCCAGCAACGTGAAGTTTGAGTGGCAGAGCTTCTCTAGCGGCCCCGGGGCTTTTCTTCTGGTTCCTGCGTCGTTCACCTGCTGTTGATGGTGCGCGCGCGCGATCTCCTTCGTTCATCTCCTCCGCCTCTGGCTTTCAGAGCCGTGAGAAGGCGACATACAACTGCTCTGCAACTGCTCATACCCAAGCCATCCTGTTCTGCTCGGCGAGGCATCCCTTGCCGCATGTGATTCCCCTCATTTGCGGTCTGGAGAAGTGGATCATATGTCAGATCCCCCAGAACCAGAGTGACCTCGGCAACGTGGGGACGATACGAGGTTGCCGACCATCCTTGTACCCCAGACTCCGGGGAAGGACACGGCTTCTAACTACTCCTGGGAACCATCCTCCGACGGCTCTAACGACAACGACGGCCAGTCAAACGTCAGCAGCCTGGATTTAGCAGACGATCTAGCCAGGAAATGAGCCCGGCAGCTTCTACACAGGATTGGATCAAGCTATTCTTGGTCCTGAGCTTTGTGTGGCTCTGAGCAATTGTCCATATGACGGTTCCTGCATCTTGCCACTACAATTTACTCTTGACTTCTGAGCTGGTATTGGATTGGACGGAAGGTTGAGTTCGTTATGAAAGTGCCGTCGTTAGATCTTATCAACTTCAGGATGGTCCTTGTAAGGAAGTTTCCCGCGGCTGGTCGAATGGCCGAATAAGGTCCCAAAGGGATCAAATACGTCCTTGGCTAAGGCTGCTTGACAGCGTTCTCCGCATTGTTGGTTGGACACCCTGGACTCGTTCCATGATTGCTCTTGTCCCATGGCACCTTGCAGCGGACATCTCGCGAATTAGGAACATTACCTAGTCAACACTATTCCTTGTTCTATGTCTCGCCGAAGGAAATCGTATTACGGTTCGCGCCACTGAGATCAGGCTTTGATCAGTCTATCAAGGAAGAAGGTTCTTATTTACGTCTCTATATAAAGTCGTGTTCAGCACTGCCCTCCCCATCTCTCAATCAGTCTGCCATCACTCGTTTGCAGCCTCTCCAATCTTTCTAGTCATCTCAAATTTTTTGCAAACCTATCTCAGCCCTCAAAATGAAGTACGCAGTTGCAGCTTTCGCCGTTATGGCTCTTTCTGGCCTTACCTCCGCTCAGATCCCATCCTGCGCAACCCAGTGTATTGCAGATGCAGTTGCTTCTGCAACAACTTGTGGTGCATCTGACGTGGCTTGCCAATGTACTGCCAGCAACGAGGCAGCAATCCAAAGTGCCTCAACAACTTGTGTCATCAGTGCTTGTGGTGCTACCGAGGCCCTCGGTATGTTCATTCTTGATTTCTTTCTGAACATAATAACTGACAGTATCTAGCTGTCCTATCTGCTGCACAGGCTGCATGTGCTGCTGTAACCGGCTCAAGCAGCGCCGCTGCTTCTGCTACTTCATCTGCAGGTAAGTCGACTAACAGCCAATCTGATTGGAACTGAGGGTTGATGATCATATAGTCGCTACTACGACGGCCGCAGCCAGTACAACAGTTGCAACCACAACAACTACGTCAAGTTCAACTCTAGCTACACTTACAACTACCTCAAGCTCGACTGCAGCTCAGTCAACATCCGTATCAACTTCAACAATCATGCCCACTAGTACTGGGGGTTCAAGCAATGCAACAGTGACCTCAACTACCACTCCAGTTGCTACATTCACCGGTGCTGCTGCTCGGATTGGCACCCAAGTTGGAGGTGTAGTTGCCTTTGGTCTCGCTGCTCTTGCCGCTTTGTAAACTAGAGATGGTGATATGACGATCTCGAAAACATAAAGAAGTACTGCATAACACTTCTGGAGAGCCTGAAAGCATATTTGCATTGGTTAGGTTGATTGTTTGATTGTTGCGATCTTGTATCTAATATATTGGTCCATTTTCAGTTGTCCTTAGGACAGTTAATATTTGCTTTTATACGTGTGCCATCCAAAAGTGTGAAATATGTACAGGAAGTTGGGGAGTAGTGGTGTTAACCCTCCTATAATTTCTTTCTGTCACACATGGATCGCAGATTTTTCCTCCGAGTAACTGCCCTTTATCCAGCTTTCCGTAACCCTTTGATTCGAGACGGAATTTTATTTGCTCTGCATAATTCCGTCCGAATGTTATCCCATGAGGCAAACTGGGCATGTATGCATCGGCCTACGAACAATACATAAAGTCTATCCACTTACCTATGCGTCTCATGCCTATAATTGAGGGTGGTGGTGCATATTTGTACCCCAATTCCAGCGATAAATTTCTTACACTTCACATCAGTTGCGTTGTCGGAAGAGCGTGACCCCCCCCCCCCCCAAGCGCAAGATCGGAAGACTTATCAAAAGTATAGAGCACCGTAGTAGTTGATCATCTTAATTGTTCTTTTCTTTGTCTGTTTACACTTTTGCCCTCTCTGCCGCTCACGAACGGAAGGGTTAAAGGAAAGAATATGGAATACCCATTTCATCTTGCCTTGCTTCGTTTTCATATTCCATATTGCCTGAGTAAGGTAGTAGGTCAGAAGAGGAAGAGGAAAAGGAAAAGAAAAACGTCAAGGAATCGAGCCGCGACGCTTGCTTGCTTGATACGCTGCTCAGAAAATAGGCAAGAGGAAATTTCGCAGAGTTAAAGAGAAGAAAACATGACAGGATTGTGCTGCTGCAAAGAAACATAAATGACGGAGGCTTTGACACCCAGACTTGCGCTGCCTTCCATATTTGCACTATGTCCACTGAGCTAGTGAACTCCCAACCTAAGTGATGAAAAGCATCAAGAACGAGTCTGCTCAACATGGCTCAGTACAACAACCTCATCTCTTTCAGCCATCTGCTCTCTCCTCAACGCCTCCATCTCTCTGCGTTCTCGCTCACGATAAGCTCTCGTGCCCATCTTTGAACCAGCATCCTCGTCCTCGTCGGCAACACCATGCGTGCTGCTGCGGGAAGGTCCCAATGGTTGAGCATGTGTCTGGCACTGAGGAGGTGGTTGCGAGGCCCAGATTTGTGTCTCAACCGTGGCGCGTGTAAGTGGTTGAAAACCAATAACGTATCCCTGCGAAGAACCTTGAGATTCAATGTCATTTGCGTTTGAAGGAAACGGTGGACAACGGCATTGTTCTGAAGCAGGCTGAGATTTGGAGTTGTGTGGTTTGAAGAGTGGGAAGGGCAGATTGATATGTGTGCGAAATGCACCTAGAAAGCTGCGCGCGTGATGCTGATCTTGGGAGTTTGGTTGAAAGGGAAAATCCGTTGCTGGTGTAGAAAGTCTGGCGTGGCAAGGCGGTACTGGCGTGATGGCGTCCGGGTCATTTCCACCTGCCAATGAGAGATTGCGCATGGAAATGTGGTCGTGGTTCGTAGCAAGTGAGCCTTTGCGAGAGCGACAACTAGAAAGATATCAGTACCACTAAAGGCTCCAAGGAAGCAAGCAATTCCAACGACTTACTGCAAAGAACATTCAGACATGGTTCCCTGGCTGCTCTTCCGGCCTCGATCGAAATACTTTAATGTCAAACTAACAACATCGATTCGACTGGACCAACTTGCAGAACTACCTCGGCGACTCCAAGAGCGATTACGGCGGACTGGTTCATTGAGCTTAGGCCAGATTTTACCAGCACCGCACTTGACAAGGAAACGACGATATTCCTCCAATGCCTCGTTACCTAGTCCGAAGAAGAAAAAGGTAAGGAATAACTGAGCAATTGCTACCCAGGAATCATACTGCAGTCCGGGCTGATCGGAGAGACTGTAGTAGCTGATAGTATTCCAGGTGGCTGCATCATGAATCCGTGACCAGGAGTAAGAGTATAATGGATTGGTGAATGCCACAACGTTGAGATAGAAGTAGTATAATACCACTGGGAGATAGATGACTAAGAGCGAGCCAGAGAACAGGAAGAGCCGGATGAAGCGACGAGGACTGAGGTTTGAGCCATTCGAGGAAAGCGTGTTGGCGAACGTGTCTCGGTGCTTGCGAAGACGGTAAACCACAAGGACTATGGAGCTGTCAGCAAAGTCTGGAAACTAAAAACACGAAAGTGCACGTACATGCGAAGTACATATTTAGTAGTGCAAATAAGGGACGCCATATCTCCATGATGACAAGTGTTGGCCAACTGTTGTCGAGCGTATTCTCGCATCCAAAGATAGTTCCGATGGAATAACGACTTGGCTGAATGAAGTAATGGAGCAGGATCTGGAGGAACGGGATTCCAAAGCAGAAGAGAACATCAAGAACAATTCTTCTTCGTCGAGCAGCTCTGGTCTGAGAGATTGGATTGTCAAGGTCGACGGCTCGAGCTAGATTCAAAGTGATACAGCATGTTGTCGTGACTTCGGCCGTGAGAATGGGATCTTGGAGCTTCGCCAGGATATCGCACCATCCATAACCCGCCCACCAGGAAGCGAAGTCATCATTTGGCCAGAGAATTGCGTTGACGAAATGGAAAATGTTGAAGACCGTGAGAACTACGATTAGTCCACAAAGTCCGACGTTCTTGTGATTCCAATGAGCCTTGAAGGGGACAATGGCAATTAGGACCGACAAAACGGAGAAGAGTGGAAGAGCGACCGCATTGGTCGAGATGCTGTAAGTGATCGGATCGGTAGCAGTAGAGTTATCCATGATGATCGAATGCTCTTGAATACTCTGCTAGGTATTTTCTTCTTGGCCGTAGAATCCTGTAGCAGCAGCGGATTTGATATACTGCCCAGGAAATTGGGGTCCGCCGTAAGGCACCGGTGTCCAAGAATAAGTGAGACTAGGAGCTGTCCGCTGAAGGCAGTGAGTAACTTCGGGAGACAAAGAAGACGGATCTAGAACCAAGGAAGATGGGCTGATCACAAGCAGGTATGAAAACAGTCTGTCTGAGCATGGGTAATGCGAATCGAAGGTGTCAAGAGAAAAAGAAGGGTGGAAGAAGGTGTCTAAAAGGTGATATTCATATAGTCTTACTCAGGGGTTCATATCAATACTAGAAAATGCTTCAATAACAGGTCAATCGAGGCAATGATGGTGTTCGATAACCGGATCTCACTACTATTGAGCAAACCTGCCAATAAGATAATAGCGTCTCGGTCGCCTATTGACGATGCAGAGAAAAGGATAACCAAGTGTTGAGAAATGCAAAATACATGCAGCTAGTTTGATTGAAGAGGAGCAAAACCCCTCAATTGCTACTATTGGGATCGAGGGTGATGTTGTATGCGGAAGCAAGTTCTCAGATACTGTCGTCCTATTGAACGCTTATTGATACCCACATCCGGAATGGTGGCCATTCAAAAACGCCAGACAGCAGCTCAGACAGGCCTTGCTCCGCCGATCAGGACAAAAGCATATCATGAACATCTCGGATTATGAACTATTGCTACAGAAATATTAGATACCGGAGCTTCCAGTTTGCGAAAGTCTCATCTGAGTTCGTGGCTCTGGACGTGGTTACTCAATCGTCGTCTCATCGCTTAGAACCAGCATCATTAACGTGTTCCTCACTCGGCCGCACAAGCACCCTGGTAAGGTGAGACATAGTGAGCATAATCGCATGCTTTGCTTATAATACTGCGGGCAAAAATTCGGCTTGAGGAACTACGTCCGCGTGCTTGGCTCTTGGGTCAAACCCCTGTATCGTCCCCGTTAGCGTCTCTCCCTACGCTGCAGGCCGCACACGCATGGCTAGTTCCGACCAATTGGGCGCTGGCAAAGCTTGAGACACGAAATCACCAGTAGAAATTCATATGCTAGATATGCTGTCCTGGCTCTGATTGCAGTATTGCCTCAACGTTTGAACTCTTAATCGCGTAGATCATTCCCACAACGGGTGATAGCGGTCAGTGCAGAATACGGACAGTGGTTGCTATGACACACAGCTTGGTATAAGTAGGCGCTGTTCCTGTTTTGAAAATAGATAAGATATGAGGTTGTGACTTTTGTGTCGAGGTTAAATTATTCACTACGCGCTTTGTGCCGAGTCTGGTTATGTCAACCATTGGTCTGTCGGGTACCTAGGTTAGGCGTTGCTTGGCTCTGATATTCTGTATGAGCCCGCAATGATGGTGTGATAGCCAGAGAAGCTTTCTGGAATTATCTTCCATAACGAGCGGTCATCTCTATGCTGGTCTGCTGCAGGATAGAATCAAAACAATGATAATATTGTTTTCAGTCACAAACCATAAATAGAAATAGATCCTCAAGAGGAATGAGGGGCATTGAATGACGAGGTTTATATCCAACGTCATTGGACTAAACCTGTTACTACTATGTCGTGTTTATCGTTGAGAAACTATGGATTTATCAGATAGGCAAACGCCGCCAAAATTCAGTCTAAATTCATTTTTTAAACCAAACCAAGACAGTACCATCTGTAACGACACATCAGCATCATTCTACGGCTGATATATTAACACCGACATTCCCAGACCACCTACATAGAACGACTGTATAGCAAGGGTGTTCGACTATAAGCGACGGGTCACGTGTAGATGGATCTCGACTTTCATTCCAAGAACTCACGCTTGCCTCTTTGGGGCCTTGGTGGCTGGTGACGAGAGACGCAAATGTGAATGACGTCGTGATTTACAAGGCAAGGTCCCTTCCCAAGTCGTTCAGCATATTTGGGGAGTGCGTGAGGATTCCCATTCCCAGAACACGTCCTCCTAAATCTGCTCGAACGATGGGTCTCTCTCCCGTTGAAGATCGCCCTCGGCGAGGAATAAGCTCTTCGCCAATCTCGATCTCTTTACTTTATGCATATGTGGCGGTTGTGACTGCGCTTGTGTTAAGGTACCATTGGGCTCGACGATGGATCGTCTCTGGAGCGCCAATCCTACAGTTCTGTCTCTTGCTTGGCCATGCAAAGCAACATCGAATCCTACCATTCTTCAGCTTGTGGTCCCTGTCCTCTACAATCACTATGTTATACGCTCTTTGTGCAACATCATGGCTATTGTATTGGGTTTTTGCTGCCGTTTGTTACGAGGCCACGTTCCTTACATGCCTCTTTCAGTTCGATGCGTTCGGCCACTTTGCAAGAAAAAGCCTTCGAAAGCTTCTGAAGCAGTTGCAATTCATTGATGACAAAATTGCATTCTTCAACATTCCGGCCCTTGAGATTGATACTGAAGTCGATGGACTTATGGTTATTCGTGGAGTCACAGTTTCGCTATCCAATCTGAGTCTGACCGCTCATGGAGTCGAAGTAGGTATCAAGCTTTCGGATGACTTGGAAGTTGCTATTCAAACCGAGGAGGTTGTTGTGTCGCTGTTCCGAAAGATTGAGATTGGAGACTGCTTTGCCAATTTGAAGGGCGGCCAATATGAAATGACCTTTGGCGAGCTTGATAAGAAGACGAAAGACAATGATGGCGACGCCCTGTTGCTTGAAGGAACGCCGCTCCTCAAAGCCGCCTCCCGTGATGGGACTTCTCGAACCTGGTCTGACTACAGTTCTCACTCCAACAAGAACAAAATGAAGAACGTTATGACAGATGGAACTGGACCGAAGGACTCATCTACTAGAGAGGCTCTAGAGTCGACGAGAAAGATAACCCTCGACACTAAGGATGCAAGCCGGCTGTACTACGAAACGCTCAAATGGCTAAAAGAAACAAATAGTGTTCACGAATCTCGCCTGCATGTCAAAAGATTTGTGACGTCTACGGGTGAAAAGGCGAGAGATTTTGACCACACCAATGAGAACGCTATGCGAGCTGCGATATGTTCGCAATTACATTCGAAGCCATCTGTTCCGCACCCACCCAAAAGGTCCATCAAAGTCACAACGCTGCAAAATCTGATGCCGCTAAAACTGCAAGCTTTTGTGCACCGCTTGCCAATGCTCTACCGACTGATGCTGAACCCATTGAGCTATTTTCACCCGGTCCGCATCGAGTCCATTACAGCGACCGCTTCGGGAAAATGGATTGAGCATACCTTGGCTGAGAGAATATTCAAGCATTATGGGGAGCAGGATTCTGAAATAAGAAATCTGGAAAAGAAAGTTGCAGCTTGGCTTTCAGATGCCAACTTCGCAGTCGAGCTTGGGGGCATTCTCGGCTTGGCTCAAGTACCATTCTTGACTCATTTCGACATTAATTGCCTCATTGGTATAAGTGATGTTATTGCCTACCGCTCACTGCCTGAGGAGGTTGGCCTCAAACAAGTTGTTCGTCTAGGAGGAGCAGATGCCACATTCACGATTCCTTCATTCCTGCTCCCTCACCACGAACACATCGTACCGCCAGTCCCAACACAGCAAGATCGCAAACACCTTGAGCAAGACGTCGAAATAGCAGATGGAAAACCAAAGACCCTCCAAGCACAGAACGATCTTAGGCGAGCCGAGAAGGATGAGGCGAATGTCAAAATGGCCATCCACGCTCGCCTACCAGCCTGTCTCGACCAAGAACTTCTCGACTTTATATCTGCACTAATAAAAGCCAGCAAGATCGTAGAGATGGAGAAGGAGCCAAATGCCATGGATCAAGAGATCCATGGTATCAAAGAGTTTTCAAATGCTCTCAACAGGAGCATGAGAGATGGTATGAAAAAAGCTGTAGTGGGTGGTATTGTCAATGATAAATGGATCGCAAAGATGGTGGGTAAAATCACGAAGAAATTAGAGACTGCACAAGGTGATTTGGGCTACTCGGGTGATATTCCTGTCGCTTTAACACCGTATAGACCAAAGACCAAAGAGGATAGATTGGAGAAACTCCTTCCTTAATTCTGACGATGGAAGTTGTAGACTACAGGAGTATTGGCAGATCCGCCGGATTGCATAGCTTAGAACAATGACGTTAGTTCGTGAAGTTGCAACACAGAACCAGAAATGGACAAATTCAGTTCAAACAAGAATACCACATGAAGAAAATTTCCGAAAGGAGTCTCATTAAGATAGCATCCAACGACTCCTATGCTATGCACCTGGGTCCCACCCACCAGCCCTCAATACCCAAAACGCCAACCGAATTTTACAAGCTTGTGGGTTCAAGATCCGCTAGGCCCAGCCTCTTCATCCACTTCATCCTCATCCAGTTTTTGTTTCTTTACCCGGAATAGATCGCCAATCGTACTACTCAAGCTTCGCGACCGCGACACCCGCGTCCAAGGCCCCGTATCATTCCCTAAGGACTTGCTTAGAGAAGGTGTCTCTTGTGCCGTATCGACCTTTTTCAACGGCGAGGTGCCAAGCTCATCCTCGGATGGATTTGCGAGTCTGTGGGTTTGAGATTTCGATCTCCGCAGTCGTTTTGACTTCTGGTGGTTGTCTACGCCACGTCGAAGGGAGTCTGCAACCACGGCACTGAGCCCTCCTGACAGGGGAGAAAGAAGTGGACCAGGCATCAGTTTTGCCATCGAGTGTCTTACAGGCGTGGACGGTCTTTCTGCTTGAGGTGGTGATGGACCTTGCTGATTGGGATGGGTATGGAAATTGCTTTGTGATGACCCGCGATGAGGTGAAGGTTTTAGGGAATCTGTCGACGGCAATTGTGCCTCCGAAGGAAGTATGGGCGAGGATACACTCGCTGGCATTCCAGGGTGTCGGGATTGGAGAAGATCGTCGGCTGGACTCCTCCATGGATTTGCAAGTAAAGGGCTTGATTCACTTGTGGAGGCAGGATCCGGATTTGTACCGGATGGTATAAGCCTTATCGATGGTTGTTGGGAAGAACTAGAATACAGTCTTGAAGTTCCTGGTCGTTTTACAGGGTCTGCGAAACTGACTCGGGAAGATCGCCTTGAGCCTGATGCGGTATCGTTGGTTGCGTCACCATTTGCCATGATATCTGCTTTCGAAAATCGTCGTCGGGTGCCATTCTGATCTGGATGATCATGGTACGGTCCTTCGGCTTCAAAATGATCCCTCTCGACTATATCCACATTGAGCTCTTCTTCTTCGTCTGAAGATTCTTCGCTATCAGAAGAGTCGTCATCCATACTCTCTCTTCCACTTGTGATCAGAAACACCCCAAAGAACGTCAGCAGACAACCACCAATGAATTTTCCAACTTGATCCGCAGTGGCCTGGTAGAAATCGCCGTATAAGATCGCACTTCCAATGATGACCGATAATGTGAACATTACGAATTGTACAGGTATGACTTGTGTCGAATTGAAACGTTGTAAAGCCTTATTCACATACTTTACTTGCATGACGGCCGTCCCCATCAGAACAGCAAGCAAAGCATAAGTGACTGGGGTCGTCAACGCCCTCCACAGCGTATACGACAGCATAGAAGCAACACCTTTGGTTGATAAGGCCGTGTAGCCGCCTGATTATGATCAGCTCTTACATTCTGAGGTTGTAATATTTGACTTACCAAAAAGTCCAACGAGCCCAAGATCAACCAGTATGGTTTTGCTCCCGTACTTTGGGCTCGCCCATACCAAAACAACAATTAGAGATACAGTCACACCCATATATATCTCGAAGGGCATTGCTGTGATGGCATCCCAAATCTCATGCGGGCCCAGCTTCTTCTCCTCCTGCTTTGCGCTTAACACAACTGTGACAGCACCACCAACAGCAACCACAACACCCCAGAAATCTCGCATCCGGAAATGCTCCTTGAGCATAATCGGGGCAATGACACAGTTCGAGATCAAAGCTACCACACCAAGTGGAGACACAATGGAAGCTGGAGCAAATCCGTACGCCAGAAAGTTTCCAGCCTCGCCCACAGTCATCAGGACAATGCCACCCCACCAGTACGGCGAACTCAAATAGGAAGTGCTCTTCACTTTGGAATCTCCGTCAGAACAAGTTGTCGCCTGCGAGTCCACCGATTGGAAAGACTGCCTCAGGGGATCCTCTCCCCCATTCTCCGCTCCGTCCGATATCCCGTCGCGATTGTTCGTAGATCCATAGCCGTTGTTTACGCCTTTGCTTAGTGCCTTGAACTTCTCCCTCTGCTCGATCCTCTCTTTGTGCAGTTGTATGTGCGCGTAGCGTTGTATGTTCAGGGCGAAAGATATTAGGATGTTACCGACAATCGCTGTAATGATACCGATGAGCGACGACCACCGCTGGAGTTGCGAGTCTCCTTGCGCAGTATACGACGAGGGATCGAAGCTTGAAGGCGTCGCCATACGAACCAATTCCGGCGTGGAAAAGGATGTCGCTGAGGCAGCATCAAGAACAGTCGTAGATAAATACATGTCCGCGATCCGGCCCGATGCTGATATCACGGTTGGTGCCTATGGGAAAATTCCCAATAGAGCAGGCTTTGGTAAATTTACTCGGAAGCCATTAAGATACAATGGAATTGTGGAATCCGCGACATACAATAGCCAGGGGAACTGGACGTTGCGTCGTGGTAGGGTCGCGCAGAAGTGATGTTATTTCTTACTCCGCTCGCATGAACATGAATTTGACCTGGAACCTGAGAACATTCGCGTGCCGGCCCGCTGTCGTCACTATTGAAATCTTCGCGTAAAGCTACCGCATCAAATCGCGTGAACCGGCCATTCCCTACTGTATCCACGACCAACATCATGAGCGACGAGGAAGATTTTGAGGTTGAGGCTCCCGAACTAGCGGAGGATGACCCTATGAGGGCATTCCTTCCGCACGGCTTTGGGAAGAAGAGCAGAGAAGCAAATGTCGCGGCGCAAATCGAGCGTACGAAGAGAATCGCGCCTGCTGCACAGGAGAGAATCAAGCAGGAACCAGCCTCGAAAGACGACGACTCTGACGACGATGACTCCGACGACTCAGATCAGTCCGAAGACGATGAATTTCCAACTTCACACGAGCTTCTGCTAAAAACACACGACCGCGCTGTCACAACAGTTGCTCTCGATCCTTCTGGAGGTAGACTGGTATCCGGCTCGATAGATTGTACCTTAAAACTGCACGACTTTGCTTCTATGACACCTACCACGCTGCGCGCATTCAAGAGCGTTGATCCAAGCGCCTCAAAGGATTCATCGAACTCTGAGACCCATCCAATAAATCATGTCGAATTCAATCCCTTGTCCGGAGGAACCTTCCTCTGCGTTACAGCACACCCGCAGGCAAAGATCATGAACCGAGATGGCGAAGTTGTTGCAGAGTTCGTTAAAGGGGATATGTATCTACGGGACATGAATAACACCTCTGGTCATATATCAGAAGTGACGACAGGAACCTGGAGTCCAACAGATAGGAATATCTGCGTAACTGCTGGCACAGACAGCACCTTGCGGATATGGGATGTCAACAATAGGAGGAAACAGAAAGAGGTCATTGTGTACAAATCAAGGGCAGCAGGCTCGGCAGGGAGGACGAGAATGACAGCAGTCGCTTGGGGAAGCCCCATGCAGGGTGGTAACAACGTTCTTATTGCTGCAGCACTAGATGGCGGTCTGGTTATGTGGGGTGGAAATGGTCCATATGCAAGGCCAACGGCCGAAATCAAAGAGGCCCATAGAGCTAATACGTGGACTGGCGGTATTGCAATAAGCAACGATGGCAGAATGGTTGTGACACGGGGTGGAGACGATCTCATCAAGCTTTGGGATACTCGAAAGTTCAAGGCACCGGTTGTGACAGTATCACACCCCTCGACTTCGGATCATTACGCTGCCACAAACATCAGATACTCGCCGACATCGACGAGTATAATCACGGGTTCCGCTTCTGGTCATCTACATATCCTCAACCCAGGCAACCTCAAACCAGAACTCGTCACACCAATCACGCCTGGGTCCCCCCTTATCACGGTTGAATGGCATCCAAAGCTGAACCAGATAGTCACTGGTTCAGCAAACTCTGAAGTACATGTCCTTTACAACCCCAACACATCCTCGCGTGGCGCTGTTGATGTTATGTCTAGAGCACCCAAGAAGCGACATGTTGATGATGATCCCAATTTTACCACGGATCAATCAGCTGGTATGTCTGGTGATGCTAGTTCCGGTCAGCCGACGACGTCTTTTGCGGCTCGTCATCCAACCGTTGGTCTGACAGCATCTGGGAAATCAAGGGATCCAAGAAGACCACAAATTCCTATGGTTACACCTTTCATGAAAAGTCAAGCGGATGAGAGCTTCATTAATGAAAGTATTCCATTGAGCAGTATGCGAGATGAAGATCCCCGAGAGGCCTTATTAAAGTATGCGGACTTGGCTAAGAATGATCCTCTGTTCACCAATGCTTGGAAAGAAACGCAACCCAAGACCATTTATGCAGAGTTGAGCGACGAGGAAGATGAAGATGGACCGGATAAGAAGCGCGTAAAGCGATAAAGTTCACATGGAATTTAGGGTGAGAGACATGGCGTTTGTGGCAAGGCGTTTTAAACGGACCAGATATTGCTTGAAATTTGCAAATTCGCTTGATGGGCGCGAAGCTAGGTAGAATGTCAGATTGATTCTGACCAAGGTAGGATCTTTCTCCTCTACTGCGAACGTAGCTACCTCATAATCCACAAGTGGGTAACACAGCCCAAGGACAGAAGAATTGAACTGTTGTCGACTGGTTAGAAGAATTCATCTGATGTTTCCGAACTGCTGATTATGATACGGTTCAAACGACCTTTGAAGAAAGGGTAACCAATACAAATTCAACTCGTCCTGGGCGTCCTGGATTCCGCTATTACCTAACCCTACATTGTGTTATTGACTATGAGGCTCCAAGTTGCTAAAGAGAAGCAGCAGTCCTTGCTCGCGTAATTACTACTTGCAACGCAACAGCATACAGAATTCTTCTCTCGCGATGATCGCCAGCACGTAGTCACACTCACTAAACTGCTACAATTCTTTGAGGAGATCATAGCTATACACCTTTACAATGCTCCTGTTCTAGCAAGAGGATTTAGTTAATCTCTATTCCGCCCTGTTACAAGGCTTTTACTTCGCCACTTGTTCTAGATATGCTCATCGTCACGATCCCCAAAGCTTGCACAAAACACATGGAAGAACTTCATACCATATCTCTCGAGCACAAAAATGGCTCTATCGCAAGTCACCCACCATGAAACGGACGGTGCGAGTTTGGCGGCAAAGAGCAGTATTTGTATAAGCTATAATCACCTTAATGCAACCAAAGTCAAAGATTTATCAGCAACGATCTCCATGTTATGCATCCTGATTTATGTAGCTTTCATCTGATAGTTCTTCTATAGGATGAGCTGTTCTCAGCAAAGAAGGAGGGAGATACAGAGATTGTGCATCAAATGGACTGGGAGCCTCTCAATGGCTGATGATTGATGCATGGGATATGTTAAAACTGTTTCACGCCGAAGAGCGCGCCGGAAATCAGAATGGCAGACCATATGAGTTGCGCTTTTGTGGAAAGATTGTGGCTCAAGATATAACTCAAGATGGTGTAGAATCCAATGCTACTCATAACCTCCAAATATGATATGCCATGTTGTCACTTTATACACTGTCTCGTCGTACGGCTTCTTGTTTCTAAGACAAGCATTTTAACATTGTCGACCTAAATAAGGGGCTTATTTGAAGGAGAAATGTGGTGCTATAGTTGAGCAAGTTCATTAAGTCATAAAATATCACATAGTGGCAAGGCTGGTTGAGCAAGGTCTCTTTAGTGCACGATTGGATGTTTACTTGTTGAGTTTTACCTACCTAGTACCCGTGGGAGTACTCTGCAGCGCAGAGTTGAGCTAGTGAAGGTGAACGCCACGACACTTGACTGCTCACACAACCACAATATATTCTCGCGTTCTTGACACTTATGACGACTCTCAACCCGACTCCAATCCCTAGCTTTGCTAGATAAATTTATCTGACCCTTTGCGCATTGTGAGTCAACTGCATCTACAATGTTTTCTTTGGGAGACGTGCTAATATCAAGAAGTGGCTGCTCGCTTGTCTCCGCAGCGCAGGCCGACCTGTTCAACAACCATGGAGGTTGAAGATGAAAACGACGTGAGGACCAGCAATGTATCAGAGAACTATGAAGTTCCCGTACGTGGAGACATTACCAACAAGGAATTGAAGGCATGGTTGAAGACTGCACCTGTTATCATTGATTCCAGAGGAATTCCATGGAATGACGCCGTACTCTCATACCTCTGCAAGATCAAGATCGTTGACAGCAGCCTGTAAGTCAATCTTGTCACTCCTTCTCGCTTTCTCGCGTGAAGTAGCTTCTAACTTGATAAGAATGGACACGACCGTGAATGATAACAATTTCTGGAACAAACTCACAAATATCCACGAGATGAACCTCGATCTTAGCGACCAATCTCTCGACGGAAAGGAAGCGACAATCAAGGAGTGGATCACCCAAGCCTGCTCTAGACTTCATCTGAAGACATTCACCGTCATCTTAGAGACGCCACTTCCCGAGTATCCTTCTGGAACACCAATCAGTCCTGCAGCATGGAACCTGTTTAAGTTCTGCAACAGTCTCTTTGCACGCATTGCTCAGATTGAAGTCAGAAGATCCTCTCAGTTGAAAATTCCATGCCGTGCATTTATCTGGGAAGCTCATCACAACAGACGTTTGACTCGAGGCTCCCATTTTTATCCAGAACCAGACGAGACGCTCGACCTTAGCAATGAAGGAGGTGGCCTCAGATCAAATGCAGAAGATTCTGGTATTCAGGAAAGGCAGAGGGGTAGCACGGGAAAAGTGCTTGAGAAGGACAAGAACAATAAGGCTGAGCGAGTGGCACATGATGGTGAAGGAGACTCTGCCGAAAAGGAAATGACTTTCTCTGACTTTCTCAAGCACCTAGGCTTTTCCGAAGAAGATCTTGAGAGCGATGAGGAGGATGACAAAGATATGACCTTCTTAGACTTTGTGAAATACCTGGGGTTTTCTGAGAAGGATCTTGAGAGCGACGACGAAGATCTCAGGCGGGACGGTGTCGGTGAGAGGGAAAAGCTTCAGGCAGATGATAATGTTCATTCCGATGAAATGCTCAAGCATCGTGGGGGTAACGTTGAAGCGGGAATGGACCAAAATCCGTTGTGTGGGCAGAGACTATGCTCGTTAACTTCTACCTGTCAAGGCACATCTAGTTAGACGTGAGACTAGGCGCATGAGGTGATAAAAGCAGAACTTCAAGACTTTAGCTGATTTGCTACTGTGAGAAAGCATAGGGCCAATGTAATCTTTTCGGCAAATTACCAGGAGCACTCAAATGCTTCCAGCCACTTCCTCTGTGGTGCTGTATTATATTGGTGACTTATTTGGTTCCTGCTAGACCGTTCAGGTGGCCGAGACGAGACAATGGATCAATGTGAGTTTCAGATTACAGTTTGGTGCCTGGTGCCTGGTTCTTGTCTTTACCAAAGTAAATCTTGCAAGCTGCGGGCAGCAACGGTTAGTGGCGTTGACTTATAATCTTTTTTCCGGGCCAGAAAGTTAAGCGAGCAAGTTTCATTTGACTCTAAGAGACGTAACTCATACTGTACATCACTAACTAGGACTTCTTAGTTGCAGCCCATGAACTAACAGGAGTTACAATCATCGTTAATGCTGGGAGCCATGCAAGGTAACTATACCTTGCACTTCTTGAATTATACTGGCCAGGGCTCCCGGAAACATCAATCCTCATCACGGCTAGATACACATTCATAGCTTATCTAGAAAATATACTGTGATAGATACTTGTAATAAACGGAAACTATGCACGCAATTTTACGCACTCATTATCATATATCATGAATCATTGGGATCTTTCACCCCAATCAACCCATCGACGTATGACCTCATCAACGCCTTTCACGCCTTCTCTGGATGCTTCCACTTCAAACCATTCTCTGTGTTCCCGTCCGCATACTACACACTTCCCACCATGCTCATCTGCCTTCGCTCGCTTTGCATTAAGCTCAATGTGTATAAGACGTTCAACTTTGTGTGCATGCGGTAGCTTCCTTGGCGTCGCTGGTGGTATGTCGGTGGTCGGAGTAGATGATTGGTACGGGTAATAACGAATCAAAGAGAGATTATAGCCGCATTGCCGTGTCCATTGATTCAGCCGTCTTTGCACGTTTTGAGCTCGTCCAATTTTCAGCAAGATGGTTTTCTTGCCAGAAGAGTCCAAGTCGCGTGAGCTGGTAAAGGATGCAAAAGAATCGAGGACATCGGATGTGCGTCGTCTGCCAGGCTCAGGTCGTGAGGGAGGTGCAAGTAACGAGCGCGCAGCCTCACTCGGTGGCTCGGAAGGTAGAGATTCTGGTGTAAGCCAAAACATGTATATAAAACCCTCATCATCGTTCGCAGACACCGGTTTAGCAAGCTCGGCAAGCAAAAGTGCCGTTGTCTCTGGCGATGCGGTCTTTGGTATCAGGGAAAGTAATTCTGCTGTTCGAGAGGACGGGTCTCTACGTATATGTGGTCGGCGTGACGCGTGTCCAGAGACAGGGCTTAAGTGTGATGAATTGCCAGTTGACGCAGCTGATGGGCGATGATTTGGTGGCTTGGGGAAAGAGACGGAGGTTCGCCGCCCGCTGTTTAGATTCGTCACAGGCCGTGGACCATGGTTCTCTTCGTCAGCGATTCCAATGCAACAAAACAGTCCTAAGTTGCTCTCGGTTTTTGAGTGCGGCCGGGGTTTCGAGTGCTGCTGTGGCCGCTGCGAAAGCGGTCTTTGCGTCTCCTGCAGAGCATGAGGCTTTTCTGAGTACTGTGGCCATGACGGTCTTCTGCGCTTTTTCCGCTCTCCATTCTGAGCAATCTCCAATATCCCTAGTCTATCCACCAACGTGTCCACACTTGTACGCTCATTGAGTGTAGAGGGTTGCACACCTTGAGGTGACGGTGCGGCACTCTGCGCTTGGTCTTGATGCTGCCAACAATATCCGTCTGGACTCGGCGTTCGAAGAGGACTTGTGCTTGGGGAAGACTGAGGCGATTTGGCAAGCGACCTTCTGCAAGGACGACCGGAAGCAGTGAGTCCTTTACATGTTGACGCTGGATTCTTCGAGTCCGAACGCGGCATCAGAGATTCTGGAGTATGAGGAATGAACGGCATCGTCCCTGTGGGTTAGCTCTCAAGGTAGCATTAGCAGGACAGCAGAGGGGGCACAATTATAGCAAAGGCCCTACCGCCGGTGGGCGCATATTAACGGGGCCGAAGTTGACTCCATAGCGTAGCTAGTACTTCCAGTTTCAACGTTGAAGGAGGCTGGGTAATGGCGGAGCTCGTCTCGTATGCCTGAGGCGCGAGGATCAAAATTAGAAGCTCCACGTGATCAACCATTCACACGAAACTCGTGATCTCTTCCGGCTGGTGTCACCTGAACAATGTTCCGAAGGCAATAACGACAATGTCCTGATATTTCTGATAACTTTCGAATTTGTGCCATTCGAGCGGGAGTTTGTAGAGCGATTGTGACTCGTCAGCGGTGGTGATCTTTGCTTCAATAGTGGCCAGGTGAAGTAACAGATTAAGCGAGCAGCTAAACTCCCTGATAAGTCGATCCACCCGACGAACGATGGACAACCAATGTCTTGTCGGCCACAGTAACAAACAACAATCTGCATCAGCTAACGTAGCATTTAGTACACGATCAGGATTTCTACAGAAGATCCAAATGGCCGGACAACCAACCTACGAAGTGGGGGGTGCATTCTAAGAAACGGCCTGCAGTATTTTGATTTGCCAGATAACTACCTTTGAAAGATTGATTGATAAGACTCCTAAGCTACGGCTTTATTAGCTAAAGAAGGAAATTCTTCAAGTCTCACGAGCTTTCACAAATTTGAGCATGAAGTCCTGAAACTACCCAACAACTGGTGTTTTTTAGAGTAATAATTTTAGGATTGATGTTTATTAAGATAATCAATTGATCAAGTCCTTGACGAATAGATCTCTCCTCCAAAACCAGACCTATGAACGCAAATACATAAAAAGTAGGAATGGAGCGGTCCAAGAATAATATCACCAAAGCTTGACCACACTAATACTGCTCACTAAGGAGATACGTGGAAGGCGAAGATCTCGTGACAAAATTTCTATCCAGATTGAGAATGGAAATCTGACAAACTTGTAGCAATCCACTCAGGAGTAGAAGTACGCTCACGCAGACCAGTTGCTTCTTAACAATATCATTTCTTCAGAATAAGAAAACGCATCCAGCAAAATTTGAATTCATAAAGCGCACTAGCTCACGGCCGGATCAGAGTTCGGTATTGGATCATAATACTCATAAATCCTGTCTTCTTTTCCTCTCCCACTGACAGCGGGGGCAACGAATGTAGAAATGCCAGTAAGAGGGTCATACGACTTATAGGAAGATGCAAGGCGCTTACCACCACCACCGGGAAGATCGACAACAAAATTCGGCATCATGAAGCCGGCTATGCTACCACGGATCTGGGTCTCGAGGTCAAGGATGGTCTGAAGGGGCGTTCGGAGATGCTCCACGTGCTTTACCATATCGTGTTGGTAAACATAGTATGGTTGAATATTATTGTCAGCAAGTTCTCGGATCAGGTGGCTCATGGTAGCGACGTTATCATTGACTCCCTTGAGTAATACACTCTGGTTCCTTAACACAACACCACTAGCAAAGAGCCTCTGAGCCGCGACGCGGTTGATCCAGGTGAATTCGCTAGGGTGGTTGAAGTGGGTGTGAACTGCAACAGCTTTGCCTAATGCACGACCTTTCCAAGTAAGACGGATTATCTCCTCGGCCCAGGCATCAGTTGGGTCAAGAATACGACACGGACTAACAGCAAGACCTTTTGTAGCAAAGCGGAAGCGTTTGATGTGCGGAATCTGAAGAAGCTGCTCTCCAATCCATTGAATCTGGTCGGATGTCAAAATGTAAGTGTCTCCTCCTGAAACGACGACATCCTGAACCTACGGGCCATTAGCAAGTTATATCCTACCGGTCTATTATTGGCTAGAGTACCTGTGGGTTGTTGGCAATATACAATATCATGTCCTTCCACCTATCCAACGTTGGTTTGAAGGAGACTTTCTTGACAAGATCTGTGTTCGTACCAATGGCATAAGATCGTGTGCAGTAGCTGCAGTAGAAAGGACAGACATCTGTGCTCAAAAATAACACCTTGTCTGGATATCGATGAACCAGACCTCCGACGGGAGAGTCCTCGGTCTCGTGCAGGGAGTCGAGAGTCAACTTAGGATGATTTGGCAACAGCCTTGACTTCAGGGGAATGCATTGGCGTAGAATTGGATCATTTAACGGGTTGGCCCAATTGATAATGCTAAGCATGTGGGGCGTAAGACGAATCGTCATTGACGCATGCTTGATGCCGAGCTCAACTTCAGTGATGAAGTCCTGGGCGGTCTTTATGTGCTTCAGACAGCAAGTATCGGTTATTGATGGTGGAATGGAAACTGGTAAAACTTCATGAAGGAAAGCCTTAAGCCTCTTTTCGCCCTTGATGTCATTTCGAAGCTGCCATTTGTGAGATAGCCAGACTTCCTCGGGAACATCCTTCCAACTGGGGATGTGTCGCCAGTAGCGTTCATGATGACTACTTGTAAGAGTTTGGGTAGCCTTTGTAATGTCAGGGATGACACGTTGGATGATTTCGCCAGGGCTCAGATGTGTGGAGGTCGATGATAGCGAGTCAAAGGCTCTCTTTGGTAGCAAAGCACCATCTGAAGATAAAATGGGAGCGCTGCGAGGATGCAACAGCTGGTGCAATTTTGCTTTTGCCTGCTCTTCACATGCTTGTTGTGTGGTTTTAAGTAAGTCTGGCTCGTTAACCTCAACTCTTGGTTTGAAGCCGGCTGCCATCGCAGTTTGTTTAAAGTGGTTCAAAGATATCAGTCGGGCATTGCAAATAAGCTTTGAAGATTGTTTCGAGACAGTCGGAGTTGGCCTGTAACTGAAAGCCACGTAAGTCCTCGGGATTGACAACATCTTGCTCGTATTGGTAACTGTGTTGCCTTGTACTGATGGGATGTTGGTGGGTGCTCTAAGGAATTCGAAGGGGTTTAAATAGGTTTGCAGTGCTTGATGTGCTCAGTGAAATGGAAGGCAGGCAAGGAATTTGGCAGCATTCATTGCTAGGAAGAAAACGCGGCAGGTTGATGTTCCTTTTGTGTGGCGAAGTTGGCATACAGATACCACAAAAGCGAAGGAGATGAAGATCAAGCTCATTCAATAGGTACATCTACCATTGTAACAGCAATGTATGTGAGACTTGTAACAGTATCACAGCTCTGGACGCACAACATAGATCAGACGCAGGAAACCAACATTCAAGATCACTAATACCACGGTGCCAAGATACATCGCTGCCTCTTTCTTCAGCCATGGACTGTCAAGTACTGAAGACTGCTGGGAGGAACCTTGTTCCATCACTCACCGACGTCTGCCAGATGACTAGCATAAGTCACTTCACCAATGCATATGTGCTGACAGTAGTGTGCTGTTCGGCAATGTATATTCATGGTTGACAGGCGCAAGAGCATCATTGGAGAGCTGCTACTCTCCAGTGCATGTATACAGCTCGAATAAAAGTAGCTTTGACAAGGTATCTTCGTATATTTGTGGTCTTCGAGCGCGTACTTCTGCAGGACCTCTTTGCAGATCGTAAGTACCCTCTACACAGCGGGGGAGCAATCTAGCGCATCCTGAAATCCGCAAATGAGACAATGATCCCCAACATGTTGCGGAGCTCGTTCAAACTACTAGTCAAACAAGCTTCTGACAGCTTAAGCTACCCCTACAGCATGTTGTAGTCTCCGCCACTAAGACATGCAAAGGGTGTCGTAAGCTTGTGTAACCGTCGTGCGTGTCACCCTCATCTAGAAGTTGCAGAAGAAGGCCTCCATGCGACTCTGGGAAGTTGGTGCATAAAAAGCAATATGTCAAAGCCATACAAGGACGAGACATTTCGATCGCTGGCGATAACCAGGATCGGTGAACGGAAGACGATCAGGAAATGCGCAAATAGGCAGACAAGAAGCACAAGGGGAAAAAAAGAAAAAAATATATAAGAGCGGAAGATGAAGCTACTTATGCCCTGGTCAAGCAGTAATGTTCGGCGGGAAAGTCCCTTGCAGATGTTCGGTGAGGCTGTCTCCTCCATTCGGTATTCAGTAGAGGCATTTCAATTACTTCCAAGTATCGCTAACTTCTCCGAGTGCAACCATCTGCAGCCGCAGGAGAGTGTTGTGTGCATCTGAGCCATCTCCAGCCAAACTGGGCGGGATCTTAGTTCCGTCTCTCTTCGGGGCCGTTCTGGAAGGTCCAACTCGCACTGTCTTGCGCAAACCGTTGAAAGCCACTTGGATGCTTGCGAGAACGGCGAATGCATTGGATAGTGGGTAAGCACGATAGGAAGCGACAATGCTTTATGAGAGATATAGTGACGATGACCCCCTCTCGGCGGTACAAAAGAACTGGAGCAAGGATGGTGAGATGTACGAAAGGGTATGAGTGCCACTGGGCGAAAGCAGGGTCTTATACTCCGATGCCTCCAAATCATGGCATGGGAAGGCAAAACCTTGTTTGAGTGTCCTGTCGAGCTTGGAATTGGTGGAGTTGAGCTGATGTATCTGTCAGATCGTCGTGGTTGGCAGTGAGTGAATCGAAGCCTGTGCACCTGCCCGCCTTATTTTCGTCCGCAAAAACTCTCGGTCCGGAACGAGAAAGCATCTTGTCACCTGACCGTCGTTAGCGCCAAATTGGAATTTTGAGGAGCTTCCTCTGTTCTCCGACCGAATCTCCTGCAGAGTCGAAGGTCCTCATACCACTCAAACCAACCACCATCTCCCCTCCCTCAATTGCCTTCGCAATTGACTCTTAATCCTCTCCTTTACACATAGACTGCGGTCATAATGTTCAGAAACGCTCTCCGACAGTCCAGCCGGACGGTGGGCGCAATCTCTGCTTCCGGCAGAATTGCTGCAGTACGTACACATTCCCGCAACATCGACTCCTAGACGTGCTGTGGGCTATCTCAATCAATTGAGGCGTGTCCTAGAAGTTCAATTGGGGGTTCCGGATGATGGAAGTTGATGGCATTGAGCTCTGTTGGAAGCTTGCAACAGCTCCTGTCATGGTTTTTCGGGCTTCGGCTAACCTTCAACCTTTTCCTGTAGGGACGAACTGCCGCACCAGCAGCATTCAACGCCGCATCCAAGCAGATCCGAACGTTCGCTGAAGCAAAGGCCTCGCCGACCGAAGTCTCCTCAATTCTCGAGCAAAGAATCCGTGGTGTCCAGGAGGAGGCCGGTCTCGCCGAGACTGGACGTGTCTTGTCCGTCGGGTACGTTCCAGCCACATCAACACTAGCCTCACGACATCATACAATATTGTCACCCGGGAGAAGGAAGACGTACTGACAGGTTTGAACAGTGATGGTATCGCTCGTGTGCACGGCATGAACAATGTTCAGGCTGAGGAGCTTGTTGAGTAAGTTTTCCACACTCCACGATGAAGTCAGGGGGCTCATGAATTCAGGTTCGCTTCCGGTGTCAAGGGCATGTGCATGAACTTGGAGGCCGGCCAGGTCGGTGTTGTGCTTTTCGGTTCTGATCGTTTGGTCAAGGAGGGTGAGACCGTCAAGCGTACCGGAGAGATTGTGAGTGAATTGGGCGATCAACATTCTGGCGCAAACCGCTCATACTTAATAGGTTGACATTCCAGTCGGCATGGAGATGCTTGGCCGTGTCGTTGATGCTCTTGGAAACCCAATTGATGGCAAGGGACCCATTAAGACCACCGAGAAGCGTCGTGCTCAGTTGAAGGCTCCTGGTATTCTTCCTCGTCAATCCGTCAACCAACCCGTCCAGACCGGTCTCAAGTCTGTCGATGCCATGGTGCCCATCGGACGTGGTCAACGTGAGTTGATCATTGGTGATCGTCAAACCGGAAAGACCGCTGTTGCTCTCGATGCCATGCTTAACCAGAAGCGATGGAACGACGGAACCGACGAGACCAAGAAGCTCTACTGTGTCTACGTTGCTGTCGGACAAAAGCGATCCACTGTTGCCCAACTTGTCAAGACCCTTGAGGAGAACGACGCCATGAAGTACTCCATCGTTGTTGCTGCTACCGCCTCTGAGGCTGCTCCTCTCCAGTACATCGCTCCTTTCGCCGGTACCTCCATGGGAGAGTGGTTCCGTGACAATGGAAAGCACGCTGTCATCATCTTCGACGATCTTTCCAAGCAAGCCGTTGCCTATCGTCAAATGTCTCTCCTTCTCCGTCGCCCACCAGGACGTGAGGCCTACCCAGGTGATGTCTTCTACCTCCACTCTCGTCTCCTCGAGCGTGCCGCCAAGATGAGCGCCAAGCACGGTGGTGGATCTCTTACCGCCCTTCCCATCATTGAGACTCAAGGTGGTGATGTCTCCGCTTATATCCCAACCAACGTCATTTCTATCACTGATGGACAAATCTTTTTGGAGGCCGAGCTCTTCTACAAGGGTGTCCGCCCAGCTATCAACGTCGGTCTTTCCGTGTCCCGTGTCGGTTCCGCTGCCCAACTTAAGGCCATGAAGCAAGTCGCTGGTTCCCTCAAGCTTTTCTTGGCTCAATACCGTGAAGTCGCTGCTTTCGCTCAATTCGGTTCCGATTTGGATGCTGCCACCAAGCAGACCCTCAACCGTGGTGAACGTGTAAGTTTTATAGCAGATATATGAAGAACTAGATATGCTGACCAGATATGTACAGTTGACCGAGCTCCTCAAGCAAAAGCAATACTCCCCAATGGCCGTCAACGAGATGGTTCCTCTCATCTACGCTGGTGTTAACGGACACCTCGACTCAGTACCAGTTAACAAGATCCTCACCTGGGAGGCTGACTTCATCTCACACTTGAAGACTAACGAGTCGGATCTCTTGGCCACTATTGACAAGGAGGGAGCCTTGAGCAAGGATTTGGAGGCCAGATTGAAGGAAGTCATCACTACCTTCACCAAGGCTTTCCTATAAGTACAAAAATGATTTCCTTTGTTAGTGAACTGGCTGGTTGTATCGAGCAAAGAGGATGTGAATGGGGGAGCCGGGTGGTGTGACCGGGATAGCTGCTACTTGATAGATAGTCGAGAGCTGTGTAAAATAGATCCGCTCGATTCTTTCTATTCTGTGAATGCTTTTTCTTTGCCTGTAAACCCGGACGAAACCGCCATCTGTGAGATATAGTCTGCTATGTTTGCTGTAATTATTTATGAACCTTGTCTGCGCGCGTAATTTCCCCAGGTGTTCCAGGATGAAATATGTGATATTCTATGGTCCCAAATCTAGTCTAATGACAACAGCAACTTCCGTCAGCTTCGCCTCAATTGGCACGTCGGAACTGCCAACTCATAATCTCTTTCGTCCAGACATCTAGATCTCCAAAGTCTGCGAGCGCAGCATTGGCTGCGCTAGTACCGAGCTGTATGGGGAGCTGTAGGATCTTTGGCTGATTGGAGCCGCTAGGGAGAAGACCTAAAGCACAACGTTAGAAGACGGGAACGGTGTTAAGATTGAGGAGATATTCATGTGGGGAGATGTCATTGACGCTGAAGAAAGTAGCAATTGTCTTGCATCGTATGTCACAGCCTAGCACACGTCTCAAGTTTTACCTGTATCCTGGAAATCCATAACAGGGATATCACTTCATCATTAAGCTCTTATGCTCTGAACACCTGGGTTTGAGTTGATCTTGTCTCTATTGGAAGATCTTCTCTATCATAGAGCTGTATACCATACTAGCAGATTTCGTTTACTAATTACATCACTACAAAACACCATTCATCAGTATTAGGCACCTCATTCATGCTTCATCTTCATCCTTATCATAAGCAGCAACCCTTCGAGCAACGAACGAATCTAGAAAACATCATGATAAGGGGACACTAGACACAAAAGTATATGCTGACTGGCATGCATAGGGCTCATAGATATAATACGTTGGTAGAAAAACAAAGGAAAGAGGGATGGTTGTGAAGTAATGGACGTGGTACATGGGTATCATCAGAGACATGGCGCGCGTTCGTTCTAGCGTAGGTTGCAAAAGAGGTCCTCCCTCGTCGTTGTTCATGCATGTCATGCCTGGAACATCTCCACACAAAACAGATGGGCTGGTGCAATAGTAGTATGCAAAGTTTGTGTGCTTCTCTGAGCTTGAGTGCAGGGTGCGTACTCAATGAGAAACTTCGACAGCCTCATTCGCCAAATAGCGACTAGGACTTGAAGGTGCAGAGAGCGACTGCTCAAGGCGATCCCTGGCGTTGTTCTTTATCAAAATCTTGTTCAGTGCATCAGCAGCCGCCAAGAGCTTCTGCATCTCACTACTACGACGTGGTTGGCTGTCGAACTGAATAAGCTCGTCCCTCGGCTTGCGGAAGGCACCAAAGATAACACCACTTCTGCGATTCTCGCGAGGGAGATCATCATTGCTCATGCGGACGAGATGACCAATTTCGTACTCCCCGTCTTGGTACTGGTAACCTTTGACGTGCTCAATGGTTTCAAACCCCTTGGAGCGTAGAATACGCAGATGGGTGCCGGCGTGAAGTTCCATACGTTTGTTGAGACCAAATGCCACCAGGATCTTGACCTCGAGGCCACCAGGCTGCATTAGCTCGTCTTCAGACATATTAGGCCTTGCAGGCTTTATTTCTGCAGCATAAATGAGATCATAACCAAGACTTTGTGCTGTGAATGCACAAGAGAATGCAGCCTCTGCCATGTACTGGGTTGAATCGCTTGACGAGTTGCTACGACCAGAGCGACCAGAGCGACCAGACATGTATGTTGAGATTGAGTCGTGCTTTTTGGAGGATGCCGGCGATGTCAGGCCAGATTTCTGTGTTACTGGTTGAGGATTGGGATCCACTAAATTACTGCTCAAATTCTCTGTAGCGGGTTCTGCGCAATCAAGGTCTGTTAATGCCATGAAACTTTCCACTGTAAGATCAAGCTGAGGTAGGACGGGCCGATTTTCGCTTCCTAAGGATTCGTTTGGTGCGTTAGCTGGTTGGGGGTCGAGAGATCTCAGGCCAGAAGAACCAAATGGACGAGGAGAAAGAGTGAGAAAATCTCCAGAGTCAGGAGTAATCAGATCCCGAGGCAATGTATATCTTTTAGATTCCAATGATAGTTGCTTATGATTCTTTCCAAATCCCCTCGGAGTACGAAGAAACTGTGCGCCTTCGGAGCCACTTGACGATGGCGGTGTTGGTTCCACAGGATAATCTTCACCACTCATGTACAAACGGCTATTTCGGGAAGGAGGCGTGGTCGTCTTATGATATCTCAGCGCTGGTGGGTAGAGTTCCTCGTCAATTGGCACATTCCGAATTCGCCTACTTGGAGTCGGAGAATAGCATCGCGTTGGCTGTGTGTCTGCGTTGATAAGGGAACTCCGTTGAAGAATAGGAGTTGACCTTACGTCAGGATCTGACAACCACTCCAACTGCAGATGCAAATCAGTCATTGCTAGTTGACTGAATTCTGCAAGCTCCCGCCGTTGGAAAGGATTGAAAGAAGAACGAGGCGACTTGTCGAAGAGTGCGAAGATTCCAACGACTTCGCCTCCAGGAGCTAGCATTGGCGCACCGGCAAAGAATCTGATCTTTGGCTGCCCGGTGACGAGGGGGTTTCCTGCAAATCGCCAATCCTGCAAATGTTAGCACTGGATAAGGTTGTGAGAATATCATACGAACTTTTGTTGTATCAAGAACGACGAAGACGTCTGTGGAAATGAGGGCATGAGCCGCGATGCTGACACCTCGTGGGATGTGTCGCCGTTGGTATCCGTTTTCGGCCTTGAAATTCTCGTATTGACCATCGAAAAAACTGATGGCCGCATAGCAGGTATTGAACTGCTTCATCGCGGCACGAACTAAAACGCCTGCCTTGTCTTCTTCCCAATGAGGCCAGACAACATCATAGATACTACCAGCTAATATCCTATTTTCCTCATCATGAGGGAAGACTGCAGGCAGGTATTCGAAGTCACTCGCTCGCGGCGGTGGCTGGGGTGGTGCCACGAGAGAGAATCGGCCCTGGGAAACATTAGCAACGTGTTACTGAGACCTTGCGCATTGAAACGGTCAAATATCTAGGGAGATTCTGAGGTGCGTACCTCTGCATAGCTCTGGATGTAGGAACACCAGTCTGCAACGTAAACTGATTCCAAAGCTGAAGAAACAGCGACGCTTTCTCTCTGGCTCGCAATACTCTGAGATATATCAACACCTGCTCCCCACTCATGTCGTCGAAACCCGGATCTTCGAGCAACAGAACCTAACGGAGTTGAGGGTTGAGAAGCTTCTCCCGCCGCTATATGCCGGAATGTTTCATCTCCATCTTCTAGAGCAGTAACTGAGAGCAAGCGTTCCCTCTTAGGTAGGAATGGCTCTACTCTCGCCTCCATCTTGAATTCGAGTGGTCGGATATAAGGACATGGTGTAATCACCAGTCCTGCAAGAGAATCATGTCTAGTTGTCAAATCGCCAATGTCTTGCTTCTCGGACAAGTCTGCGAACGATTTCTTTTGTTTCAGCGAAGAGCTTTGCTTTCCAAAGAGCAAGTTTAGAAAGCTCTTTTGCTTCCGAACCTGTCTTGTATATTCCATCTGTGCTCGAGACATTGCTGGCGAGCTCCTTCCGTCGAACAAATCCATTTTGTATAGCTATTACTGTCAGTCCACACCAAAGTGATAACTTTGTTTTACTCGCCTTCAGAAGGTGTTGTAACTTTGCTCGGGATCCGTAATATTTGGCACTTCCAACGTTCTTTTCACCACCAGTATTATCAGAGATATTGGACGGGATACTAAGCAAGCTTCGATCTATAACTGGTATTGGCTTTCCTGTTAGACTTGGAAAGCTTGGGAGCACATCAGTATTCCGACTGGGTAGGCAATAGGAGAGGCCAGGCTCCTACCATAAATGAGCTGCTATCCTGAGATAACCAATATATCCGGATCTAAGAAGGATATGCGAAGATCTCTTCCCACTAGGCTGCGATACTCTCCTGACCTTGCAAACCCGTGCAATGCGTCAACGTCGAAGCGAGGCCAAGTGAAGCGAAGGTAGAAGGCCGCTACAGATCCGAGTTTCCGATGCTTGAAGAAAGACGTCAAAGATCGAGGCCAGAGATATAGGCAAGACTGGAGGTTCTGTTATTATCGTTGTGCGGGTGGCAAAAAACGAGGAATGTTGCGCTTGATGGTGGATCGTGCAGCGATCTGGTTGAGTTTCGATTAGAATGAAGGCGTAGATACGCGACCACCAGGCGAGAGTCGCGCGAGGTGTAGATTCTACTTAAGAGTCAGTCCCTGCTATAGCCAATGAGCGCGCATATGATCAGCCAGACTACTGTCGTCTAGGAGGTACAAGTTGGAATGTAAAGCTTACAGAAGATTGACTTTACATTCAGAATGCGGAGACAGTTAGTGAAGGCCTCAATGACTGGCGGCGGCTGATTCGTGAAAGAAAGAAAATGCTCCGTCCCAGTCAGTATCGAGCCACTGTCACGACGCAGGTGGCTTAAATATGGCGTTGACGTTGGACTTGTCCCACGAATGACCCAGCCGCGGATGGCGGAGGTCGACACTCTTTTGTACTTGGTGGAGAGGCCGGGGCGGTATATGGGCGACCGAAGTTCGAGTTGGAGCTGAAGCTCACGTTCCAATCCTAGCTTTCGACTGCAATGTCCTAGTCATTCGACGGTGCAAGTGCGCAGAGATTGGAATTGGCAGCAGAACAAATAGATGTGCAGCTCGACGACTATTGTAGTCGAAGCAGAAGGGATCAGGGTCGCGGTGAAATTGGATGTGTTCCGGCTGGATGTGGTGTGAGGTTGTTCAGACTTAAGACGCAGGTGCGGGTAGGGAAGCTGGAGGTGGTAAGGCACTTAGGTGGTTGACGTGAGGAAGCGAGCAAAGGGAGAAACAGTTTAAAGAAGAGGGGACAGCGAGACTTATGCGTGCATCGTCCTGCGCTTCATGGATCATATACTGGGGTTGTCTGGACCGACGAGTTTTGCACTGCGTCGTTGCTCTCTGGCTCTCTGTGCGCTGTGTTCCGTGTCGACGAAAGGAAACCCTCCACTTCCACTTTCACTTTTCACTTCTCATTTTCGGTGCAGCAATCCAGGAACCAGTCTCCGCACCAGCACAATCCATGGAGCACATCGGCCCCAGATCGCCTGTATGCACTCGCGCAGACTGCTTTGAATCTGACCGAATCGAAAACGCAAGCAGAGACGCGCAGGGCCCCCCATTGGCAGAGCTCGGGCACATATCACATCTACTCGCTACCAGGCCAATTCCATTCGGAGCTACGATCATGTTGAACAGAGCAGCCAGAGCAGGACAGGACGGGCACGCCATCCGGCCCTTCCAACGGACTCGAGGGAGGAAGTGGCGCTTGGCTAGGCAGAGCGATGGCAGCACAAAGACATTGTCTGACGTTCCCGCACGCAGAGAACGAGCACGAACAACGGCGCATGCTCTCCCTCGTGGCGACCACCACGCTCAATCGTGCCCTCAGGACGGCGATTTGTCGCGTGAACTGGAGGGAGCTTGCCTGCTCTACAAGGGATGAACCTGCTAAGGAGCAAGAAGCTCCCCCTTGCAGTCCCGCTCAGCTCCCCGCCAGCCTGCGCAACGAAGACCCTGGATCGAGACCTTCCTCGCGCGGCAGGGCAAAGTGACCGGCGAAATATGACAGGTGTGAGATTTAAGAGGTGACACAGCGTCTCTGTGTGTTTGTTGCAAATTGCAATATATCAGGCTTGATGAGAGAATGCGAGATGGCAGACGATAAGCAGCCGTCGCTAAGTGTTTCCACTTGAATGCCTCCGTCCCGCAATCCGGACGGTCCAATGGCAATGTCGAGACCAGACCATTGTGTGTTGACCAAAGCTACGATGAAGGTTCACGATATTGCGATATGCAATGAGACTAGCCGGCAATGATTTCAAATAGCACTGTGTCCTGGTCCGGATTCCAGCTTGATGGTTCGCGTCTTCCAAGATGTACAGCGCCTGCCCTTACCGTGCGTGCTGCACGTCGAGTTGTATCCCTTGATGTATCTCTACCATTGCAACTGCAAGTGCTACGGCGACTCTTCCGACCCTTGGCAGCCATCGCCCTTCAGTCCTCGTAGCTTCGTCGCCCGGATGCTCATCCGTCCCGTTGGGACGTTACCATTGTGGTCCGTAGTATCAGATCGTCGCACTCACTGGTGGAGCAACCTGCTACAGCGTCTTAGTTCGGTCGAGCTGTCATATTCCAGACGTAAGGCTCTGTGCCCTTTTCTTGTCCCCGACAGCACTGTCAGCACACTCTAACTTCCCTGCCTGTCGCTGTGGGTAGAATTGGTTCGCGCAATGCGGACGGAGCATGCTCAAGTTTCTTTTTCCACAGTCACCATAGGACCGACGGATGCAGCTCGCCTCGGCTTCCCAATAGCCGAATCGCAGACTCACAGTTGCAGCCTTGGCTATCTCGCCGATGTCCTAGCTCAAAACTACCCAAGCACGCGGCGAAATCTCATCCTTCAGGCCCACGCGCTCCTAAATCAGTCTGCGAAGGTCGTTCCGGTTTTCAACTGCTGATGAGACTCTAGCAATGTGTTCGCATGTAAGGGAGCTGTCTCAATCTCAGCTCATGGAGGCGGGCCGTTCCTCCGCTTTGAGTCATGAGCATTGACTTTTCATGACCACATTCATTGTTCAACCCTCGGTCCCACGCAATCGCTCGAACAGGTGTTGTCAAGAACGGGACTTTTGTTGTTTACTTTGACATTAGGGACTTTGGGCATGCAGCATCCCGGCTGGAGTTGCCTTGATGTTCGTTCGCCCTGTCTGCTGTGCGTATAGTTGGCGGCAATTTGCTTCTTATTCCGCGATGACAACAGCGAAAGCCGTTCACCTGCAAAGTACTAGTAGGGACAAGGGCCCCAATAATCACACTCATCAGCAGGGTCACGAAAGACTGTTTGTTTTTGGTTTTTTTGTTTTTTGGCCATGTACAGCAATATACTACAGTCTTCATTCTTCTGCATAGCAGAGTTTTGTAGGATGGGCTTGAAGTCGGTCCGTGTAGTAGCGCTACATGAGCTTCAACCAAAAAAATAAAACATATCCCCTTGATGGAGCGATGCCAGCATTTATTTCTTCCTTGTGTTGTGATCACGTGTATACTTTGAGAGACAGGAATGTAAACAATGCTTTATAGAATTGAGACCTTGATTGGTCTTGAGGCAGATCGAACATTCCAATATTGATTTTCAGTATGGTATCCTTTGCAAAGTATTTCTTAGGTGTTCTTTATTTGTGACTCGATCACGAACCCATCAACATTTCCGGGCACTTTGTAATCATAAAAGAAAGTACGTTCACGTCCAAGAAATACTCTTTTTCTAGAGTAGGATTGAGACAGTGTCGTGTATCCTCCAAGCATATTCTCAAGTCAAACCTGACACTTTCGCGGAGGTCACCCGTAAGATGGCTTCAAACGATAAGCGACCTGCCCTGACCAGTAGGGATATACGATTCGGAATAGAGCTTGAGTTCGTGCATGCCTTCCATGAAACTCTCCTCCGTACTCAGATGGACTAGAAGAATGATCTAAGGAAAATCGTGAAGGATGTTACCAGCGTGTCTAATAGATTAAGATTCACGCCTCAACCCGAAGACTCAAACATTCCACGGCCACGTTATACCAGCTGGGGTTTGCAGCGGCAACGGATTTTGGCAACAGAAATCGCCCCCTACACAGATGAACCTATGAGAATTCTAGAGGCAGAAATAAAGGCTACAAATCCTATTCCAACCAAGGTCTTTGGATTCATCAGGCAAGACTTGAAGCCTGTGGATTTATACAATGAGAAGCATTAGATTATAACTAATGATCCGACAGTTGTTGGCGTTGAAACCTCAATGATGTCGAGGTTTCTTGATAAATCTTTGCATACATGGCAGCAAGTCGATGCTGAAAGCAAGAATTGGGATTCTTATGGAGTCGAAGTAATATCTCCAATCATGCACTCGAGCGATGATTCATGCTTTGAAACATTGGATCAAATCGTTCTTGCAATTAAGGGCAGGGAGAACGGCCCTTTGCAGCTCGTTTCCTACAAAACACTGTGCTCTACAAGTACATGTTGAATGTACAGACACTGCTACTCTGGCATAACTTGCTCGTATACTGTACATCTATGAAGATGAGATTTCGAGGCTTCACCCGCAACGCAGACGTCCTACTGCTGGCAATCAGCACTCCAAAGCCAATATCGACAGCAATCGCATTTCATGGACTGCGGTCTTGAAGCAGGATAATATCAGTGCCAACGAATTATCACGGCTGGCAACAGATTGCTCAACTCGAGCCTTGAAGGAGAGTATGTACGATAATGAGTCCGAAAAGGATGCCAAACGTAAATTTACCAAAACAATAAACGGAATTCTATCACCGCAGACACCTGTCCAAATTGCGTGTATGATGAATGCGCCTCATTCAACAAAAAAGGGTCTACGACAGAACGGAAAATGGGAACGAATCGTGAACTTCGTATTTGCAGCTCGGGAGCGTCAGAAATATGCAAGCACCGTTGAATTTCGCCAGCATGCTGGCACACTGGAGGCTGACGAGATCAAGCACTGGATCAGATTCGTCATTCAGCTTGTCAAGCTTGCCGAATATTATACTCAGCATCCAGATAAGTTTCCTATCACGTTCTGGGACGACGAGACCATCAACAGTGTCTGGCACAGGAACAATATTAGTATCATGAATCTCCTATGGGACCTAGGTTTAAATACTGAAAGCCGTGATTACTGGGAAGCGAATATTGCAAAATACATGGTCACTGATGATGGTATCGAGCCTGACATCAAGGCTTCCCCAGCAACGATCAATACTCCACATGCACCGGGCGCGCCAAATCCTGGTCACCAACAAGACAAAGAGACTACGTTAACCTCCAAGGCGCCTCAGGCTACCGGTCAGAAGAGGCCGGGTTCTCCAATTATACCGCCCGAAGCACCTCCGTCTAAGATGACTAAGATTGATACGTCCATCAGCTCTTCAAAATCGCCTCTCGACCCAAGGACAATCAGCAATATGTCGAGATTATTTCAAGCCCTAATACCCTTGGGAAAGTCTCCCAGTTGCTTTTCCAAGCCTGAATGTTGACTCAATATTGAATGGCTTAAATGAAGCTACCAGAAAGAAAGCACTCGAGATTGAGACCACCACAAAACGTGGCCAAACCTTCTCTGTGGAGCAAAATAATGCCATAGTTCCAGAGCACATGACGTACGGGGCCGTCTACTTCTATCCTACAAACTTCAATAGGGATGACTGGTGGGAAGAATTTACAAGTGCAATCGCCCAGTCTCGTATGTGGATGTGTGGGGCTAACGCGCTCTATCAATCCTTTCGAAACCAGTTCCCAAGCCTTCAAATCTCCTTGTCAGAGGTTATCAAAGCACTAGACAAGGCTCGCAGTCAACAATCTCGGTATTCTCGTAAAGATGGTGATTTTCAAGATAGCGAAATGACCGCGGCTGTGGAGGATCTGTCGAACGGCACCGGGCAGATCGTGGCAGTGGATAAAAACCCATTAATGGCTCCAGAGGTAGCACACCATCCGATTGAACGAGTGGCGTACCGTATCACAAACGTGGATATGAAAAATTATGCGAATAACCTCTATGTCGGTGTGCAAAATGAGAGCACAGAAGGCACTGGCCTTGTCCGTACTCGGGGGCACCGGACGGGCATGCGACGAATACTGAGTGATCAGTAGCTGGAGACTAACTTACCAGGGTGATCGGGTTTGGGCAATTTATAACTCAACTTTCTTCTCTTGCAATATCCTGTGCGTGGAGTCAGGGGATAAGTTCACGCTGGATTGTAATGATCTCTTAAGTAAACCCCTTATTTGCAATAGTGTCTAAGATTGTATTCTTGGCTCTATGCTCACATTTCCAGACAGTATGATTACGAATAATGTCGGCGACCAGTAATGTAATGATGTTTTGATTTGGTTTTGGTTTCTTGGCGATCTGAGATATTTTTGTCATTCATGCTCTTGGGTATCATTATTGCAAGTAACCAACACTTCATAAAAGACATTATCTGTTTGTTTGCCTTGCTGTACCCTCCTGTGCCACCACCCAAGAACCTAGATCCTCTCACCCTCATATTTCCACGCACTTCATCCTTATCAGCCTTGTCCCTCTCTCAGAAATTTACATGGTGTTAATCCTGTCCTTATTGCTTGTGAAAAGTCATTGCCTTTTCAACAATCTCATAGAAGATTTCTTGTCAGGCGTCATTCTCCTTCGCAATTTGCACTACCTGGTACGAAGGAGTTGTTACAAACGACTCTTTATAGACCTGTCCGCTACCACAACTTCCCCACCACTGCTGGCAGTGTTCCGCGTGGCCCAGTGTGCTCGGATTATGTAGCTTTACCCTCAGCGCATCTCGGTACGTAACGCCATGGATCAAGTTTTGACGAATCTGCTCAATCATCTCTCCGTTCCGATAAGGAGAGCGTGCATTGCAGGACCAGCAAACCTCACCTCACTGGCTCCTGGTCCCTTAGATGGGGAAGAAGGTGGGTCTAGTTTTTCAAATATTATAGGGACTTGAAGTTTATGAGCTTGCTGCTTGTGCGAATTCATGCCTTGGAACTGCAGTGGACTTAGGTGTTGGTTATTCTGATGGGCGTCATCTTCTTAAGTTCTTCCGTAGGAAGATGGCGCAGATTTCTTGCTTTATCGGTTTCTGCTTTGGCGTTGAGGGCAGCACAGTCTCTCAGTAACTTCTTGACGCTTATGCTGACTTGGGAAAGGTCCTGCTGTGGATTGTCTCGACAGAGGCGCGATCATATCGTGGACCGAGTTCCGTACCGAGGATACAATAACAGGTGCTTGAGTATGAGGAGGGTATCCTTGCTCAACCTCACTATAAAGTTTTTCGCCAGTTTCGCTGCCATTGCCAGTTTCGTCGTCAATATCAATGTTGCTGTCACTGTCGCTGTCATATACGTAGGCATACGACATCCCACTCTCCCTCAATTGCTTCCGGCAAAACTTCTCCACATCTTCGTCGTCGCCTTCCGTCCACTCGATCAACCTCATCCCTTCCTTAACTTGGCGCTGGAAGCTTTCCTTCTGACGGAGGTAAAGCTCGGCGCTGTGAATGTTGTTATGCTTCGTGATCAAGGCTCTCGTATTTTGAGCAATTTGCTTGGCGAAACGCACCCGTTGGGAATTTGTGGCCGGAGCAACTCCTTCCAAAGGCTCATACTGTGCGGCCTTTTCTAAGAAGCGGATGTATGTGTCGGATGCGTGTGACAAGGCCGGGCACAGCACAGCTTAATACATATGGTATGTACTATTCGAGCATCGGAGCTGAGTTAGGTAGTCGGTTTGTGAATAGCGGATGATGGGATTAACGAAGAATGCTGTCTTATGTCCCTCTGGATATTCCATGTTGTCAGAATTGGACATCTTTGTTCATGGTGGGAGATTCTAAATTATTGGGTTGATCCGAAACCAGGCAACTCGAACTGCGGGGTTGGCAAGGACAACCCAATGCCTACCTGCTCGAAAGCTTACAAACAGTGGTATTGACCCCTGAGGTTTCCAAAGTTGAGCTTATGAGAGACTTCAAGTCCTCTGATCCTTCCTCGTGTTCAGGAATGGCATAGATTGAGAAACAATGGCGACCGCTGAATTTAGTGACTGAGGTTAAGAACGGATGATTTGATACGACCTGGGATAGAAATTGTTGTTTTCTATATCCCTATAGTACATTGGATTAGTACGCCAGGTCAGACCGGCCCGTTTAACTGTAAACTGGACTCAAAAGGAGGAAGTCTCCGTCGCTTAAACTGTCAACTAAGCAATTTTGCTCAAGGCCGCCTCAAACTCCGACTTAAGCGATAGGAACTGAAAATCGGGCATTACCCCATAGTAGATAGAGGCCTATGCTCTTTCCTGATTTTCTAGTCTAGCGATTAATTGCTTCTTTGTGGCTCTTTTAACTGCTAGACTCTCCAGTGCTCCTTCTGCCTATCTAATCCTTCCGTTCGTTCGCTTTTCGCTGTGTGGTGCTATACTGGCCAGTACAGATCAATACTAGGTACCAACTACTGAGAAATTGTGCCCACAGACTATGTAAGGGCTTCCTACACAATTGCACGAGATTTCCGACATGGATTGCTACATACCCGTCAGTTTCCAATGGACTCACGGTTGCCGTCAGAGTAATCGCGAACTAAATTATAACTAGATGTTGGGCGTTCCCTGGGAGGCAATGCGCGATAGACCTTGTCCCTTCACTTACCATATACAGCGGATTGTACCTGGCAGCCATTTTCAACTTAGAATAGACTCTGTGTCTAAGCAAGCAGCCTCTTCGGAGCTTGGGAATTGCTTGAAGTTCGGACATCTTTTCGAAACTCGACAGTCATTTGTCAGTTTGGGACATCTACAAATCAGCTGCCATCTGTTCTTTTCTGATACCAGCAATATCGTCGATATGGAAGGCTTAAGACATCGCATGCACACATACGGTGTGAATTATCTTTTGCGTTTTTGTCATTTCTTCCAATCTACAAGATACATGCAATTTTTCCGCTTATTTGTCCTCCCGTGTGGAGCTGCGGCCATCTACCACTACCCAATTTTTTGTAAGTAGCTCTATTAGGTGCATACCCTGTACGGGAACTTTGGGTTTGAGGTTGATGTCCTCATATCGCCAAGTCTTTTATTTCTGGGGGCTGGTCTCTGCAAAAGCTCATAAACGCGCGGACCGGCAACACTCCAACTACAAGATTTCAATTCAGGTGCCAGATCATTATGATCCTTGCAAGCATCTACACATTTATTAGAAAAAAAGTAAATCGAAAGTAAATCTGGGGGATACATACCCAAGATAGTCCTCTTTAATACTCGCAATCGCATACATTCCTCCCACCTCAGCTCTCGTTCCTATTAGCTTCACTCTAACGTGCGTGCCAACTTCGATAACGGAATCCTCGTTATTAGTGAACTGTGGAGGTGTAGCGTTGGGGTCGAACTTGATGTCCAGAGGAATGAGCTGCCAACATTAGTTCTGGCATGGGGAGAAAATGAAAATGACCTACATGGGCTGAGACGAAGAGAGGCAGTGGTCCAGCATCCGCGAAGAAACCTACTGCGTTCACCGAGGTGACGATTGCATCAACCTGTGATTATTCATGAGCACAAGTAAAGAGTCTTCGCCGACAATGAAGCTCTTACAGTCTCTCCTTTGAAGGGTCTCCAAACCACAGCTCTGTATCCAACCGTGAACTCTGCCAATCCACTGCCTGGTAAAATGCGGCCTTCTGAGATATCAAAGGTATCCATGATTGTGATGATGAAATAGCGACCTGTGCAGGTACCCTCCACATCCTGGAGAAGCTTGCCTGTGACCAACTCGTGCATGTTCCGACCAAAGTAGGAGGGATGCAAGGTAACCTGACGCTCAAGGTTGTAGAGGAAGAACATCTTGGTCGCGGCTTGAAAGAAATGGGATTTTCGTTCGCTATTGTGAGGAATGTCGTCACCTTGCGGCAAGCACCAGTTAAGAAATGGGACACGGCGCAAGTCGAGGCAGAGATGGATTTATCGCAACCTTCCCCAAGCCCTAGCAAACTTTATGCCGTGCTGAATAACTACTCAGACCCCTTACAAAACCTCGCCGAGATCGCGTGGGATGCCTTGATCTGGAACAGCAGTGTGCGCCTGCTCACGAAGGTAATCCTGCAATCATCAGTCCAGAGAGCAACGAGGCGCCGGCTTGCAACAAGGACGTACTCTGCTCAAAAGAATGGTGATGCAAGGACGAAACTCTTCGGCAGCTCTCTGGGGACCACAACAGAGAGCGCGCCCAAAGCTTGTCGATGCCGGTACGGTCTGTGAACGAAGACGTGGGAGCTGGTCGTCGCAGAGAAGCAGAGATGTCGTGTTGGAGCTATCGCCAAGGATTCGAGATATTTCAAATGTTAGTGCCAGGGGGAACGCAAGGCTGCGTAGATTTCCTCCCTAACAAATTCGGAAACGCGACATTTCCCACTTCGACCCGAGGTCCTAAGCGAAAGCACATGCGGGAAGTGCGGTTCGCGCATGCGGTGACTTACTTCGTTGTGAGGGATGGTTTAACGTTGGCAGAACAGTTCTCGCCCTCTCTCGTCCTCTTCCTTTGTATATCTTACTCCGCCCTTGCCTGTTCGGCGCCTTTGATGACTTGACGATTCCACGACCACGACCACTCTGAGCTGCTTCTCTTCAAAGCTCCAAGCACATCCGCATCCGTCCGAACATTCCCCTCGTCGTCACGCAACTTGAATCGTCATTCCACAATGTCGCTCAATCTCGAGAAGCAGCTTTGCTTTGTCAGTCTGACCTGCGACCGTTCTTGAAGATAGATCTGACTGTAACTAGTACGGCTCATATCATCACAATCCGGTCAATGTCTCGATTCATATGCTCTGCGTCCCTATGATCCTGGCCGTCTCACTCCTTCTGGTATGATGCCCTTTAAGCTTATCCCGCCATGCCCCACCAGATAAGTAAGACCAAGTGCTCACCACACTGCAGGCAACAAACAGTCCAACGCTTATACCGCTCCCAAGCTGGCTAACGATTCCGAACCTTCCTCTCAACTTGGGCACGATTAGTGCTATTCTATATGGCGGGTTTTATATCCTTCTCGAACCGGTCGCGGGCTCACTTGCTGTTCCTATTATTCTCGGTTGGACTGCCTATTCCAACCACTTGACAAGTACGATTCCATCTGTAGCAAACAAGGTGGCGATTGGGTTAGAGATCGTATCTTGGGCTGCGCAATTTGTGGGCCATGGTGCTTTTGAGAAACGGGCTCCAGCGCTTTTGGATAATCTCCTCCAAGCCATTGTACTTGCGCCTTTCTTCGTATGGATGGAAATACTGTTCAAGCTTGGCTACCGACCAGAATTGCAAGCTCGTGTTGAGAAAGAAGTTCAGAAGGAGGTTGCGAGATTTAGGTCCAGCAAGCAAACAAACGGCAAGGTCGAAAATGGCAAGACCAAGTAAGTTGGCTGATAAGGGCCGACAAACTCAATACCAAATATGATGAAGAACGAACGAGAACAAATTGAATACAGTAGCCGTGAGAGGTAGCCGATCACTTGGCACGGAACGGGGATGTGGAAGGCTAAGAAGGAGACGAAAAGTCGCAACATGTCAAGTCTACAGCTGATAAGTATCCGTTGCTTGGCAGGTGGCATTTCAAGCATGATGAAGGAGCAGGAGGCTAGCGTTGAAGGTTGCAACTTTTCTTGATCGAGCTTCGACTCTCGTTTTATATCATTGTTCATAACAGAAATTCCATTTCCATATTGTCGTGGCTTTATCCCTATCCCCCAACAGATCTGTTGAAGATGGAAGGGTGAAATTGAAAGCTTAGGGGCCACTTTCCGTCTCCTATGTTAGTTTTATAATGAGCACCTTTTGTACTACTGAAATCTTGCCATACCTCTAGGCTCTTTTGCTGTTTGTATTGGGAACTCAATGAAATAGTTTATGTTCTCAGAATGGGTATCTCATAATTTCGCACTTCACGTTTGGACCTTTCTTATAGAGGGCTTTCAGAAAGGAAATATCACTGTTATGCATAATGCCAACCCCGTTTACCTTTCTTTATGTTATTCATACTGCGGCCCTAATGTTCCACGTTTAACACTCACCTTTTTCTATTTCTTCCCCTCCTTTTCGGGGTGTCGTTCTCGGTCTTTCTTGGCTCCAATTGTATTTCTTGTTTCGCCCGCGTCTGGTGCTCCCTTACCCTCGCCGTTGAGTGAGGTTGAGAGGAGCAGGTTTCGCGCTTGACTTTGAAGGCATCTCAGCAAGCGAGGTTCCATGGGGCGGTTGGAGCATGAGGCCGGTTGCACCCCACAATTCGACGTCACGGATCAAGGCGTCGATGTTGTTTGAATCTCGGCGCTGGTCATGGGACTGTCTCCCTTGGCTGTTAGATCCGCGGCGACGGCTGGATCCAGGTCTTTGTGAACTCGAACGCTTCAGTGGTCGTCCTGCCCGCTTGCTCTTGCTCTTCTGTGGTGGTCGAGGCAAAGACCTATCAGGCGGTGGAGGGGCAAATCCATGGTTAGAACGAAATTGATTCCATGTACTGAATCGAATCCCAGGAACAACTACTGGCGACTGAATCACCCCTGGCCGAATCGCTTCTTCGCCTGCACGCGCATTAGCCAATTCGATATTGTAGAGGTCGTTTGCAGCTCTGGCTTGCTGAGCTTGATTTCTCATATGAAGCTTTGCCTTTCTTCGGCAACGCTTGCATTGAGAAGATCTCTGCTCTTTGGCATTCTCTGGCTCTTGGCATTCTGGCTGCTTGTTTTGACACAGCAGGATTCGCATGATAAAGGATGTTCTCTTTCTATGCTTCTCGGCACGACATTCTCGGAGCTCGGTCTTTTGGTGGCCGCAGCTGAAAGTGGTGTCCACGAGCATACACATGTTGTCCTTTTGTTGCTACTCAATTTTTCGGTTTGTTAGGTGTTACTTCGTGTGGTGAGTCCGATCTGGCAAGCAAGAAGGGCTACAGGTTGGCCTCTGTTGAAGTTATGTCCCCCACAATGTCTTTGTTCTGAGAATCGCATTACCACTAGCACAAAGATATCTCGATATCCTTCAATGACCTTTATGTGTAGTACAAACAAGTCTTATTGACCAAGAGCCTTGTCTTTTATGCTGGACGTCGATATTTTTTCCGAAGATAAACCCATATCAAAGGCTGATTGTACCTAAATTAGTTTTTCAAGTACAACACCTTTGTGGTTGTCTTTGTCCAGAAAATTAGGCATCAAAGAAGCGTTGATATCTCGACGCTTCTCTACTATTCTTTGCGTTGGGAACTTAAGCGATAAGTGAATGAACAATCTGAGGACTTGCCAGATCCCTTCCCGCCATGTCTATACGTGATGATCATTTTCTACAGAATATGGGGTGCTGATGCTCATTATTCCAGTATTTCACTGTGAGGTACCTCAATACTAAACTTATCGACTTTACGAGCAGCAAGAAATCTCCCCTGCCATTCAAGGGACTGTAATTCGAGCCAAGCCCTATAGAGACAGCCAACTTCAAAATGGTTTTCATCACACTTCTATGTTCCTAGTCTCATAGGTACTTCTTCCTAAAGGTGATCCGGAGAAGTGGATTTGGTTTTCTGTCATTCTGAGAACTTCTTTTGATCCCAACAGAATCCCCATCCTGATTTTCATATTTACAGTGCATGGGAGCATAGAATATCATCGTTAGATATGCTTCACTCTTCTACAGTACTCATAGGACTAGTGTTCTCCATGTTTCCGTGGAATGGCAGCTTCCAGAAAGATTTCATCACATATGCTTTCTTCATATCATATACACCCTGCTCATTCTTATGATTTAAAATCAAAACACATAATATAGATCGAGAGTTTCGCTCTCAGAAAAGTAGATAGCACAGAAAGAGATCTGGTAAGCAGAGGAGCCCAGTTTCTTGACATGTTTGAACAGAGCTTTACTGACCATGGCCCTGGACCTCTACACCCGTAGGACAGACCATTCAGCCAGACACTATAGAAGCTAGTATGGTATAACACATTGTCCCCAAAATCCGAGTCCCAGGTTTCTCATTGTTTTATTCGTCCGAAGCTCGCGTATCGCCCGCAAGATCTGAGACTGCTGGAAATAGGAAACGAAGCGTACCACACCAGCCAGTGATGCTGGATTTTGATAGCCCTCAAATTGACGTTTTCATGCCATCGAAACGTGACCTATCCTGTCTATGGAATTCATTACACGCGGGGATAATTCGGAGAAATGATACGCGTGACCTTCTGAAGGGTTACTCAAGATACCTTTCATGAATCCTCCTCATTGTTGCGAGGGTTTGTATGGCAGCCTTTCATGTACCTTTTCGAGGCTTTTTGGGTTAGGTAACAACTGACGAACAATTGCTAAAGGATAGCTTCATTGTGCCACTATAGATATAACCGTACACATAAGAGGTACCGCGTGGGGAATAGGGGAAGAGGGGGGGTATATTTTATGACTACGTAAACAGACGGTCCCGATTCTGGTATTTGCCCTACAAACCGCTATCATGCTGCTCATATTCTAGTCAGACTATGGACCTTGAGTCTTGAAACAGATGGCGTCGCAATCCTGGTAGGAGCTTGGACTATTCGTAAGCTGTGCCGCCTTGGCTCGCTCTTGCGTGGGGAACTTCGTCTTTGATTATTGGATGCTATGCCACTGTCAGAACTATGGGTAAACTTGCTCTAGTAGCTTCGATCCTGGGGCCGGCTATGGTACAGAAGTGCAATGAGGAGTATCAACTCAGCGAGGATACTGATACTACAGAACGAACTAGTGTGCAAGCTGTACCCGCGGTGATATGCTACCCACAAACTTGGTCGTCAGCAACCATGAGGGTCCCGACCTCCTCTCTTGACCAGCCAGGACAGGTTACGGGTAGCTATATACGCCGTATTAAGGCAGACGAGTCAACATATATGCCGGGTCCATGGAGTTTTGACCTTCTCCCTAGAAAGATGCTCTTGGGCAGGAAAACCTGGAATGTCTATTCCTTAACCGACCTCCATTCCCCTCATGATAATATTTTTGGTCGAGCGGGCAGATGAGCGGTACCTAGAAGCCAAGGTTAATTGCCGTGAGCAGGCTTTTGCTAGGAGCTACCCTGGTAGTTCTATTGTAACTGAACAGGAATGGTATCTGCCAACAGGTATATGACTGCTGTATAGGCTTTACGTCTTATCAGGCTCTCCAGATTCTTGTAATCAAAACATGCCATAATCCGTCAGGTATCACATTGAACATGATTGCGCCGCTATTGGCATTTGAAAAATCTCACATTCTAATAAAGAGATTGGGGTGGACAGGTACGTGCTGAACGCTCGAAGGATTCGCGACATTCCGGGTCATCCCAGCTGTGAGAAAGCAGCGGGAAAAGAGGCAGCACTCCTTGAAAGGTTTACTGAGGTATCCGCAGACCAGACGAAGCATGGCCGTAGGACGGAAACTTTCAATTGGCTTTGCTGCCTAACTATTGATGCTATACGGAGTAGGTATACGGCGGAAGCAGCGCACGAGCTTCCGACTTTCGGCAGAAAGTGTATTTGACAGTAGCGTGCTTATATGTTATGACTATGATAGCTACGTGAGATACGCTATGAACCACGGGAAATGTAGCTCGAAGAGCCCACAAGTTCTCTCGTCAACACCTCAGTGGTAGTGCTGTTCAACACAGACGGGACAAAAAGCTAGAGTAGCTCAATGGAATAAAAAGGGAGATGGGCTGGTGATCTCGGTTGCAATACGCAAGCGATGATCGGGTTATTGTTTTCTCTGTTATAGCATGAAATATAGCATGCAACTGCTGAAGTCCTGTCAGTGAAGACATCCTTGACCGACAGCTTCATGGGCCAGATCGCTTCCGTGTATCGAAATTTGTCTGCTATCAATGGCAGTGAGCCGAGCAACGTGCTCTAAATCGCAGAGTCGCAGAGACGGTATTGTCTCTGTCTAATATAAGGCCAAGCTATGCATATATGGGTCACTGATACACATGGCTGACTCAGGGATTGTTAGAATGTTCGACAGGGTAAGATCAACACCAGAAAACCAACCATCCGGGCACTACTCACCGGTCTCCCTTCGCAGGCTGTGATCGGCAGCACGAGGGGCGAGTTTGGTAATGGAAAGTTTCAGGACTTGTAACTAGACAGCGAGGGCAGGAAGAGTCAACTTCGCGAATCGGAGTGGTCTCCAAGCTGCAGTGATCTTGTTGATCACATCGATTATTGGGAGATCTAGTTTCTCATGATCTCTTTTTGTGCCTAGCCAGAGGCAAAAAAGGAGAGCCGATGAATAACATGAACCAGTTAAGCTTGGCGTGGAGAGGACCAGACAGGGTGGATATATGGATGGATACCAAACGGGCCCGTTCGGATGACGAAACGAGAAATAAAGATGTCAATCCGTGAGTGATGAGCACTGGAGTACATGAGCTCTGCAGGTGCAGCAGGCCTAGTACATCAGTATAGTAATGGCACGCCGATCATCTTCACCACCACGACGTCCCACGAGTGCGGCGGCGCAACAAGTATGGCTAGCCGCCGACAGCGATCCTCCTCCAACAGAGTTTGCGAGAGGTTTGTGGTACACATGGAAAAGGGTACATTCACAAGTCGAGATGCATAAGACGGGGCACGGCATACTCGCTCCCCCTTGCTCACCGCTGCCAGCAGGAATCTGACAGCCAGACGTTCCTTGTAGGGGTCTAAATTGACGCGATTGATGCTGATAGTGACGCCCGTAGTTAGTGGGCTCATTCCCTGCCGCAGGTCCTGCATCGCTAAACCAGCCCGCATTCGCTGCGAGAACGCGACCGTACGCTGGCATGCCCGTAGATGTTATTACTGCTGCACCGTTTCAATCCGTTCTCCTCCCACATGGTCGGGCAGGCCGACCTGCATCGTGCATGCAAAGCGTGCTGTATAACGGAAGAACGTGTCAGGCGTCATCGAAAATGGCCGAAGCTCTCATAGAACACGAAATAGATTGTCACAACCCAGCCGTTTTATCACCACAAATTGGACAACGTGGATGAGGACGCGAAGGATCACAAGCCTTCCAATAACGCTGCCGCCGACAAGACCCTAAGTAGTACACAGTAAGACCGTCGAACCGATTCTATTGGCAAGTCTGTCCGGAATCCGGGTCGAATAGAAATAGCTCTGGATGCTGGGATTAAAGAATTGCGTTTGCCTTGCCCCTGGTCGAGCAGGGACTTGTTGATCAGAGCCTTGCTACAAACTGCAATCTTGTGGAGGGCGACCGGAGCCTGTTGACGCACCGTAGCCGCCGGGGATGCCGTACTCCAAATTGGTAGCCTGACTGGTCATACTGTAGCAGATAATTGATGAGGGCACTATAGCTGTGCGTTTTGTGAGAAGAGTGATGCATGTCGAGAGCGCCACCACCAGAATAAACGGCAAGCTGCTTGGTTTCCCAGTCAAATCACGACCGTTGCTAGCATCCGTGTCCTTGTTCACGAGCACGCCGCGCATGCTGCAGGTGCGCGCAGAAAGGAGCCTTATGTTGCTTCGTGAGGCAGCCTTGAACTCGACGTCCAACTCGTGTGTTCTCGGAGAGCTGGCGACAAGGACGGGTATCTGCTCCTCGTAAGGATATCGGTTGATCGCAGCTCTATTTGGGAAATGGTCGTCCGATCCTGACCTGGTTAGTTCTGGAAGAGGAACCCATCGCAGCGGCAGGAAACTGATTTGCTGGAGAGTGCTGCTGTGCGTGCTGTGCCCCTGTTTTAGAGAGCATGCCCTTGCAGGATTCTGCATGGGTTCATGGAAGGGACAGGGAAGTTCAAATGGGCCAATGTCGTGTTGATCCTACCGTCATATCAGCCGTTTAGCTATGCGACCCCGAACGATTGTGCAGAGCTGTAAACGCCCTACTTCTCATAAGAGGTGGTGGCTGCTCATCTCGCCAGTAACAAGAGGATCTGATTTGAACAGCAGCATTGAAGTATTGACTTTGCCACGATTCACACTGTCGCCCGTATACCTCGTGCGTAAGTCTTGCTATTCGCTCGTCGCATTTTGGTCTACTTAGTCGATGTCAGTATGATCCCGCTTCTTCTCCACCCACCTCTTCCTGTGTCTAAGTATTCATGATCCTTTGAGGATGGAACCCCAAACGGTCTTCCGAGAAAAGAACTGGTCTGACGAGCCTGTTCTACAGAGCAGCCATAGTGATCGCTCATCGAACTGAAGTACCAATCTAATTCTACTCTACGAAAGCACCACCCCGAGCCATATCCATCGACTCTCCTTACCAGAAAACCTCCCACCAGACAAGACGCGACGTGTCAGGCACCTGGAGCTGCAGCCGTAGGACACTCAAAAATAAATCATAATCATAATAATAATCGTAATATCGCCATCAATTCTGCACGCACGCACGCACACAGCTCGACCGACCTTCGAGCTACCGCAAGAAGCGATTGAATATGGCGCCTCCCACCCAAAATTCCTCCGCAAAGCTCGTAAGACACAAAGACTCGTCAGTATATCCGCCGAGCATCTCCACAATTGTCTCGAGCAGTACTTCAGACCTGAACTCTGGCTCTACCTACTCGCCACGACAGCTGTATGCCGATACATTTTTTGATCGGCCATTCTCTGCCGACAGTGCTCCCGTCCGAGGGCCAGCCCCAAGATACCGGAAGAGCGTGAAGGAAATCACAGGCTTCTCCACTACGAGCGATGAATTCAATGAACTTCCGATTCAAGTACAGAAGAAGGTATGTAAATTCAAGGGAAAACAGAGCGTGACGCAGCTTGGATGCTCAATGAGGTTGGCATTTATGATTTTGGGATTTGATTCAGTAGTCTCGAAGCTCACGGTCGGTCTGCAAAAGCCACACGACAGCTGGCCATCAATTTTCAGGCCGTTTGATTGGGCTTGTGAGGAGTAAATGCCAGTGCCATCTCCTTTAGCACTGCCGTGTGTCTCTGGTGGTGTCTGCACGCTTGGACTCTATTGTTTTTGGCGCGTTGGGACCTGCAGCGACTTGAGACGATGGCGGCACCTCCCCAATTTAGTATGTCAAAGAACATTACTAACTGTTGTCACTGTAGTATTTTTCAACCTTGGAACGACTTCGCTTTGCACAAAACTCTCGAACAAATGCCATCAACGACCTCCCTGCACCGAGGACGCGAAAGGGTTCACTGGCAGATCGAAGAGGACTTAACATCCCTTCTATAGATTCTGCAAAGAAGACTTCGGGTTCTCGCCGGCAGCGCAAATTATCGAGACAGCAATCTATATCGAGCACGGAAGCATCGTGGTTCCTGTCGTTACCGGAGAAGGTTAGGGAGAAGCAATTCACCAGAGAGGAGCAGGTTATACTTGCAGGCCGTCTACGCGAGAGTGTGATTCTGGATGCTGCTGACGAGGCCATCTACAAGGCCAGTCGTCGAGCAAGCCGTCACCTTGCTTCAATCGAAGATTCAAAGCCGTTTCTTGACCGGGATAGCATGGACATGGAGAGAGACGTAGACAGTATATCTGGAAGCATTCTAGAAAACTTCAGATGGATGGACGACGAGCAGGATCTAGACCTAAGCCTAAATCTCGACGATTATCATGCGAATATCGACGGGTTTGTTATTCCATCACCTACGAGTAACAGACGACCATCTTTTCGACGGCATATGTCCATTAGTAAAATACCCTTTGGCCGAAATTCCATGTCTGCACCAAGGTCCCCACGAGCTACATCCGAGTCCAATATTCACTCCCGGCAGAAGTCCAGGGCGATGTCATTGATGTCCCCAAAGCACGCTCCAAACGAATCAACCTCTTCAATAGACCCCTATGCAACACACTACCAAGACCCTGAAGCTCGCCTGAAGCTACGAGTCTACCTAGCCTCACCCCAGAAGTTTGACGAGGTCGTTGAGTTTGGATTTCCAGCGAAGGACTGGGTGACTGAGGGAGCCGATAAGGAAAATAAGCCTGCAAAGAGAACGTCGAAGGATAGCGCTTTCAAAAGATCGTTTGCAACAGAAAAGAGCAAGGAAACCTTCTTGAACGATGAGACTGCCTCATTGTTCTCGGACGACATTTCCATGCTTGAGCCTGATTCTCCTATCACGCCTTTGGATCATCGTTCTGCAAGAACATCGCCGGCCTTGATTCAGAAGGAGTCTAAAGGTTCTGGAGACTATGGGCACCTTGGGACCACAAAGCCAACCATCATTAAGCAGACAGATTCATGTACGCAGTCGCTTGCAGTCGGAAGAGAGATGACTCTCCGCATGACACTAACAAGACCAGACCTGCGAGCCAATGAGAGTTCGATATACGGCTGGCAGAAGTCTAAGAGCCCACTACAAGAGGATCCATTGGTCCTTGAGGAGCTGGAGGGCAAGTGCGATGGTAAAGGCACCTTCAGAGGAGTTGATGGTTTGGGACCTGTTGAGAAGGATTCCGGGGTGGTGAAGAGAATATGGCACAGCTTGAAGCAGAGGAAAACGTCATCATGAGCGTGAACGGATTTGCTTTGTTGTCTGGTATTTTAGCGTGGATGGGCGGTATATATCTTGGTTCCTTTGTATTGGCATAGCGGATGAGACTATTTTGATACCACTTATACTTTATCTTGGCTTCTCCATGTCCACTCCCATCTAATACGTGTCTCAAGACAATCGTGATACCTATCTGCCCCACACGGAGGGTTTTGTGCTGAACTTGAGCGCTGCAACAACCTATGCTAAAGGTGGCGAGTACGCCATTAAGACAACGAGTCTTCTCGAAGAGCGCATGACATGAGCCCACTGGTATGAGCGGCACGGCGTAAGCACAAGGCGCGAAGTTGGAGGCAGCACGACGCATTGAACGTGGCGAGGGTGCTTGGGCGGACGATTCTCGCTAAGTTTCGAGGCTGCGGAGTTACCATTACGCCACAGTTGCCTAAGACCAGACCAGCAACGTATCGAAACTCAGCCAACACCGTCTCAACATCTCAAGTATCATTTTCGAATTCTAACCACTGCTGCGAGTACATCATCAAGTCAACTTGATGAGCTTTGGCAAAACTTGATGCGCTTTCAACCCACCCGATTCCGCAATTATGAGGCTACGGAGCTTCGAGGCAGTTGGCTGGCAACGCCTCCTCACAACAACACTTCTGTATGGCAGTGCGTGGGCGAAGAAGGAATCGCCCTCCATAAAGAGCACGACAGTTGCAAACCCTGCATATAATCTTCAATACTTCGACGATTCCAATGTTGTTATGTTCCAGGATGAGCTCGCCCGAGCTGTCTACAGGTCCGACGACGCCGGCGAGGAATGGAAGAAGATAGATAAGATTCCAGAGAAAGCCGCGGTGGAGCTCATGATGCATCCGTTTGATAACAAGAGGGCATATATCATTACTTCTGGAAGTACACATTGGGCAACGAGTAATCGCGGTGAGAGCTGGGAGGAGTTCTTTACAGATGTGCAACCTAGCTACTTCCGAGAAGCTCTTACTTTCCATGCCGGCGATCCAGAGAGGATTATATTTAATGGCATGGACTGCACTGGTATTTTTTGCGAAGAATTGGTGAGTTGCGAGCCTCCTCTGAGGCCCCATGCTGATGTTATACCACTAGACACTTTACACAACGAACGGATTTTCAAAGGATGCTAGGTTTCTGCGAGGCGATACGGCTGGTTGTCACTGGGCGAAATCTTCAGAATCATTTACAACGGGCCAGAAAGATCTGGATGCAAGTCGAATACTCTGCGTGGTGAAGGGTAGATTCTCTCCCTGGAGGAAAGACTATCGACTCCTTGTTTCGGACAACTACTTTACATCGAACGGGGACGATATACAAGAGTTCGAGCCAGAGCTTGAGCCAGGCAGAACGGTCCAAGGCATCGTCAATATGGCCGTGGTGCACAAATACCTCATAACTGCGGCAACGGCTGACGGGACTGATGAGATGGCTCTCTACGTCACGGACGACACCGTCAAATGGCACAGAGCTGAATTTCCGCACGATCACAAACTTATCGAAGAAGCATACACTGTTCTCGAAGGCACAAACTACAGTATCCAGATTGATGTTATGAACACGCGTCCAACAAACCCAATGGGTGTCTTCCTTACTTCAAACTCGAACGGAACCTACTTTACTCGTAACATGGAACACACAAATAGAGCTCAAAGTGGTCTGGTAGACTTCGAAAAGGTATCTGGAATCCAGGGAATTGTTCTTGTGAATACAGTGGAAAACTGGGAGGAAGTGGAAAAGAAAAATGTCCAGAAGAAAATCAAGACCCAGATCAGTTTTGATGATGGAAGAACATGGCAGAATCTTAAGGCTGGCGACAAGGATTTGCAGCTTCACTCTGTGACCGAATTGAGTAATTCTGGCAGAGTTTTCTCAAGTCCGGCTCCTGGCCTTGTTATGGGCATTGGAAATACCGGCGATAGCTTGAAGTCATATAACGATGGAAGCCTTTTTGTATCTGACGATGCTGGAGTAACCTGGAGAAAAGCTTTGGACGGACCCCACAAGTACGAGTTTGGCGATCAAGGCTCTATTCTCGTTGCTGTGAAAGATGCCTTGACCGACACGATCAGCTATTCTCTGAATCACGGCAAGGACTGGAAAGAAGTTGAACTCGAACACAAGATGCGCCCTATGGTTCTTACAACAACACAAGATTCGACGAGCTTAAAATTCTTGTTGACTGGCTATGACGACCGCAAGGAAAAGACCAAAAACTACATTGTAGCCATCGATTTTGATGACATGCACGAAGATAAATGTAGTAAAGCTGATATGGAAACATGGCACGCCAGAGTCGACGCAGATGGAAACCCGACTTGTCTTATGGGCCATACTCAATCTTACCAGCGACGCAAGGCTGACGCGAAGTGCTTCATCAAGAACGAGTTTAAAGACCCCGAAGTCATCTCAAAGTCTTGCCCTTGTACCGATGCGGATTTTGAATGCGACTACAACTTTGTCCGGAGCGAAGACCGCAAAGAATGTGTTCGAGCTGGCAGCTTGGTCTTGCCTGAGGGTGCTTGCAAGGCTTTCGGACCTGATGATACCTTTAAGGGCTCTTCCGGCTGGCGATTAATTCCTGGGAATGATTGCAAGAGAGTATCTGGCAAGCAAAGGGATGATCCGGTTGACACTAAGTGCGTAGATGCGATCGGTGCTCCGTCATCCGGCAAGGTGTCCCATACACAAGAAACCTTCAGTGGAACCCACTTCTATAACAAGGCTTACCTCGAGCGCACTGGAATTAGTGCTGGCGAAGACGAGACCATTATCATGCGTACCGATGCTGGCTCTATTTTCCTATCTCATGATCACGGCAAGACGTGGCAGGAGATATTGAAGAATGAAAAGATTATGCAGATACTTCCACATCCATACTTTAATGATGTAGTATACTTCATCACCAGCGGAAAGACAGTCTTTTATTCAATCGACCGTGGCGACAATATCCGAAGCTTCGAGGCTCCCTATCCACCGAACGACAAGAGACTGCCTGTCATGAGCTTCCACCAGAAGAATAAAGATTGGATCATCTGGACTGGAGGCAGGGACTGTGAGACCGCGGACCGCTGCCACGCTGTCGCCTCACTTACTAGGGATCGAGGCGATGACTGGTTGACCCTTCAGCGATACGTTGGCCGATGTGAATTCATTAAAGAAGCAGAGCAACAAGAGCGGTCCGAAAACCTCATCTACTGCGAGGTTAGGGAACGTGAGACGAATGACCTTAAAGACAACCCTCTGCAGCTGGTCTCCAGCGACAAGTTTTTTGCTGACCCACCTACCGTGCACTTCAAGAATATCATTGACTTCGCAACAATGTCGGAATTTATCGTAGTTGCGACGAAGGATGAGGAACATCAAACGCTTAAAGTCGATGCCAGTGTAGACGGTGCAACATTCGCCAATGCACTGTTCCCTCACGGTTTCAACGTCCCACACCAGCATGCGTACACCGTTCTTGACAGCTCAACTCACTCCGTCTTTTTGCACGTCACTGTGGAGAATGAGCAAGGCTTTGAGTATGGATCCATTATCAAGAGTAATTCCAATGGAACATCGTATGTTCTAAGCGTGAATGCCGTCAATAGAGATCGCCAAGGATACGTAGATTTCGAGAAAATGGCCGGCCTTGAGGGTGTTGCGATGGTCAACGTGGCTGCCAATTTCGATACGAAGAAAAAGTCCGAGGGGAAAAAATTGAAAACAATGATTACCCACAACGATGGTGCTGAATGGGATTATCTCTCACCTCCAGCCAAGGATTCAGATGGAAAGAGCTATTGCAGTGGCTCGAAAGATCAGTGCTCGCTTAACATTCACGGCTACACAGAACGAACAGATAAGTCAAATACTTTCTCTTCTGCCTCTGCAATTGGCCTCATGCTTGGTGTTGGAAATGTTGGCCAGTACCTCACTTCTTATGGAGAAGCAGACACCTTCATGACTGCCGATGGGGGTATTACTTGGAAAGCTGTCAAGAAAGGTACCTATATGTGGGAGTTCGGCGACCAGGGTTCGATCATTGTGATCGTCAAGGAAAAGACAGAAACCAAGGTTGTCTATTACTCACTCGACGAGGGTGCAAGCTGGCTTGAATATCAATTTTCTGATACTGAAGTCCACGTCGATGACCTTACAACTGTTCCAAGCGACAACGCCAGAAACTTCCTTCTTTGGGGTCACGTTAATGACAAGCTCGTCACAATCAACCTTGACTTCACGGGTCTCACTGATCAGCAATGTAAGCTGGATGAGAAGGATGTTGAAGGAGGCGACTATTTCCTATGGAAACCGAAGCATCCCAAGCAAGATGACGATTGTCTCTTTGGCCATATCTCTCAATATCATCGCAAGAAGCCAACGTCAAATTGCTTCAATGGAAGGATGATCCCACATCTCCATAACATTGCAAGCAACTGCAGCTGCACAAGACAAGATTTCGAGTGGTAAGTAACCTTAGCTGTTCTGGGGTTTGAGTGTGCTAATAGAATCATAGTGACTTCAACTACGAACGTCAAATTGATGGATCTTGTGCCTTGGTCAAGGGGTTGCAGCCTTCTGACCATTCTGCAGTTTGCAAGGCGGACGAGAATGTATTCGAATACTACGATCCTACTGGTTACCGACGTATCCCTCTCACAACCTGTGTCGGTGGCAGGGAAATGGATGTCAGCGTTGCTCACCCATGCCCAGGCAAGGAAGACGAGTTCCAGAAGAAACGAGGCACGTCGGCGATTGCCATTTTCTTTGCTGTCATCATTCCTATTGGCTTGGCAGCTGGCGCCGGTTATTGGGTATGGACGAACTGGAATAGAAAATTTGGCCAGATCAGACTAGGCGAGCAAGCATCGTTTGAGACTGAACCGCCATACATCAAATATCCAGTCATAGTTATATCGGCAGTCGCGGCTGTTGGAGCCGCACTGCCACTGCTCGCTTCTAGTCTCTGGCGGTCTGCAACGAATGCAATGGGCCGCGGCTCAACGAGGAGATTCACCACCAGAGACAGCTTCGCCAGAGGGAGAGGCGATTATGCAGTTGTGGATGAGGATGAAGGAGAATTGCTTGGGGAAGACAGTGACGAAGAGGTATAAAGCGTGCAGAACTGCACCAGATGGGTTTCTAACAGGATAGCAAACCAAACAATCGACGATTTCACATGTGTATTTTTGGAATGAAAATTGAAGCGAGGAGTTGTCTTATTTTGTGGGGACGAGACAAAGATATGGGCATGTCTCGGGTTGGCGATTGTGCTTCATTGTACTACCTCCGCTGCATGACCATTGCTATATGCACAGCCTAGAAACTCAGCTGAGGATTCTTTTCTTTTCTGAACCTCTGGAATGAGGCTATGAATGGGCAAAGGAAAGGGTCTCTTGTTTCTTTAGTTGTAGCAAATACCTGACTGTATCATATCTTTATCCCCGATCTTTGTGTGAAACTTGCTGTATTGGCATCCACCCGTCTTCTTATATTAACAGAAGTTATTACATTATTTATTAAGTCCCTAATCCGTCCTGAATCCAACACCTGATGGACAGCTGCTCAACGCTTGCCTTTCAATCCAAAAGACTCCTTCTCAGGATCTCGTTTCGTAAGAGCGACCAACTCCTGCACGAAATCCAGCTTCATTACATCCTCGCTGATACGATTCTTCGGTTGCGTTCCTGCCGGCTTGTTCATATCATCCAGCAGAGTCTTCACGTCCTCCATAATCGTTTCTGGCTTCTGCCGCGGCTCTCCAGCGGCTACTGAGAACCCCCCATACTGTGGCAGGTAACTCGTACCTAGATCCTCGATAAAATATGTTCCGCCGGGTCTCAAGGCATCCCAGAGGATATCGAGGGAGGTACGCTGTTGAGCCATGGTGTGTCCCCCGTCGTCGATGATGATGTCGAATTGGCCACCAGTGTGCTGTAAGAATTGCTTGAGGAAGGAGACATCGGCTTGATCTCCGGTAATGATGGTTGCTCCTCTCGTTAAATTGGCCCATGTAGATGCACATTTGATATCGTAGTCGATGAAGTACAGCTCAACATCGGAAAAGTACTCCAACCACGTGTAGTATGACGGTCCTGGCCCGTACTCAATGTGACACCCAAGGCCGATCTCAAGCATCTTGATGGGCTTGTCACGAAGCGGGCCCAGACGCTCTTCATACATGTGCTGGTAATGATGTTTTCCAACCTTGTCTGCACCGTGCTTGTCTGCGATCTCGTAGAAACTCAATCTAGGGCCCACATGTAGCTGATGGGCCCATTTATTGGCCTTGCTGACGCTGGGCACGACAAACTTCCCATACCAGACATCGATCACGATGAGTAGGACTATCACCAGCACAATAGCACGGGTCGATAGCCGGCACGCTTTCGACGACGATGCTGTTCTTATCATCGCAGCGGATTACTATGGGCTAGGAGAAAGACAATACGATAAAGATCCTACCATAAGAACAAGTAAGGGCGGGGGCTCTCGTGCTCTTTAATACTAGAGGGTGCAATAGAATTGCGTGCCATTCCAAGGGGTTGCGCTACATCTTTGCCTCAATTGCTCGGTAAGTCTGGCTTGTCCCTTGCAGTACTTTTATTTAAGCTTGGGCGAGCTTTTGCTGTCACGTTACAATCACCAAGAGATTGCAAAGCATGCTTGGAGATAGCATCATCTTCGTCTGCTTGAGAGGACATAGCTGTAGCTGAGCGCAAGGATGAGGGGGCGGAGTTAGGTTTAGAAGGTCGTGCCGCCTTCCTCCGCCTCCCGGTCTTCCTCCAGTTCTCGCGGCGACAGCTCCAAACCAACCATCTAGCAAACAAACAAGCAAAGACATAAGGGTACGGTACGGCACAAGAAGCGTTCCATCATAGTATCGTGAGTAAGCCGCAGCGTGATTCAATGAGGCAGGCTGGACCCTCCTTGCTTGCTTCGCGGAAAGTATGTCTCGCACATGTTGACCGCGGGGAATGCCTAGTGCGTACGAAGCAGACGGTGGCAGGTGTCCTCGTCCCTCAGCTCGCCCAGCACAATCTGCCACTGCTTCTACACATCCTTCAGCATGGGCTTTTACTCAGTAAATGTCGTTTTCTTGGTCGCCATAAACGCCGCGCTGTCCTATTGCCAGTACAGACGGCAAAATGGCAGATCCAAGACCCCAAAGGAAATGGTCGGGGGCCATAGTGCCGAATCGGTCGCTGCTGCGGAAGCCGTCAACTGGCATTTCAAGATGAAGTTTTTACCTGTATATCTCTTGGTCTTCGGTGCGGACTGGCTTCAAGTGTGTGTCCCTGTGCTGCGTTGTCCGAGGCCTCAACTGATGAGAATAGGGACCGTATATTTACACTATGTATAAAGGTTGACGAACCATGCCTGCCGTGCCTCCAAGGGAAGATCCTCTGCTGACGATTGGCAGACCAGAAGGGCTTGGCCGAAGAAACCGTTGCACACCTATTCACAACAGGTAATATGAGAAAGCCCGGATTGGTATCAGGTTGCTAAGAAGCATGCATAGGCTTTCTGGCTGCTGCAATCTCTGCTTCCTTCATAGGATCCCTCGCCGATCGTTATGGACGTCGTGCTGCGTGCTTGACATTCTGCGTCACATACTCGGTATCTTGTTTCACAGTACTATTTGACGACATTATCATTTTATTTCTTGGTCGTATGCTAGGTGGGCTATCGACTACTCTTATGTACAGTGTATTTGAAAGCTGGATGGTCACCGAATATCATCGACAGCATCTTGACGATGCAGGGGGCAGTCTCAGTGAGCTCTTCGGAATCATGACGGCCCTGAATAGTGTAATTGCGATTCTGGCTGGCCTATTTGCACAATTCATGTCCGATTTTACTGGAACTCAAGCAGCGCCGTTCATGACCGCTGTAGTATGCTTGGTTTCGGCATTCCTGCTCATCTCTAGACGATGGGTGAGTTGCACTGTTGAGAGGGTTGCCAGGCAAAACTGATGATTGACAGAGCGAAAACTATGGAGATAGTGCAAAGTTTAACGCCTTGTTGCCTAATGTGATACCAGAAAAGAGCGGATATCAAATCATACTGGATGATAAGCGTTTATGGGCGCTATGTATCACCTCTTGCTTTTTCGAAGGATCCATGTACTTGTGGATCTTCTTCAAGTTTCCGGCTTTGAGGCTAACACACGAGCTAAATGGCCTTGGTTCCGACCTGCCATTTGGAATGATCTTTGCAGCACTTATGTGTGCCATGATGCTTGGTTCTCTCTTCTTCACTTGGTACTCATCGCTTCCGCGAGGTCCATATGTCGTCGGCCCATCGTCGTTGCTCATGTTCGCTTTGTTACTGGCAAGTTCTTGCTTTCTTATTCCAGTACTTTATCGAGACGAAGCTTCTACATTCTGGTGTTTCTGTTTATTTGAGTTCTGCTGCGGCATTTACTTCCCAACCATTGGCACCTTGAAAGAGAAGATAGTCGACGATGGCGTCCGAGCCAAGATCTATGGAATCACGAGAATACCTTTGAATTTGTTTGTGTTTTTCGGTTTGGCATTCACACAAGACGGTCAGTGGACTAGTCCTATTCTATTTTGGGTAGCAACTAATCTCATCCTAGGTGAGAGACATCGAGATAACATGTTCATGGTTCTGAGCGGGGCTTTACTCGCTGCTGCTGCTGCAGTGGGCACGCTTCTCTTGGGTTGAGAAAATACGGCAAGGGAAGACTCCTGAGTCACATATGTTGTCGTTAACATTACATATAAGAGTGCCGGAAGGAGAGATGGCGCGTTTATAATCGATCAAGAGGAGACCACTCACAATCCAGTATTCCTATCTACAAACTGTGAAGATCCCTCTCTATTGGAACGTATTATGCTTCAAGTCACACGATTTGCGCACAGGCCACACTGGGGTGGTATTCAACAATTGTTGAGACTTCATATATACTAATTCAACAACTCAATTGAATCAACATTACCACATCATCAAAAGCTTCACATACGTCATCGTCTTGTGCTCAAGGCTGTATCAGAATTATGTAGATAACCTGGTAAATCAACACCCTCATATATATTCCTTTTGTGCAATCACTGGGCGTCTCCAGTGTAAGCAGACAGCACCTTCTGATCGTCGTCATGGCCACTTATTCGCATTTAACAGAAGATCTCCGAATAATTTGGGTGTAGTCGGAGTAGATTCGATTCAATATCGCACCGAAAGGCCCGTTTATAAGGTCTATCTGTCGAGATTATCTTTTCAAGCGGCTTGGCGATTCGAAAAGCGCTGTTGGTTATAATTACAGTATTTCTCCTTAGTTAATGCTCCAGTAGGGTTTGCCCTTGTCGGTCCTTGCCAGTGTCGACCGATTTAGAGCTTCCCGGGTAAAGCATATTGTAACGGCCCATGTTGCGATTGAGTCGAAGATTCTACAGTATCAAGTTCATCACGAGGCATCTCGGACGAATGGTATTAGGGTCGTATAAATCAAGAACATGAGTATTGTGTCTTTTCTTTTGAGGATCAAGACATCGCTTGACAAGTTCGCTCACATTGTCTTTTGATCATCGTTCATCCCTGTTCACTGTTAAGATGGTTATGTAGTACTTATAGTATATATCTATTATGACCATACTATGAGCTAATCTATTATATCACATGTACTCTCAGATGTAGATACAATACTCTGAGGACAAATAAACTCTGCCATGTCTTTCACCTCAAGGGGTTCTAGCTAATAACTCATAGGAACCGTCATACCCAAGGAGACAGGGCAGGGGTTTCTTTATCGTCAGAGGATTGTATTATCACATGTGTAACTATTATTCGTTTTTGGTAATAATGTACAGTACTTGACGGAAAGTCTTAGCGAATGACCTTATCAAGATCCAACACGGTAATTTCAAACTACTCCTATATATGAATTATAACTATATCAAATACTCCAACTTTTTGATACGATAAACAAAAATACCTAGAGATTAGTCCCAATTAGTGGTGGACTTCTAGTGTTTCGTATACTAATATTTCACTATCATAACTATATCTCTTCTCATTTTTATATACTCATTAGATAATTCATAAATAAACGGAGCGACAACTAAACGCTGTGTTGATGACTGGGCAAGTGTTCTTCCTAGTTTTGTAGAGCGAGAGGTTATAGTTGCATAGGCTCCCTGCTCGCTAAATTTCGCAGCGTTTGGGATTTTGGGATTTTAAACGCCGAATCAGTTCGGTCACAACGACCAAAAGTATATGGCAGGAGTCAACACTACTGAGTTGCCACCAATCTGGCAATCTTGCATCGGACGTCTCCAACTCCACAACCTATTTCAAAGACATCGGAGCCTCGAATGCAGCTCTCTATAATCTAAACCCGATCGATTTTATCCATCTAAAAGTAGGTGATATATAGTTTGCAAATATGGCAGCGACTCTTATATTGGAAGAGGTCCCTGTTCTCGCTCCATGGATCGATACATGTTAGAGAATCGTGGTGGATATCGAGAGCGGAGCCTTTGTCCCTTCATGTCAATGTCAATGTCACAAACAGTTAAAGCTTATAGTGCAATACGCTGTATAGGCCATGATGGGAGGCTAGCACCAGGAAGATCATCATTAGAGCCAGGCGCTGTTTCAGTGGATTAAATTGGGTTGTGTAGAGCGAATTCACCTCGATACAATCCAGTATAGAATCTCTCCTACTTTTTGTCTTAAGGCAAGGCAATGCACTCGATCTCCAGATTAGCACCCTTGGGCAATTGCTTTACAGCAACACAACTCCGTGCCGGGCTGTGCGTGATCAACTTCTCGTACTCTTGATTCATCTCAGCGAAATCGTCCATATCCGTCAAGAAGATCTGGACCTTCACAATCTTCTCAAGCGATGACCCGCCTTCTGCAAGCACAGCACCAAGTGCCTGAATGCAAGCTCGAGTCTTCTCGCCCATAGTTCCCTGCACTAGATTCCCCTTTGCATCAGCCGGAAGCTGGCCTGAGCAGTAGATTGCGTGAGGTGTTTTGATTGCTTGGGACTAAGTGACCGTCAGACACGTGAGTTCTTAGCTGAGAATGCAATGTTTTCTCCTTACATATGGACCGACAGCTATTATAATGTCTGTTAGATGTAAATTTCATAGGCTAGGGGCTTCACAAACGAGGCATAGCATTCTTGGTCAGAATTATTGATACGTTGGAGGAATTTCGCACTGCTTGAGCGACGGCACCTGGCAATCTCAAGAATGGCGATGCGGTTGCAGGGGAAGGGATGGCCAGGTGATTGGCATGGCGTGAGAGTTGTGGGAGGATTCTTCTCAGGTTCAAGGTCATGTTGGCTGGGGGTTCTGAGAAGGATATGTTCACTGGACGAGGAACTCGAGTGTAAGGTGGGTGGAGATGGGCGATGAACCGAAAACCCTGCGCACCTAGGAAAAGCAGTACATCACGTGCCAGTATCACGGTGGGTGGGCTGCGTAGAAGGGGTCTGGTTTAGCACCCGGTCCAGTCCTGATTCTCTGAAGACTGAAATACGGAGGAATCCTCGTCGCTGTATATATTTAGCTGCAGGAACGTGAAAGGGCACACCCCTTTGACACACATATCGAGACGGCTTCGTCATTGCGCTAGGCCGGAGCTCTTTACGCGAGCAAGAGGCCAGCTCTCCGTTATCAACGCGCCTACCAAAATTCCTCTCACTCAAGGGCGAGTCGCACCTAGCTTTCCCACAGAACACGCCTCTTGATCGCCTTTGCAGAGATCAATGCTTCCTTCGTACTCTCATTGATCTGTTGCAAGTACCGCAACTTCTTTCTTGTACGTGCCAAGCTGCCTGTCACTTTCCTGGGAGTCTCAGCCCAAGCCTTCGCGGGTGTCTGAGCTCCAACCCGTTGTTACCAAACTTCAGCTGACAGCTTTTTCTCCGTGCTTTTGTAGCAATCTTTTTCATTACTACATTCCCATCAAGTTGTCAAAATGTCCTCTCCGGGCGGCTCAGTACGGAAGAGGAAAGACGGTGCCAAGGGCAAAGATGTTGCAGCAGCACTCGGCACGGTCACCCCACGAGACAGCGAGCTTGATGCACTTGTAGAAGCAAGCTCCCAATACCGAAGTGCTGGCGTAGAGTGGGACTACAGGATCGCGTTAGGAGTCATCACAGTTTTGGCCTTCATCACCCGATTTTGGGGGATCAGCCATCCTAATGAGGTTGTCTTTGATGAGGTGCATTTCGGCAAGGTATGAGCTTCGACGTGTGCTTTAGAAACGCCATTGCTGACCATCTTCCCATTAGTTTGCCTCCTACTACCTCGAGCGAACCTACTTTTTCGACGTCCATCCTCCATTTGGAAAGCTGCTCTTTGCTCTTATGGGATGGTTTGTTGGCTACGATGGATCCTTTCACTTTGAAAACATCGGCGACTCCTACATCACAAACAAGGTCCCGTATGTGGCATACCGAGCTATGCCGGCATTTTTGGGTGCCTTAACTGTTCCTGTGGTGTTTGACATCATGTGGGAATCTGGTTACACTTTGCCAGCATGCGTTCTCTCAGCGGCGTTGGTACTTTTCGACAATGCCCATATTGGCCAGACCCGGTTGATCCTGTTGGATGCCACTCTTGTCTTTGCCATGGCTTGTGCTTTGCTCTGCTATATCAAATTTTACAAGTTGAGGCACGAGCCGTTTGGCCGAAAGTGGTGGAAGTGGCTTCTGCTCACTGGATTCGCCCTCAGCTGCGATATTTCAACCAAATATGTCGGACTTTTCGCATTCATCACCATTGGTTCTGCTGTAGCAATTGACTTGTGGGGTCTGCTTGATATCAATCGCCGTCAAGGCGCTTTGGATCTGGTGGACTTTGCCAAGCACTTCGGAGCTCGTGCGTTCGCATTGATTATCGTACCATTCTTCTTCTACCTCTTCTGGTTCCAGGTTCACTTCACTATTCTGAGCAAGTCTGGACCAGGTGATGACTTTATGTCTCCAGCTTTTCAAGAGACTCTCTCCGACAATTTGATGACCGCAAACGCTGTTGCAATTGACTTCTACGACCACATCGCTCTAAAACATAAGGAAACGCAAGGTTACCTCCATAGCCACCTTGACCGATACCCATTAAGATACGACGATGGTAGAGTCTCTAGTCAGGGACAACAAGTTACTGGCTACCCCCACAAAGATGCCAATAATCACTGGCAGATCATTCCCGTTAAGGACAAGGACGAGAAAGTCATTGGTCCACGCCCGGTCAAGAATGGCGATATTGTCAGACTTAAGCACGTTGTCACTGATACCATGCTCCTCTCTCACGATGTTGCATCTCCATACTACCCCACCAACCAAGAGTTCACGACCGTACCACTGGATGAAGGCAATGGAGATCGTTTCAATGACACTCTTTTCGAGCTCCGCATTGAAAACGGAAAGCCTCGCCAAGAATTCAAGAGCTTGTCTGGACAGTTTAAGCTTGTCCACTACCCAAGCAAGGTTGCAATGTGGACTCACACCACGCCATTGCCAGACTGGGCCTATAAGCAGCAAGAAATCAACGGAAACAAGAACCTTCAGCAGACCTCCAACATCTGGTATGTTGACGAGATCCCATCTATCCCGGCGGACAGTCCACGTCTTATCCGAGAGGAACGCAAAGTTAAGTCACTGCCATTTTTGGTCAAATGGTTTGAGTTGCAACGTGCTATGTTCTTTCACAACAATGCATTGACTTCCAGTCATCCTTATGCCAGTGAACCTTTCATGTGGCCATTCCTATTGAGAGGTGTCAGCTTCTGGACCCAAAACGAGACTAGACGACAGATTTATTTCCTTGGAAATCCGCTTGGTTGGTGGTTCGCCAGCAGTCTTCTAGCAGTTTATGCAGGTATCATTGCTGCAGATCAACTCTCCCTTCGCCGTGGTGTTGATGCTTTGGACCCTCGTAAGCATACCGTAAAATTTTGAGTAATTCTTGCTGACAAAAGTGATCAGGCACTCGATCTCGTTTGTATAACTCAACTGGTTTCTTCTTCCTCGCTTGGGCCACTCACTACCTCCCATTTTACCTTATGGGTCGTCAACTTTTCTTGCATCATTATCTGCCTGCTCATCTGGCATCGGCTCTCATAGCAGGTGCTCTCCTTGAGTTTATTTTCAACATCGAGCCAGTCATGGACGACGCTCCAGTTACCAAGTCTGGCAAGAAGGTAGCAAGAAAGCCTCTCCCAGCACGCGAAAAGATTGCAGGCCAAAATCTCACTACATCGTGGGCTGCCATGGGTGCTGTTGTTGCTGCCATCCTCTTCGGTTGGTATTTCTTCCTGCCACTGACATACGGTTACCCTGGTCTTTCGGTGCCTGAGGTGAACGCACGCAAGTGGCTCGGATACGATCTGCACTTCGCCAAATAGATGTAGAGAACGGAAGCATTAAAAGCCGGTCGTATTGACTGGGATGAGGACACATGTATTTCTGTATTGATAAGGTGGAATGGAATAGGACAGGAAAGGGACGTAGATTTTGTGTTGTCTTATGGTCTCCTGTTAGCGTCTTGCATTTACACAGTTCAGAACTACATCCTGAGATGCCTAAAACAAAAATATGTCCACCCGCGCTTCATGCTACATTCTGTACTGTGAAGTGGTTGCAGAAGGAAGTGCCCTGGAGGCAAATGGGTGGGCGAAAGAGCTGCTGCAACAGAGCGCAGTCACGTCGCTATACATAGCTGCTGCTTTGTGGCCTTGGATGCTTGACTTCTTCATCGACTGTCTTTCATCACCGTGCACGCACAATGCGGCTTCCTTTGATTCCTTTGAATCCATTCAGGTCTTTCAAGCCGTCGCGGCCCACGTGCTTCTATGCGCTTGCATCAATTGAACAAAGAAGCTTGCCTATAAAAATGGCGGAGGCACTCAGCGTAAATCTTCATTCTGCAATCGCTCTGACCGTCTCACGACAACCAGCACAGACGGTGGAGAAGAGAACAAGTTCAGTAGGTAAGGTAAGTTGAATATCTCTTACTCGCATTATCCTGAGGAAAAGACGGAAAGACAGCCGGCATGTCTTTCTCGCCCGACTCGCCGGTCTCGGACTGGGAAGATCTGTGCCCGACCGACCGAAATGCCTTCAGAAACTACATCCTCCACGCTGCGCCAAGATCAGAAACAGAATGCGAACCAGCATCAGAAGACGCGGCCAGCGACGACGAAGGCTACCTAGCAGATGACGAGGACTACCCAGCAGACGATGAAGGCTACCTCGAAGACGACGATACGTCGTGCTCCAGCAGAGAAGGCTCTTATACTGATCCCGGCACGATCTCTCGGCTCACCAGCGCATTCCTGGGCCAGCTGGAAGCAGAACTTCTCCGGGTGGACGGTCCCCCAGGCGCCGCCGACAGCCGACGAGCGAGCGAAGCCGTTCCAGTCTTCCTTGGAGAACAAGTCGCCTATCTCGCACGAGACTTCTCCCTCCCGCCGGAGATTGCGGCAGGCCTCGAGATGGTCTCTCCCCTCAGTTCAGACGTCGACACCCTGGACTCCTGGGAGGTCAGCTCAAACTCATCGTGCACTTCCAGCCAAGGGGTTGGGACGATGCAATGCTTCCTGTACTATGCCCAACCCTGGTTCTACACGGAAGCTCAGGATTTCTTCGCCGTCGCCGCGGGACAATGGGCAGACCCCTTTTCGTCGACGAGTAGCTCCTCGGGCGCTGCAGACGACGCACCAATGGGACCGATGGATCTTGCAGACAACATGATTTGAAAGTTGGTGGAGGGAACAAAGATGAGAGCGGCTGGGAGAGGACCAGCGCGCAAAACGGGACGTCAGGAGACAAAGCGGAAAGCGGAAGGTAAGCTAGTTAGCTATCCACCATCCAGGCGAGGGTGCAAGACCAGAAAGAGGGTAAGCTGTTCTCAAAATTCCCGATTCTACTAAGTGACCGAAAATCAAGCAAAAGTTCAAATCCAAGTGGTTCGAGTTCCTCAATCATGCCGTGTGAGTGTAATGATGATGACATCGTTGTGTTGGTCAACGTTAACATAGAAGAAGCTGGATCCTAGTTACCCCTCCGTAGCTTTCACGCTTCTACCTCCTCGACATAGACTTTCCTCTAAGCGAGCGCAAGCAATCGCGGGGACGCTCCTTTTCTGCTCTAGGGGACGAAGCCAAAAGCTAAAGCGTGCCAGGCACGGCCGGTGGTCGCAAGGGCATGTCGATGCTGCTGCAACGTAGGTAGGAGAGCGAAAAGGCAAGAAAGAACCGGGATGCGGCCTTTCGGGCTTGGGTCTCCGTCGCCAGTGTCCCCAGGAGCTTGACAACCGGCCGTCGCCAGTTCGCTCCGAGTGTCTCGCAGATATTATTGATGGCCAGGAGAAAGGGGAGCTGCTAGTCTGTCGCTCGAGGCCAGAGGCACCAGTCTGAGATGTCAGAAAGTCAAGTCCGATGCGCCAGCAGCGCGATTGGCTCTCCGCAACCTTAAGCTAAAATTCAATGGAGTGAGGACCGAAAGTAGCCTTGCATCGAGAAACAGGGCACCAATCTCTGCGAACAACGTTTGCATGAAAGAGAGAGAAAGCCAGCGCAAGAGACAGACGTCACCGACACAGTGGCAAGGAGGGAACTCTCTTTCTCCTTTGTCAATCAATATTGTATACTCCGTACCATTGCATGTCGCTTTAGCCGACGAGAGTTCGTGGCTGAAAGCACCTTGGATCTTAGAGTTTTGGATAGCGGCCTGTCCAAGCAGGACACCAGCAAGGCGAGAAGAGCTTGACGTTTCCTGAGCTTTGTTGAGCTTGCTTGAGCTTCCCTGATATTTCCTAGGTTTTCCTGGGCTTTCCTCCCCTTCCTTCCCTTCCGACGGAGCCATTATAGATCGGAGGACGAAGCTGCGGATGCAGTTATGTAACCGCACACGCACACGTGCTCTGCCCTCTCACCCAAGCTCTCCACCATCGTGATCCTTCGGCCGACCACGCTCATCCCGGAGCACTGCAACTCACCGTCCTCACGTCGCGTGCACCAATAGACCGTCGACCCCCCGTCTGCGCGTCGGGGTCGTCGGCGTGAACAATGTCGCCATGTCCCTTGCCCGACACCGCGATGAATACGACGGAGGCCTGGTCGCTTACCTCTTATCGCCAAATGAAAGGGGCTTTCACTCCACCGCCCAGATCCCAGCATGATCGACCCGACCCAGCAGTTCTCCTTTCTGCTTTCGGAAGAAATTTTTCCTGCCTGGCCCATGCTCCCTCCTCGTTTGAACTTAATAGCTTATGTTGATGGGGGGTGGTTCTGCCTCGACATGGGTCGGGGTGCAGCCTACTAGCGCGTGGAAGAGAGCCTGAAGAACATGCGAGGAAGCAAGAGCAGAGCCAGTGATCCTAGAGGATTGCGTGTTCGGCTGGATTCTGTGGAGAGCGGTGAGGCGTTCTTCACCTCGTCAGGGATGGTGACTTGAGAAAACTCGGCTTGATGCGGACGTCGATATCGTGTCATTTTGGTTGAGCGGCGGTAGGGGAGGGCGTCGCCGAGCATCTTCCCCAGGCATGTTTGATCGTCCAGGAAAAAGAAGAGACGAAAACCCTCCGTATCGCAATACGAAAAGGGGATGCGGTCATCGCCAGAAAACGAGGACATACACCGTTATCAATTTTCAGCTCATGTCGACGTACGACAGTGGGCGGAGGGAGGCAGGTCACTGACAAGTCGAAGCTAGAACAAGGCACATTATCTTGTAAGGAGAATTGATGTTCCATTTCCATCTTCCGAATCCCAAGACATCTATCTGATCCGATGCGATCCGAGATTCATCGCCAGGACTAGCTAGGAATCCATCCTCACTTTCTCTCACCCCTTCCAGTAAAATCATCCCGTCGTCATGTAATAGAGACAGGCCGCGGAGGTATACCCAAAACTCCAAGAACCATCTCTCGCCATTCCCAGAATGCCGGCCTCCCAAAACTCCTCGTCAAAGGATCCATAAAACAGGTTAACCATTATACAAAAAATTTAATAAAATTCAAATCATTAGAGATACTCCGCAAGGAGTTTGCTTCATCTGCCTTTGAAAGTCTTCCTCCGGCCCAGTCCCATTATACTACCGGCACGCGTCCTCGTACCGGTGGGCAGCGGAGCAGTTGGGAACGCCTCCTGGGTGACAGTGGGAGGGAGCATACTGTCATAGCTTCCTTTCCCCTCTTGTGCTTCCCGTTCCATACTCTCCGCTTCCTCCTGTCGGAGCTCCTCGAGTGTAGGAGTTCTTTGATGCCCCTTCTCGGCCTCGCGATAAGTTTGTGAGAGGCCAAGACTAGATTGTCTCTGACTGACCACACCGGATGTATATGAAAGATTCATTTTAGGCATGCTGGGTCGTCGTCGAGCTGCACTAAATGTACGTTGCAGGAAAGTGCGAGGCTTAGGCTCACTCTCGTTTGGCGCCGGTGTTGGGCAAGGATCCGAGGCGAGAAATGATGTAGAACGGGAGACATAGGATGATGCGGATGGAGAGAAGGGCTTGGCCATGCTCGGGATGTCGGCTTTGCTGCTCTGGCGGGAAGAAGGTCGAAAGTTAGACAGTGACAGTTTATGAGATAAGCTTGATGAGCTGGAAGAATTGCTTGAGCAGACAGAGAGTCGGTAATTGGAGCTTGGAGAATACTGTGGTGGTGATGGTCGCGTGAATGACATGCTAGACATGGTCGATTGTCGATTCTCGGCTGGAGCTGTAGAACGTCTCGTAGGTAGGTGAGGGTGTAGGAAGATATCTATAACTTGTGGCTTTCCTGCAAACTTGAAGGAGACTGCGCGTGCAGTGTCCGGTTGGCTGGATAGACTTGAAGATCTGGAGGTGGCGCGGCTCGCATTTTCTTCGTCTTCCTCCTCATCGTATGAGAGTAGGGAGGCATCGTCAGCAGATTCGGAGGCATCTTCTTCACTGGAGAGGTAAAGTTCATGCGGATCTGAGTCCACCGCAGAAATGCCAGCTTCCAATTGCTTCATTTCAGATTCGAAATCCTGCCGTATCCGCGAAGCCCTCTTGTCACTTCTCTGTGGCACGGCGGGGGTGCGTTGTGCCTTCTTGGGCCGTGGTCGATGAAGTATTGAACCTTCCATATCGCTGTCCAAGCACTCGTCCTCGTTGAATTGATCGAAGTCGTCGTAGTCTCGGGCGGCGTCCTTCTCTGAAGCGTCAATGTTCTGACTGATGTTGTCCTTGGTGGTACTATTAACATCCCGCTCCCTCGCAGGGAGAAACTGGGTAATAAGAGGCATGTCGACTTGGGTCCCGTAGTGACAAGCACCAAATGACAGAGATTATGTCGTTTCGACTTTAATATGATCGATAGCCGGTAAGAGGGGGGCCGAAGTATGAAGAGAAGCGTCTGTCGGAGATTTGGAGTCGACTGATCACACTGCTTTTGTCTGCGAGAGTAAGACAACAGCTAGGTATAAACCGGGACCACCAACTTCTTTCTGATCGTGCTGGAGAGCGCGTCGCTTACGGCACTCTGGATGTCGCTAGCGGGTCCTAAGGGCCGAATGAGAGCGGTTGGCGATATGGTAAATGAGGGCCACGAAGTTGACGGGGGGAAGTACTTTAAGTGTACTTTAAGCTTGTGCGGAATATATTATACGGTGAGCAACGTGCCCTCGTGTGATGGCGTGCAGATCGTGTTCGTCGTCGTTGTTCCCAGAGCTTGACGCTTCGAGGAGGCTCGTCTATTCCGAGTTTCAAGTTGAGGACTTGAAAACGCAGCCGAAACAGATCAAGGAGGATGGAAGACCTGAAGCGGAGATGATAGCACGAACTCAGTTATATGCAGCCGTGCAGCGACCGTATTAATATAACAGATAGGAAGGATTGATTGATGGCTGGGTGATGGAGGGGCAGGCCGTAAGAAGTAGTCAGCCAAGGTGGAAGCAATAGGACGGCCTTGCTTGAACGACTAGTGCATCATCATCATGTGTCCAGCGGCCTTGCTTTTGCGATGGCAAGAAAGCCAGCGGGATCTAGTCCTTCGATTGCCCGCTTCTGTTGCTTCAGGCCCTTGCCTCGAGCAAAAGGGCTCTGTGGCACCAGGCCGGATGGGTGATGCTGAGCAGGTCGGGGTTGTTCCAGGATCCAGGGAGCGCACTGGACAGTGCTGGAATGCTTGCTCGGCTGGCCGGGTTAAGCCTAAGCAGGGCTTGACTTGGCCGGTGGAGGGGTTGCATTGGTCGAAAGCATGCGCTCCAGAACAGCCCCTACGCCACAGCTGGTGAATGGGCTGCACGGTCAGCGACGGCGAACGCAAACGTCCATCTGCTGCTTCGACAATACGAGTGCGCCGCCAGTGGCAGGACGAAGGAGCGACTCCTCTGCTTCAGATTGATCAGACGAACAGTGAACCGCCGACTCCCACACACGTGTTGTTTCTTCTGGAGCTGGACGCACCAATATCGCCAGGCAGACTGGCCTCGAGGATGGGGAAGCGCTCTCGAGCGCCGCAGCGAAACGACAGTGAATCGATATGTGCGTCAGTGCTGTCAAGATCTGATGCTGGGCCAGTCATGATGCGCTCCGGGGGGTGTCGCTTGATGCTCGTGCATCTCGACGCAAACCCAAAAAGCAACGGCACAAGCAAGTAAATGCATGCGTCGCGGCAGCATCGCAGACTCTCTGACAGGTGATGCTTTGGAGCAGCACCGTTGTACCTTCGTGCGCCCCTCGCGGCCCCCCGCTTATCTGCCCAACCGCAGGCCCCGATCTCGATTTAAGGTATGACGCCAGCAGAGCCACGGAGGCATAAAACCTGGTCCTCGCAAACAGCACAAGATCATGACCCGTCATCATCGTGCATGCTGTGCTGGACGGTCGTTGGTCTGCTCTTCCTCCAAGAATTGCCTCCTCCCAGCTTTGCACCCGGAAACCAGTACGATTGTAAACCCAAAGATCCATTAACCTGCATGCATGAATGAGGAACAGGAACAGTCGGCACGGACGAGTGTGGGGCGGATGAATCCAGGTCAATACTTGCTCGGAGTCCCAAAACTGCCTTGTCGGGCTAAGTAACTCGGGACTCCAGGACTATTTGTACACAGTCTATTCTAAGTGCTGCTCTGCACTGCACCTGCTGTGACACGCCTGGATCCTACGGAGCAGAACGCTGACCCCACGCCTATTCGTGGGGCGGACGAGCCTACTCACGGTCTTACGGGACGTCTGTTCGCCTTCGCCGGCAGCTCAGGCGCCTCTTCACCTCAGATCCTATGATCTTCGTGCGGCGTTTGTCGGCATCCATTCAGGCAGGCTTTCTTGCCCCAACTGCCTCACGCACACTTGCCAACAAGCCTGCTGCTATTTCCATACTTCAGGGTGCCTTTTCGCTCCCACTGATGTCATGGTTCAACCCGTCGGTGATGTGTGCCTGGCCAAGCTCTACTATCGCCAGCTCCCAAGGTCAAGACGACCAACATTCACTCCCTTGCCCGCACAATATCATCGTCATCGACACGGATCCTCGGATATCTGGGCGTTGCTTTGCTGGCGAGTAGGCACCGGGCAGAGCGATGTGCACACACGGTTGCTAGAATAACGCAAAATATATGATAATCATATACCCATCTGGAATTTATGGTCTATTATGGCTATCGACACATTCTCCACAATGATGACTCCCAACCCCCACAGTATACCCTACCAGCGTTGATGCACCTCCGAATAACAAAAGAAATGAAAGAGGGTTTTCCATATGGCCATGCTGACATTATAGGATCTATAGCAAGAATACGACTCCTGTCGCAATGCATTATACAGAGGAATAGAAAGCCGACTAATTCTCAGACTGCTTCGTTCAATGGCCGCAGTTTCGGTCGGTGCTGCCGCCATCTTGTCTTCACACACTTCACCCTAAGCTTTACGTGATCGGGTGACTGGGCGGTTGGGGCTGGTTCCAGTAGAGATGGCGCTCCCGTTGGATGCTCCTCCATTGACCTTACCATTGGTAAGGGTTGCGATATCTGGGACCTGGGCTGCGGTGAGAGATCGGGCAGCCTTGCGACCAGTCTTCTTTCCACCCTTCTTGTAGGTTGCGGCGTAGAACGAGATGAATAGAAGGAGGTAAGAGCTGATAATGCCCATGCCAGAGAACGCAGCGAACTCCTCTCCGGCACATTTACCCGCATTGGGCATCCATGGCCAGTAGGTGGAAGTGAAATAGGTGTAAGATGCGAAGTAAACAAAGCCTGTAAGACATGGGTTAGCGGAGAAATAGCAATTTGTCAAACGCGTATGCTCACCAAGATCAATAACGAATTGGATAATCTGGAGACGAGTGATCCATTCCTTCCACCAGATGCGGATTCCACGGGCGCTCTGGAAGTAATACCAGTACATAACAACGTGAACCATAAGGTTCAGGGTGATAGGAACCCATGATACGGAGGTGAGTCCAATCAATTGGGTGTAGCAGAGAAGAGCGGTGGCGCCGTGGTGGTAGCAGTGGAGGAAGGCTGAAACAAAAGGTTAGCCAGTCATCCCATATCAACTTGAAGTGCAATGCATACTCAGAGGCTTCTTCTTCAAGACCAAGAAAACGGTGTCCAGTAATTCCAAGTACTTAGTGAGGTAGTTCAACTGCTAGATGTTAGTTACGAGCGCAGAATGAATGATTCAGCAAGACCTACGTAGTACAAGATAACCAGTGGAGGAGTCCAACCACCCTTTGCATCGCAGATGGCAAAAAAGATGCCTTTGTTGACGACAGTGGGCACCAATTGCTCAACAAAAAGCACCAGTAAGCTGAAGCTGATGGCGGTCAAGTAGAAGTTGTGGATCTTGAACAGCCCATTCATCTGGAATGCTGGACGATTCTTCATCAACTCCCTGCCCCCAAAGATTATAATGTAGTATACGACAATCGCAATCCCGCTCTCCTTCAACGTCGACATTGGGGTCACCCGAGGCTCGAAGCCGAAGTCTTGAGGGTGATAGCCCATGATGGTGGTGAAGGCCTTGTCGAAGATAGGCCAGAGCTCGATCCCGAAGGGCCTATCAATGGTAGGTAGAGGAATCGACTTCATGATATCTGAGCCAGAGGACGACATGATGCTGGCCCGTTTGGTGACGCTGATCTCGATGCCTTCTGGAGAAATTTGGTTGGGGATGTTGCGACGTGGTCCAGGAAAAAAAGTTGGGCGCGACTGGACGGCGGGAGACGCGGCGCTGTCAATGCAAGGCTTAGGACGACCGATCGAACCGTCACACAAATGGTAATCGGCGAAGAATGCAAGTTGGGCAAAGGAGTGACAAGAAGGTGGAAGAAGCGAGTACTGATCAATGAAGACCAATATTCCAAGGCAAGGGAAGACGGTGTTGATGCAGAGGCAGAGGAGAAGTGACGGGGAGTAACAACGTATTCTTCTTCTGTTGACGACTGTATTTTTCCATGACAGGAAAGGGGCTTGCCAGACCAAATTTCCCAAAGAGGCTTAGCCATCCTCGCTCATAGCAAGCGAGACGTCCGCTCATTTCTTACTAGTACGTTTTCTGCGGCAACTGATTGGCCAGAGGCTTTTCTTTCTGCTAGCAAGTCCCTACCACCTGCCACTTCGTCGTATTGACACCGTACGTTTCAAACGGTCAACTTATGCTGAGCATTGAGGGCAACGACTGCTTGATTATGCCATGCTCGCCGGTAAATACCCCTGGGTGGCAGAGGGCCTTGGATGAACACGATCACGATCCACCTCTTGTTACTGGCCCTGCCAAGGTTTCCAGTATTGAAAGCCCACTGTGCTCAAGATGGCCACGTCGGTCCCTTCCGCAGGTGCTGTACAACAGGTTTGTCTGTCGAGATGTCTTGAGCCGAGGCCCACGGCTCTTGTACGTCCGCTTCGCTCAGCCTTATCGGACAAAGGGTTGTAACCCCCTCCAGAGTCTGCATTGTGATTCAGGCCATGTGGCGTATCGTGCTCGTTGTAGTCTGGCTCAGAACCCCCGAGAGACATGTACTAGAGCCGTTCGATGTACCGGCTTCGACGACTGATGTTGTGCCATCAATTCGCATCGAATCCTGCTGCCGCACAGTCCCGTCGGTTGCACGACTTGCATAGGGTAACCTACCACGTGTGGCCAAACGGTGCAGAATCCCCAGTCAGTTCTTGCTCTTCACAAATCGGATGGCACGATCTTTCAGATTCCCATTGCTGGATTCATAAGGTAGCTGCGGTTTCCGGTCCTAGCTATTCTGAATTGCTAGTTCAGGTTACGATCTCTAGAGCTCTTGTTTTTCTCCTCGCTTAGCAACATGTTCAAAGGTAGCCTAGTTATCGAGTTGTTGTTAAATAAGTCATTCACTACAAAATCGGCCCATGGACTCGATACCGTCCTTGGCCACTCTTTCAACTTCTTTGTTATCTCAATGAGCCCGACCGGATCAACAATCGCAAATGTATCTATGGTTCAGAAAGATGCCTCGGCAACTCAAGCTATGGGCTTTAATAGTGTGCCTTTTTGGGGATGACATCAACTGAGACGTCCTTGCTTCCTAGTAGTAATGAGTTAGTAAAAGTTATCTATCTAATCTAGTATCCTCATCATGTGTTGGTTGAAAAGCGCTGCTACCTGTAGACTCGCGCTTTTCTTCTTGCAGGCTATCTCGCTTCTAGTTTTAATACTCCTTCAATCACTGAACGTCCTCGCAAACAAACAGCTGTTCGCGAGATCTCAGACCATTCCAGTTACCAAGCATGGGAGATAGGCCATTTTTCAAGACCCCCTCCGAGCTTGCCTTGTAGAGACAGGTAACGGTGTTTCTGTAGAATTTTTGAAATTACAGCCATCACATCTTGCGGTAACCTCTTCTGCCACGATCGTACCCAAAGGGAGGAGCCACCGATGCGAATTCCCCATATGCCGAACGGTCAATCTCCGATATAGAAGATAGTACATTCTGCTAGGCACGGAAGGGAAGGCTTTATTGGATTACAGACCTTAGAAATACTTTGTGGGAGCACATTCGTCGGTAGTTTTAGAGATCCTTCTTCGAGATGAAGAATTTCGCGAAGAAACCCATCAAAGGGTAAGCTTCCGTATGGTAGGTAACAGCAGCATAACACGAGCCTTCAGAGGTGTAATACGGCCTTCTTGTTCCATATATATATACCCCTTTATATCAGACTGTCGGGTTTACGAAACTCAAGGATAAAGAACTTACTAGACCGGCTAGATTCTAGGGCGGGTTGAATCAACTGCAATTAAGGCTTGCTTCTTGGGTTCAAAAACACCAGGGGGCCATTAAAGAACTGAACTGCGCCAATTCATGAGACTACATCCTATTATTTGGCTTTGCCATTGCTCGCTCGCCTACGGCCAAGAACTCTAGTACCCCCCCCTTCCCTTCTTCCCTGGCTTAAGCTCCAACGCACCTGAACTATCATCCAAGAACATCACCAGAGGGGTGCATAAGTCCAGAAGTAGGCTGGTCCTACAGTACGTTGATTTGGGTCTTTGCGATATCGTTATTTGCTGCGGCAATATGCAATATACATGGGACCGCGGAGAATCCATGTAGGACGTATATCTACACTGGGCTAGATTCCCAAAGGAGGGAGTGAGCACGACTTGTTAAGATAGCCAAAACGTTCCTTCGATCCATGGAGTTAGCACACTCTCTTGCAGGGCAATGATACGTTGAGCGCTCCCCATTACCAAACACTACCTTAAACATGATCTCGAGGTAAATACCCAGGCTTGAAAGTATATATAAATAAACAATATGTCTACCTCATCTCTGTATTTCACCCAGCAGCAATCTGAGCCGGAGGTTCGTAATAAGCAAATGTAAACACCCGGTATCCTTCCTCGAACCAGAGCTCCAATAGGATGAAGTTGAATACGGACACGTCTGTAGGGTTAAGTAATCTGCACCCATCAATAAACATCCAATTAAACCCCTAAATTGTATTTAAAAGCCAATCACTAGATTGTGCTGAGTCTATAACACAACAACTGAGTATTCGCCCAAGCAACGAGAGTCCTACAGTAGACTCCTTGACTAAGAACCACCGACACACGTCTGTAGCCACAGAAAACCTTTGATACAGCAACTGCGGATATGCCTTAGAAAAGATTAAGTCGAGAGATATATATTGGCAGAGAGATAGCTCTACTGGTCACAGTCCAATAGGGCTTATCACGAAATTGCCATGACCAGATTGAACGGAGATATAGAAGGCATGTGGTCGGTCAGGTGACTGTGAAACTTTCTTGATACCTGGGGCATCAATGCACACTTCGCTAAAAATTGACTCCACCCACCAAGTAATTCTCAATATTGCACTTCGAGAACTTTTGGATCGTGACAATCCTCTTCGACACTTTCGACAACCAACGACAAAAGTCATCAAATCCCTCGAGATGGCTTCCCGACCAACTGTCACCATCCTGTCCGCCGATGGCTCTGCCAGCGGCGCGACCCACCCTCTCCCAAAGGTACGACTCGATCCGAATCTGCAACAAATTTTCGTGTGGAAGTTTGGGTTGCGCTGTGTAGTGGGAGTAGCAATTGACGGGTTTCTAGGTCTTCAACGCCCCAATCCGACCTGATATCGTTCAGACCGTACACACTGGTGTCGCAAAGAACAAGCGTCAACCATACGCCGTGAGCGAGAAGGCTGGTCACCAAACCTCTGCTGAGTCCTGGGGTACTGGTACGTACACGAAATTTTTATATGGAATATCGAATGGAGGATGGGAAACACAGCAGCATAGTCGAGGGGAAGCATAGGGTGTTTAAGCACGAAGATGCGACGGAGACTGGTAGCTAACAAAGATCACTACAGGTCGTGCCGTTGCCCGTATTCCCCGTGTCTCTGGAGGAGGAACCCACCGTGCTGGACAGGCTGCTTTCGGTAACATGTGCAGATCTGGTCGCATGTTCGCTCCTACCAAGGTCTGGAGAAAGTGGCACCAGAAGATCAACCTCGGACAGAAGTAAGAATTTGAGGCGTAAGCTGTGTACAGAAATGCTAACCTTTCCCAGGCGATTCGCTACCGTCTCTGCCTTGGCTGCTTCCTCTGTCCCAGCTCTTCTTATGGCCCGTGGACACCAAGTCTCCACTGTCCCAGAAGTTCCTCTCGTTGTCAACTCTGAGGTCTTCTCTGGAGCTGCTATTGCCAAGACCTCCGCTGCTCTTGGTCTCCTGAAGTCCGTTGGTGCTTCCTCAGATATTGACAAGGTCAAGCAATCCCGCAAGCTTCGTGCTGGTAAGGGAAAGCTCCGTGGACGCCGCCACCGCCAACGCCGTGGACCATTGGTTGTCTACGACCCAGAGGTTGATGGTAAGGAGTTGTCTCTTGCTTTCCGCAACATCGCTGGTGTTGAGACCTCCTCCGTCTACGCTCTTAACCTTCTCCAACTCGCCCCAGGTGGACATCTCGGACGTTTCATCATCTGGACCTCATCTGCCTTCAAGGCTCTTGACACCATTTACGGATCCACCACTGAGCCATCTGCTCTCAAGAAGGACTTCCTCCTCCCATCGAACGTTGTTCAACAAGCTGATATTGGCCGTCTCATCAATTCATCTGAAATCCAGTCTGTTATCCGTGCTGCTAAGGGAGAGTCAAGAACCAAGCGTGCTGGTGTCCAGAAGAAGAACCCTCTGCAAAACAAGCAAGTTCTCCTCAGACTTAACCCATACGCAGCTGGATACTCCAAGGACAAGATCGGTACTAAGGGTTTGGATGCTGGCAAGCCAGAGCGTGCTGCTAAGACTCCTTTCGCAAAGGTCTTGGCTGAGGAATAGAGCGGGGTTTCTTGTTTTTTTGTGATTTGAATGTTCTCATGGCATGGGGGTCGGAAACGGTTGTGTGCTTGTTTATGGCGCTACCTACTCTCATCACAGCTAGATGGCCAACGTTTACTATGGAATGAAACAGGCTACCGGCTTCTAAATATTATGACTATGCAACTTGTCTCTATGCTTTGTGCAAAGTCCTCCGATATTTGTAGAATGCTTGTGAGCTGTACGATTAAATGTAAGTAAGATCATACGTACGGTCGGCAGACATCGCTGATGAGCTCACCTTGATCACTCCAACTCCAAGCACTTAATGCATTGATCTTATATGGAACCCCAAAATACAGGTATTGTTTCTAGAGAACTCGATGTTTTAGGCCAGATCACCCTTGGAATACCCAGAACATCCCAATGAAGATTAACATTCCGGATTACTGCCACTTAGAAATACCTAAGCTTGAGATGCCTCAATTCTTTTCAGTTTGTAATTCAAGTATCAATTAAGCAAAACCATGAGGAGCTTGACCAGATTTCCAGGGGACAGGTTGTTTGTTGAACGCAAGACAACATTTGATTGTCAACGAAAGTGAGATATCTGACATACAGAATGATATCATTTTGTTGGTCAACGTCGAGATATTCACCCAAGATCGTTACAACCATAACCTCGTCATACCTTCATCCCGGCCAGCGCTGAGACCTATCTTTCAACGCATCGCATCTTCTTACGTAGACACAGTATTGATATCAAACCCTGCTTCATCGAGAGCCCACTTGGCATGAGGCGTCCTTGATTCCACAGTACTGCAAGATGGAGCAGGAGATGAAGTCGTCTTTCAAGCAAGAGCTTCGTGACGTGGACACTGGCACAACGGCGCTCGGACAATGCGATGATGGCGATGGGAGCTTGTTATTCAGTCCAAGGCCAATAAAGATAGAAACACCGTCACCAAGAGCACGGGCAAAGCAACTTGAACCAGAAATGCTAGGACTACAGTACCATTCACCAACAGACCCTGAGCCGCTGGCTACCCGGAGTTGGGTCAAGTATGATGAGTCTCCAACTCATGGTGAAAGCTTAGATGATATTGGTTATACTCAATCAGGAGGAGTGGCTTTGAGACTGGACTTTCAAGACACAGAGCGAGAATCCTCTACGCACAGAAAAGAGGCTCAAAGCGGTGGAGTTAGCAAGAATGATGAGCAAGACCACCTGTGCAATCACCACGAACAGAATCATCAGGATACAAGAGAATCCACAAAGGAAGAGCCATGCGAACATGCGACAAACGATGCTAACCACCAGAGCAATCAAGGCAATGCAAAAGAAAAGCACACACACAAACCCAGAAAGCGCACAAAATCTCTGCAAGGAGAGGATGATACTTCAATCCCGGCGTCAAAACCGCAACGACGATCTACAAGACTGGCAGAGCGTGCAAGCAAAGAAGTTTACAAGACTGTTGCCTTTCCCTCCCATGCGCCTAAACCCCAAAAGCGGCAAAAACGCAGTGGTTTTTCTCCAGCCTCGAGGGACGATGAAGACGTGTGCGATGAGGAACATAAGAGACTTGCCAAAGGGCAAGCGCAGACTAGGACCTCGTTGCTGCACGTAGGTCCTCATCTGCAGCAGGCAAAGGGTAAGTTGACGAGTCCAAGGACACTTGGGCCATGACTGACTTTCGACAATTGTGTAGACAAGAAAGGGAAGGGCGGAAACCAAAAAGAAATCATGAAAAGCAACGCAAGCAACATAGAGGATGCAAGCGACGGGGAGCAGTATATAGTCCAAAGTCCACATCAAGCTGCGCAGCAAATGGCAGGAAGTTCGGGGAACACGGCTTTGGCCAATCACGAGCAAAGCCAGGTTCTTGCTTCTGACGACCCGTGTAACTCCCCAGGCTTTCGGTCGTGAATCCAGCAGATAGACATATCGACACACAATTGGGATCGGAGGACAGTCGGATTGCACATACTTGTCGCGGCGACGAGCAATGGGTTCTTCAGAAACGTGTGCCGCCGACATCTGCCAATTCTAGTCATAGTGGCGCAATAGCGCGGGGGATCTCAGCCTGGGGCATGGCGCCTTCAGATCTTGAGACCATCAACTCCCACGGCCGCGGACCAGAGCAGACTCGTATGGCAAAGCACTCACATGCTCCATCCTCGTCCACAGCCCAGAATCCCGAAGATCGAGGGTCTGCAGAGTCCCAGGTACGTCCCGACACTGAAGAATACATGCGAGGCTGTGGTGGAAGCCTTTCGCAAGGCCCGCATTCGCTAATTCTGATCCAACATCTAGGAAATCGAAGAAGTGCCACCCAGAAGAGTCAAGAAGAGCAACATCGAACCATTCGTTTCGTTGGACCTCAATACCAAGCCCCTTCAGTACGTCTTCATATTGCTGTCTTGATTGCCTCATGCTAACACGCTCCTAGGGCCGGTACCGACGCGTTCAGCCCTGAAAATGTGCGGAAAGATAAAAGAAGCAGCGAGACCAAGACTACGCTGCTGAAGGATTCACCGACGTCTTGGTACGGATGCCTTCGAATAGAAGTACGGACGTGTATTCTAATGAATATGATAATAGGGGGTCGAGCTACTGGAAATACCCAGGATCCAGTTTGCCAAGTTACGGGTGCGTTTCTCTACGGCTCCGAAAGTGTGTTTTGCTGCTGACTTGTTGCTCTAGGGGTCCGCAAGACTCTTCTGCAGTTGCAGTCCCAAAGCCGGGAAACAAGATGGTAGGTTCAAGTCCCACTCGCTGCTATTTTCTGGTTTGCTCATACGTCTAGAAAAATCTACTACTTTCTGGACCTAAGCCGATAAATACGCTGAAAAACGACCCGCACAACCAAAGCATTCCCGCAAAATCGAAGAAGTTCTTCAATTTGACTGGTCCAAGCGATCTCGAAACTCCGCCTAGCAAAAGACAGAAAACTGGGGTGGTTGGATACAGAAACACTGAGTCCGATGCAATCGATTTGGACGAATTCGAGGTATCTTCGAGTCAGAGGTCAAGAGAAAAACGGCCAAGTATCCATGGCAAAGATTCTGGTTCCGGGACAGGTAGTGGTCGTGGCTCTGGTACTCTTGACGGAAGACCAACAGAGCTTCAGAGGCTCAACGAGGCTGTGAGCTTCCCGAGTACCAGAAACAAACGAAGAAGCAATGAAAGCCAAAAGAAGAGTAACTATGCACAAGTTGTTGAGCATATGGACTCCGTTAAAAGTGACCGACTTAAAAAACCAACAAGCCTCAACAGCTACGATCTAGGTAGCTACCATCTTGAAGACGAGAACGATCTCATCAGTAGCACGGACGATGACAATGTACTTGTTGTACTGCACAAGAACGTCAAGGGAACCCCACTTAATAATTTCGATATAGAGATCACACCGACGAGCTCGCATGTTGGCATCGATGACCGCGCTGCAGCCCCGCGGATTCCAAGCCTTCGAACGAGAATTGATGAAGACTTGGAGCAATCAGATCGTAGGTCTAAGTACTTTGGCGACGGCAGAAGCCAAGGGAGAGGGTCCAAAGACTCGAATTCAGGACCTGAGTCGTACTCAAGCCGCACATCTTCTCGGACCGCACATCCAGATCATAATGTTCACGCAAAGACCTTCAAGATGCAGAACGCCTTGCACAGACACGAGGACGACAGCGATGTTGAAATGGTAGACCCAAAAGTCCTTGCAAATGACCTATTGCAAGCACGAACCGGAAGGTCCAGTAGCTTTGAAGCAGAACAGCCTGATGACATGCTTCGGACCGTATCGGCGAGGGGAAAAGCTTCAGCACAACGTGCTTTGGCCGCTGCTCACGGCAGCAAGCAAGAAAAGCCGTTCCCTTTCAAATCGCCTATATCACGGACGAATAAGGGTACAAAGATCTATGAAGTGAAGCAATTATTCTCGGAAACCAATCGGTGGACCACTTTGAATGAAAATCATCCTGGTCAAATGCAACTAGAGTATGAACATCGTCGAATGGTTTTCTATGGCGATGAAAAGCAGGTTGTATTGCGCATTGCGATTGCCTCGATTATGAAGGTGCAGAGGGCCGCCCTAAGCTCGAAATTGTGCATGCAGAGACATCGCGAATCTATGACCGGAGCTGGCACACGACTCTATCTCCAATTGGATAGTTCTGGAGAAGTCGATAGACTTTTGAGAAATTTGATCCAAATTGAATCTAAATTGGAGATAGTGGAAGAAGAAAAGTATGGCCCCTTGCAGTTGTCTGTTGACTATGGCTAATTCATGCTTCAGACCGCGGCTGGAGAGGATATTCCAGACTCAGCTCAAAAACTCGTCACCTCAATCATTGAAAAAGCTCTCTGCGGGTAGAAGTCACGAAATTGATGAACTCGACGACGAAGGCGAAGGCTGTGCAACATCTGAAAGCGCTAGTGCCAGCAAAAGAATAGAAAGCGTGAAAGCGCCACGTCAGAAAAGGATGATTGATAAACTCCAACCAAACGACGAGGAGGGAACTGACGAACTCACGACTTCTCCGGATGACTTACACCACTCAATGAGAAAAACGACCGATACGAACGTAGTTGTGCGACAAAAAGATCGACAGCTGCAACCCGAGACCTTTTACGGCACATCAACAAGTATTAAACCACCAAATATTCAACCACCAGGCACGCGGTCATCAACGAGGGTGGCTATTGCAGAGTCTAAAGCACGGACGCCAGCAAGGCAAAGATCTCCTAGTCCTGAAAAGTGGACTTCAGTAAATAAAGACTGGAAGAAAAACTGGGTCAGCTCTATTATCTATCCTCCGGAAGGTAACAAAAAGGCAACCGTCGATATGCAAGACATTGAGCGTCTAGATGATGGCGAGTTTCTTAACGACAACTTGATAAGCTTTTATCTCCGTTGGCTGGAAGAGCATCACCTCGCACGACAACGACCTGATCTTGCCAAGCGCATATATTTTCACAATACTTTCTTCTACACTAGTCTCACCAAAGGAAAACCTGGCCAACGCGGTATTAATTACGAAGCAGTTCAACGATGGACTGCAAAGGTTGACTTGTTTTCATACGATTATATTATCGTTCCAGTTAATGAATCAACTCATTGGTATGTTGTGATCATTTGTAACGCATCGAAGCTCCTCGCGCCAAGCTCGACTGTTGATGCGGATGCTTCAATTGCAGCTGTACATCTCGAAGTCAACAATGATGAAGCAGTGGCAGTTGGAACAGAAGGAACCGCTCAATCGGCATTGGATCGCGAAGACCAAGTTGCTCAAAGTACCACAAATATCGAAGCCAACCCCGTCGTGTCAAGACAAATCGATCTCGAGATGGTTGAACCTCCCAGAGAAGATGACGTTGACTTGGTCAGTACTACATCTAAGCAGGCGAATGCTATCCATGGGAACAATTCCGAGTCCAAGCAAACGCCGACAAAGAAAAGCAAGAGAAAATCAACGGGAGCACCACGTAAATTCAATCCAGACGAACCTAAAATCATTGCACTGGACTCATTGGCATGCCCTCGCTCTCCTACGTGTATCAATCTGAAAGATTATCTCGTCGCTGAGATCAAGAACAAGAAGGGTATTGAGGTCTCTCCACCTGTTAAAATGGGCATGACTGCAAAATGTCTACCCCAGCAGACCAACTTTTACGATTGTGGAGTGTTCCTCCTTGACTATATTGAGAAGTTCTTGCACGAACCCGATGCATTTATTCGAAAGGTGATTCTGGGAGAGCGCGATCCTGATATTCAGTGGAGGACGGGACCAGAAATGCGCGCTCATATTCGCGAGACTATTCTTGATCTTCAAGAAAAACAAGGCGCAGAATTCAAGCGGAAACGGGCGCTTAAGACCAAACGGAGGCTCGAAAAGATGTCGCAGGCCACATCGTCTGCGCGGCTAGCAAACCCGAAGACAGACTCTACTGGAGCTCTGGTGTCCAAAGATCCAAAGAACAAACCTCAGCAGACTACTGAAGATGACATGGCAGTTGACAGTTCCCAGCTGACCATCCCACTACAAAATGATATTCTGGGTAAGGGCAAGGTTCGCGACTCCGTAGATCCACAACAGCCTAGCAAAGTGGATCAGAGAACCGCACATGGTCATTCGGACGCTCACATAAGCAATGGTGTTGAGATATCCAACGAAGCGGCACATCCCGGAAGCATTGCACCCGAAATACCAGAGTCACCGCTTGCCAATGAAACACCAAATGACCATAGGGACGAAGGCTCGTTTAGTGTAACACGAAGTATTTCGCCGGGTGATCAACTAAGATTGGAAGGTCAACGTGCTAAAACTGCCTCCACACCAGAAAGTCAGTCTTCGGTTCCACTTGATGAGGCGACGTCTTCCAGACGAGTTGTACGACAGGTTACAATATCTCCAACTGCTTCTGTTAGGTGCAATATCAGTCGGGCAAGATCTTCGTCCTTGGAATCCGTGGAGAGGAGCCGTTTTTTGGGTGAGCCCCAAGCTGACGTTGATATACCAAGGTCAGAAGTTGATACTCCTGATTCTCTCGGGGAGGCTGATGATGCGGAAATGCTTTTGTCAAATCGAGAGGATTCTTCAGCACCGGCAGAACCGCTACATGGAAAGACCAGCCTAAATGTTACTGATGATGAAATGGTCCCAAGATCTCGTTTGGGTGGAATGAGAGACAAGGAAGACTCTGCTGAGGCAGACAATTACTGTGATTTAACTGTAGAGAAACCCGCAGAGAGATGGGAGGCGGACAAGCAACGAGTTTCCATGCCGCCAATGACTCCGCGAAAGGATCGCCGAGGATCTATATACGTGGTAGAATCCCGGCCGGTTCAAACAGAGCCATCTTCAAATCCTCGACACGGATCAGCTGTAAAATCCAAGCCACCGACTCGTTCTCACCCGATGTCGAGGATAAGAGATAGTGCCGATGCAGCCATTGTTGGTAGACATCTTAAGGAACAGGGTTGATCTTAGGGTTTCTTTCATTGGAAATATTAGTTATTTGCTTCATTGCGTAATCTGGCGTTCTAGATCTGGGGTTTCATTTTCGTCTAGGCTTCCGCAAATCACGGAATGCTTCGTATTTGGAGTTGGTGGTTAGGGAGCTCGGCGCAAGCATAGGTACGGCGCCACGAAATAGCATCAGAGGTAGTCATTGCTCGGTCACCTGTACATTCTTACTTAGCTAGATGACCTCAAACACTTTGCATTAAAACTCAATCGAATAAGGAAATAATTCTAAACTTGAAGAGTTTTTTTAATTGGCTGGTTTTACGACTTGATAGTGAGAAGAGGCATCGCTGCCCACTTATGTACCTTAACACTAGTGCTGACCATTAGATCACATAGCGAACCACGCCTAGGCGTTACGTATACGTATAAGTTAAGGCCAGTACAGTGCGCATCTAAGATGATAACCTGCAGTACTTCAAGCCTCATCACAAGTTGCAACTTGCAATTCTGCGCTTTCAACACATCTGATCCCTAGTTCGGTTACTCGTGTTCTGTGCGCCTATCCTCACTCAACCAACAAACGTTCGAACACGTCACCTCCGAGTCTTACTTCCCAACGCTCCATTATGAGCATGGCTGGCGTCCAAGGAAAGGAAGGCACCGTTGACTTTGAAATAGCCTCAGCAGGGAAACTATGCCAGACGTGGTACCGGGTTTTTGGAGATCTGGACGCGGATGCTACCAAGCGACCATTGGTTGCCGTCCATGGCGGACCAGGCCTGACCCATCATGCCATGCTCCCTCTGGCTGATCTCAGCACCAAACACTCCATCCCGGTGGTTTTATACGACCAGATCGGGAATGGCAATTCCACGCACCTACCCGAGAAGAACGGCGATGAGAGTTTCTGGACCGAAGCGCTCTTCCACTCGGAACTCACGAATCTGATCTCCAAGCTCGGCCTCCAGAACCGGGAATTCGATCTCCTGGGTCATAGTTGGGGTGGGATGATGCTTTCCACCTATGCCGCGCTCTTCCAGCCGCCCGGCTTGAGGAAATTGGTCCTGGCTAATGCCCCGGCGGATCTGGCCTCGTGGTCTGCGGCTTACTTCCGGTATCGCGAAGGCATGCCGGCAGACAAGCTGGCTATTATCGTCAAGTATGAGGATGCCGGGGACTTTACGAGCGACGAGTATGAGTCGGTGTTGATGGAGTACTTCTTCTCCAAGCATGTGTGTACGGTTGATCCATGGCCGCAGGAGTTGCTGGATAGTTTTGCATGGGTCGGAAAGGATGGGACAGTTAGCCACACAATGTATGGAACTTCTCTTATGTTTCTTTCACCGGTTCTTGCGGTTGGTTCCCCTCTATCCCTCGTGTTTATTCCTTTCGTCACATGAGAAAGTTTGGTATATGCACTAATCAACAACACTGCAGGATGGGATATGATGAATTCCGTCCGCAGGGAAGCCTCAAGGACTGGTCGTCGGTTAATGTCTTGCACCAGATCTCGGTCCCTACGCTAGTGATCAATGGCGTTGATGAAGGTGCGGATGATAGTGCTATCAAACCCTTCCTGGATAAGATACCAGATGTAACCTGGAAGAAGCTTGAGAAGTCGAGCCACTGCCCGCAATTTGAGGATCGCGAGCTTTATATAAAAACGGTGGCAGAGTGGCTGCTTCAGGAGTGAGTTTTGGAGACGAATAGCCATAAGTCACAAGAGCCTAGAGATCTGCAAAATGTCTTATAATTTGGCCGACAGATTCTATGTACACTGAATATTATCTTCTATGTATGCTCTTCTGAGAATTGAACGATAGTCCCAGCCTCACCGGCTTAGAGTCAAAGCAACCAGGACCCAGCCACACTTGCAGCAATGGCAAGCAGACCAATGCTTGAAACTGAGCGTGCATTCACGCTTAAATCCGCAGCCGAAGCTGCTGTAGAGCTAGAGGCGGCTCCAGAGGATGTCGTTGTCGAACCATTGATCTCTTGGTTCACGTATGACACAGCCACGTTCGAGGAGTTGGCGCAGGTATCACTCGAAAGTGCTGTTGCAGTACTGCTAAAAGTGATATCGGCACACTATCGTGTCTGATCAGCTCGGCTCGCTCGCTTGTTTTCCATTCTCCTTCTTTCCGTCACGAAGTTGGGTTGGGAACATACATTGTAGAGCGCGGATCCTGTAGCTCCGAACGTCACGACCTGGATGCTGGCATTCTGGCCATCGATGGGAGTCACACTGGCTGGCAAGACTATCTGTGGGAGACATAAGGTTCCATTTCCGGTCTCGTTGAGAAATTGCGGTGTCAGGGAGATGTTAAAGATGGGATAGTCGGTGCCGAGACCGAGGTTGACGAAGATATACGTCCATGGGTGATGCAAGTCGAGCTCGAGCGACCCACCCTTCAATGGCCACACAGTGCGATTAGTGGAAGCCGTCTGGTTTACGTTGGCACCTGGTTCCCATGTTAACAATGGCCGGGCTTGGAGTGGGAGCGTGCTTGCATGGATAGATGTATTGGGACGCCCCGGTTGCGAAGGAGTCACCACGCCATTGTGGGTATGTGACGGAGAAGTGTGCTGTTACTACTGATGCCAGAAAGGCAAGAGAGACGACTGAGCGGGCGAACATCTTTCGATGTCTTAGTGAAGCAGGATGTGGAAACTGGATTTGGGAGTAGACGGGCAAAGTAAAGACGCAGCTCGGGATCGAATTTGAGAGAGATAGAGAATAAGGAGAAAAGTATCACAGCAAGGGCAGTGGCTCTTATAGCTTCACTTGCAGCGCTCATGTTGACAGTCTGGACATGTTCGCGCCCGCCAAGGGCTGCCCACATACCCGATCCAGATGCAAAGGGAGCGCCAACAGCACAGCTGGGCGAGCTATCTTCACCATCCCAAGAACTCTCCCCAATGAACGCAGCCGTCGTGCGCAGAATGTCGGTTGGCGGAGATTTTTTGCGTGCTGGCTGGAGGACGGCGCACAAAGGCGAGGAAGGTGAGCAAGATGAGGCGTCGGCAGCCAAGCTCGAGCCGGCGGAGGATATTTGCTCAAACGCCCTCTAGCACCCGCCAGCGCCCGCCGTCTTCACGCTGGGCAGGAGACACAGCTCACCGTCTCAGCCAAAGCAGTATCCTCTTCTGACATGGCAGCGGGGGTGCGAGGGCGAGAGGGAGCGTGAGAGGGGGGTGAGATGCAGCGCCAGCGACTATTCAAGAGATAGCGGGATACGGTACTGCTTCCCTCCGTCCCAATGGAAGAGATGCCATGCCCGGATGTTTCATACCCCAAAAAAAGAACCGACCAGAGCGAAGGAGAGGAGGGCAGAGGAACCAGCATAGTTAAGGCGAATCCGACTTCTTGTTCCTGGATTTCCCACCCGCAAATAGGCTTCGTCTTACGTCATAAGCCGCGCCTCTTAAGTGTTGGAATAGCCTCACGCCCTGCCCAACGTCTTCCCTTCCCTTTTCCACGTAACATCACAGCAAAGCACTCAATTCCTCCCAAAACCACCGTCGCCGTTTATCACGAACCGATCATCAAGCCCGTCGCTCATTATGGGTGTCGTTTCAGCTGTCCTGCTGGTGCTCATCACCATTCTGCGTATGCGTGCCATCAACTCCCCCATCGTCATCGTCATCAGCTGATCATTTCCAGTCCCCCCAATCGGGGTCTACATTGTTGCAGGATGCGGTGCTGATCTTTTGATCAACATCTGCCTTACACTTCTGGGGTCCGTCATCTCAAGAGCGCCTAATTTTCCATTGGCATGGCTAACGGCGCATCCAGATATCTTCCCGGCCACATCCACGCTTTCTATCTCGAATATGTCTACTATGACCGCCGGGAACAAGCTCGCGAGGGCCGCTTTACTGCGGCTCGCGCTCCGGGGGTCTACAGCGACCATGTTCAGAGTGGCGGACAAGGATATGGAACCATCGTCCAACCCACGCAGTAATCTCCACGACGATGGTGGAGATGGATTCTTCGATGATGGTCGTGCTAATCAATTGATTGAGGGGGATATCGTACCCGACATGGAGGTTACGGTTCTGGGTCGTCTTTTTTGTGGGCACAGGGAGGACAAGCACTGGCACTGGTTCTTAACATAATAGCACATATCGGAGATCTTTTATAATCCTGTCTAACTCCTTCAAGTGAATCTGCCGCTACTGTCATGGGTCCCGCTTGGCGATAGTGCCTCTGTCGTAATGCGATCCATCCCAATGACAATCAAGTTGCATCACCCAGCCCGCAAACCCTACGATCTCACGCGGGCACCCACCGGTTTCCTGCCAGGCTCGGTAACGGCTATGAAGAAAAGCTCTCCCATACAGAGAGACGGTACGTGAAGGTGACTGGCTACCTAACGCCCGGTATGTGTTGTGCAGATGGTGGAGTATAGTATATAAAGCTCTATCAAGATCACGCTCAAGCTGAGGCTCAAGCTACAATGCCGTCTTACCCCACACTCCGCTAACTTTAGCGTGGCGATCAAGCTTTCTGGCGAGACGTGTCGTCAAGCTCGAAAAGTCCAGATATCAGCTCGCAACGAGGTGTGCGCCCGCTGCTCAACTTTGTATGCCGACGTAGCCACCGCCTGCTTCTTCCTCTCCCAATCTCCAAAGCATCTGGCTCATTCATCAACAATGCATTCCACGCTCGTCCGCGCTCAGAATGTCTTCGGCTTCTTTACAACGGTCTGCTTCGTCGTAGCAGGCTTGATAGCCCTCTCCGATTTCAGCTGGGAGCGCAAACCAAGTTCAACGGTGAGCGTCAAAGATGTGCAGGTGTAAGTCTGCTCCAGCCCTCATCTCCGGCTGACCGTGTCTGGCATCCGTACTGCGAAGCTAATCTGTTCCTCCACAGCGTCCGCGGGCGACCACATTATTATTCCACGAAGAAAGAAGAATACGCGCATATCCGCTTCAACCTGAACACTGACCTTTCCTCGCTCTTCACATGGAACACCAAGCAAGTCTTTGTGTACGTCTCCGCAACCTGGCCAAGCAATTCGACAGGACCGAGAGACAACGAGGCGGTGATCTGGGACACGATCATTACCAGTCCTTCGGCAGATCATCTGCAGAACATTGGGCCCGCAGCTATGAAGAAATTGGTTAAAAGCGCAAAGGGGAAGAGCATTGATCCTAGCCGGTATGATTTCATGCCGCCGTAGCTTTCTTCTGCGCAAACCACTGACAAGCCATTCACAGAGGAAAGCTCAATCTCAAGAACCAAAAGGCGAAATACCAAATCACCTCCCCGACCGGTAAATTGGCTGAGACGGACGATGTGGTCCTAAAGGTGCATTATAACGTGCAACCGTGGGTTGGCATGCTTACCTGGACGCCACAGGTGGATTTTGGCGGCTGGAAGACCATGAAGGGAGGTGTGAGCAAGGCATTCACGTTACCAGCGTTGAAGAAGAAGAAGGAAGAGCCGAAGAAGGCGACTTCTTAGATATTCCTAGTATAACAGGAATAGGCGTTTCGGAATGTGGTAGACGATCCAATCTAGAAATACCATTAAAATTTCAGTTGCATAGACTCTATTTCTTCTCACTAAGGTTCAGTGACTTCACTCTAGCTTCTAGCTGCGACGAAGCAGCCATCACAAAAGGGTCATGAATACTTGACACTCAACCGCCACCGCGGTACATTTATAACTTCGCGCCACCCTCCAGCTCAGCAATCAAGATGCCCTCACCGACCTCATCGCCCTCCTCTCCCTCATAGGTCCAGACAACCGTCCCACCCCTCTCAGCACGTATCTCTAGCTCCATCTTCATCTGCCTCACCACTGCAACCACATGGCCCTTGCTTATGATGTCTCCTTCATCAACCAAAAGCTCCATCAACTTGCCCGAGAACGGAAGGACGATATGTTTTGGGTTGGATGGGAATCCTCGCCGGTGCTTGGACGTACTGGCCAGTGCGGATGCAGAGGAATTTGTGCTTTGAAGAGCGAGAGTATAGGACTGTGGCTCGGTGCGTGGTGAAGAGTATGTAATGGATGCAGAAAGAGCGGTGGGGAATTCATTGCGGTTGATTTTGTTTATGAGCAGGTGTGCCGGCGGTAAGACTACTTCTGGATCAACAGTATCCTCGGGGCGGAGAGTGATAGACCATGCATCTCCCTTTCGGAACAGCACGCTCGATGATGATGCGGCAGAGATGTTGGCTTGTTCAGCCGACAACTGACCACCAAGAAAGCCGACATGGCCCATGGAAGCCTTGGAGAAAAGCCTCTTCCCAGATTCAAGTACCGAGGGCAGGTTTGCCTCTAACCATTGTGTATCACAAGTCTGATGCAGAAACGCCTTGCTGTTGACGATGCCATGCAATCCATCCAAGGACGTCTTGACACCCTCAATATAAGTATCCTCGAGTGCTCTCCTCGCTTTGGCAACGGTGTCTTGCCATGTTGATGTCGTGATGATGATCTTGGCTAACAAGCTGTCGAAATCCGATCCTATTACCGCTTGACATCCAGGGAGGAGATTTGTCTCCACTCGTACTCCATGGCCCGCAGGCAATCGGTAAGATATGATCTTGCCAACCGAGAGAGACCAGTTATTTGAGACGTCTTCGGTTGTGACGCGTAACTGAATTGAGTGTAGCGGTGGTGGTTGCTCTGGGTTGTCTGAAAGACTGGACGGGATCAGTGAGTCTAGAGACTCCCCTTGAGCTAGAAGTAGCTGGATTTTGACCAAGTCTAGCCCGTGGCTGATCGATTCGGATACGGTATGCTCAACTTGTAAACGTGGGTTGACCTCTAGGAAATAATACGACCGCGGCGATGAGCGGACTAGAAACTCAAAGGTTCCTAAAGAGAGATAATTCACCTGGTATCAAAAGTGTAAGTCAATTAGTCAACCTTCAACACGAGGTAATCTTTACCGCTTTAGCCATTCGCACAGCAGCTTCAATCACCTCCCCTACAAGCCCTCGGTCTTGGATCGATGACGGCGCAAATTCCACAACTTTTTGAAACCGCCTTTGGATACTGCACTCCCTCTCCCAGAGGTGCCGCACTCCACCTCTTCCATCCCCAATGATCTGCACTTCAACATGCCTATACCCATCGATAGCCGCTTTCTCTGCAAAGGCCATACCACTTGGGCTTTCCTGTAGAGCTCTCTTCGACAGTGCTTCTAGATCCTCTTTCCGCTTCACAATCCTGATGCCTCTCCCCCCGCCACCATCTACGGCCTTCACAACAATTGGATATCCAACCTCATCCGCAAAAGCAGCCAGGTCCTCAACGGATGATGTAGGACTTTTCAGAGCTGGCAGGACGGGTACGGAGCAGTTTTCAGCTAGAACTCGAGCCTGCAATTTGTCACCTGTTTGGCTCAGGATTTCTGCACCCGGACCTATGACTACTGCGCCAGCTTTATCCCATATCTGAGCCGCAAACTCAGGTGATTCCGAGAGAAATCCATACCCAGGATGGACTGCATCAATGTGGTACTCTTGGACAATGCTAACTATTTCATCAATGTTGAGATATGACCCTGCAGATGAGACCTGTATGCTGTGTGTTGAATGGACTGTGTGCGTTGAGTCGTTGGCTGTATACAAGGTGTACGTCGCTAAGGAGAGCTCACGAGCTGTGTTAAGGATGCGTGTGGCGATCTCCCCTCTAGTACCTTCTCAGCATCTCTTTCATATATGATCAATACACCCAACCAACCTATTTGCTATGAGTAGTCGCTTTATGGGTCTTTGCGAAGACGTGTGTGCAGCCATGGCCAGTGAAGAGTGGCCAGGGACTGTCGATTATCCCAAGGGGGCGCCGGAGGGAGAATGGATTTGCGGAGAGAATGCCACAAGTTGCTACCAATTTCAGGAATGTCTACTGCTACAATATAGCCTCCTTGATTGAGCGAGCTCTTGTCTGCAAACACCCTTTCACTTGACACGGCTAGGAGTGAAGTCTGTCGAAATACCTGGAGAGATAGAAAAAATAGCCGACACCCCGCGGTGGCCATGTGTGGGGAAGGAAGCCGAGGCTGGGGAAAAGGCCCGGCGTGACTTTACGAGATGCATCATCTTTCTTTCTGTCTAGCATTCCATTTCTAGTCCAAAGCCCATCTCTGCCCTTGGTGCTCTCAAGAAAAGCTCACTATGTCGGATGGAAATGGGCCCCGCTCCTCAAGTGATGCCAATCAGAGATTGTCACAAGTGGCAGGACACCTGCGTTCCAAAAAGCAGCCATCTCGACTCAGCAAGTCCAAGGCCAAGGATGAACTGCCAGCAGATTACTCAGATGTCCTATCACAACTCGATATGCTCCGCAATATAGCTTCAACGCCAGACCTGAACTCAAGCGGCTACGTACGACAAAAGCAAGCCGGGAAATTATGGGTTCGAGAGCGGGTTCTTTCACTACTGGACGAAGGAAGCTTCAGAGAAGTAGGGAGTGTGAGCGGGACAGTGGAATGGCGTAGATTGAAAGGGACCAAAGAAGAGCCCATTTCTTTCATTCCTAGCAACAATGTGCAAGGGTTTGGGTTCTTGAGGGGGAGGAAAGTCGTCTTCACAGCCGACGATTTCTCCTTGAGAGCTGGACATGCAGACGGGGCTTTGATGGAGAAAACGATTCACATGGAGAAGCTTGCGCTTTCGCTGAAGCTGCCAATCCTCAAGCTTGTGGATGGAAGTTCCGGAGGCGGGAGTGTGACAACTATTACGAAGAACGGGTTCAGTTATGTCCCGCCGTTACCAAGTTTTGACTATGTCGTCAGGCAGTTAAACATGGGAATTCCCAACCTCGGTGCTGTCCTAGGCCCTGCTATTGGTTTGGGTGCCGCGAGGGTGGTATCGTGTCATTTTTCAGTCATGGCTCAGGATGTGGGAGCGCTCTTCAACGCTGGACCAAAAGTGGTTGCAGGTGAGTACGAGTCTTGCTCATTAAATGATGTGTTGACCGTATGTAGGCGCAACCTTTGAAGAAGGCTTGTCTTTTACTGATCTTGGAGGACCAAGTATGCATTGCACGAATGGAACAATTGATAATCTAGCTGCCAACGAACAAGAATGTTTCGAACAACTTCGTACCATTCTCTCTTTCCTTCCAAACCATGGACTTTCGTTGCCGACCCGAGGTCCTGCAGCAGATCCAGCAGACCGTGTATGTGAAGCTTTGCGGACGATTATCCCGCGTAGAAAGGCACGCATGTATAACCCTCGTACCATCATCACAACAGCTGTGGATGAATCCTCGTGGTTTGAGATAGGTCGGCTTTGGGGCACGACAGCCATCGTAGGATTAGCAAGACTTGCTGGCTTCTCCATTGGAATCATCTCACTGAATTGCGAAGTAAATGCTGGCGCACTTGACGCAGCAGGAAGTCAAAAAATCACTCGACACCTAAAATTCTGCGACGTATTCAACATCCCGATCCTACAGTTTGTAGATATCCCAGGCTACGCTATTGGAACTGTTGCCGAAAGAACAGCAACCATGAGACACGGGGTGCAACTTGCTACGACATATTACTCAACTACCATACCCATCTTCTCTGTCATTACACGGAGAGTTTATGGTGTAGCTGGAGGTGTGATGCTTGATTGCCGAGATCCACGAATGAGAGTAGCATGGCCTAGCGGAGAATGGGGCTCACTTCCATTGGATGGTGGAATCGAAGTCGGACATGCTGCTGAATTAAAGGCTGCAGAAAAGCAAGGCAAGAGGGAAGAACGATATAAAGAATTAGAAGAGGAATATGTGAGACTTATGAATCCAGTCAGGACAGCGAATGCTTTTGGAGTCGAGGAAATCATCGATCCAGCTGATACAAGAGCTATTGCAGTGGAATGGTGTAAGCACATGTAAGTCCTTCTGCTATGATGCTTGCTAGCAAAACCACTGACAAAGGAGCAGCTACGAGGAACTCTTACCGTTGCGAATCTTAGATCGTGCCAACGGCAAGACTAATCCGATCTTCTATTAGGATAGCAGTATGCAATTCTATGTACTACGTAGCCTCTCTCTCTTCTCGGGGAAATTAAATTTCTCTACACTTCATAACTATGACCACCCGTGAGTCGACTTTCGAAGGCACCTCAGTTCCCGAAGAACATACCCGACAACGACTTATGGAAGAACGCACCTCGGACACATGCACATCACGAGTTAGCTGCGACTTGGAAGAGTAATCAATGTACCTTGTTGCGTTCAAGGTCCACCTCTCCGTACTTGTTTTAAACAGAAGGGTGCAAGAAACTGAAAAGTAATACCAAATATCGCAATTATAAATAAAACCATTCTACATTAGAAATTATAAGTCTACTGCTGTCTATACACTTGTATAGTTTCCACTGGCTCCGATGTATATATCTTGACTAAGAATAATGTCTGTAGCTGAAAACCCCACCAGAAAAGTATATGTACCACTGACCAAAGTCCAATCCTCAATTGCTTCAGGCCAGATCATCAGATCCGACATCCCAACACTAATGGTGACTTCCCGACTTTCTCCAGCTTCCAAGAAGACCTTTGAGAATCCTCTCAATAACTTGGGAGGCTCATCAGCTGCTTCTGGGTATGACACGTAAAGTTGGACGACCTCCTTTCCTGCAAGTCCACCGTTGTTGGACAGTTGAACCGTGGAGAGGATTTGACTACTGTTCGTGCTCGAATCATTACCAAATCTCACATTCAACGCCGAAAGCGAAAAATTGGAGTAAGAAAGCCCGTGTCCGAAGGGGAAGAGTGGCTCGACGTTGAATTCGTCGTACCATTTGTAGCCAACATATAGGCCCTCATCGTAGTGAGCCTCCAAATTAACGCCAGGATACCGCTCTGGTGATGCTACAGGAGTTTCATTCAAGGCCTTCGGCATTGTGAATGGGAGTTTACCGGATGGATTGATGTCGCCAAAAAGTAGTCTTGCAAGGCCGAGACCGATCTGCTGTCCACCATACCAGGCTTCCATGATGGCATCCACATCATTAATCCAGGGCATCAGAATTGCAGAGTTGGTTTGAGCTACTACGATTGTTCGTCTTGAAGCACCGGCAACTGCGGAAATAAGTGCATCCTGATCCCCAGGGAGTTTAAGTCCGAGATTATTGTCATTTCCCTCCGACCAACGATCTGAAACAAAGACGATGCTGATGTCAGATTTGGCTGCTAGAGCAATAGCTTCTGGATACCTGGAGGTATCGCCAACGTCAACACCAAGCGTTATTCCGTACGCCCCGGTCGAGAGCGAGTACCCCATGGAGTAGTCCATGCGGATTGGTACTGTGACATTGGCAGTAAGATTGGCAGTTGCTTGCACAGTGTTGCCGAAGTTTGCTTTGACCATAGAACCAACTTCAACACCGTCAATCCAAAGCGTTGCATCTCCTTGGCCAGTAAGAGAGAAATGATAGAGGCCGCTGGTATTTGGAGTAAAAAAGCCTTCGTATCGACTAGAGAATACCTGGGGATAGGCAACCCAGAGGTCTGTTGGAAATAGGGCCGCAGTAATATTGGGCATTATCAAGGTCTGGTTGACCGGACCAGAGAAATCTGTTGTTGTCCAATAAGTGACATTCAATCCATCTCCAAACATGTGAGATGGTATCGTTGGGAATTGCCCTGTTCCTGGATAGCCCTCACTGTATGATACCGTGATGTTGTCCTGGGCAGCACGAGCGGTAATACTGTCAAGTGGTGACTGGACAACCATCGTCGAATCGATAACAAATCCGCCATGGTTCTCGGAGACCTGGGATGAGTTCGTGGCATCAACGCCGAAAATAGCAATGGATGTGTACTTGTCAGGACTAAGTGGTAGTACAGCCTCCTCATTCTTCAGAAGGACTGAACCGTCTTCAACCATCGCTTGCGCAAGATCGAGGTGGGCTTGCGTTCGTGCATAGGCCACACTACTACCTGTGACTTCTGCGTCGACAACCCCAAATTCAAACATGGGACGCCAGAGCCTCGCCACAATATCATCAATTCTGGATGCGTTAACTGACCCGTTGTTTACAGCATCGACAAGCAGCTCTCCATAATAAGCAGGGAATCCATAACTGTCCTCGAGAGAGCCTCCTGGCATGCTAATGTCAAGACCGCCATTGACAGCTGCAACGGTGCTACGGACACTGAAATACCAGTCGGCTACGACGTAGCCCTCGAAACCCCAATCTCCCTTCAGCACGGTGTTGAGCAGCCAGTCATTCTCGCATGCGTAATGGCCATTCAGTCTGTTATACGAGCACATGATCGATGCAGCCTTTCCTTCCTGGACCGAAGCTTTAAACGCTGGCAAGTAAAGTTCGTGCAGAACTCTCTTGGAGACAATGGAGTCCCAGGCTGTCCAGACAGGATCGAGGCCAAAGCGATCAGTGTCTTGATTATATGCTGCGAAATGCTTTGGACAAGCGAGCATATCCTGACTTTGGATACCGAGGGTACTAGCGACAGCCATACGTGCTGTTAGAAATGGATCTTCCGACAGGGTCTCTGCAGCACGAGCCCACAGAGGAGTTCGGAGGATATTGATAGTCGGTGCTAAAACGACATTACGAGCCTTGGATTTGTGTTCCTGGGCCAGAGCTTGACCGTAGAAGTATTGCAGAGAAGTGTTCCATGAAGCCGCAACGACGACCTAAAGAAATGTTACTAAGACGAAAGGCTGGGCAGCTTAAAGGATCGGAAGACTTTCTGGAGCAGGAAATGTCGTGACATTATCTAACGAGTTCCCAACACCGGCGGGACCGTCCCCCATACAAATCGCTGGGACTCCCAGGGTGGAATTCCCACTGATGTGTCCAATACAAGCCGAGACACCAGTTCCGTTGTCTTCCAGCTGTAGATTGGTTAGTTGTAGTTCAGCTCACATGTTTTGACAAGGTCTCGGAAGCTATTCATACCACAGTATCGCCCTGTACCATAGCATACTTTTGCGTTTCATTCAGTTGCTGCATGAAAAGCTTCAGCCTATCCTCTGTCGTCCTTGATTGATCAAGCCATGGTCGATTAGTTGCGTTCGTTGTTGACGCACCAACACAGGCAGTCAAAGCTGCAACGAGTCCAATATCCTTGAGCTGTACCATCGTGCCTCAATTGGACAATCGACAGAGTGTTTGTCGAGTGCAGAGGAAATTGGGAAGACAAAAAAGAATGCTGACAGCAAACATGGCCGGATTTATCATTCTCTCCCCCACCGCCATGACGAGATAAGGATTCAATGATTGCCATTGATAAAGAATTAAAATTGGCGGTACTATACAACACCGAGTGATATCAGGCATAAACATGTTGACATGCCGGAGATTCCTTGGGTGTAACCAAAAGGCGAGGTTGGCTGGGGATCCCATCCCATCCCATCTATGCTTCGCCATGGCGCTTGCCCCGGTTTTGATATCGCCAGAGCATCGCTTGATATAATATGCAAACCGGCGATCTAAACCATGCGTTATTTCAATAATCTCGATTTGATCGCCGGTGGATCTGTGGGACACCGACTATGGAAGCTGTGCAACTCTGGGGAACGGTATCTATGAGCTGGGAGGGAAATGACGGTGCGGATGATAGGAGATGGGACGAAGGAACAGGCTCAGGTTGCCGACATGTTGGCACTCGGCTAACGTGCGTAGGTAGGGTAGGTAGGCAGGTGCAGGTAGGCAGCGTGGCAGCTTTTGTGCTAATCAGTCTGACCTGCGACGTACCACGCCTTCGGTATTCCAGGCAAGGGGTGTTTGGCGATAGAAGGCCGCCTGCGTTCCGGTCGTGCACCTGTTGGGAGAGCAATCTTGGAGCTCTCGCGAGGAATACGCAGTCCTGGTCTTTGCCATCTTGCCAGCCGGGAGCCTGACCCAAGGCCGTGATGGTGGAAACGACTTACACATCCCATCTGATAGCTCGGGTGGGGGATGGGCAGCCATGTGCTACTCACCATCGACAAAGTACATCTAAGAAATTCAGCCCCTGTCGGACCATTCCTTGCGTGTATTGTTTGTCGACTCGAGTGACGAGAATGCATTTGACGTTTCTGCCTGCAGGCTGAGAGGCCCATCATGGTTATTCCATTTTCTACATTTCGCTCTTATGCTACTCTACGGGGTCTGCTTCCGGAGGGAAAGTAAATTCTGACGTCGAGGTGGTTCTGACGATTGCGAAGCTCTTCAAGCGTCTTCGCCAGGAGGACTTTACATTCATCTTCCAACCAACCTCAGATATTGCAGATGAATGCCAATGCATATGGCTCAATGCTCAAGGTCGTATGCAACAATTGATACCAACCCAGCTCCTTGAAATGTGGATCTTTAGTCCACAGGCCGACGGGAATCTGTCAAAATGTCAGCTCGATATCGCAACATCGGCAGCCCCAAACCATTCTCTGGGCGCCGTACCTTGACGAGCTGCTCTCTCACGTCCACAAACCCTGCATCAATCATGCGCTGCTTATGCGTCGGCGCTAGGTCAATCTCCTTCCCGAATTGCTTAGCTGCATCATTGCGCAATGTTTGCCACTGGTTCACAAAAGGAACTCGATCCTTCGTGTTGTCGTCTGATCTGAACCAAGCTTCCGGCTCTTGGAATTCAACCCACCCACCTGGTTTCACATGAGTGTAGCACTGAGCACACAGCTTGTCCCAATCCTTGATACTTTCCCCCGTTCCCCTACAGTGAATGTAGAAGCTTCGTCAGGGCGGTACACCCACTCGCTCTCGGCATCATCAATGTAAAATTTGGTATTGGGAGGAACCCATGACGGCTGAATGGGGCTGATAGCCGTGCCAATGACCTGTGCCGAAGGGAGTTCGTCCGAAAAGTCCATTGCCCAGATCCCGGTGCCCGTGCCAACATCCAGCACTCTTTGTGGAATTGGGCCTATGGGCGCAGAAACCCGCGAGCTGTGGAGAGCTAGGCGGAAGATGTGATGGAGCAGATCTAGTCTGTCTTGTTCCTCTTCGTCATTGGGAAGCGGGTATGCTCCTCGACGATAACCGCAGTATCTTCGACCATTTTGATACTCATAGTCCACCACGGACGAGGTAATCGACTCTGACCATACTGAGTGCACATCCTCATCCCCGTAAGCCAAGTCATCATTATTATTTGTCATGTCGGGATCCAAGACTGTCGTCGAGTAATCGACAGGTGGTGCAGCTTCTACAGCTGTGGTTGTGGGGACCACGACAGACAGTGCATCCTGCTGGACCTCCACTTGGGCATGGCCATGGAGCTTACCAGAGGAACAGACCACAATTCTGATGGCGTCGTTCTGGCGGCCGGCTTGGTGGTTACTGGGCGATCTACCTCTCCTGTTCAGCCCTGCTGAGCAGCGGCGGGGTGAGCCAGCAGGCAGACTATATATACCAGCCAGGCTTGGTTGGGGCAAGCCATGGCTGGTCCACCGCAGGAGCCAAGGGCGCAAGACGTCGACGGTTCGGGGATACCTTGTAGATTGGGTTTGGTTTCAGGATTGAGCGTCGGGTGTCCATACCAATGTCCAACGGTCTATGTGGAATTTCCCATCTGATGGACCGGGCAGAAAGTGCAAGCGGTGTTTAGAGCTCTACATTGGCTGGGAGAGAGGTGCAGAAGCAGCCAAGGCTGGGCAGCGGGGGAAAGCAACATTGTGTGACGCTGCAGGAGAGCACGAAAGAAGAGTGGCCATTGTTCGAGGAAGACGTTTAAAGTTCCCATAGTTGTTGTAGCCCACCCAGCGTGGAGTTGGTCAGCCGAAACCCGCGACGGCCTCCGCACCGGCTGTTCCCGCGCCTCAACCCTCTTGGCAGCGGGAGACAGGGCAACGCAGACAACATCCAGTCGTTGCCCGGCCGTGACATCGACGTCTACAGTCCTGGATGTGCCCGGGACGCCTCTGGGGACCCTGGAAGTCCCAATCCATGGGCACCAGTGTGCTAGTGGACCTGGCGGACAGGGGAGCACCCGAGCCCTACCAAGCGCCCAAAGCAGCATTCTGCATTGCCGCTCGAAGACATAAGCGACCAACGTGCGGTGCACATGATCTCCTCCTCTCCTTCCGCTATGTTCTGTGGGTTGTGCCTGCGCATTAACGAGCGAGGAATCATCAAGAAGCAAGCATGGCAATACCCAGCAGTCGTCTCGACCTGCTGCCACCCGCAAGTGCACTGGTGGCGTGCATGGTCATTCTGGGGCTCACCACGCTTTATGTGTACCGCCTTTACTTCAGCCCGCTTGCCCACTTCCCCGGGCCAAAGCTTGCCGCTGTCTCCCGCTGGTATGAAGCCTACTACGAAATCGTCTGCCTTGGGCAGTACTCGCGCCGGATCAACCAGATGCACGACGAGTACGGTAGGGTTATCAACATCAAGTTCATGGCCCGACTCAGACACCTGACCGAGTATAGGCCCCATCGTAAGAGTCGCCCCAGATGAACTTCACATCAGAGATAGCAGCTTTTTCGACACCGTCTATATGTATCCCAAGGTGAAGAAGCATGGCTGGGATACGAGATTTGGTAGCAAAGCCTCCACCTTCACAACTGCCGATAGTGCCCTTCATCGAAGGCGCAGAGCAGCGCTCAGCCCCATGTCAGTGCCATGTGGACAACAGCCCCTTCCCGTTGATCAGCACCTGGTGCTAATATTTGTTGTAGGTTTTCAAGACGTTCAATCCAAAGACTCATGCCTCTCATCCGTGAAAACATTGAACTTATGTCCAGGAGACTCTCCGAGTTTCAAGAGAGCAACCGACCACTGTGCCTAACTGATGCCTTTCCTGCACTCACTGGTGATATCATCATGGAATACTCATTTGGATTCTGCTATAAGTCACTCGAGGACCAGAACTTTGCATCTTTCCATGAAGCATTCAATGCAATTGGCGCGGCGGGACACATAGGCGCCCAATTTCCTGGCTTTTTTTGGGTAATTTCTTCCAGGCTGGTATAGAAAGCGCCAGCTGACAAGGGCAGTTGATGAATCAGATTCCAGTTTCTATTACCCAAAAAATGCAACCAGCTTTGTCCAGCTTACTGCGAATGAAGCGGGTAGGATTTGACATGTTGGGGTTTCATTGCCTTTACTGATGTATAACCAGGATCAATCGGACTTGGTCGCTAAGACCATTCGAGAACATGATGCAGGCACACAGAGCGATCGTCGCACAATATTTTCGGAGATCATACGAAGCAACCTGCCGCCGGAAGATAAGACGCAACAAAGACTCGCTGATGAGGCACAGACCGTCGTAGGTGCAGGTGTCGAGACAACATCCTTTGCGCTTTGCGTTGGCAGCTTCCACATTGCAGGTACGCCGCAAATCTACGAACGGCTCCACACAGAACTGGTCGGGGTGTGTCCAGATTGGACGGCATTACCAGATTTGCACGAGCTTGAAAAGCTCCCGTATCTCAAAGCATGTATCCTGGAGTCCCTCCGGCTGTCTTATGGGCTTTCAGCTCGCAACCCTCGCACGCATGACCGTCCTATTCAGTATAAGGAGTGGACTATTCCAGCCGAGACGGTCATAGCAATGACCATTGTTGACGTCCATCACGATGAGAAGATCTTCCCTGACTCACATGCTTTCATTCCCGAAAGATGGCTCAGTGATCCCAAGACAGCGGATGGTACGCCTCTCGAGCACTACCTCGTGGCTTTTGGTCGTGGTCCAAGAGCTTGTTTAGGAATTAAGTACGCATACCAACCAATCCTATTGGCTTTGAAGAACCATAGCTAACTTCGACTCTAGCATGGCATGGACGGAACTGTACTTGGCTATAGCAATGATTTTCCGTCGATTCAAGTTTGAGTTATTTGAAACAGAAATCAGTGATGTGACGTTAGAGCACGATAACTTCATTCCTAACGTGAAGCTGGACAGTAAAGGCGTTCGAGTACTTGTTCGTAGCGTAGTTGATTGCTGAGGTCATCAAAGTAGACTATGTCCGATCCTTGGTAGTTATTATAACACGGATGGTTGCAGTCACTGGCCCTTGTTAAGGTATTTCATGGTGTTCCGGTATATCACAGTAGAGTTTTGGCAGACATCTCTACACAGATTCTCAGACCCTGTCTCGCGTCAGGCGGCGTAGTCAAGAGCTCTTCGAGCATCAAGGCAGAAATATTCTTGAGGTCATGGTAGACATTTCGTGAAATCCTCTGGCCTGTACAACCTCAAAACCAAGAAGCCTTTACCGTCGAACAGAATGAGATAGTCATCATCACCGTGTATGACCCTATCCCCGATCGAGAGCCAGGTAACATCGGGGCACTGTTCATCGACAGAATTCTGCGGGTAGAACATCGTACAATCAGGCTGTACAGCGCTACCATATACGTTTGGAGACCCTTTTATTGCCGAAATGCTGTTTCCTGATCCCAGGAACCATACTCGATACCTCCAAGTGTGGAAGTGAGCCAGATTAGGACAGTTGCGTTTGGGGACTGTAAAATATAGAGGGAGCAAAAGTTCTCTTGCACGCCAGTCGAGATATATCGCGATCATGATCCTATGACCGCGTGTGACAGGCCCAAGCCAAGCATCAAGCTTACACGACGCTGCTCCTATTCCTTCGTTACCTGCAGAAATCTTGTGATTATAGCACACCATGTCTTTAGGTAATTGATATGAAAGTTCAAGTGTTTGTACACCATCGTTAGTTTCGGCGAAATTAAGACGATGTATGCTGCCATCTGCTCTTCGGGTGACCGAACAGACGTAGATAATATTATCGTTGTAAGGATGAAAGATAATTCTTGGAGCAGCGTCCTTGTCATATGTCCAGTTGTAGCTTCTCAACGATTTTCGTATTCGCCATATGATGAACCCCGACCTTAGATTAATGCCGACAAAGCCACGATGAAGTGTTAGTCCCTGTTCAGTACTCGGAAGCTTAACGGTCTCTTCATAATCGTCCGTAAGAGACCACACAGTAAGATGGTTCCTTGTGGAGGGTCAGGAACTGGCTTCGATGCTTTCAAGTCCTATAGGTGTAAGCTCACCTTTTTTGAGAGACACAGATGAGATATTCATGACCCAAAATCCAATTATAGATTGGGTTCCGATCGGGATAAGCGTATATTGTTGAGGCTGTTATGGCCGTGGAATTTAGGCATACTACACGGATTCGTGCCTTCTCTATTAATTGTGCCACCCTACCGTTGCAGTACTGTTGATCTTTTAAGCCAAATTGCACTTCAGAACCACGGCTAAAACTCCACAGGTCAATCCAGCTAAATTGGCATTGTCAGCTTTATAGCGCGAAAAAATTGTATACTTAAACCCCCGATGAATCCTAAGAAATCAACCTTACCTACTGTGATAACGCCCTTTCAAGTTTGCAGTGGAAGCTCGGAGAGCACCAGGTAACCACCGACATAAAGACAGCTTCATCTCATCTTTCAAACCCGAGTCTGGTAGAGCCTGGTATGGGAAAAACCTTTCATAAAAGTGTAGCTCAATAATGCGAATCGAGATTGTCGGACTGGACCAACATCTTTTCCAAGCTCTTGAGACCTGGGTGATAGATATGAGATCTATGGGACGAAGATATTCCACTATCTTTAGAAGAAGGCCGAGGTCGAAAATAAGACATGGATCCCTTTCTGTAGGGAGCGCATTTAGCTTCAGTCGAAGACGAAAGATTTCCTGTGTCGTGAGGGTGGCAAGAAGCGAGTCAAGCCTGTTTATATGTAAGTCTAATTATTCATTTTGGATCCTGACAAATGTTTCCTGATGAGCAAGGGGAGCAAGGCAAGGCGCGGGAGGCGGTACTTGAGCAGATCCTGGCCTTGTTCACAGGGCAGTCTTTCAGCAGGGAGGCAAGAGCCGTATTCATGGAAGAGAGGCATCAGAATCATCATCTTGACAATAGGACCTTCCATCCAGCTCTTGACGGTTGGTTGGCTGGGTAGATGGTCGATCATCTGGGGCACAACTTACAAGCGGAAAGACTTACGCTTTTCTTCGAGCGCCTATATCAGAGCCACCACAAGGCGTCTTCAGAGACTCAAGTGCCTCCGCGAGAATGTTGGCCATTGTTGCGGGGTTGTCGTTGAAAGGTGATCGCTGGTGTGAGACGCGAACGTGATGCGGGAAATTGCCAGCCAGGCACAAGCGAGGACCCAGTGAGAATCTGGAGTGACGGTGAGGCACTCTGCAAATTCGCCGTCAAGTCTTCAAGTCATTTACAATCGCACCCCGTCCCAATATTGACTTGCCTTGCTTGCTTTTGCCTACCATAGCAAGGTCCCAAGGATGGGGAAATCCGTTCACGTTTCGGTATAGATAGTAGAGGCCAGTAAGATGTACTCAACTTGAGATGCGTCACGAGGAATGAGATCTTGTCTCCAGTCTCTGTGTGACCAGCGGGCTTTGCGACAGCAGTACACCTCCAGAATGCTGAGGAAAGCACCTTGGAGCACTATCCGGACTTCAGAGGAGCTCCGAACGCTACCCAGGAAACAGGGGCAGTAGGGAGTGATCACCCCAACTCACGCGCTCACCCACGACAGGGGAACAGGAGTAAAGCACTCGCACTTATAGGTGAGGGTCAATTGCGGAATGGGCGTGATGCTAAGAGCATAGCATGGTGACGCGGTAGGATCACCGGAAATCCCCAAGCCAAGAGGGCCTGGTTCTGCAGGTGCAAAAGTGAGATGGTGCTCCCATGCCCGGAAGCTGCCCTTGGGTCGCTCTTTTGCTCGCAGCCCGTCAAGTGAAGGGCGGTGATGCTTGGGGACTCGGATCTGCCGGGGGCCTTGACCTGTAGTCAGTCCCAATCAAACCTTAAAGTCTGAAGCATCCAAGAATGAGACGTTTGACCATATACTCCTGCGGTTCTTCGCTGCTGCAGTCCTAATATCAGATGTACCGAGTCCAGACGCGCGAGTCTTCTCGATTTGCAGCCGTCGGTGGTGGGACTAGTTACACAGCTATGCTTCTCCGTGCGAAGATGAAACTCTACCCATTTCAGGCCATATATATTCTAAGCAATCTAATAAATGTTTACCAGGCCGGCGCTGTGCCAAGCACCGCCGATGAGAACGATGGCGCAAACAACAATCACCGCCCTCAGGAATTTGTACGCCACGAATTAATGCTGAACTATATTGCTCCTTGCCAACGCGTAGCCGATTGCCGGTCTTCATCCTCGTCAAGATGCTTCCCATCGGGTCATGAACGATTGACGCGACGGGGTTTTGCATTTTGGTGAAACCCTGCATCGGTTGGAACAAGCTAATGTCGAGCTCCACGGGTGAAGTCTGAATGGGGTTCTTGGGCTTTAGAGGGTGCAGAAGACGAAGACGACTAGTAATTCTAGCCCGGAAGACAGTGCACGGGTCTTGGTCTCCGCGCACGCATTGTGGACGATGCTTACGCTTTGCGGATGACGTCTTCTTCTCCTACCTCGCTGCTCATCTGGATCAGCATCTTAAATGCCGGTGCATCAGCATCGGGTGCTAAGCACGGGTGTCGAACGAGGACAGATAAGAACCAGCGCGGATGGAATGGAACGGCGCTTTCGGTTTCAAACCAACCCATCAGAAGTGAAGCTGTGGGCTTGAGAGGACGCCCTCGCATGTAGGGCCGCTCAACGAAGAACGCATGGTCTTCTCGAAGTCTATTAGCCCACGTAACAAAGGCTTAAGCAGCGGGGGATAGGATGGAGAGGGCTGGACCACCGCACGATCCGTGTTGAGCTTGACCTGATGGAGACAGACGTCGCAGTGTTCAGGAAGCTGGATCCTCACCACATCGCGAGCATTGCCCATGGCATGGCTGATCAGCCACAGCCATGTCGGAGAGTTGATGGCAGAAGGGGTGCATCAGTAAATGTCCAAGTGCCCGGGACTCTGGGAGAGGGAAGGAGACGCGCTCTCGCGTAGCTTACTGGATGGAGCTAGCGACTCCTCGCTGGAGGCCTTGTCGTCGAGATGATGGCAATCATGGACATAGGATGTAGCATTGATTGATTTCCCTCTGATTGGCAATTTGGCCATCTATATGGCATATGTGCACTGCAGCTGGACGATTCTCGCATGTTGAGGCGTTTTGTTCTCACGTTTGCACACGACACGACACCGGTGCGCAGCTATTCTGGCCCTAGCTCGCTGGTAGCTTCCCAGCTTTACCGCGAGCTTGCGTTGCGTTGCAAAGCGTTGCAGAACTGAACGAGTTCGATCGTTACTGAGTGCTCTCTGCCTTGCCTGCCTACCCCCAACACTGCGAAGATAACCATCAATCCCACGTCGTCCACCACCCCAACGCCAGCCACCGGACCCTTCCAAACCCAACGCCGATAAGCCTCACGTCGCCGTCGCGTTCGCCAATTCTTCGCACATCGGTGGATTGCAGGGGCTCCAGCGGCCAAGGCTGTGCGCAAGTGAGACATTGGAACGGACAGCTGCATACTCACAGAGCAGAACGGCGAGAGAAGAGAGCTTGAAGCTATTCGCCGTTGCTGTGAGAGCATCTTCTGCCTCAACTTTGGTGCAATGAGGTCAGTTCACCATCCATCGTGAGATCCAGCATTTGGCTTTGGTAGAGAGCAATCGCCGTCGCTGTCCGTACGAATGGTTCCCGGCACATGCTAACACATTTCTGTAGCTAACGCGACGATGGAATTACCTGACGATCGAGCGCAGCGGAGTCCTTTCATACATCCGGCCGACCATAGTCAATCGAACGCTCGAACCATCCCTATCCTCCAAACTCCTACACTGCACACTTCAGCTCCCTCGCCGGGCGATCCCATGGAAACGTCTCCTCCTACCACAGCCATGGGTCCCCCTTCGAACCCTGGCGTGGAAAGCGATGCAAACGGCGCGCACGACTACATGGCTATGGGTGATCACCACAATACTAGCCATCTACCAGGTCCAAATGCTGCGGCGGCGGCTGCAGCGGGCGCGCAGCAACCAAAGGTGGTCCAGACAGCGTTTATCCATAAATTATACAAGTAAGAAATGGTAGAGGGCGAATCTTCTTGTGATACTAATATTCCATAGTATGTTGGAGGACCCAAGCATTCAACATTTGATCTCCTGGTCTACTTCTGCTGAGAGTTTTGTCATGTCTCCTTCCAATGATTTTTCCAAGGTTCTTTCGTAGGTAACCCATTCTAGCAGGTGGAGAGATCAAGCTGACGATATTTAGACAATATTTCAAGCACACGAATATCTCGTCGTTTGTCCGTCAATTGAATATGTACGGCTTTCACAAAGGTTCGTGGGCCTCGAGCTCAAAGCTTTGCCAGAGACAAGAGGCTAATTGCACCCTAGTCAGCGATGTCTTCCATACAGGATCCCCAGAATCACCACTCTGGGAATTCAAGCACGGCAATGGAAACTTCAAAAAGGGCGATCTTGTCGGACTTCGAGAAATTAAACGTCGAGCATCAAGACACGCACTTGTCCACCGAGATTCTTACTCGGCACCCAAGCCTCCTCCAGCTCAACCTGGCACTCCAGCGGAGCCAATGCAGCCGATGCATGAATCGACAGAGTCAAGGCTTACCATGCTTGAGCATAATCTCTACGATATGAATGCAAGACTAGTTAAAAGTGAAAACAATTGCCATTTCCTTCATGTCAGGAATCAAGTGGTCATGGACGCATTGTCCCGGTCCTTACAGGTTAGTGCTCAAACTTCGCTGCCATTGTTTTTGTAATTTTGTCAAGATATGCAATATAGATTCTTATCGGCAGTCAACGCGCAATCACTAAGCTCTTGTAGTTGAACTACGAGATGTCCAAAGCTGTACTTTCCATTATACCTAATTCAGATTCGCCATTATATCGTGATAGTAAGAGGAGAACCCATATATTAGTCGTTCACTGCTAAGATATTTAGTGGTCACTCTACAACAAGAAATTCAGCGACAAGAGGAAGGCATAAGGGCAGAATTGGAACCACCCGAGCCACCTTTCTCTAGCGGCCGTCAATATTTCTCGAATCTCTCCTTGGAGAATCCTCCAGTCTCTCCGCATCAGGTGCCACAAGATGACCCTCGAAGAACTCCACAGGTTGGTGGGCCGCGGCACAATAATTTCTACCGCCCCCCAGTCCCATCGCACCTCTCTATCACCCCTCGCCGTTACGGTTCTATTGGCGCTGGAACTACTCAGTCTTCTCCGAGCTCTCTACGCTCACAACAGCCACCCCCTCCACCAGTACCTCACCCTCTCTCTTCGGTGACTTCACCCCCGACAAACCTTCCTCGAAGACATACCTCTGCGGACATCCGTAATGTTCAAGGGTGGCAGGCGAACTCTTCACCATTTGCTTCAGGTCAATCGTCTACCCAGTGGCCATCTTCGCCTAAGCGAGCTCTAGCTACCATGAACGAAGATCAACGTATAAGGGACAGTTTTAGCTCATATTCTCTCCAGGGTGCCAGCGCATCCTCAGGCCGTAATGATGCTTCACGACCTACTACTCCACCACCATTCTCAAACGGAAGTGGTCAGATCGAGCATTTGAATAGTTGGTCCTGGGGATCGCAGAACAAGACACCTTCCGGTCTGCTAAAGGATAGTTCTGGGCCACCAACGCGCAGGGGCAGCATGGCCCACATCTTGAATCCAGCAGAAACTGCTGAGAGAGAGGAAGAGCATGAAGAGGAGATGCGGGAAGAAGACCGAAAGAGGAAAAGGCTACAATAAAAGCAACGACACTGTATATGAGTATTCTTACATGCACAGCAGGGATGGGAAAACAGAGAATTTCTTGCTTTGTTCTTACTTACGAAATATCTCTTTTAATCACAGTACTGGCGGAGTTTCCTGGTCCAACAAACATTTGTCGCATAGTTAGCATTGGATAGGCTGCCCGCAGGTGAATGGGAACGGCTCACTTGATTGATTTGGAGGCAAGACTGCTGTTTCTTTGTCATATCATGAATCTTAGTAGCCTTAGAATATTGAGCTGGAACTGGCTCTGGCCAAGGGCAACGTTAAGGGATAAGTTAGGGACAAGCACGGTCGAGAGACAGGAGTTTAGAAGATATTATGTGGGGTCTTAGATACCCTTAAGGTGTGGAGATGACGAGGGAAAGAAAGCAGAGCCATGCTGGTCCGTAAACATGTAGGCAGCTCTACAAAGCGCAGGAATCGACAGGTTGCTCAACTTGAGCTTGCAGTTGCGTGCAACTCTTCAATCTTCTCCAACTGATGAAAATACTACTTGCTATAAAGGCTGCGGTTCTTATCACCATGGTTGCATCTAGACCCTTCAAGGTACGACTCTCCCCCCTTGCATGAGCAATTTAGTCCAAGGAACACCACATGGCAATAAGCAAACGGCTGGGACGGATCGAAGAATGGACAGACGAGCACACTACTGCACATGTTTCCTGCAGCTTGCATATATTCATTGTCTCCTACGTCAGTCTCATGAGAGGGTGCGGGAAAAGCCCCTCCACTTTGCAGAGTGATAGTTGTGACAAGTCATTTCTTGGATAGATAAACTTGTGAGCTGTCACTTCGTTACTCTGCGGTTAAATTCCCGCGCCCTTTCATACTTCTGTACTGGAACGCATCGTTCCTCGCAGCCAGTATTCTGGCGGCTCGTACCATCGCCCTCGGATACCTAGATGCCATCGCATGTACCCGCAATATTCTGGCTCGCGTGTTACCTTTCGTCATGGATGCTTCCTAAAAAGAAGCCCTCGATAATAGGGTCGCCAGAAACGACGATGAAGGGAGAGGCTAATTGAGAGTTTCCGAGAGAGAATGGATGATTTTGGGTTTCGAATGGAAGGCAGGGCGACAATACAGAATTACACGTTGAAGGAGGTGGTGGCAAGCGATTGTAGGAGAAAATGGCCAGTTTGCTGAAATTTCACGGCAACATTTACAATAGAGAACGCACCATCAAGGTAGATAACTTCTTGTGGTCTTGCAAAAATTGAACATCGTAGTTGAAGCTATACATCATTCGCAAACACCAGGCCTTTTTCCAGGCCAGACAACTTTAGTAATATAAAGAGGTCTATATAGGTTGTCGAGTGGTATAGCAGAGGTCTTGCCATAGGCTTTCCCTCAAATCCTAGGTGTATAGGGATTGGTCCATAGCCCTATTCTACCATGTCTACTCTTTCATAATCTCTGAATCCCCCTCCTGTATGTTAGGCTTGGTTGCATCCTTATTTGCCCAGGAAAGGGTCGCGCTCTTAGACAACGTACAGTTTTCAGAATTGATCTTACAGAAACTCTCTTGAGGTCTTTGAAGCGAAATTTGACATTATAGGTATCTTTCAGGTCCGTAGTAGCAAGCACAAAGGAACAGGTAGGTAGGTATAGTCTGCTCTCTGTTAGCTTTATGTGGTGCAAATTCCGGCGACGTATACCATCGCCAGTCGGTAGCTGATGTCGCGGGTACACCAAGAGTGTAATTCAGATTCAGATTCAGATTCAGGAGGTAGAATTGGGTGGTAGTAACTCTTCAATAAAGTGGCCAACAGTTTTCTGTACCGCGTGGGCTTCATGAGAAAGGACCAAATTTGACATGTGTGTGAGAGGGGCAATTCCATTTTTTTCTCATTCGGACTGTGTATTAACCTCCTAGCTCACATGGAGTACGTATACAGGCTCACATGCGCCAACCCTAGATCTGAAGCATGTGAGCATCGAACCGGAGTGCTCTTCGGTAATCACAGCAGTACCGATAGTCAAGGGAGGAGAACGCAGGGTCATCATAAAACAAGAATGAAGGCGCATATTAAGAGTAAGGAGATACTGTCTCTAGGATAAAATCATGGCTCACTTCCAGGCCGAAATTGACCCGAAATTCAGTGCCCCCAACAGAATACAGAAGGATATTGCCAAAGTGACAGCAGGAGGTTTCGCCGGCAGTGAGTTGGCTTCAAATGCCATTCTCACCAGGAAGCAAGCCAAGCTCCAATGACAGCTGCAGCTCCTGCAGGTGCCGCCCGAACAACGCTCTTGTTCCTCCAGGCCACGAGTAAAGCTTTGGCTCTCTCATCTCCCACCTCTCCTGTTCTGAGATGGTAATGCTCCAGTTCAAAGTTGATAGGTAACATGACCTTTGCCGTCCAAGGAATGAAAGTGGCAAAACATGCTGTAGTAAGAGCATACATCTTCCACTCTGCAACAGCCGAAGACCCAAGCAGCACTACTGATGATGGAGTACTGGTGTAATAGCGCACGGTGAGAAAGGCGTTGATCAAGACACCGGCCAGTGCAGCCGGAGCCAGCCTGCCTTTGCTCATGATATGCATGCCATACCATTTCTCTACAGCTTTCACCGGGTTCGTCTGGGAAATCGAGATGTATGAAGGCAGCATGACTAGATACTGGTAGAGTACCGTCCCGCTGTAGATTGCGGAAGTGGTGATGCCCAAGATCTGAGCGATGCGGATTGGAGCCGATGGAGACATTGCGGATGGTGATGGTTGGTGCCTGGCAAACCCCTCCGGCCCTTAAAGGCTTCCATTCCCTCACGCCCACGAGAACAAGGTGGCTAATGTTGCACTAAGAGGAACTGTGCCGGGGCCGAACTAAGCTGTCGAGCCTCGTCCGCCGTCCTCCGGCTTCCTGTCGACCCCAACACGATGGAAGAATGGCTGTCAGCATGAACGCGCATGCTGGCCGATGAGGGAGGGTGTCAGTTGGGGAACAAGTCACGTCGCATCGCCATCAGCATGCATCGATCATCCACGTGACCGTACTGACGTCTGATCTGATTGGGGGGGTCGCATATTCGCAGATGTTGCTTCGGTTCAGTCCTTGGTTGTGGCTCGAGACAGCAACCATTGGCATTATTCTTACCACCACCACCAGTGCCATTGCAGGCGCAAGGCAGCCGCCAACACCTCGTCCAATGACAGCCTTGCCATGCCACAGGACGCGACGGTGTTGACGTCGTCCTCGCTGCTGCGGGACATGCCCGTATATCAATCCATGGCTCGACGCCTGCTTGGCCAGGGCTGAGCAACCGCGCATTCATATAAGCTTAATTCCATCCTGCCTTCGTGCTTCCTGCGCTCTTGTCTGTTCGGTGCACCAGAAGTCTTTCGGCTTGGATACATCTCTTCTGCTTTGGTTGCGTGCTCCTTGCTTTGCCAGCATGGACGATCTTCCCCCACCCCCCTACAGCGTTCACGATACTAACCCGCCATCCTCTGCACAATATCCTACGTCGCCCTTCATCGGCCGCGTCGTGATTGATCGTAGCGAACAAGGGCCACGGCGTTCACAACCAGTCTCTAATACAAGTCTCCCTGATACGCCCGTGCCAGTAGGAACCCCTACTCCAGCCCAGGCTCCGAACTTCAGTGTGAGTGATCTGGAACACTCGGGGTTCGTTTCTGCATCGCCGTACTTTGAGCTGCGGCAACCACTAGGCCCAAGACCCGCTCAAATACTTACGGCGCCGTTAAATATCGGTCCCGGTGTGTCGGTCGAAAGCATACCCTTCCCTCATCCAGCCAATATATGGGAGCAGAGGGGGATCGATCAGCAAGACTGGATCACGTTTCTGAACCATCTAAAGCCCGTCAACGATACGCAGAGCAGAGCTCCCACTCGCCAAAAAGACCTTGAGCTTCTAAGCGAAGCAGGGCAGCAAGATGCTCTTTATCCTTCCCAATTGCGACCAAATGAAGACGGCGAAAAGGCCCGGCTACACCATGTCAAGATCAAGGCGACAATAGCTCAATGGAACCATGGTTTCTTTTTGCCCAGGAGCGTAGAAGTCATCCCGGTCTTTGGGAGCAACGCATCCAACGCCCAGAGACTCGGTCATAGACAAGCGGGTGGCTATCAAATTGCCTCATCTAGCGACAGAGCATCTGGGTGGGCTTCCAGGCTAGGCAGTATGTTCGGTATTGAGACACCTACGCCTGTTCAGCCCGTCGTAGCACACTCTTCCCCTCAAGAAGAAACCCTCCTTCATAACGCGATAAGTAAAGGCTCTAGGTCTATTGCTAAGATGCTCCTTGAGCAAGGTCACGAAGACATCGAAGCGCTCAACGAAAAGGGAGAGACTGTTCTCTATGCTGCTGTTTGTCGTGGAGAGAAAGGTTTGGTTCAGCTTCTACTTGATCATAACGCTGATCCGACAGCGCATCCACAAGGCAGCAATCTACCCTTGTACATTGCTGCCACGAGAGACAGAAAGTCAATCTTGAAGCTGCTGCTTAAGCGAAGCACGGCCGGTATCAATGAAATATCAACGGATGGTGAGACTGCGCTGTTCAGATGTGTTCGCAGGAGTTATTCTTCCTGTGCAGAGCTTCTTCTCGAGTCTGGTGCTAATCCCAATATCCGGCAACATGGCGAAGTACCACTCTTACACATCGCAGCCAAGAAGGGCGAGCAGTCATTGATGAAACCCCTTTTGAAGCACGGATGTGATGTTGAGGAGAAGAACCATGAAGGCGATACTCCTCTCTGTGCTGCTGTTAAAAGATCTGCTACATCAGTCGTCAAACTGCTCTTACAGCATCATGCCACAGTCTCGGTACGGTCCGGAAACGGAGAATATCCATTGTCTATAGCGACCAGTCGCGGCAATACATCGATCGTCTCATTGCTCCTTGCACAACCGGATGTCGAAATTGAAGTGAGGGATTCTGCCGGTCTTACCCCTTTACACATAGCCATAGCGCGAGGGGATACGAGCATTGTAACGAGGCTATTGAGAGAAAGTGCTAGTCCTGATATGTTTCCCACTGGTGCAGAACCCTTGCTAAGCACATGTGTCTCGAAAGGAAACACATCGATGACGCATCTTCTTCTGGAATCAGGAGCAAATCCAAACATCCAAAACTCAGCTGGACTCTCTCCCCTAGCTGTGGCAGTTAACAAGGGCGATGTCAGCATCTGTTCACTCTTGTTGAACAAGGGCGCAGACCCAGACGTCACTTTCGCTGATGGGGATTCACTTCTGTATAGATGTGTACTGAAGGGTAACACAAGCATCGTCCATCTGCTATTAGAATCGGGAGCACATGCTGATGCGCAAGGTGGCCTGGGGGAACGTTGTTTGTGGAAGGCAGTTGAGAAGTCTAACACCAGTATCGTGTCATTACTCCTGAACAGGGGGGCTAATCCGTCCGCTACGAGCTTGTTGGGAGAGACCTGCCTGCAGAAAGCAGTGGCTAGGGGAGATACTTCTATTGTCCATCTTTTGCTGGCGAAGCTACCAAAGGCTGGCGTGGACGAGAAAGTCCACTGAAACTCGTTGCTCACGGGGATTGGTGTTAGGCGCGCTGAATTTGGGTTCTTTATCAAATCTATACTCATGATTGATATAAGTAATGATGTTTCCAAACAAGAAGATGGAATCGGATTCTGAAAGCACCACAGCTTTGGTCCTTCGTATGTGCAGACGCAGGCCACCTCAGCATATCACCGCAAGATCTTACTGTACAAAATTGCCGCATTTGATATTTCCTTTCCTTGCCAATGTCCCAACAGTGAACCATTCATGGGCCCCTGGAGCAGTTCTTCTGATTGACCTCTAAATTTATAGTTTACGTTAATCAGCCGCACAATATAGGCTCCATGGTGGTCCACTGGGATGAGAATGTTAGACAGGTGCATGTGAGAAGATTATCTCATATTGCCTTTGAAGGTCATCCGCTGGACTAGCATTGCCCATGTTTAGGAATCTTTGGTCCAAATCACATCCTCGGCATCGACCTGGTTGCTTCTGATTTGAAGCCACCTCCAGCTTTCTGTAATCAAAAATTCAGTCCTTGTCAACGTATATTTATCCGCTAAACATGGGAGCTACAGCTTACTGCTATACATCCACTGGAGAGAACTACAAGACACTCACCGTAGAGCTCTCTGGACAATTATTTCATAAGGTTCAATATTTAGGTAAGCAATCAGGGATCAAAATATTCCCATAATCCAAAAGGGTTCTTGACTCGATGCACCTAAGGTAGTGGAAAACCACAACAGTATGATTGACTTCCAGCTATAAAGCGGGATATTCTTCAATCTTGTTCCCTTACCCAAGACATACTCTTATACAAACTGTTTCATCTGAAACAGTGCACTTTTACAACGTTCTCTTACATTAAGCTCCCCATCTGTCTGGAGAACTTCTAACCTCTCAAGAAATCCAAGATTTTTTAGAGCAAGACTTCGCTCAGCACACGCCTTCCTGTCCTCCCCATTTTCCGTCCAGGTGATGTTCACAGTGAGATGAACCAAGGCCAGACGTACCTCAGGAGAAGGATGGTTGAAATGCGGCACCAGAAGTCTCAACAACTCTGTTTGAGATATGACAATCTGGCGATGTCGTGGGACACTTGCGGCCATATGTACAAGAATATACGTCACTGCAGTAATGATCTCGGACTGAGGAGGAACAACCTTGGTATCCGCGGATGGAGCACTCCTTCTATTGAACGGATTTATGACCTTTGGCCGCACCTTTGATGCCAGAATTTCGAAAACGCGGTCTTGGCCCAAGGCATTGAAAAGGAAGTCAATCATCTCTGTAGTTTCTAATGTACCGCCCTGACCAGCTCCACCTATAAGGTTACGGATGAAGTCCAGGCCTTGCTCTTGCACGGCTATGTCGTCTTTCCTTGCCTTTCGTGCTGGGTTTGTTTCTGCATCTCGCAAAGAAGCAAGCCGAAGTTCTGCTCGTTGAAAAGATTTGCTTCGACCACTGCTTGGCCTTATCAGTATAGGAGGCCTGTCAAGAGATAAGCCTCGATGTGGCTGCTCGTCCTCAGACTGATCCATCTCGACATCTTCGTCCATTTCGTCGTCCCCAACGATTCTGTCACTCTTTCCTTTCGAGGAGAGTAAAGCTTCGTCTTCAGTGTCATCGCAAATGAGCTGTACCAACCACCCTTGACCGAGCTCATCTAAACACAATCGTTTCATGTCATTACTGACGCCGTGAACAAAATGTTTCAATGCCCAGACAGCATTAAGTCGCAATTTTGCGTTCGTTGAGCGAGCATGCTCGCAGAGAATCTTCAAGAGGCCTGCCTCTGTGATTACCTACGAATGTTAGAGATGTGCGGAATTAGCACCGAGAGATACTTACATCCCGCATGGGACTGACATCAGTGACAAGATTGCAAACTGCTGCAGTGGCCGCTATCTGAACTTCTATTTCTGGATGACGGAGAAGCCTGAAAACAGGCATTGCAACGCCATTGTCAATCAATGTAGTTCGAAGTATGCTGACCGACCTGGAGAGTGCCCGAATGGCACCACAAGCAGCAATAAGGACGTTAACAGGGTTCACACCGAAGCTCTGCTTATTGGCCTCGCTACCCAAAGGTGTAGAAGTTCCTTTGTCATTCTTGTCGACAGTTTTCGGAGTAGGTTTACCAGGGTTCGTGCTCATTGATTCAACAATGTAAGGAATGATTCCTTGGTCCACAATGGCCTTTCTGTACTCATCCTTGAAAGGAACAAGTGCTGCGATTGCTTTCAAGGTGCTTTCTCTAACCTTGATATTATGGACAAGTAGCTCAGACTGCCCATCATCGCCAAGACTATTATGACAAGACTCTTCTATATCTTCACAATCATTGTCGTCTCTTGGTGCCCACGGTCGCGGCATAATATTATCAGACAGAGGATTGTATGAAACCTTGATCATCTTAGAAAGTCTAGTAACAAAGCCAGCATCATACGCAGCCTTCTGTAAATACTCGCTATCGGTGATCAGCATTGCGAGTATGGCAGGCGTGCGTTCTTCAAGTATGGCTTGCTGGCGAGTATCGCCTTTGACAGATACCTCGTCAAGCATATGGACCAGAACTGGTACAACGAGCAGGCCAATCGCAATATCCCGGGTTTTACTGGTTAGCCCTGCTCTATAGAGAATCGTCAATACAGAGGCAGCCATTAGGCGCTCCATACCACCCCGAGACCTCATAGCAAGAATAAGGTATGGAATTAAGGGACTTTCTGCTTCATCAGGTTCAATAGGAGAGCCTTGATCGTTGGGGCCGATGTCCATTTCGGGACCTTCCGGCCAGGTCATGGAAGAAGAACTGGTGTATTTGTTCGAGCTCGAACGTCCATCGTGTTCTCTCGAGCTAGGAGCTCCTAGGGGCGGGAATGCAGACGTATGAGCCAACGCATTTTTGGAAGGATGCAAAGGTACAGCGGGTAGCAGAAAATCTAGCGCATTGAGTTGGGTTTGACGAGTGCCTAAGCCTGCGCTGGTAAAGGCGTTCCATGCAGCACTTGTACTTAGACTTGGAACAAGGTCTAGAGGTCGCGTCGAAGGGAAGATGGCTAATAATGATGGAGAGTATAGTAAGTGTGACGCTCTGAACTTGGAATCCATGATGATGACTGAGATTGCCTCTAGCACATCCGCGAAGCTGGCATTATCCGGGGCTGGATCCGGGAAGAAATCCTGCACGCCATCTCTCTGGGCCAATTCATCTGCCCCTGGGACAATACAACCGTCTGCGACGACAAAACTAGCCAGCTTCGTAGCAAGAGCCCCCAAAACACCATAGTTCACAAGGTTTTGTTGGTGGCGCTCCTCTCGGCAGACACGACTTATAATTGACGCAGCAATAGATATCTGACTCTGAATTGTAGGCGAAGGGGATGTTTGGGACAGAATATGGCCGAGTGACGTGATATGCTGTCTGGTGAAGAGCGCCTCCGCGAGAGTACTGGTGTTGCTGGAGATACCAGATCCACCAGCTCGAGTAACAGCATCGGCCAGGTTCGATAATGCACGTAAAGCCGCCAGCACCAGTTGTGCAGGGTTGTACAACGGACAAATGTTCGACAAAATAGCTGATAGAGCAGACGATGTGTGAAGTGTATTGAGATACGAAGGTCCTCCTGAGAAATAGTGTTATCAGTAAAAGCCCAGCGGAATGACGGTAAAGCCTTTGCTAACCATGTGCAATACTTGCTATTACATGGAGCGCCTGTAGTCTGACCATTTCCTCCCCCGAAAGTGACTCGCGCATCAAGCTCCGTTCTTGGGCTTTCCCATCGCGTCTGCGGGCCGACTTGTTGAAGGTCAGTCGAACGACCGGGTCTAAAACTCCAGATTTGACAAGGGCAGCTTTCTTGGGTGGATGTCCGATGATCTGGTTCTTAAGGGCCTTGAGAGTAACAACTTGCTCCGTCGTGTCTCTTGCAGACTGCAAGTGTGCCAGCCATGGCTGCCCAGCCATCACGATATGCCCCCGGAGTGTTGAGCTAATAGCGAAGGATCGAAAGAGGGATCGTGTTCACGTCTTCTGTTTCTCAAGCCTTGTGGGGGAGATATTTTTAGAAGTTGCTGATTGCCACGGAGAAGATGAAATCGAATAGCAGCTGAATCGTAGTTCGCAAATGTGACGGAGAGCGTAGGAATGTGGGGGTCTAAATGGCGCAACTTCCGGTGGATTTTGTGGGAGGTTGATGAAATCATGCAGATTATCAATGGCCTCATGCCTCGAGAGTAGTTCTAGGGAAGGCATAGTATGGAGAAGTAACTCTCTGAGAAGTTAATGCCTCAGGTCTCCACTCAGCCTTGTGGGTGTGCGCCACAGCATGATCACGACTCCTGCCTCGCGCTAACTCGTAACGAACCTCGGAACAAGAACGCTGGTGCTGGGTCGTGGATGGATCCGGTCGAATAAGAAACAGAAACAACCTAACGAAAGGGACCTGCAGAAAAAGGGAAAAGGAGAAAGAACATGAACGTGAACAGGAAAGGGAAGAGCAGCGGAGCAGTGGGAATGGAGCATCGATCTTGGTTGGCATTAGTATCTCGAGGCAGCCTTAACCCATATTCAAGGTACATATCTAGTCCACCTACAATTTTTCTTTGCGGCCTTTGTGCTCTGTCCCAGCTACCGGTAGTGCCTCATCTACTTTGGGTAGTCTGTGATTCTTTCCGCCGGAAAAGTAGACAGACACTGTACTCCGTACGGAAGCATAACCCACTCCACCACATTTGCAGTCTCTTGCCTTACCTTGAGCGTCCATTTGCAATCACGACTCCTCGCACTTCTCATTCTTGTTCTGTCGAAAGCGCAGAGTCACTCTCGCACCTGCCGCACTACCACTCTCATTCCAAGACCTCCTCGACCCCTCTTATCTCCTATCGCCATACATATCATCGTCGTATCGCGATCACTGCCGTCGTCTTACCTCGGAATCCACCGTACCTGTATCGGGCCACAATACATCCTGACCTTGAATTATTGAGCCTCTCGACAAAATCCTCCACGACCCCACCCTTCACCCTGCTGGTCCCGCTCTAGTCGACTTAACCATGCTTTCGATTCTTTCAGGATCATGCTGAACTCTCCATTAACAAGATCATCGCAAACCTCTCCCAGTTGGCACTATGCGGAACCATCACCTCGAATCCCTCAGCTTTCGCGCCGCACCTCCAAGTCCACAGCGCACAGTCCGATGCCACAGCTGAAAAGTTATGTGGATGTAGGTACACAGTGGAGTCCAAGAACAGATAGTCGGCCTCCGGACCAAAGTCTGAAGCAAGAGAAGAAACTGGCAGAGAGTCCACAGCAGACACTGGCAACTGTCCCGGCTATGCCATCCGCGCCTGGCACAGATGAGCTCGTCCGCAAAGCGAAGGCTTCTTTGATACCTGGTACCCCAAGCATGAAGCGGCGGCAATCCGGAGAGACCAGTGAACCTACGTCGTCCCTGGCGAGGAAGTCTCAAAATACAAGTCCTAAGCGCCCTAAGGGCATAGCGCAGCCTTTGAAAGTCTTGCCTGCCCAATATGAATTCTGTGAAGTTGAGGATATGGTTATTCTAATCGCAAATATGATCTCTGAGCTGATTCAGACCAACGATGCCCTTCCTTTACGAACTGGTGTTCTAACGAGATTCCACTCTAGGTAAGCTGCACCGTCAGGCAGATTGTCACGTAAATGCTAAGGAAAGCGCAGGACCCCACCAGGTATATCTGTGATGGACTACCTTCAGCGACTGGCGAAACATGCAACTCTTACGCCTCCACTATTATTGTCGATGGTATACTACATAGATCGACTCTGCTCATTGTATCCAGCATTCACAATCACAACATTGACCGTTCATCGGTTTTTAATCACAGCTGCAACGGTGGCCGCGAAGGGGCTTTCGGATTCTTTCTGGAACAATGCCACTTATGCCCGAGTTGGTGGAGTCAAAGTCGCGGAACTCGGCCTGCTGGAGCTGGATTTTCTTTATCGAGTGGACTGGAAAATTGTCCCTAATCCAGAAGTCCTGGTTGATTATTATCAAGGTCTAGTGGAACGGTCAGAAGGCTATGAGTTGGAGAGTGATGGAACCACAGACGAAGAGGATGACGATATTGACACTGAGAGGAGTTCTGCTGACAGTCCAGAGGCCAAACAAGGCGCAGTGACAGATACAAAATGGAACGCTTGGATGCAAGATGTGTCAACCAAAAGAATGGCGGATGCCGAAGAAGATGTCCACAAGGAGAGTTGCATAACTGACGACGCTGGATGAAAGACAGCTGTGCCTCAGCACGGAAGAGAATTTCGGAGGCAAGGCAAAGATACCCGGGGACTTATTATTATCTCATGACAGCATCAGGCAAATTAATGGAGTTTGGGGTGCGAATAGGCGTTTGCTTGTGTGAAATTTGGTGTGTGCATATGGAGGAGTCTGGCTTGGAATCTACTTGGTGTATGTAGGGGAAGAGGGGCAGAACCATTTGCCACCTTACTCATATGTAGTTGAATCATATGCAAGAATTATTAGAGAGCTCTTCTTCTCCCCGACACATCATTGATTGCTTCGACTTGGTGATCATGAACGGTTTGTGAAGCTCAAAAGACTGGATAGGAAGGACGAGACTTCTCAAGAACTTCGTTTCGTACAGGCCGACGCTTACCTAATACTGATCTCGGGTGGTGACCAGGCTGAATCTTGATCATGCATCTCGGCATCCATCGTTAAGCTGCCGGTAGGATAACGCGTTACGTCGACTTTGCTGTCGACCTGTTCTGAAGAAACCTCTCGCCGAGATGAAGTTCCTAGCGCTTTTTGCCGCACTTCTATGCGCTCGCGATGTTGCCTCAACCCCTTCGTCCGATCTCATCGATGCTATCACCATCCACATGCAACCTCTCACGATCAGCTCAGCACCAGCAAGCCCACTTGCCGAAATCAAATACAATCCCTCGACATTGGCCGCAGAGCTTGTAGCCTTTGAAGCACCCGAAATATCTCCAGAGGACAAGCTTGTACGAATTGGAGTCTACGATCCTGCCACATCGACATGGAAATCCTCGACTTCGGTGACCTCGGCAGAGAGCTTTAGCAAAGGCTATTCGCCTACCTTTGTGGTTTCTTTAGACGCACAAGGTGGAATTTTGGGAGTTACGTGCAAGAGTGGAAAGATTGATGCTGGGCAAACAAGGGATTTTGGACCGAGGGTCAAGGTGCTTAAGAGCGGGAAGGGCAAGCTACCTGAGCTCAATAGGCCGATTGTGCTGAAGGAGGGAAAGTTGGAGGAGCCAGTTCCAGAAAAGACCCTGCTACAAAAGTAAGTCGAGAATTTGTCTATAACATGGTACCAAAACTAACAGCCTCAAGATACTGGTGGGTTGCTTTAGGAGTTGTCATGATTCTCATGACGACAGGCGGCGGAGAATAGTTTCCTGGAGCAGTTTGATACCCAAATGCAATTCAATCTCCAGGCAGTTATTGTGTGCCACTGGAACTATTCTGCTTCTAGGAACGTCTACATCAAGCACAGAGACGGTCATTAGAAGTTTGTGTAGCTTGCTTCCCATCTACTATAATGCCGAACGACCCCCAAAGCCAAGGCGGCCAAGTAGAATAATTGCAAACCTCGTTCAGGCTGGCACAATACTATTGGTGTAAGAGACGGAATAGTGAGGCCAATCAATGGCATAATCTCAGTAAAATGATGCCTTGAAGCCTAACATAAAATCTGTTGTGAAAATGCCTGCTTTTTTGTGTAGCTGTGAACATGCTTATCGGATGTGGAGATGCATGATCCCCAGGGACTAGTAAATTATGGACGCGCTCAGTCGCGTACCAGGCGAGAACTACCAGCCCTTTTCAGCAGAACGCCTGACATCCTTTCCGATCATCTTCGTCAAAACAAACAACACAACACCATCTGTCTTGCGCAGGTCGGTCGGAAACCTTTAGCAGCCTACAACGCCCACGTCCACTCCTCTCAGCCAACACACTCCCACCGACTTAAAATGTCTGCCACCAACGGATCAGCTGTCACTCAGGAGTCCGACAACTCTGCCGCTCAAACCATGGACAAGGGAAAAGGCAAGGCTGTCGAGACCCAGGACATCAGCATGGATGAAGGCGAGGATAGTTCTAGTGATGAGGAGGTCAATGAGGCAAGTTTGCGAGCTCGCCTTAGCTTTTGACTCAGTACTGACTGTTTAGCAGGAAGAACCGACTGGTAAGGATTCTGCTCGAAGCACCGAGGGAAAGCAAGCACTAACATGCTTAAATAGCGGATGAGCCAGACGATGACAATATGGAGGAAATTGACACCGACAACATCATCCAAGATGGTCGCCGAACCCGTGGTCGTCAGATCGACTTTGCGAAGGCTGCTGAGGACCTTCCAGAGGATGACGATGAGGAAGACGATGATGACTTTGAGGCCCCAAACGACGATATGGAGGAGTGAGGTTTCATTTGGAAGACCTAGCTGGATAGGGGGGTAGTCATCTATCTCAGATTGCTTGCAAGAAGAGATGCCCTAGCCTGGCAAACGCTATGGATTTGCAATAATGATACCTGGATACTCTTTCTTTTCTCGGCATGGGTTTGCGTCAGATGGGTCCGAATAGGGTGACAAAAGTTCCTTTTCAGAGTTACCAAGCATGTATAAAGGTGGATTACAACAAACGAGATACGACTGATGCATGGAGACGTCTACTAGAGCAGTTCCTCGTTGATGGTTACAGCTTGTTTGTAACTACCTAGGTAGTGAAGGCAAAAAATCAAGCGATGCCACAAGGCTGAAATTTAGAACCCTGCCATAGCCTGACAGATCGTGACATGAAGATGAAACGCTGTACTGTACCTGTCTTGAGGTGCCAGTCTGAGCACCTCCAAGTAGCTAGTAGTATCTTAAAAGGAAATGATGAAACTGACTGGTTCTGGTGATCCGAAATTTGTTCAAATCTGATCGACTACTGGCTAGTTGTGTCCTTATAGATGGACTGGTTCGCAATTTCGCAACCTTGCAGGCCTCGCTTGAATTACAACGCCTCACCAAACAAAGCTCCCTAGCCGTGAAAGCACCGTCCTTCCAGCGCAACAACATGGCGTCGAGGTAAGATAAATCCTTATAACCCGTACCTCTGCCTCATCATTCGTGCAGGCATGGCTCTGTTGACACGTAGGGCTATGTCCTTGTTACAACAATCTGCGTCCATGATCCAACCTCCTGAACAAGCTGAACCTGCTTTGGGCTTAATATCTAGCTAACTATTGCTCTCCCAGCAGGTTTGGAGGATCCTCTCTCCATCAGCGCGACCCGCGGAGTGCGCTCTTTGAGAACTACAATGGTGGTGCTTCACGGAATCAGAGCTCGAGTCCAAGTAATCGACCTGGAAGTGGCTATAGTGGATATGGATATGCAGGGAACGGGTCTGCGAGCCTAGGTGCTGGGTATGGAGAACGGCCAGCGTACCGGCCAGCGACCCCGAATTCAAAGTATATAAAGATCTGACGATGGATATGTCGGAAATCCTGTGTCAGAGTTACGAGCTGACCTGTGATAGGGGTCAGTACAGCGATGCAGTCTTAAATGAACTGGAGAGTCAGAACGATGGACAAGTCGAGGGCATCATGGGCAAAGTGAGGCAATTGAAAGATGTAGGTGTAATCTCTTAATAGGTGGATATGCAACGCTGACGCATTGTCGTAGATGACTATTGCCATCGGCGATGAGATTCGAGAATCGTCAGCACTTGCAGAGAAGATGAACGATTCCTTCGACAATACGAGACTGCGCCTGCGAGGGACCATGAACCGAATGTTGGTCATGGCAGAACGGACTGGTGTTGGATGGAAAGTTTGGCTCGCCTTCTTCGCAGCTGTTGGCTTTCTTTTCTTCTACGTTTGGGTTTTTTAACTTTGCTTGCGGAATGGTGTTTCTCACGAGTAGCATATTATGAAGCAGCTGCATAGGATGAGGTTTGGAGTTCAGGAGGGCTACAGCTTCATTGATCGGAATGTCACCTTTAATGGTCATGTTAATTCATGTTTCGTCTTCTTACAATCTCGAGCAATGTTCCACATTTCGATAGAAGATCTTGATGTCAGTGCCCAGATCTACGTCGGCGTGGCCCAGACAATGGCCCTGGACTGCTACCAAGTTGGCTGCTACTTCCTTCGGTGGCTCTTGAGAGCATGCTGTCCAGGTGTCCTGTACTACTTTGAGTTCCATCACTCCGGACCATGCTCGAGGCAGCTGGGATCTCATGCGAGCTGTAATCTGGCAACCCGCTCTCTTCTTCGCTTGAGCTCAGCTCTTCATCTGTGTCCGTGTGTTCATAACCTCCAAGACTCTCCGCCTCTGGAATATCGGCATCAAGGTCTGCATCCATATCCATATTTATATCTTCTCCCATGTCGACACCATGTCCCAGGCTGGGATCATGAACCAAGTCTTCCTCCTGCAGCATTTGTGATTGATCTACCTCGTCGATAGTGGACCCTGCTTCGTCTCCGAATGCCGTTTGTCTAAGCTCATCTCCTCGTATGAGAGCTTCTCGGTAGACATCGTCAGGCATTCGCGAGGCTAGGACACCTCTGGGAACCTCGTCCACATCATGATCTTCCTCCCCCGACTCGGAATCGCCGTCCTCATCTGCCTCCAAACCTGTGGTCTCTGCATCCGGCACGTCATCATCCAAGTCTCTTGCTTCATCCATTTCACCATCGCCTCCATCCCCTTGCAATAGTTCGTCAGCAGCTTCGGCGTCGGCAAGCTCTTGGGCCAATTGCTCTCTTCGTAATGCCTCTTGATGTTCCTCCATCTCGCGCTTCTCTTCCCGCTGCTGGTAGAGTGACTTTGAAATCCCGGGTGGTTTGATCCATGAATTACCATAGTTTTGTACATTTTGCTTACGCCGTTCCATGTACTCCTCGTCCAACCGAAGTCTAGCTAAAGCACTCCGATGTAAAGCGTTGTGGTGAGGTCTTCGATGGCCGGCGTGCTGGCTCGAGGCTTGACCAGCGTTAACAGGTAAATGGTCGAATGCATTCTGGTTAAGCTCGTTGTGGTTCAAATAGCCGTTTGACGTATGGGTTGAGGTGTACCATAAGCTATGGGACTGTTGTTGCAACACGAGAATAAGCAGCAGCGTTACAAAACAGGAGCAGACTTACATCGCGAGGCGCAAGAGAGGGAAGTAGATCCATGGCAATCGTGACACAGACTATACCTGGTCTGATGACTCGTCGCGAAGGAAGTGAACAGCGGGTGGGGATGTATGTACGATTTCATATGCCTTGATTCGCGTTCAGTTCGAAGGGAAGTCGTGTACGAGGCTATTGATCAGCCTTGTTCGCGTAGGAACTCGGGAATTGCAATGCAGTCGCAGCACTGGAGGGCGTTTCTCCCCAAAAAGAAAAAACAGCAATACACTAGTCAGATCACGTAAGGACAATATCAAAGTGAAATTGCTGTAATTAGTATTGATTCAGCACTAATACCGCGTCACCAGGACAGCTTCTCATATTTGCATGTGTCAAGGTTAAGCGTCTCTAAAGAGCATCAGGCTTCTTACCGGTGCCACTTGCTTGCACCTACACAGTAATCAGGCAGAGGTAGAGAGAGGCGTTTGCTCGCTTCCAGCACCATGTGTTCACACAAACTCCTACAGAAAGTGATTCCTATTCATATTAATTATGCTGGGGAACCGAAAGGCTGTCGCTTTTCGTATGGGGTACCTGGACTGGGGAAACAAAGGCTGGGCAGAAATCCCTACCAAATTATTTGTCACAGGAATGAATCTAAGGACAAAATTCAGCACGCATTAAGTACTCCTTTCGTCGACCAAGGTGGGAAAGATGGAGGCGAACCCGTTGGTGTGGTGGCATTGCAAGCTGTCGTTGATCTATCAATGTCAATTTCATCAATTTGTCTGCCAGGAAGGCAAGACCAGTCGTACTCGTACGGGCAATTGACAATCCAAGAATGGAGGTCAACCCCTCGCCACGTCGCATGATCCGGGCGGCCTATCCAGCCAATCTCGAGCAGTGATTTCATATCGCCCTCCAAAGCGGTTTGTCATTTTGTCGACTTCACCTTTACTAAATTCGCTTGCGGCAGCGGTTTTGAGGGCACAACCATTCAGCAGTCGCGCATTGCCATTATCGTCTCTTTTTTTTTCATCAGCAGGTGGAGCAAATCGCGGCATTCTTGCGACATCGGAGGAGGCACAGTCATGCACTTTCCAGCACAATACAGTAGCTTGATCTGATTTTAAGTCATCCTGGTTCGAGCACTGTCCAGTTTCCCAAGCATGTGCGTGGCCGTTTCACCAATCAGCATGCATGCAGAGTAATAAGGTTGCTTAGAACGGTCCCAAGCTCGAGGCGGCGGCATCACATTTACGCATCGGTCGCGAGGTGAAGTTTTTTTCCTGGCGCTCTGATTTGCTGGTCCCGAGCATGTGTACAGAGGAACGATGAAGTACTCTAATGGTGTGCTCCAGAATCCCGGTATCAATGTCTCTCGCTCATTTTCCAAGATGCGCACACTCTCCTACGCTTGCAAGGAGAGGCCGGGACCATATCCATCAACTCGGAACTCATACTCCGTACGACTAGGCTGGTGTCACATTGCCGACTAGGACCGACCATTCGCGGCCGATAGATGTGGACCAGGTGTCCTGGAGATATAACTTGATGAATACTGTCATCAGATGTGACAGTGTGAAGACGGGCTGTGGTGTCTCGCTGGACGACAAACGCCTTTGTAGTAGCAGTCCTTGATTTTGTGTTAAGAATAGACTTGAAAGGCAAGAGAGGTCAGAATGCTCCGTAGACAGGACACAAACACAACGTACACTCAGAGGTACTTCTTAGTTCCCACACCAAATTGCAAATTATCTTCAAGCGCCACATGCACATCCTCTTCGGTGCCATCCAGGCTGACACGAACGATGCTGCACCTATAATGCACCGCAAGCATAAGGAAGAAACGGTAGCGGACGGAGGGGGGTGCCGGAGAGATCCGGCAGGAAGACAGTTTGCTATGGGGCCTCCTCGTTCCTGTTACGGAGTCATCACCTTGAAAACGAGCACGTTGGTGAGTAAGTAAAGCGCATGGAGAGCGAGGCAAGCGCAACTGGTACTAAAAACCTCTACTGTATTATCGTCCGAATCGGCGTCGGCCAGAGCCGCTCTAACTCTGCGCCGTGCTCATTAATGGAGAGTGGGAGTATTCGTAGTACGGGGCTACTTCGTCGTGGTCAATCCTATCTACATGCACATCCGACCCCGCGTTCGCAATCAAATCTTCCTCACGCACCACTACTGCCACCTTCTCAAACTTCCTCGTTTTCTATTACTCCCTACCCTTCCTCCTCTTCTTCTCCCTCCTCTCTCCTTCTTGTTCTCGCGCTCTCTGTTCAGAACACGACCGACAGCCAGCAGTGACCCCCCTCTTGTCTATACCCTCCGTCGTTGTTGTCCGCGTCGTACTTCTTCGCAAGCACAGGATTCTTCGCCTTCGTAGTCGTATTTAAGCTGCCCACTCATCAATTGAGGTGAGACTCAGTTTGCTCTTTCTCTACTTACCCACCACTTCATATCCAGCACTCGAAAGCCATACTACCTACTCTCTGCGACCTACTGCACTTGCAACGCCATGCGATCGAGGATTCTCCCTTACTCGCAATAACACCCCACTCTACTTTTTTTTTTTCTCTTTCTAAGCCTCCAACAGAGGACTGTTGAGCGTCTCGTTCCCTATACCTTGCGCTGGGATTGGCTTGCATAGCTGCACATCATTCTTCACGTTATATGGTTGCGGTTATGCGATGAAAAGGATGGACACCGCATGCGATTGTATGCATATTCCAAATGCGCGTCTCTTGATAGGTGCACCGTGGGCCAAGAAAGCGGCATTCCAGAAGACAGCGAACGTCTGATGCTACCGTCCAGACCACCTCGATCATTGACGAGATTCAAATGCGTCCGAACTTGGAGGGACTTTTTCTCAATGGCTGAGGTGGAATGGTCTGTTAGACTCGCCAATAGGCGGGACTCGATGGGTTTTGCCGATCACACTAGATGGCTTTCGAGTGCCGCTTCTGCACCCACGGTCCCCAAGGACCCCCAATCAGAAAGGCGAGGTGCATGTGCAGCTCGTCGTCATTGCTCGGGTTTTCCAACCACAGCAACAAAACCGCCGTGTTACAATCTTCGACTTGATCGCTGACCTTTCTTGCACCTGCTAGATACCCCCGAAAGAACACTTTTGCCTAGAATCCACCGAGCTTATCTCTTTCCAAAACACCTGCTCGCGAAAGAGGAGAGATTCTCCCTCAATCGCCCCCATCGCCCTTACGCCATCAATATCTCGAATCCGCCTCTCCTTCCGCAGGCCTTAATATGGGCGGCGTCGCGGATTTCGACGACAGACAAACCCAAATCGACGCCGAGAACGAGCCGTATCATGCCTATGAGTATGATACCCAGCACAATGAGTCGTGGGCTGGTGCTTTGCCGGTGAAGCAGTAAGCCCCTCCATGTCGACGGGGTTATGTATCAGGACTAAATCTGCACTTAGGGGTTTGTATGATCCAAGCTTGGAAAAGGATGCCTGCGGTGTCGGCTTTGCATGGTGAGTTTGCTTACACGGGCTAGGTGTGTCCTAGGGCAATTGGGATTTTAACAGGTGCACAGTAACATTAAAGGCAAGGCCAGTCACAAAATTGTTAGCGATGGTAGGTCCTTAGTCGTGATCTTTGACATTTTCGCTAATCTCTATTATGCCAGCTCGGAACTTACTTTGTAACATGACCCATCGTGGAGCAGTAGGCTCAGACGCACGAGACGGAGATGGAGCCGGAGTGATGACTTCAATTCCTCACAAGTTTTTCATCAAGAACTTCGAGCGCGAAACAGATATTAAGCTACCCCCTCTGGGTCAATATGCAGTGGGGAACCTGTTCTTCAAGCCAGACGAGGAGACGGTACAAGAATCTAAGAAACAATTGGAGGACATTGCAGAGTCGCTGGGCCTGCGGGTTTTGGGATGGCGAGAGCCTCCCAAGGACTCCACTCTTTTAGGTCCAGCTGCTGCTTCTCGTGAGCCAATCATATTGCAGCCATTTGTCGTGCTCACGTCCGCATATGGGAACGGCAACTCGCCAGAGACTACTGATCCTGATCACTTTGATGAGAAATACTTCGAAAAGCAGCTGTATGTGCTTCGAAAGCGTGCAACTCACACCATTGGTCTCCACAACTGGTTCTACCTTTGCTCTCTGTCCAACAAGAACATTGTCTACAAAGGTCAACTTGCACCTGTACAGGTCTACCAATACTTTTATGATTTGGTAAATGCAGATTACGAAGCCCATTTTGCCCTTGTACATTCACGTTTCTCCACAAACACCTTTCCTTCATGGGATCGTGCTCAACCTCTCCGATGGGCCGCTCACAATGGTAAGACGAATTGCCCGTAAATCCGTATTCGTAATACCCTTCTAATTTGTGTGCGTATCAGGTGAAATCAATACATTGCGAGGCAACAAGAATTGGATGCGTGCTCGGGAGGGTATCATGCAATCCGATGTGTTTGGAGAAGAGCTTGAGACGCTTTTCCCAATCATCGAGGATGGTGGTTCTGACTCCGCCGCCTTTGACAACGTTCTTGAGCTTTTGACTATTAACGGTGTTTTGTCTTTGCCAGAGGCTGTCATGCTGATGGTGCCAGAGGCATGGCAGGATAACGCTGCCATGGATCCTGCAAAGGCCGCTTTTTACGAGTGGGCTGCATGCCAAATGGAGCCTTGGGACGGACCAGCTCTCTTTACCTTCGCAGATGGCCGCTATTGTGGTGCGAACCTTGACCGAAATGGTCTTCGACCTTGCCGATACTACGTTATGGACGATGACAGAATCATCTGTGCGTCTGAAGTCGGTACGATTGCAGTGGACCCGGAGCGTGTGATCTTAAAGGGCCGTTTGCAACCCGGAAAGATGTTGCTTGTCGACACTCTGGCAGGACGAATCATCGATGATGCTGAGCTTAAGAGCACCGTCGCCAATCGCCAAGACTTCCGAGCATGGTTGGACAAGGAGTTGGTCAGCTTACCAAAAGTTCACGAGCAGTTGTCTGACAACTCTTCCGTGGATCTTGTGGCAAAGCCAGACAGCTCAGCTATTCAGGAGGATGCTCTACTGAAAGCATTTGGCTATTCCTTTGAGCAGGTCAGCTTACTTCTGGGTCCTATGGCCTCCGATGAAAAGGAGGCACTTGGATCCATGGGTAACGATGCGCCTTTGGCATGTCTTGCACAGGCTCCTCGTCTCTTGTACGAGTATTTCCGTCAACTTTTTGCACAGGTCACCAATCCCCCAATTGATCCTATACGAGAAGCCATTGTCATGTCACTGGAGTGCTACGTCGGCCCACAAGGTAATCTGCTCGAGATGGACGCCTCGCAGTGCGGTCGCCTGCTTCTTCCAACACCTGTTCTATCCATTCCCGAATTTAACGCGTTGAAAAACATCAGCAAAGTTCATCCTTCTTGGACTGTTAAGGTCATTGACTTGACGTTCCCCAAGTCCGAGGGTGTTGCAGGTTACATCAATCACTTGGATCGCATCTGCGATGAGGCCAGTGCTGCAATCGAGAATAAGGATCGAATCATCATCCTATCAGATCGTGCTACCTCAGTAGACCGTGTTCCTGTATCCGCTCTGCTAGCCTCCGGTATGGTGCACCACCACTTGGTCAACAACAAATGGCGATCACTTGCAGCATTGGTTGTAGAGACTGCAGAGGCACGTGAGGTTCATCACATGTGCGTCCTCGTTGGCTATGGTGCTGACGCCGTCAATCCATATCTTGCTATGGAGTGCATTCTTAAGCTGAATCGGGAGGGACTGATCCGGAAGAAACTAAGCGACGATGCTTTGATTAGAAACTACAAATACTCCGCTGATGGAGGTATCTTGAAGGTGATGAGCAAGATGGGTATCTCTACTCTGGCCAGTTATAAAGGAGCCCAGATATTTGAGGCCCTCGGCGTTGATGATACTGTTGTCGACAGATGCTTCAAGGGTACTGCGACTAGAATTAAGGGTATTACCTTCGAGCTCATCGCAGAAGACGCCTTCCGGTTCCACGAGAAGGGCTTCCCATCTCGATACACTGTCAGCATTCCAGGTCTAGTAGAATCTGGCGAATATCATTGGCGTGATGGTGGCGAGCCTCACATTAATGACCCTACATCTATTGCCAACATTCAGGACGCAGTCCGAACCAAGAACGATAAATCATACGAGGCTTATTCTCTTTCTGAATACGAGCAGATCAAGAACTGCACCTTGCGAGGACTCCTTGACTTCAAGTTCGATGAATGTACTCCCGTTCCCATTGATCAAGTTGAACCATGGACCGAGATTGTTCGAAGATTCTGTACTGGAGCCATGTCATATGGCTCTATCTCTATGGAGTCGCATTCTACTCTTGCAGTAGCCATGAACCGTCTAGGCGGAAAGTCCAACACTGGTGAAGGTGGTGAAGATCCCGAGCGTTCAGAGAGGATGGCAAATGGTGATACAATGAGATCCGCGATCAAGCAGGTCGCTTCCGGTCGTTTTGGTGTTACCTCGAACTACCTGGCTGATTCTGACGAAATTCAAATCAAGATGGCACAAGGAGCCAAGCCGGGTGAAGGTGGAGAACTTCCAGGTCACAAAGTTTCAAAGTCTATCGCCCGCACTCGTCACTCAACTCCCGGTGTTGGACTCATCTCACCTCCTCCTCATCACGATATTTACTCCATCGAAGATCTCAAGCAATTGATCTATGATCTTAAGTGCTCCAATCCTCGGTCACGAGTCTCTGTCAAGCTCGTATCTGAAACTGGAGTTGGTATTGTAGCTTCTGGTGTCGCCAAAGCTAAGGCAGATCACATCTTGATTTCAGGTCACGATGGAGGAACCGGTGCTTCCAGGTGGACCGGTATCAAGTATGCTGGTCTTCCATGGGAACTTGGTCTTGCAGAGACACATCAAACCTTGGTTCTAAACGATCTACGTGGCCGTGTTGTCGTCCAAACTGATGGACAGCTCCGAACTGGTCGTGATGTTGCCATCGCCTGTTTGCTTGGTGCCGAGGAGTGGGGCTTTGCTACTACTCCTCTGATTGCCATGGGATGCATCATGATGCGCAAGTGCCATGTGAGAAACCTCTTCTAGTGTATTTTGGCCTCTGCTGACTTTCTTTTGTAGCTCAATACCTGCCCAGTCGGCATTGCCACTCAAGATCCAGAGCTGCGGAAGAAGTTCCAGGGAACTCCAGAGCACGTCATCAACTTGTATGTATACTTCTCCTTCGGCCCGTACTTCAATTCTCTATTCACTCCCAGTCACCGTTCAGTCACCAACATGATCTCGATTATCCTTTTGCCCTTGTTGTGAAACCCAGTGGCCTCCCTACTCGACTCCCCACTGTAGATGACTCTCTTCAAAACAAAATAATAGTGCTGACCAGCAATTTTAGCTTCTACTATATTGCAAACGAGCTTAGGGCAATCATGGCAAAGTTAGGCTTTAGAACCATCAACGAGATGGTGGGTCACGCAGAAGCTTTGCGAGTCCGTGAGGATCTTCGCACCCCAAAGACTGCGAACATCGATCTCTCCCTCATTCTTACCCCAGCTCACAAGCTCCGTCCTGGTGTGGCTACTTTCAATGTTCGCAAGCAAGACCATCGACTCTATGTTAGACTCGACAATAAGCTCATCTCCGAAGCCGAGTTAACCCTTGATAAAGGTCTTCCATCCCGCATTGAGTGTGATGTTGTTAACACTGATCGCGCAATGGGTACCTCACTGTCTTACCAGGTGTCCAAGCGTTATGGCGAGGACGGTCTTCCTATGGATACAATCCATGTGAATATCAAGGGATCTGCTGGTCAATCTTTCGGTGCCTTCTTGGCTCCAGGTATCACCCTGGAACTAGAAGGTGATGCAAATGATTATGTCGGAAAAGGCTTGTCTGGAGGTCGCCTGATCATCTACCCTCCCCGCTCCGCAGTCTTCAAGGCCGAGGAGAATGTAATCGTTGGTAATGTCTGCTTGTACGGAGCTACCAGTGGAACTGTGTTCTTCCGCGGGGTTGCTGCAGAGCGTTTCGCCGTGAGAAATTCGGGTGCTACCGCTGTTGTCGAGGGCGTTGGTGACCATGGATGTGAGTACATGACTGGTGGTCGTGTTCTCATTCTTGGAAGCACTGGACGCAATTTCGCCGCCGGTATGTCCGGAGGTATTGCTTACATCTTGGACATTCAGCAAGATTTCATGTCGAAGCTGAACCCGGAGATGGTTGAAGCTTCCGGCATCGAGGATCCGACTGAAATTGCATACGTGCGTGGCTTGATTGAAGATCACCACCACTACACTGGTTCCGAGCTCGCAGCTCGCATCCTTTTGGATTTCAACCGAGCTCTCCCTCGCTTCGTCAAAGTCTTGCCCGTTGACTACAAACGTGTCTTGGAGGAAGAAGCCGCAAAAGCTGCCGAGGCAAAGCGCGCCGAGTATCAACTCCCACTGCTACCTGGCAACCCTGTGCGAAACCTACATGAGAACGATCTTAAGCATAAGCATTCTACCGAGAAGAAGTCGGATGTACAAGATATCGAAGAGACCATTGGTGACGCCGCCGCAGAGAAGAAACGGTCGCTGGTCCTGGACAAGACCAAGGGTTTCATGAAGTACCAACGCCGTTCTGAGAAGTACCGCAGTGCCAAGACCAGGACGCGAGACTGGGCTGAGCTCTCCAAACGTCTTGACGAGGACGAGTTGAAATATCAGTCCGCACGTTGCATGGACTGTGGTGTTCCGTTCTGTCAATCCGATTCCGGGTGCCCAATCTCCAATATCATTCCTAAATGGAATGAATTGGTTTTCCAGAATCAGTGGAAGGATGCTCTCAACCGTTTGCTAATGACCAACAACTTCCCAGAATTCACTGGACGTGTTTGCCCAGCTCCTTGCGAGGGAGCTTGTGTTCTTGGTATCAACGAGGACCCTGTTGGAATCAAATCGATCGAGTGTGCCATCATTGACAGAGGTTTTGACATGGGCTGGATGGTGCCACAACCACCCAAGGTCCGTACTGGCAAGCATGTCGCAATCATTGGCTCCGGCCCAGCTGGTCTCGCCTGTGCCGATCAGCTCAATAAGGCTGGTCATCTTGTCACTGTTTATGAGCGTGCTGATCGTGCTGGCGGTCTCCTCATGTACGGAATACCTAACATGAAGCTCGACAAGAAGATTGTCAAGCGTCGAACTGACTTCATGGCTGCGGAGGGTATCAATTTCAAGATGGGTGTCGCCGTCGGTGAACAACTTAAGCTGATGGACCTGAGGGCTCAGCACGATGCTGTCGTCATTGCTACTGGTGCCACGGTTGCTCGTGACCTGCCCATCAAGAACCGCCAACTTGAGGGAATTCACTTCGCAATGGAGTTCTTACGTTTGAACACCAAGTCGCTTCTCGACTCTGAGCTCGAGGACGGTTCATACATCTCAGCCAAGGGCAAGGATGTCATCGTCATCGGTGGAGGTGATACCGGGAACGACTGCATCGGGACCTCGGTCCGCCACGGTGCCAAGTCTGTCACAAACTTCGAATTATTGCCTCAACCACCAAATGAGCGTGCTCGTGACAATCCATGGCCTCAGTGGCCGCGAATTTACCGTGTTGATTATGGTCACACCGAAGTCAAGCAACATATGGGCAAGGATCCTCGGGAGTATTGTGTCATGTCCGAGGGATTTGTTGACGATGGCGAGGGCCGTGTCAAGGGTATAAATACTATCCGGGTGGAGTGGACCAAGTCTGCAACAGGTGGATGGGACATGAAGAAGATCGAGGGTTCGCAGCAGTTCTTCCCTGCGGATCTTGTGCTGTTGTCCATGGGCTTTCTGGGACCCGAAGACCGCGTTCTCGGTGATGAGATCGAGAAGGATGCTCGCAAGAACGTCAAGACACCTGCAGGAAAGTACCACACGAACGTGGAAGGTATCTTCGCTGCCGGTGATTGCCGCAGGGGCCAATCCCTGATTGTTTGGTGAGCTTCCTTGGTTTCCATATCGGAGAGATAGTAAGGCTAACGTGTAGTAGGGGTATCAACGAGGGCCGACAATCTGCTCGTGAAGTCGACCTGTATCTTGAGAACTCGTCCAACTTACCAGTCACGGGCGGTATTGTCAAACGCACTGCAGCTGAGGTTCTGGGCAAACAACCTGCTGCTATCACTGTGACAGCCGCGTAGACCGGTTACGGTAGGCTCTTTTACCAAAATTGCATTAGTGGTTAAGGAAAAGCAAAGGTTACTATGGAACATGGCTGTACAATGGTATTTTCATACGAGAGAGCGGGTGAGGCTTGTGGCTACGAGGACCTTGTAATGCCTGCGGATGGTTCTTTTGTCAGTTTTACGCTTTTACGATATACCAGTAAAGATTTGGAATCATTTTTGGAATTGCGAGAGCTGCGGTGTTAGAGATTAGTCTGCATTCTTTTGTACATAGAGTAGAATAAGTGGCAATGAAACGGTACATATTTGAGAGCCAGCATATTATGACTTGAACGCAGCTGTGGAGTTCGGCGGTTTGCAAACACGATTCAAGGCGCGGCGCATGGGCACTCTCATTGGCTGTATCATATGCCGCCTTCATCCGGCAATTCGGGGGCGGGGATGGAGGGGTTTTTTTCCTTCAGTATCTGCTCGACAATGTTTGTTTTTGCATTGGTTTTTAGGTTTGCAACCAATGGCATTGCTTATAGGAGCACGTGCGAAGGGTGTCCATAGCGACGGACGGCAGATGACAGCAAAACAGAGCTACAAGCATCAAGCAAGCGCAGGGAGGTGCCTCAGGTACCGCCTTATCGACAACGCTTGTTATTATTCTTGAGTATTGGACTCCAGCCGAACTGATCCTTGACCCCCCACCGTAAACAAACCGCATTTCCTGCATTCTATAATTGAGTGTCGAGCATTGAGATCTGAGCCTCATTCTTCCCGCATCGTCAAGTCCTGATCCTGCGCCCCTCTGTTGCGCACCCCAGATAAGGCTAGGCCGAAACCTGTGGAATCCACCTCGACAGCAAAAGTCACCAGCATCTTTTCAAACTCTGCCGGCACTGCTACCTCTTTCCTCTGTCAACTATACTGTTTACTATCAATTGAGTCCACTAAATCTCATATATTTATATACTTCTTCTTCACCATGCGTTTCGGCAAGACCCTGCGGAACTCGGTTTATCCTCCTTTCAAGGACCAGTACATTGACTATGCAAAGCTCAAGGCTCTTCTCCGCGAGGATTCGAGAGATGATGAAAGGCCGTGGACCGAGGACGATGAAAGCAAGTTCTCTGATGAGATCCTAAATATTCAATTGGAGAAGGTTGCCGCATTTCAAGCCTCTACCTTCAAGAATCTAGAACAGCGGGCGAATAAGGCAGGCGAACGATTGCGAGATCTAGCTCCAGAACACGGTGTAGCAAAGGGCGATATCACGGCCGCGAGGTTCCGGGAGATTGAGGAGGAGCTCGATGCCATCATCAACGAGACCAAGGAATTGAAGAAGTACAGCAATATCAATTATACAGGATTTCTAAAGATCGTGAAGAAGCATGATCGTAAGCGTGGGAGCAATTATAAGATAAGGCCAATGCTGCAAATGAGTCTCTCAAAAAGACCTTTCAACTCGGAGCAAAATTATGCACCGTTGCTGAACAAGCTCTCGATTATGTTCTTCGCCGTCCGACAACAACTCGACGAGTCTTCCGAGACGGCCGTCGCTCCTACGTCTGATGCGGAATCCCAGACACAGAATGGAGAGAAATATACGGCATATAAATGTAAGTTACAGGGGTCCCTATCATGATACTATACTAACATGCTATGCCATATAGTCTGGGTACACCAAGATAACCTACTTGAAGTCAAGACTTATATTCTGCGACGCCTACCAGTCTTAGTCTACAGCCAGCAATCCGCAAAAAGTCTAGAAGCTCCCAGCGATCCAACTCTAAACTCCCTTTATTTCGACAACCAGCAGTTTTCTTTGTATGCTCAGAAAGTAGACGGCCAAGTTGATGCTTCATCGATGCGAGTGAGGTGGTATGGTGAATTAGAGAAGCATCCTGAGCTAGTCCTGGAGCAGAAGATCGTTCATCAAAACGGATCCAGCGAGGAAAGGCGTTTTCCAATCAAGGAGAAGTATATACAACCATTCATTAAGGGTGAGTACAAGATGGAGAAGAGCATTGCAAAGATGGAACGTCAAGGGCAGCCAGCTGTTAAGATTGATGAGTTCAAGAAAACGGTCGATGGAATCCAAAGGTTTATCTTGGATAACGATTTGCAACCGGTCCTTCGCGCTAACTATACTCGTACTGCTTTCCAAAAGCCCCTCGACGACAAAGTTCGGATCTCCATTGACACCTCGCTTGCCTTCATCAGAGAGGACGCCTTGGACATGGACCGACCCTGCCGCAACCCCGACGACTGGCACCGACACGATATTGACAACAACCAATCCGTCTATCCGTTTCCCAACATCAATCAAGGTGAGATATCGAGGTTCCCATTTGCGGTTTTGGAGATCAAAGTCAAGGATGAGGAAGGTGCCAAGAAAAGTCCACAGTGGGTTGAGGATTTGATGGCATCACATCTAGTACACAAGGCTCCGCGTTTCTCGAAGTTTGTGCATGGTGTTGCTTCCCTCTTTGAAGACTATGTTAATAGTCTTCCATTCTGGATCAGCGAAGTTGAGACGGATATCCGGAAAGATCCGCAAGCTGCATTCGAAGAGGAAGAACATAGGAAAGCACAAAATGCGGAAGATGAGCTTGTAGTCGGTAGCTTGCTAGGGACATCCAGGAAAAGCCAAGGCTTCAAACCAGCCGTAAGCTCTCCGGTGGGAAGGTCGTATATGACCGAGAGAATGGCTACCGAGGATGAAAGAGCAAATCGGCGATCAAGTATGAACGGCAACGGCAAGACCCGCGAAGCCGAGGATGAAGGTGAGGAGTCAAGTCATCCGAACAATTACGGTACCTTGTCATCAGTCTTCCCCTCGTTCTCCCTGTCGAGGTATGCACAGTCGCGTCGGCAACGACAAGTCCAACTACCACCAGGTGTCACCAAGCCAGGCCAACTCATCAAGGATTCTGGGCCTCTTCAGGTCGAACCCAAAGTTTGGCTCGCTAATGAACGAACCTTCTTGAAATGGCAACACATCTGTATCTTGCTCGGGGGATTGGCTGTCGGTCTGTATACAGCAGCTGGAGAAAACTTCGTTGCCGAGCTTATGGGAATTGCTTATATCACCATTGCCATCTTTGCTGGGCTTTGGGGTTACTACATGCATTTCACACGTCGAAACATGATCGTTGCCCGCAGTGGGAAAGACTTTGATAACATGATTGGACCCATGGTAGTCAGTTGTGCCTTGATGGTTGCACTGATTCTTAATTTTGTGTTTTCGGTAGGCTCTACCTCATCTGCAATACCTTTCGAGCTCTCACTAATATATTATCAGTATCGATCGGCCATGACAAAGCTTGGAGTAAGTAATATAGTTCTGACAAACTCAACCCTTGCTCTGTCCAGCACCAGTAACCCTGAAGCGTGGAAGATTGATTTGTGATTTCTCAACTCTTTCACACCATTGAGACTATAAGAGGGGCATTACGCCGAGTCAGTATCTGCAGCTAGCCCGTCATGATTGCTTGGTTCAGTTCCAGGATACCACCGTAGTAGTTGTATTAAGAGTAGTAATAAGCAGATGTATCAGGTAGCTAAGGCAGATTGGCATTCCACGGTTGAGGCTTACAAGGGCGGTTGTATGCCACAACTGTGTCTACTTAATTTCCTGCGATTGTTTTATAGCAAATAGCATTATATTCCATTTGTCGTCGGTGAAGATTGAGAATTGTAGAGAGCCGATGTCTGTGATCTTGGCTGGTAATACAGCGAAAACTGCCTCTAGTGGGGGCACGGAAATGCCGTCATCCTAACAACGCATCCCCTTGACTGATGAACACATGCGATGCGAGCCGAACTAAGACAACAAGAAACCTAACGAGGCATTCACGTTCTGCCACCTCATCCTCAGGTCCTCGGAGTTGCCCGGTAACATGAAGTTTTCCATCCTATATGGGTGCTCTCGAGGCTACATATTTTTCTCGTTACTTGGACTTTGACAGTACCACTGTGCCAGCTGAGTCTCGTGGTGGGACAAAACAACTTCTCTAGCAAGACGCCGCTGCTGCTTCTGCGCATGCATAACTGCTCGACAACACTCGGTAGCAACGGAGTATGCTGCTCAGCACGACGCCATGAGCGAAGCCAAGAAGAAACTGCTCAATCTTTTCCGTAGCAGAAGCACCTCTGATCGGGGACAAGACCGACCCCGCAGTCAACGAAGACACGAACGACGGCGCTCTTCTACCTCCCCTCCCCGACGACGCTCAGAACGATCACTCTCAACTCTCGCATATACAGAACCACGGGCGTCTGGTGTCAGTCATGCCTCTGAGCAGTCAGGCCCGACGCGTTTCGCCCTCACACAGTGGCCACCCCCGGGGCTCGCTGCAGAGGATAGCCTGTCGCAAGGGAAGGCGATGGAATTGATTGCCTCTGGCGTTCCATTGTTCAAAGGATCCCGGAGGCCGGTGCCGCACACCACAGAAGATTACTATACGCTCTACGCCACTTGTGAAGGAACTGGACATGTGGGCGATGACCGTGCAGAACTACCATATGCTGCTTTGGAGGTTGCATCCTTCAGGCTTGGCGGTCCTGGGCCTGCGCGTTATCCTTGGGATACTCTGGAGAACCCCAGCATGTCTTTCTGTTATGGTACACGACCTGGGACTGTGACGCTGAACCACTGGGTGGCCTTATCAGAACGGGCAGGTCCTACCTTGGAACTGCGCGACCCAGGAATAACGCCAAGGGATATAGAGCTGTCTACTATCCTCGAGCGTTTGATATATCTCCAAGGTGGCTTTGAAGAAGAGTATGACCTACTGTACAAGAATCTTTACAAGTTCCTTCTGCGCGATCCTGACAGGTTTATCAGCCCGCACAAAGCCATGGAGAAGCAGATTGCCGACTTGATACTTGTCTTGTCAAGGCCAGAGTGGATCGACTTCAGCAGGCCTGAGAACCAAGTTGTGGCGAAATTCTTTGCCAATGCAACGTACGTGGATCGTGGTAGATACAAATTATTCTTCCATCAATTACTCCTAGCTACAGAACTTTCAATCAGAATCCATTCCAAACACCATGCCGACATTCCAAAAGAAAAGCTGCTTGGGCAGTTGCCACCTCAAATCTCTTGGGATCTGGCTCTTGCTCGCAAATGGAGTGAGTGTATGACCATTGAAAGGTTTAGTGCAGATACCAACGTCCAACAAAGTAGGTCTATCGCGAATTCCTAATATTATTAAAACTAAGGATTCAATAGTCAAGTTTCGCCTAAAGCGAAAAGGTACCCAGGTAAAGACGCTCAGGAAATTCGCCAGAGTAATGAAATGGCCGAATTTGGTATCTGTGGATAGCGTTCTCAAGGACAGAGACCCAGAGACCGCCCTCGAAAACAGATCCTCGGATACCATGTCGTATTTCACTGGCGTCATACTCCCGGGACCAACTCTACCATGGCTACTTATGAACTCTCTAATAGATTGCGACGAAGACGTGGACACCAACTCCCTAGCAGCACTAACACACATACACCGCCAAAGTGGCTTTCAATATAAATCCACGACGTACTGGTCATCCACTTCTATCGTGGGCAAGGTCCTGGGACCAACATGTCAAGAAATTGGCGGCTGGGTAGGACCAGCAAGACCAGCGCCAGATTTAGAGCGCATACAGATTGCACGAATCCGTCAGCGCCAGTCCAAACAACATCTCACAATTCGGGATGTAGAGAGCATGATGGTTCGGTCTGATCCGCTTGGCCCACCAGCAGGTACATATCCGATCGCCGAATATGAATTACTGTTACCCGATTCGGATGATGTTGTAGACACGGTGCGCATCGAGAAACTTGGGCTAAAGCCAGTCTTGATTCCAAGTTCTTCGGCCCCAACTGTCAGTCCGAAAGATCGACCTGTATTGTTCGATGCTAGTATTCTGTTCGCTATCGATGGCCGTTCCTGGCCATTACGTTTGTCTTACGATGTGTCCTTCATCAGTGCACATCCTTGCTCGAGAGGTCCTCATCCATTGTTCTTTGACTATATTCACAAGGCTATACGAGTAGATGAAATTCTTACCATTCGAGATTGGGGGAGTCTCTACGGTAATTCTAGTACAGGTGCTTCCAGCACAACTGGATCAAGTCCCGTCCCGAATTCGACCCCTAAATCCGATGATGAGTCTGAAAGGGTGCTCGCTATTGAAAGCTTTGGTGTAGTAGATAACGAGGTTCTTGCGCGCGCATGGTGTAGCCACTGGGGACTTAATGCAATTGTTGCCGACATGGAGAGAACTTGCATGGCATGTGCAATAAGGGAAGCATACGCAGCTTGTGTCAATGTTGTCATCATGGTTGAAGGACAGGCTGGTAATGACAATGCTTAAGGTTGTTAAGCAATGACGCTAGAAAAGTAATGGTAGGTTACAGTGCGAAGTCATAGTCTTAATATATAACATCAACGAACAGTCACTTATCACGGTATACTCCGTATATTACCCTCCTAGTGATATCAAGATGCAAGACTACGATCTGTGTAATAATTATTATCTGTGACCTGGGTCACGCGCACGAAAGGCAGGTTGTGATACCAGGTATCAATACCATGATACCTCACATTTCAAACAATTACATCACATAGATCAACCTCGGCTTCCGTAACTATTCGTTGACTCGCTCAACAGCTGATAAAATATATAAGATCACGAGTTATACCTTCAAGTAGTATATCCGCCCTTCGTTATACTTGAGTAACCTTATACCCCCTCAACTGGTACAAGCGCCTTTTGTGATACCTAAGGCAGAAAGCTTGTACGGTCCAACCCCACCTAAATTCCCGTGTTACTATGAGCTATTTATTACTTTAGGTTAAGACATTGAAATACCAAAATAGGTGGTAAAAGAGGCTTAAAGTCTGAGAATAGACGGGGAGTAAGATAAGCTTTAATTCACCTAAAATCTATCTTCTTCCTAGAGGTTAGCTATAGGTAATCTTAATCGTTTTTTCCAGAGTAATATATTAATAATAGTCCTAACTCCGGAGAAAGTCTACTATATTGTGGTAGGGAATTCATGGCTTTCATTTTTGAAAGAATCATGTAATAGGAGAAACGTTATTCCGTCCCGGCTAAGCTTATTACATAGTATTTAAATAGTGGACTTACGGAATTGTGAGGGACAACGAGGAACCAGATACCACTTTAGAGGGGATTCCATAGTTCAGTTTTATAGAGCCTTCAGGGCCTAATCAAAACGTCCTTCTATCTATTCTTTGATGATTATCGTGTGTTTATCTATTTTATCTATATTAGTATTGGATAACGTGCATGCATAGCAAAAGTCCTAACTAAGCGAAAGTCCCAAAACTTCGCGCTAGTGATATTTCTTTGTTTAATATATAATTTCTCTACAAATATAATATACCTTAAAAAAACGATAAAAAGTAAGTTATTCTAGTACTTTAAGCTCTATAAAACGATTCTACTCTTAGTCTTCGAGCTACAAGGAAGATCTTTAAAGTTAATTATAAAAAGCTTAGTCGACGAAGATACGGTATACCTTTACGATACGAAATCCAAGCTAATTTATATAAAATAATAGACTTAGAAGAATTAGTATTTATTTAGTATATCCTTGACCTAGCTACTAAAGGATTTCCTTCTTAACTTTCTATTATTAAAGATATAACTAATTAACTTCTTACGATATATAACGTACTACGCGTTAGGATATATTAGACCTCTAACTTTATTAGATATTACCTAGAGCTTAAACTACGCTTCTAACGTAAATATAACTACTAAAGAGCTAAGTACGAAGATCTAGAAGTTATTCGTAGTTAGTTTAGGTTTATTTAAAATATAATTACGAAATACGAAATCTATAATATAGATATTTATAACTTTAATAAGACTAGGTTTATAATAAGTTAAATTAGAACTAGAATAGTTATAACTAACTTTAATAGATATATAAAAGTAAAGATATTATAACCTAGTAATCGGGAATAGGTTATTATAATCTAAGGTATAAGTTCTTAAGGCTAGTATATATTATTATTTATAGTCGTTATAATATAAAATTACTTTAGATCTTAGTTTAAAAATAGTAAATTCTTATCTAGTTAAAAGACTATAGTAACTAATAATAGTTAAATAAATAATAAGAAGGGTATAAAATAAATTAAGTACTTTAAAGAGTATACTAAGGTTCGAACTATAAGTGGTTTTCGTCTATTAGTCCTTAATAGCTATAAAAGTTACTACTTAGATAAATTTAAAGAATACTATAAAAAGTATAATATTATTACTCTATATATACCTACTTATTCTTCTTATATACTTTAGCTATTAAATATTAGTTATTTTAGCCTTTTAAAAAAAGCGTATAATTACTAAATTAAAGATATAATATAAGTTTATATTATTTATATTATTAAGGAAGACTTCTTTTTTACCTTCTATATTATATTTAATATTATAATAACTAAAAGTAATATTCGTAGAAGGTTTAAAAGGTTTAGACTTTACCTATTCGACCCTAAAAGGGTAATATCTATACTAGATCTTTAGTTACGAACGCTAACGCTCCTAAGCTTATATCTTAGGACTATCGAAACTTAGGTTTCTTAGATACTAAATAACTTAATTAAAGCTATATTATAATCTACTTTTATTAAAAGTTAAGTTATATATTATTAGAATAGTTCTCTAACTTTTATATATAAGGCTATTAATTATTTTATAAAAGGTATATCTAAAATTATATACTAGCTAATACTCTTATAAGAAGAGAATAAAAACCTTTAATAAATAAATAAACTACTAAGTAAATATCGAAGAGCTAAAAAGATATATCTATAATATAGAAGAGTACTTATATAATAAAAAGTAAAAGACTTATAAGATAAGAAAGATATTAAGAGTTAAGTAAAGTAAGAAATAAAAGCTAGTATAGGTTAGAAGCTAAGGGAAAAATTACGTATACGATATTATAATAACTATAAAGAGACTAGGTATAATATATATACCTATTAGGTTATAATAGAGGTATCTAAAGAAAAGGATTCTAAGTAGTTTTATTTGATTATAGGCGTTATAGTATATTTATTATAGTTTAAAATATAAAGGTTAAAAATTTTAGGACTTTCGCTTAGTTAGGACTTTCGCTATATATATACGTTAGGCTTAAATAAACCCGTACTTATATAGTACTCCTTATATTCCCCTTTATAATATTTAGGTATAAGTAGTATAATAATATATTATTATTAGGAGGGGCTTTATTTTACTAAATACTACTTTTTAATTATATAAAGATATACTATTTATACCTACCTACCTTACTACCTACTACTTATCTATATACTACTCTAACCTAGATCTAGCTAAGCCTAGTATTATAGATTAGAAGTAAGCTTAAATCTTATATTACCTATCGTACCTATATAGTTATAGCTAACCCTAGGTCGTAGCTTAGTCTTAACTATACCTTAGCTTAATCTACCTTAAATCTTAGCTAAGATTACCTAGACCTTAGTTAGGCTTAAATTAGGCCTAAACCTAACTTAGTCTTAACTTAAACTAGCTTATATATTAAATAACTAGAAACTCCGAAATAACAATTCTCTAAGTACTATACTTTACCTAATATATAATATAGCTAGCCCTTACCCTAAAGGATAGATTATAGTTAAAAGATATTTTTTTAAGTTAGATCTTTAATAACCTAAATATTAAGTATAATAGAAACTTAATAAGATATAATTATATAACCTAATATTTAATTTCTAGAAAAAGTCAATTTCTATTACTACCTACTTAGAGGCTCTTTTATAGAGGCCTAAATTAGACTTAGATAGGCTATAACTAGAATATTATATTACTTATATAGCCTAAGCTAGGCTTAAGCTTTAAGTTAAGCTTAAGTCTAGCTTAAGTATAATTTAAACCTAGCCTAAGCCTTAAGCTATTATAAGCTTATAAATTCTAAATCTATTATAAGCTACCTCTAAGCTCTAAGTCCTCTAAAAGCTACTATAGATATAAGCTTTAATTATTCTCTAAGCCCTTTATATCTTCTCTAAGCCCTTTATATCTTCTTTAAGCCCTTTAGAAACTAATAAAGAGATTTTAAACTTTAGACTTTTATTTTTCTAAAAATTAAAGTTTAAGTTATATAAGCTAGAATAAAAGTAAATTAGAAAGTTTAGCTTTTTTATTTTACCTAAAATCCGGTATTACTATTATATTAGGTTAGGTAGTTTAAGGATATAAAATATTAGGGTTAGATATTCTTATAGGTCTAGACGATAAAGCTAGAATAATATACTTAAAAGCCTTCTTATAGAGATTTAAATTAAGCTTAAACTACCTAAGGTAAACCTTAAGCTAGATTTAAATCTAGTATTAAATCGAGTTCTTACTAAATTTAAACTCTAAGCTATATTATAATCTAGTTTTAATCGGTTTAAGGTTTAAATCTAGTTTAAGTAAATCTAAGGTTTATATAAGTTATATAACTTTATTTTAGAAAGTTTACTTAGCTTATAACCTTATTATTAGCTTACTACCCGTACGGTAGTAAGCGCCGGCGCGAATGTTATTCTCCCCGGGGTACTAGATTCGGGCTCGATCCAGTGGTCGTGAGTTCGGGCTCGACTTATAAAGGTAGTAGGTTCGGGCTCGACCTACAGTATCGCTTCGGACGTAATAGAACACGCTACTACTCCTAGGTCACCCTTACTATAAAGGTAATCTAAGTGTATTATAGCTATTATCTATATTATCTTAATTGTCCTCTAAAAGGGAGGACAACTATACTTCTTAAATACATATAAATTACCCCTATTCCCCCTTATATATATATCCTATAGTTCGTACGGAGCTGGTATTATAGCTACTCTAACGTACTTAGACCCTATATTACTTTTTCCTATATATAGGGAAATAACCGGTCGTGAGCTTATTAGCTAATACCAAGCTCCTGTTATAATTGCTTTTAACGATACCAGAACCGCACGGAGTATACTCCGGTCCCCTAGACATATCGGTATACCCATTGGACCCCATAGGACATAGCTATATCCTAATACTTATAATAAGTTATATAAAAAAAAGATCTAATAGGTTTAAACGAATTTCTAGCCAAAACTATATATATAATCTATTCTATATTTATACCCCTTTATAAAGAACCTAGAGAATATTTTCAAAAAAAAGTTATTAATTATATAACTAGGTTCGACTTAGGTTCGACTTAGCTTTGACTTAGATTTAAACCTAGTTTGAATCCTTACTATAAAGGTACCTATACTATAGCTATCGTGATATAAGATATTACCTACTCTATAATAAATATAAGGACCTTATTTGATCTATATACTATATAGTCTCTAACGTTCTCTAGACAAATATAACTTTCTATAGTAATAGTAAGTAATTCCGGAACTTAATATATAATTAGTAATAGCTTAGTAAGTAGATAATACTAGTAGGTTATACTACTAGTATTAAGCTTTTACTATTACTCTCGACGATCGTTTATTTTATATAAGTAAGTATTTATATACGATATATAAACTAACGATACTTAATTTAAAAATCTAAGACTAAGTTACTAGGTAGTATAGCTATAGAAGCTAATAAAAGATTTTAATCGTCTTTAGGTATATTATTAAGAATATCTAGGTTACTAGGTATATATATATATATTAGATTTAATATTAGACTTAATATCTAACTTTAAATATCGATATAAACCTTTAATTATTTTTATTACTCTTTCTACTATAAATCTTTACTATAAGATATATAGTATTCCTAGAAATTAATACTCTTGAGACTAAAGGTATAGCGAGCTTAGAAGACTATATACCCTTTAGCTATACTTGTAGACTCTAAAAGTTTAGGGCTAGGGGCTAGATTTTTCTACTTCTTACTAAAACTATATACTTAAAGGCCCTCTTATAAAAAGTTAACTTAAGCTTAAACTAAGTTTAAACCCTAAGCTAGATTTAAGTCTAAGTTTAAATTAAGTTTAAACTAGGTTTAAACTCGAAACTAGATTTAAATCTAGTTTAAATCGATTTAAGGTTTAAATATAGTTTAAGTTAATTTAAGGTTCGAATCTAGTTTAAATCGATTTAAGGTTTAACTCTAGTTCAAATTAGATTTAAGATTTCAAGTTTAAGATTTTAAGTTTATAAAATTACGTAATTTAGTTTTATAAAATTCGCTTAGCTTATAACTTTATAATAAGTAACGTAAAAAAAGATCTTATAAGCTTAAACAAATTTTTAGCTAAAAGTATATAGTACTTAGGCTATAGATATATACCCTATACTTAGAACTTAGAGAAAAATTTAAAAGATATTTATAATCACGTAACTATATTTAACCTAAGTTTAACTCACGTTTGACTTAGGTTTGAACCCTAAATCTAGCTTAAACCCTAAATCCGATTTCGGGATTAGTGACCTATAAGCTATACTAACTCCGATTTAAGCCTAGGTTCGAACCGAGGTTGAAACATAGTTAAACCAGGAGTCAAGTCTAATTTTCGAGTTAAGCTTAGAGTTGACTTAGGTTCAACCTTAGTTTAACTTAGGTTCGACCTAGGTTTGACTTAGTGTTAAAAGGGGGACTACTAGATATAGAATATATAGTAGTTAGGTAGGAATAGTAATAATAACTATACTCGAGTCGATAATTAAGATTTAAAGTAAAGATAATAGGTATAAATTATACGTACTTAACTTACTTACTTTCTTCCCTAGTAGAAGTAGGCCTAGACTATATAGTAGCTATCTAAATCGTAAGACTAATTAAAATAGGTAATACTAGCTTAATATAAGAAATAAGGCTTATAGCCTTATATAGGACGAAGGTAAGGCTTTTAAAATAGATATTAGATAGTTCTTATTAGAAGTCTAGAAGTAAGGCTAGGATAGCTAGAATACCCTTAGTAAGGGTATCTAACTAGCCTAATTAGTTAGTAGTATAATCTTCGATAGATATATACTTAAATAGGTATAGTCTAGTTACTAGATATAATTTTAATTTAATACTTCCCCTAAATTATAGCTTAGGTATAACGTACGCTACAAGCGAATAGTATATACAAGCAAATAGTATAGTCTAACCCTACCTACTATATAAAACTATAAATAAGTTTATAACTAGAACTCTAAATAACTAACTTAATATACTATCTAAATCGTACGAGGCTACTCTATTAACCTAGTAGGTTCTTATATTATAACTAGTCTTATTATAAGCTCTACATCGCCGGTTATATAATTCGCCTAGTTTACCTCTCCCTTTATTTTAACCTTATTCTTCTATAATCTAGGTCTTAATTATATTCTTATCCTTTAATTCCTAGATCTCTTCTAGAGTAAGGCTTCCTCCTTACTAGAGTACCTTTCGTTTCGTACGACGACGATAGCTTCGTTCGTTATTTGTAGTTTAAAGTCTTATAAGCTCTACCTTAATAAGTATAAGTTCGTAGTTAATCTTACTTATACTTTTTTATAATCTATTAATAGAGTCTAAAATAGGAGTTAGAGAGCTACTCTAATATTATACGATTTTACTCTTAATAAGAGTTACTTATTTAATTATTTCTTTAGCTATTTATAGTATTTTACTAACTTATAAATAGAAGGTCGATAGACACGAGCTTTTAGATACTAGAGTTAATAACTTAATATTAAGCTTTGATAAGACCTTCTCTAGGTCGTACGGAATAAGGCCTACCCCTCTAAAACCCCCCTAGATATTTACTTTAGTAAAGGTAGCCTTAAATACCTCTATAAATACGAATATAAAGGATTTCTTAGAAATATACGAAATTTAGCTATATATAATATTTTTAACTTAGAGCCTATAAGACTTCTTTTAAGGCTTAAAATAACTAATATCCAAAGGCTAGAGTAAGTAAGACGAATAAGTAGGTATATAAAGTATAAGAATCGTATTCGTATAAAAGTATTCTTAAAAATTAGCTAATATATAACTTTTATAGCTATTAAGGATAAGAAGATAATATTTCCTAGTTATCTTTATATAAGTATTTTTATTAAGTACTCTAACTACTCTAAAGATACTTCGTTAGATATCTAGCTATTTTTAGAGACTTCGGCCTTCTAACTAGGTAGGAATTACTCTCGAGGGTACTAGGAATCTAAGAGATTTTTACCCTTAAAAATAATATATAATAGAATAGCCTAACTCTCTAAATTAACTTTTTAAATAACTATAACCTATTCGCGATTACTAGGCTAGTATAGCTTTAGTTTAGTTATATAATTAAAGTTTATAATAACTATTATAGTTTTAATCTAGCTTATTAAAAATCTAGTTTTATTAAAGTTATAGATAACGTACGCTATAAGCGAATAGTATATACAAGCGAATAATATAGTTTTTATATAACTAGTATATAAAACTATAAATAACTCTATAATTAGAACTCTAAATAACTATTCCTTTATAGCCTCTATATCGTACAAAGTAATATTATTAGCCTAGTAGGTTTTTCTATTATAACTAGTCTCTCTATAGGCTCTATAGTACTAATTATATAACTTACCTTACTTTTCCCTCCTCTTATTTTAACCTTACTCTATTAAAATTTAGGTCTAAATTACTTTCTCTACCTCTAATACTTAGACCTCTTTTATACTTAGACTCCCTCCTTGTTATAGTACCTTTCTTTTTATCTTACGGCGATAGCTTAGTTTTTTATTTATAGCTTAAAGTCTTATAAGCTCTACCTTAATAAGTATAAGTTTATACCTAATTTTACTTATACTTTTCTATAATCTATCTATAAAGTCTAAAATTAAAGTTAGAGAGCTACTATAATATCGTACGATCCTACTTTTAATAAGAGTTACTTATTTAACTACCTCTTTAGTTATCTATAATACTTTATAGATCTATAAATAAAAGGTTAATAGATACGAGCTTTTAGGTATTAAAGTTAATAGTCGAATATCTAGCTATAATAGGACCTTTTCTAGGTTATACGGTACAAGGCTAGCTCCTCTAAAACCTCCCTAGATATTCTTTAGAGTAAAGGTAGCTTTAAATACCTAAATAAATACTAGTATAAATACTTCCTTTAAAATATACGAAATTTAGCTATATATTATATCTTTAATTTAGTAATCATACGACTTCTTTAAGGGTCTAAAATAACCTATATCTAGAAGCTAAAGTAGGTAAGATAAATAGGTAGGTATATAAAATATAAGAATATTATTTATATAATAATATTCTTAGAACTTAGTTAATATATAACTTTTATAGTTATCTAGGATAAGAAGATAATATTTCTTAATTATTTTCTCTTAAGTATACTTATCAAAGTACTTTAGCTATTCTAGAGAGACTTTATTATTTATCTAGCTATTTTTAGAAATACTAGCTTGAATACTAGGTAGTAATTACCCTTTTTCGTATTAGGAATCTAGGATATTTTTACCTTTAAATACAAGGAATAGTAGAATAGCCTAGCTTTAAGAATTAACTCTTTAAATAACTATTACCTATTCTCGATTACTAGGCTAGCGTAGCTTAGGTTTAACTATACGATTAGAGCTTATAATAATAATAGTTATACTAATTTATCTTATTAAAAACCTAGTCTTATTAAAATTAAATATATCCTTAACGTATATCCTAAATTTCGTAATAAAATTTATTATAAGCCTAAACTAAACCCGAATCTTCTTTAGATCCTTATATAATACTCTTTAATTATTATACAAACACGTTCGATATATCTTTATCTCTAGTTATCGTTTTATAAAGTTAGAAGCCTAATTTCGTCTAACTAATAGTATATCGTATATACGAAGAAGAAGATTTACTATATCTAAAATAGTACTAATTTAGACTAGAAATCCTTGTAAATCTAGGTTAAGTAACCTTTAAATAATAGTCTCCTTCTCTAGATTTATAAGCTTTCGTGATTTAACGGTTATTTCTACTTAAGAGGGTTTTCCCTTAACGCGTCGTATTAAGGTTATATATAAGATATTATATATCCGTATAGCCTTTTATACGCTAAGTTAAAGGTTATTTTCGAGAGCTTAGAAAGCTAGGATAAGCTAGCTTTTATTTAAAGAGGATACTATAGTTGGTTATTAAGAAAATATAAGTTTAAGTTATAAGTAGTAATTTTAAGGAAAACTATACTATTCGCTTATATATACTATTCGTTTATAGTATACGTTATCCTTAACGTATATCCTAAATTTCGTAATAAAATTCTCTATAAGCCTAAACTAAGCTTAAATCTTTACTAGATCTTTATAAAGGGCTCTTTAATTATTATATAATCGCGTTTAACTTATCTTAATTCGTAGTTAGCGTTTTATAAAGTTCGAGACTTAATTTTACCTAACTAGTAATATATTACACTTACGAAGTAGAAGATTTATTATATCTTTAATACTATAAATTCGTATAGGAAATCCTTAAAAGTCTAGCTTAAGTAACTTTTAAATAATCGTATCCTCCTCTAGATTAGTAAGCCTTTATAATTTAATTATTATTTCTACTTAAAAGGGTTTTCTAGTATAATAATACGTTAAGGTTATATAAGAGATATTATAAAGCTTTATAGCCTTTTATATACTAAGTATAAGATTATTTTTAAGAGCTTAGATAGTAAAAATAAACTAGCTTTCTTTTAAAGGTAATACTATAGTTAGTTATTAAGAAAATAAAAGTAAAAGATAAAGGTAGTAATCTTAGATAAGACTATACTATTCGCTTATATATACTATTCGCTTATAGTATACGTTATACTATTCTAAACTTAGTTAAGCTATAAATTCTTTAAATTTAACTCTTTCTAAAGCTTTAGTAAAACTATCTACTTTCTAGTCCTTAGTAGGGATATAGACTAGGTCTATTATTCCCTTATCTATTAGGTCTTATATATAATAATATTTAATAACTATATATTTTATACTATAAAGGGGAATATAAGGAGTACTATATAAGTACAGGTTTATTTAAGCTTATCTAATACTAATATAGATAAAAGATAGATAATATATAATAATTATTAAAGAATAAATAAAAGGATATTTTAATTAAGCCCTTAAAGGCTTTATAAAACTAAACTATAGAATCCCTTTTAAAGTAGTATCTAGTTCCTCGTTGTCTTTTATAATTTTATAAGTCTACTATTTAAATACTATATAATAAACTTAGCTAAGATAAAATAATATTTCTCTTATTATATAATTTCTTTAAAAATAAAAGTTATAAATTTCCTACTATATACGACCCTACTTAGATATTATCGTCCTTTAATAATATCTTTTATTTTAAAGGAGTAATATAAAAGCTAAAGGCTTTAAATATATATACTAAATAATTAAAGAATAACTAAAATAATATTATTATTATAATTTACCTTTAGAATTAAAGGTTATATTTTACTAGACTATAGTTTCTAATTCGTATACCGCCTTAGGTCTAAGGTAGCTAGGGACCTTATATAGTATTAGGTAATTTAACCTTAATTATAAGTAATCGTATATTTAGTTAGCTTTATAAAAGTCCTCTTTTATTTCTTTAATTTCTATTCTTCCTACGTTTATTTCGTTATTATTATTATCGTTATTATTAGAACTCCCTTCTAATATAGGTAGTATTACCTTTAGCTTTATACTAATATTACTACGCTTAGTAGCCTTTTTAGTATAGGGTAGTAACTAATTAAATAATACTAACTACTATTATTATTAAAATAATATATTATATAGACTTCTAACTAAGTCCTAACCTTAAAAGCTATCTCTTATAGGTATTATCTAAGCTTTCTAATTTCGATAATAAAGAACTATATCCTTATTAATCGTTCTTATTAACTTCCTAAATTTTCTCTAACTTTTTTATTTTTTATTATCCTTTCTAGATAATACCTTAGTAATACCTCTTATCCTATATATTAAAATATTAGTTAGCTTTTAACTATATTACTAAAAAGAAGAGTAAAAGTAAGGTTAAAAAGAACCTTTCTATAATAACTTTATAATTAATAAAAACCTAAAAGAGATATAGTATAATAATACTAAATATTATATCCTAGTAATATTACTTTATATATATATATCCTATTACTTTTATAAGATTTACTACTAATATAAGGTATTTATACCCCTCTTTTAATATTAATACTTAGTACCTAATTATAGTCTTTATAGACTAAATCTATATACCCTCCTTCCTATAAATTATAGGATATCGTAGGTTACTTATAGTATTCTTATATACTAACTATAGCTTAGTCGCTAATATCTACTAGTTAAAATAACGACTCTTAAAATACTTTTTAAAAAATAATTATAGATAACTAAAATAATTTAATACCTAGTATTAGATAGACCTAATAAATACCTCT